>NSJW01000426.1:902496-2127549 GCA_019955255.1 Castanospermum australe
TCTTGCTTGCTGATAGCCCGTCTATTGAGAGCGAAAAGACTGCAATTCCTAATGACAACTCAATAAGGGGATATAATGTCATTAATCAAGCTAAAGCTAAGGTAGAAAAGGTGTGCCCCGGAGTTGTGTCTTGTGCAGACATTGTAGCAGTAGCAGCTCGTGATGCATCATTCGCTGTAAGTATGCCTAATGACCTATGCTTTATAGTTATAACTTGTAGCTTAATGTATATGTACATATAATGAGACTTATTATGCATTTTTGTTCTTTGATTAGGTGGGTGGTCCATCATGGACTGTCAAGCTTGGACGGAGAGATTCTACCACTGCAAGCAAAAGTTTGGCTAATAGTGGCCTTCCACGTTTTACAGATAATCTTGATACTCTGATCTCTCGTTTCAATAAGAAAGGGCTCAGCGCGAGAGACATGGTTACTCTATCTGGTAATTAATTTATCATAATGATAGCTAAAACATATATATATAAACATAATTAGTGGATGACAATTGAGACAAATATTTTCACTTCATGCAGGTGCCCACACAATCGGACAAGCTCAATGCGCCACATTTCGTGATAGGATATACAACAATGCCAGTGACATAGATGCTGGATTTGCTAGCACTCGCCAACGTGGTTGTCCATCCCTGAGGAGCCCTGATAACGATAAGAAGTTGGCACCATTGGACTCGGTCACGCCCAATTCTTTTGACAACAACTATTTCAAGAATTTAATCCAGAAAAAGGGTCTTCTTCAATCAGATCAAGTTTTATTCAGTGGAGGATCTACAAACACTATTGTCTCCGAATATAGCAAAAATCCTACGACTTTTTAAGTCTGATTTTGCAGCTGCTATGATAAAGATGGGAGATATTGAACCTTTAACTGGGTCAGCTGGGATGATAAGAAGGATTTGCACTGCTATCAACTAAATTCTTGATCATCAATATCCATATATTGTGTTGTTTTAGATCTCATAAATTATTTTATTAGTTGACATTTTGCAGGTAAACTGCTAGTGCCTTTCTGTCTATTCTCTTGAAGGTGTTAAACGTTCTTGTCAATTCATTAAATTGTATGTAGTCTCTCTTTCATTAGTCAAGGAATTGTAACTTTGATTGTTTCTCTAAATTTTTTTTTTCTTCCGCATTAAGTCTGTTCTTACAATCTGTATGTATTTAATATCTTCTGAACAGGATAATATATATGAGGAAGAAATATACATAATGTTTAAAATTATACTCCTTTAATTTATTAATTGTCAAAATAAGACTTAGCAACTCGTAAACCAATGCATCTGCGACTAGGGTCACAACTATATATTTCCATAAAAGGTGTAAAAGCTGCAAATTTGGGGCGACACGTTCCCGTAATTCGTTCAGATTGCATAGCATTTTTTTAATATTTATGAAGTTATATAAAACATGTTAATTGTTAATTGTCATTAAAAAGTTTTTTTCTCACAAACTACTCTAAGTTGCATAATATCGGCCACATGTCTATGGAATAAGGTAATGGGTTTTCTCGTTTTGAAACTAGGCACATAAAAAAAAAAAAAAGCTAGTGAAATAAAAATTTTATAATCTTTTAAGTATATTATTTGAATTTGTTTGGAGTTACCCAATACTTTTTATACCTAAATATAAATTTACAAACAATTTAAAAATTTTGCTTATTATATTTTTATTTTTAAAGAAAAATATCCCTCTAACATTAATTTTAAAATGTCATATATTCAACTCACACTTATAACTCCTTATAATAGTAAAGGAAGAAAGTAAAAAATAAATAACGAAACGTGAACAAGTAATAATTAAATGAGTTGACGGGGTGAGAGATTCGATGAGAATTTGATCCGGATAAACCAAGAAAATCTCTTTGCATTGTGGCGACATGAGACCAAAGATACCATAAAATTTTTTAAAAAAAAAACATACCGTAAAATTTGCCCAATAGAACTCTTACTCAACAAACCGATCAAACCTTATCCAATCATGTTGTATATTAAGATTTATTGTGAGTGAAAAATTTTTTGACACTAATCATATGTTAATATATTATTAAAAAAATTTAATTTTTCAAGCATTTATTATCATAGTTAAATTTTTTTAATAATATTAAATGATAATATAAAAATTATTTTCATTGAAAGTAAATCAAATTTTAATTTTTTTTATTATTTAGGTAAACGTGTCTTAAGGATCTTAATTAGGGCTAAGAATGCACCAACCTAGACACTATTTTCTTTGCCAGCAGCTATCTTCCTACATTATAATTCCAATCTTATTTTTTATTAGGACAAAGAAAAGTTCTGCATGATGCTCGGTTCAGATTAAATGATAAGTGGTACAACGTGTCTTCAGCTTCATACAGGTGCAGCACGGTATCTTCGCCCCTCACGTATAGTGCCATGTGTACACATTTGCACGCCAAAACGTGGGAAGCTCTTCCAGTGTCTCCTTTTGTCAAATGTCAACCCGAACGTGACGACTACTACGCATTACATAGTAGCAAACCCTTTATTCTTGTTCTATATAAGAACTTCTATGGCAATGTATGCAAAAGGGAAACCTTAAATTTATTTGATCACATTTCCCTGAGGCTACAAGCCAATATGAAGAACATGAACAACGTCTCATTGTGCTTTCTTCTCATGGCACTGGTACACTTGGGGGCAAGCGTACCCTCTGGCTTCAACTACGGTGATGCCCTTGACAAGAGCTTGATGTTTTTTGAAGCACAAAGGTCTGGTAAATTACTATTGCAGCAGCGAGTCAAGTGGCGTAGTGATTCCGGTCTCAAGGATGGATTTCAGCAAGGAGTGAGTCCACATATATGAAACTTCTTTAGAGATTCAATGAGTACACAATTAAGTTGCAGCGTTAGTTTTAACATCTTATAACTTAAGCCATGCATGGCTTTTCTGTCTTTTCATTTTTATGGCTGTGTGATGTCAGGTAGACCTGGTGGGTGGGTACTATGATGCAGGAGATCATGTCAAATTTGGGCTGCCAATGGCCTTCAGTGTGACAATGCTTGCATGGGGAGCCATTGAGTTCAGGAAGGAGATCACAGACTTAAACCAAATGGGACACACATTATGGGCCATTAGGTGGGGAACTGACTACTTCATCAAAGCACATCCTCAGCCTAATGTTCTTTGGGGACAGGTAAAGCCAGTGCAACAGCCATTAGGAGTTCTATTGTTGGGTCCACCAATTTCATCTGCCTAAATTATTTTAATACTATACATATGTTTTCTGATTAAGACCACAATTTTTTCTTTTAAACAGTATTATCTGTAATTACTCTGCTTCAAATATATGCCAACAAATTACTTTGTGTGAGAATTTGTTGAACCAAATCAGATTTAATCATTCATTGGATGGTATTTATTAGTGGCTCTTCAAAAGTTTTATTACTCTGGTTGAATGCTAGGCATGCTTATGTTGTGGTAAGATTTTGCTTTGCAATGAGAAATTTCAGGTGGGTGATGGAGCTTCTGATCACTACTGGCTGGGAGCGTGCTGAAGACATGACGACTTCAAGAACTGCCTACAAAATTGATGAAGAACACCCCGGCTCAGATCTTGCAGATGAAACTGCAGCTGCACTGGCTGCAGCAGCCATAGCTTTCGAGCCCGAGCCCTACAATTCTTCTTACTCTAGTCTCCTGCTAGTTCATGCAAAACAGGTGAACACTTGCACAGACTGATTAAAAATCACTCATATATAGCTTGTGAAAGGAATGCGTGACATCTAAAGAAACTAGAATTAATGAAAGGGTAATCATATTTTGGTGAAAATTGTTTCAAAATGAGGACTAGGTGTCCCAAATAAATACAACATGATATGCAATTCTCTTACTGATAAAAGGTTTAGTAACTGTATATGCAGAAAAGTTTTCTATAGCTTACACTCAAAGGAGCTGTTATTGATGTTCATCTATCTGTTGCAGCTCTTCACATTCGCAGATAGGTTCAGAGGTCTATATGATGACTCCATATTTAGTGCTCAGCAATTCTATACTTCTTCCGGTTACTCAGTGAGTAAACATTTCTCTGTTTAGTCTTTTCTCCTGTCTGTACATAATCATGTCTAAAATCAACTGCTCCGGTGAAAGGATGAATTGTTATGGGCTGCCGCCTGGTTGCACCGAGTAACTGGAGATGAATACTACCTGAAGTATGTAGTGGACAATGCTGTGTACATGGGTGGAACTGGATGGGCAGTGAAAGAGTTCTTTTGGGACAACAAATATGCTGGTGTGCAGATCCTCCTATCAAAGGTAATCACTGCAATTTTCTTTTTTTCCCTATTTGCAAGCCAGGAAATTAAAATCCATTTCATGTTAGGAATGATTATTGTCTTCTGATAATGATAACGGCTAGATTTGAAGGTAATATAATCAATTAATTGTCAATCGAGGAATATGTATTTATGGAAATGGAATGTGCAAATTAATTCAGAAGGTCATTCTGCAAGACAATTTGTGTCTCCCCACACCAAAGTCAATTAATTCATTGCAATGCAATGCCTTAAACGGTTGCATATTAACTAGTATATTTCAAAGAAACATGCAATAAATGTTCAAAGCCATTTTGCAGGTATTACTAGAAGGAAAGGCTGGTTCTTACGCCTCTACACTAAAGCAGTACCAGGCCAAGGCAGATTATTTTGCCTGCGCTTGCTTGCAAAAGAATGATGGCTACAATGTCCAGAAAACTCCAGGTTAGTTGATTAAGTAGACTATTGATTTGACAATCACTTCAACTCCTTTTCAAATGGACTGCATCAACACACTTACTTTCTTTAAAGAAACATTCAAAGTATAACCATTTCAATCTATTCTGCTCGTGTTTTCTGGTTATTAGGTGGCTTACTATACGTGCGTGAATGGAACAACCTGCAGTATGTTTCTTCTGCTGCATTTCTTTTAGCTGTTTACTCTAATTATCTCTCAGCAGCAAACGCCCAGCTCAACTGTCCAGATGGACAAGTTCAGCCTCAGGAGCTCCTCGATTTTGTGAAGTCACAGGCATGTTAATGTATCTTTCGGATTCTTTCCTATCCCTGGCTGATCTATGTAATGGTCTACTGTGTGATCAAGTAAACTAAAACTGTGAACTTTGGTTGGCACAGGCTGACTATATCCTTGGTAAAAACCCAGAGGGTATGAGCTACTTGGTTGGATATGGACCAAAATATCCCCTTCATGTTCACCACAGAGGCGCTTCCATTGCTTCAATCTTTGCTCTTCACTCTGATGTTGGCTACGTCCAAGGATTCGAGGCATGGTATCACCGCCCTGAGCCAAATCCTAATGTCATATATGGTGGCCTTGTGGGAGGTCCCAATAAAAACGATGACTTCTCTGATGACAGATCCAATTATGAACAAACTGAGCCTACCCTCTCAGGCTCTGCTCCTCTTCTAGGCATCTTTGTCAAACTGCAGAGTTTATATGGTAATATAGGTGAGGGGGATTAATCTGCACTAATCTGCTCTGTTGTCTGCCTCTTCCTCCTAAAAGCCTGAATCACTTTTCTCTTGCTTGTCACAGGTTCCTACCATAAACAATCAGCGCCCCAGCAAAAGACACCAAGTAATATATGGTCATAGACAAACTAGGACAAAATCGAAAGAACTGAACTTTGTTCTAATTTTGAAAGTTTCTGTTGACATAGCCTTTGCTCTACTAATCCGGTGATATCCATGGAGTTGACAGATACAAACCCACGGAAAACACCAGCACCTAAGACATTCAGCAGGTAATTGCAGAGATCTAATATAGGCCTTACAGTCTCATAGCTTTCCAATTTTTTATGCACACACTGACTGAAGAATGGTAAGGTTCTGTTGCAGGTGCCCCAGTAGAATTCGTTCACTCAATTACTAGCTCATGGACCGTTGGAGCTACAACTTATTACCGTCACAAGGTGATAATCAAGAACACTCTTCCTTGAAGCCAATCTCAGATCTTAAGTTGGTGTTTGAGAATCTCTCAGGCTCTCTATGGGGTCTCTCTCCAACAAAAGAGAAGAACACCTATAAACTTCCCCAATGGCTCAAGGTCTTGAATCCTGGCTCCGAGTGTATATTTGTGTACGTTCAAGGCGGAACCCAGGCAAAAATCTCGATTCTAAGCTTCCACTGATCATTTTGTTAGAGGAGTGGAAGTCAAAAGTACATTTGATATTCTAAGAGGCCACAAAAAAAAGCCTTTTTTTTTTACACACAGATGCAAATTGGCAGTTAAACTTTTTGTCACTTCATGATTGTAATACCAATCAACTTCATTCCATACCTTACTACCTACCACACTTGATAATTGTAATATCAGTTTCTGAAACTTCCTTTTTTTCCCTATAAAAAAGTAAGATTAAAACATAAAACTATATTCTACAATCAACATAAGAAAAGGTCATTCATAAAAAATCTTAAACCTGCCATACTTGAACAATTGCTTTAATACTTAATTTTTCAGAACGGTGTAGTGATTTATCCCCTTTAGCAAAGTGATCTACAAAAGAAATATAATTACTTGGCTGATGAAAAGGGAATCATACTCAATACTGTCAGTCAAGACCAGCAAGATTTTGTCACTTGAAGATGAATTGTCTTTTGGTAGGCATATGATATGCCTCACCCTTACCACATAACACTCCCGAATGCAGTTCAAAAACTAACCTCCACATCAACACAAGCAGAAATTTGGAACTCTGCAGGGATACCAAATCAAAAAAAATTTGTCACACATAGAAACTTAGTTGTATTCATATGTGCTAGTTCTATTTCGGGGAGGTGCTCATAAATCCGATAACTCTATTCTCAAGGAAAATTACAGTTGACTTCAAGGTGTATTAAAAATCAATGTGACAGAAGAAGATGGTCCAGTTCATGAGACGCGATGGTCTTACAAGCATAATACGGTTAGGCTCGGCATAACGAAAAGCTTCAAAATAGGAGTGTTTGCAGTTTAGTTTAGTTTAATTCGATTTTAAGAGAAAAAGTCATCCAAATCAAACTAATTAATTTTCTTATATTAAGAACCGATTGATTTTATTATAATTAAAAAATTAAATCAAATTAAACCGTTCACAATTATATATTATCAAATCATTTAACAAATTTGATAGTAATAACATAAAAATTTAAACACTTTTAATACTACAACAATATGCAATAAGAAGATAATATAACAAAAATTATATTAACAGTCACTCAAAATTAAACTCTGAAAATTCATAAAGATTAAAACTACTGCATGCGATAGCTCCAGCCTCCCAGCCCTAAATCTTATTATGATTTGGGTAATTAAAATTATTTTATTTAAAAATCTAATTCAATTAAACACGTAATAGATTAACTCGATCTTCTCACTTGTGTGGTGTTCTATTTCTTTTTTTCTATTTTCTAATTTGTTTTATCATATTAATTTAAATCAAAATTTTCATATTATTTTATATTTATTTTATAAATGAAAGATTAGAAGAAAATTTTTCTTAGACATTAACATTAGAAGAGTTTTATTCTTAAGCTAATAAACAAATTTCATTCAACACTTTTAATAACAATTTTTTTTACTATTAATATATTAAATTTTTCTTATAGTATAGATATATAGAAAGATTGGTGAAGACTAAATACTCTGTTAGGATATATATATAAAAAAAAAAAAAGATAACTAAAATAAAAGTTATATTTTAATTTTAAAAATTTCGGTAAGCATAATGGATTGTTTCAAGGACATTGAAGCAGATTCTGCCTCAGTTCCAATTTTTTTTTTTTTCCTTTACAAAGAAAGAAATGAATAAATGAAACAACATGCACTAATTAAGAAAGCCAATTGGCACCTCTTAAACTTTGTTAAAAAAGTTAACAAAGTTGACGATTGATATCTCCTTGCATTTATAACCATACATAGTCTCAACTTCAATAGTTAAAACGAATCATATTCTGCAATTAAGTTCTCAAAGCTTCCAATTATGCATTTTGTATTTTAAAAAAATGAATAAATTAAACAACACGGATAATAAAGAGAATCGAATTGGGCACCTCTGAAAACTATGTTAAAAAAATGAAAGGTAACGATTAAATGTTCACACCTGACGCCTCTTTGCATTTATAATCATATTTAGTCTAAAGCTGAGGGAATCACATCCTTCCAAATTTAAATCGAAAGTTTCCACCCACTTTTTTTTCTTTTGGTCAGCCATTAATACATAGATTGTCACAGTATGTTTGACAAATAGGAAATGATGTTATCAACTTGCAAACACTCTTGGTTAGAATTGGACTTGATTCAACGGTTTGATAGATTTAACAATGAACAAGATACTTAATTAGTTAGATATAATTTAATTTTATAGTTAAATTTACAGTCAAATTATTTTAAATCGATCAAAATTACACAAAATTTATCAAAATTATTTGAATTAACTGATTGAATCAATTGATTATTTTTTAAAACAATTTAATATTTTTTACATTCAATAAATATTTTTATAAAATTCATACTATTGCATTGTCAAGTTTAACTAACTGATTTAAATAATTAAATTTAAATAATAAATATTTTTTAATTTATTATTTAATTTAATTTTAATAACATTACTCGCAAGTAGTTAGCCTGTTAAAAGGAGTAAAAAAAATTTACTTTTTCAAGAAATTAAATAAAAAAATGATGTTATCCCTTAGATATTCTAATTTTTTGAAATGTCATTTGCATCCTACTGCTTGATTGAGTATGCAGACTCTGAAACCTCAAACGTTTTGGGTAAATTTGGTATAGGACAAGTTTTACGGAGGGAAATTATTGCCTGAAAAAGTCGTTGAAAATATAAAAAATAAATTTCTTTCATTATTTATTTACTATTTTATATAAAATTTAAAATAAATTTTTTAGTTTTTTTTATTTCATACTAAATATATGATTAAAAAAATTCTTTTCGCCATCAAATCAGGGTATCAGGGTAACAGGAACTTTTCTCTAAAATTTCGTATTTTCTTTTTTTTTTGGTAATTAAAATTTCGCATTTTCGTTGGTCAGGCTTTCACATGCATTTTCCTCATCCAAACTGAAATACTCTTCTTCTCTTCCGCATTTTGGCCAGGTGGCAAGCTATTAGTAGCCAAATAAAATATTTTATTCAGAGTAATAAATCCATGCTGCTAAAAACGACAATGATAAAAGTCATAAAACAAATAGCTATGTACGTGGCTTCAATTAATAAATAATTTTAAAATTCACACAAAAAAATAAAACTGTAAAACATCTCCAACATGACTAATAATAATAATAATTAAAAACATCCCCAACACTAACACAATTAAGATTCTATAAAAAAACTCATTATTTCATGGTAGAGATTGCATGATCAAGGAAAAAGAAACAGTGGAAAAATTTTTTTTGTCAATAAAAAAATAATATTAGGTGCAATCTATAGGTGTTTCTTTTTCCTTGGCCACACACTCTCGGCCGTGGAATAATGAGTTTTTCAAAGAATCCGCATCAATATGACCAGGTGCTTCTTATTGTTCGTGAATGAACTTTCATACCTCCACAGGCACTCATTTTTCAAGGGCCACTCACTATATTCTTAAACTTCAAGAGTAGATTCATTTATGCTTTTTTTAAAAAAAATAAATAAATGAAACAACATGAATAATAAAGGCAATCGGGACCTCTTTTGAAGAAAAAAAAAAGAAAAAAAAAGGGTCGTCCTTCTAAATTTAAAACCAAAAATTTGCACCATATCATATCATATGGCGGAATCTAATTAGGCGCGTGCATGGTAAAGTGAGGACATCCTTCTCCCATGAAGTGGCATACAAAGGACGGGACCATTTGTTGCCTCCTCTCTCCGTTCACATTGAGATAAAGTAATCTCCCAAAATTAGGTCTTCACTTTAAAGTTCTTACTACTTTCACTTTTCACGTACCATTTTTTTAATAAATAAACCATTAATACTTGGATTGCCATAGTTTTCTTTGGTTGCTGAAAGTGAAGTGTATACTTAATGAGTACATAAAATTGTATTACGCAGGTGGTGCCTAGTACTTTTGATCAAATATTCCAGAAACTAAAATAATTTACCAATAGTTTTTCCAATTTGTTATTATTGTATAACGTCAACTGTTGTCGGCATATATATATATATATATATATATATATATGTATATGTATATATATCTCTGTCTAAAAAGCTATCCTTTTGTGCGTGTTCGTGTTAATTTTTTTACTACAATAGCATAAACGAGCTTGTCCTTTGTAACTTGTAAGCAAGAATTACGTTTTGTGACACCACATATCTTTCTAACAAAACTTGTATATTACTTGGGGGATCTTTCTGTCAGATTTTCTCAACTTTACGAAAGCTGAAAATTACGTGAAATAAACTTACAAATGTTTTATGAAAGATAATTCTATTCCCTGGTATTTGTGTAAAATGAATCTTATGGCTCGAATATCATGTTAAATTTTAGCTTAACATCAATTAGTATTAAGTGAAATTATCTAACAAATATATAAACTGCACTCTTAAAAATTAAAATAGGCTAGGTAAGATTTTAACATAAACATTAAAAAGTTAGAGATAAACTAAATATAAGAATATTGCTTTTTTCACTTACAACGGAGAGTGCTTATTCCTAACCAAAATGAACTACAAAAACAAACGCGCTTCACACAAAAAATGAAGTTTCTTAACTTATGGTTAATTATGATCCCAACTTCCAAACAAGCTTTTAATTGCAGGTAAAATGTGAATAAAGATTAGTAACTCTAACTTGTTCCATTGGGTGAGATTTCCTTTTCGACTCGACCCGGGTTCATTCTTAATTATAATAATCATGGATGAGTATTGAATTTGGGTTTTTACAAGGATTATGGATAAGGATTATAGGAAATAATAATTTGGGCATGAGACAGGGGATAAAGATTATTTTTTCTTTTGTAGAATTAGATTTTTTAAAGTGTAGGATAGCTTTAAAGAATAATTAACTTTGAGTGGAATTTTTCAAACACCTTGTTCCACAATAATGTAATTCAATGGTAAGTAAATTGGAATATGATAAACATTATCTACAATGTCAAGTATTCAAATCCTCTTAAAGAATATTTTGTAAGAAAGAGTAGTTTTAGTATCTTGAACAAAATTTTACCTTGTCAGAATAAAATAAAAGTTTGAATGTGATCCGATTCCAAGATTGAACTGTCCTTGAAAGAGACATGGTGCAACTTGAATTTTAAACATATATTAGTTATCATAAATTTATAATTTATTATCCATATGTTTGTAATTTAACAAAATCTAATTTTTTTAATCAATGATTACTAATCTCACACTTTTTTCCTTAATTTATAATAAATTAATGAGTTTTTCTTTTATGATACACCATTAGAAAAATGTGTACCAATTGGTAGATCCCTTATTACAACAGTTAATAAAAAAAGGTTACAAACTTTCCATATTTTGATATAAATATTTTTATGCGCACTTTAATTGTTTCTTACAAATATAAAAATTTATATATAACTTCTCTATATCAACATTTAAAATTATTTTTTATAAAAAAAACACAAAACTCATGTAATTTTATAAAAAAATTTATAGTCTATTTTAATAAATATTATAAGTTCCCATCCTATACCATACGCTATTTCTCAAAGAATATATCATAATAAATTTTTTTACAAAATATAAAAATATTTGTAGTCAATAATAATAAATCTATGTTTGAATCTCAGTAGGAGTAGTAATGGGATTTATTAATTTATGATCCATCTAATTTAACCATATTTAAATTCAACTAAATCCATCTAATTATAATAATAAATTTAATCAATTGAATTAGTTTTAATTAATAGATAGTGAATGAACTAATCAAAATAATTGAATATTCATATAGGGTTTGAAGAATAGAATATATTTAGACATATAAAGAGTATGAATAGATGTAATAATTGAAAAAAAATGTAAAGGAGGAAAATGGAATGTATTTGAACCAAAAAAATAGTTTAGATACATTTAGTTAAGAGAAATGTAGAGGTAGATAATGAAATATATTTAGACAAAGAAAGCGTAAATTATCACATTCTAATTTTAAGGAAGTTGACCGATCAGGAATTGGACACTTCTAATTCCTGAAGCCTCACTAACAGGTGCTAAATTTACTATGCATTTTCATAAACTATAATCAGTTCAGATTTCATTATTAAATATTTAAGTTACATACACTAAATTTGTTGATTTATATGCAAGATATATAAATGAATCTAATCCTATGACTACAACTTCATACATCCATGTCTTCAAATCATCTTTATAAAATAAATCTATTTCATTTTAGAAGTAAATAGTTCTCTAAGGCTGGAAGTACAAAAAAATACTTAATGAGACTCTGAAAAATAAATATAAAAAGAAATGAGTTTTGTAACTTAATAAGCACAAGAGTTACTCAAGTGTCCATTAATCAAAGATAATATAAGTATATACTTTATATAGATAATAAGGATTAAGTATTATAAACTCCAATACTTTTACCTGATAACCAATAAAAAAAAGTGATATTCAAATTTCCTTCTATTGAAAATACTTTCTTTTAAGGAATTTTTTTCTTTAAGAAACTTCATATTTATAAGAAATTCCTCTTGTGAATATTTTTTCTTATTAAACAGTATTTTCTGACTAGAATATTCTTAGGCTTTACTAGAATAACACTTAACATATACATTAACTTTTAAACTTTTAGCTTCAAATATTTTTAATCGGATATCAGTCAATAATTTCTATAGCTCTATGTACTTTCAACTGAGTATCGAGCACACATAATTCTCATAACAATGTAGTTATTTATCATATCATGATATATCAATAATGGTTTTTCCTAGTGCCTATGATATTCCTAAGCCAAATATATTATCAAAAATGTTAACAGTATAATTCATACACATAATCATATAATAAATATTAAAATTATAAATATAGACAGAAATAATTGTTAGTACTCAACATATTATTATGCCATTAAAATATATTTAATTCATAATAACAAAATGGTGCAGTTAAATATAACAATTTAAAAATTAAAATATTTAAGTCAAACTCATAAATTGTGTTATGTATAATAATTTCAGGATATAAATTATAATAAAATCATTATTATAAATTTTTTTAAAAAATTAAATTAAAAAAATATAAAGACAATAATTTAAAAATACTCTTAAATATTTCACAAAATACATAAAAATTATACTAAATCAATATTTTTTTTATTTCTCTCTCACACGTTATTAAGGCTCTTTTTACTTCTGACTTTGCATCTTCAAATAAAATTTTCTAATTTATATACGCCTCTATAAACTTACGCGTTATAAATTTATAACCACTATTTGATTTTTTTCATTGGACTATTACAATAGGTCAAAAAACAATTTCACACCTGTTATAATCACTCTCCTACATTTCTATCCATGTATAAATGCACGTCCCCTCAGTTATTTCATTTTTATTTGATGCATGCGTGGTTTCCTGTTCAAAATGGCGGATCATCATTTTAATGCATTTTTTTTTCTTATTTAATGAATAGGTACATAAAAACATTTATTTTGTAAATTTTTAATTAATTTACGAAAGAAATTTAGTTTGTTTATATAAAATATAATTTTGAATAAATATTATTTTAATAAATTTTAAATAAATTATTTATTTATTTTTAATTATCGTTTACATTAAAATTTATTTAATTTATCTATTTTTCTTATTTATCTTTCGTCGAATCTCATTGGAGAATTTTTTTTCTTAATTTGCGGCAGAGGGACACAAGGGAGGCAGGCGGACATTGTACGCGGACTTATAGTTATTATTAACAATAATATAATGCAGGTGCATTAACTTTGCTGTCAGTTATTTGTTCTGTTCTCGCTTTTCTGCTAAGTTAATGTCAAGTTTTGAGGATCTTCGAGGAAATTTCGTAGCGACCTTTGTGGGCGGATCCATGTTTAGCTGAAAGTGTCCGATTAATATCTCAAGAATCCAAAGCATATGGCACTGTGAGTCAATCATCAGCGAAGCACTTACTTCCAATACCAATACTCTGCTTCTGGTGCGATATTAATATTACATTTACGTACGGTCAATGCACACTGCGAGTAATTCTCACTTGTCAGCAGCAAGAAGGTAGTACCAACTGTGCTTCACAGTCCTTCAAGCCATGGCGCCAGCGAAAACACCCATCATCATCGCAGTTCCCAGAAACGCTTCCGCCGAAACGGTTTCGCAGAAACGCCCACGATGCCGATGATGATGTCCCAGAAGCGGTTTCGCAGCAGCTTGCAACTGCAAGTCACCGGAGAACCCAAACATAGCTATGACATATTTTCCTGAGTTTCAGAGGCGAAGATACTCCGCCAAGGATTTGCGGGTCATCTCTATGATGCTTTGTGCAGAAGGGGATTCGACGTATTCATGGATGATGAGGAAACTGAGGAGAGGGGAACACATTTCTCTTGCTCTGCTTACCGCTATTGAAGAGTCAAGGATTTCGATTGTTGTCTTCTCTCAGAATTACGCGTCTTCTTCATGGTGCCTTGATGAGCTTGTCAAGATCCTCGACTGCAGGAAGCAAATGAACCAACATGTTTTGCCAATCTTTTACAAAGTGGAACCTTCCGATGTACGCCACCAGAGAAACAGGTATGGCAAAGCCATGATTGCACACGAAGACAGGTTCAAAAAATGCCTTGGGGAAGGTTCAAGAATGGAGGTCAGCTTTGTGTGAGGCTTCCAACCTGTGTCTGGATTTGAATTCAATACAGGGTAAGTTCTATATATATATATATATATATAGATAATCAATTAACGTTAGCGGATGAAGTTCCTAAATGTTTAGTTAGTAGTTGTTATGCCCTGTTCTTGAAGATCTTTGGAAATGTGAAAACGCATTATAGTCCTGATTCCTGAATCTCCTGATATCATCGAATTGAAATATGAGTTGAAGATGTCGTATTAAATTCAGGGAATTCTGTGTTTGAGTGTTGACCGTAGTTTTTTAAGTTTTGTTTTCAGCTTAATCATAGTTTTGCATCTTGTGTGAGATCAACTTCACGATAATTCTGTGTTGACCTTAGATTTTTAAGTTTTGTTTTCAGCTTCATCATAGTTCTGCATCTTGTGTGAGATCAACTTCACCATTTAAAGAGCATTGCATTTTTCCAGGTACGAATATGAATTTAATTGAAAGGATTGCTAAAACGGCCTTTGACTTACTCCCTAAACGTTTTATATATTGATGAGCACACAGTTGGACTCCAGTCTTGTGTGGAAGAAGTGATGTCTCTTCTGGATATTAAGTCTAATAATACTTGTTTGCATGGTGGGAATTCATGGAATTGGAGGAATAGGGAAAACGACACTTGCCAAAGCTCTATACAACTTGATTGTTGATCAATTTGTAGGTGCATGTTATCTTGCTGACGTTAGAGAAAGATCAAATCAATTTATGGGCCTAGTGCATCTCCAAGAGACACTTTTATCCAAGGTACTTGTGGATGATAGTGTTAAGTTGAGCAATGTTGATGAAGGTGCCTTTATGATAAGAAAGAGGCTTTGCCATCGTAGAGTGCTTTTGGTGCTTGATGATGTCAATAAAATTGAGCAATTAGAAAAACTGGCTGGAAAATGTGATTGGTTTGGTCCTGGTAGTCGGATCATTATAACAACAAGAGATAAACACATTTGCTAAATGCTCATCAAGTTGAAAACAGATATGAAATGAAGGTGCTAAATGATCATGACTCTCTTTGAACTCTTTTGTTGGATTGCCTTCAAAATGAGCCATCCTCAAACAAGCTACGAAGATGTGTCCAATCATGCAGTGCATTTTGCTAAGGGCCTTCCGTTGGCTTTAAAAGTAATAGGCTCTAACTTGATTGGTAAAGATTTGGATGAATGGAAGTGTGCATTGAATAAATATGAGAAGATTCCACATAAAGATATTCAAAGTATACTTAGAATAAGCTACGATAGCTTGGATTGCAATGAAAAGGATATTTTTCTGGACATTGCCTGTTTCTTCAAAGGGCAGAAATTAGAATATGTGGAAAACCATACTAGATGGGTGTGGTTTCTACCCAACAATCTTGGTATTAAAGAACTTGTTGAATAAATCGCTCATATCCATTAAAGAAGGCGAATTAAGCATGCATGATCTAATACAGGACATGGGCAAAGAGGTTGTTAGGCAAGAGGCACCATAAAAAACCTGGTGCACGCAGGCAGATTATGGTTTCATGAAGATGTTATTGAAGTACTAAGTGGAAACTCAGTAAGATCCCGATCATTATTTTCTTTCTTATAGATTATAGTTTTCATGTAACATTGGCAACATTTAATTCATGTTACTTCACCTTGCTTGTTTTAAAGGGAAGTAGTAATATTCAAGGAATAATGCTTGATCCCCCTGAACGAGAGGAAGTAGAGTGGAGTGGTACTGCCTTTGAGAAGATGGATAATCTCAGAATTCTCATCATTAACAATGCATGCTTTTTCCCCCGGACCTACTCATCTTCCAAATACTTTAAGGTTGCTTGATTGGAAGGAGTACCCTTCAGAGTCTTTACCACGAGATTTTTATCCCAGGAAAATTGTTGTCTTCAACTTTTGCCATAGTCGTCTCAGACTTGCTGAACCATTGAAGGTATATGTTTTGCTTTTATAATTAAACATGTAACAATCATTTAGTTTATGATTTGCCTCTAAAAATCTATATCATTGAATAGCAGTGCTAATTATTTTACTAAAATTTTGTTCTTGCAGAAATTTGAATATTTGACAGATGATGAATTTTTCAGAATTGTGAATTCATTACTCAGATACCTAATATGTCCAGAGTCCCAAATATAACAAAATTGACTGTTCCGAACTGTTACAATCTGATCGAGGTTCACGATTCTGTCGGATTTCTAAATAAGCTAGTTCTGTTAGATGTTAGTGGTTGCATGAAACTTACAAGGTTTCCACATGAAATCCACATGGTGTGTCTCGATTATGCTTGAACCTTAATGTGGTTGCGAAAGTCTTGATTACTTCCCCGATATATTGGGAAAAATGGATGCTCTAAGAATTCATTATAGGCATACAACACTGCTATTGAAGAGCTGCCACATTCCTTGGGTAATCTTACTGGACTTTACGTAAATGGTAATAGGTAATCTTAGGGAATTACCAATTAGCATTTTCGCGTTGCAAAATCTTTCCGAGTTTAATTTCAAACCCGGTCCTCAGATTCGAAACTCAATTGCAAAATGTTTGGGACAATTATCAATACAAGAGAGTCATTCAACTGTAATTTGCTGCCAAAACTTACATGGCTTGACTCTCCCGAACTGTGGTCTTTCAGATGCAGATATTCACCTCATTCCTAATTGTTTTCCAAACTTGCGCTGGTTATGCCTATCAGGGAACGATTTCGTTTCCCTCCAAGGATGCATTGAACAACTTGATCAGTTGTCGGAACTTGATGTTAGTAACTGCAAGAACCTCCGAGTCATTTCAGAGATTCCATCAAAATTGAAGAAAATAAAGGCACAAAATTGTACATCGTTAACGACAGAGTCATCAAGCCTGTTATGGGCCCAGGTTCTTCTATTTCTCTTTCTTTTATTTATTTATTTATTTATTATGATGCGAGGGTAAGAGTGTGCAATTGTGCATCTTTGCAAGTATATACTAATGCATATACAGTTGTCACTTTTTTGTACTATAATACAAAAATAAAAAGATTTGGGTCATATAAATATATTAAATCATTTTTTAAAAATATTTTGAATAGAATCTTGCTCATTTCTAAATAATAGCCTCTAATTAATAATCACATGCATTACTGATTTGCTTTAAATAATGTACTGTATTTTGTAACTACTTGTGTTCTTACAGTTTCATGGGTGGAGGGGAAAAAAAAACCCAAAGAAAAAGAAAATACTTAATTTTCAGACTGAAAACCTTCGTGGTTATTTTTGTTTTGATGTATCAGGTTTTGAAAGAAGACCACAAGTTGGAAATTATAATGCCAGAAACACCAATTCCCGATTGGTCTGACCATCGTTGCATGGGTGGGATCGTGTCTTTTTCCATTCGTGGAAAGTTCCCTGTGGTTGCTTTAGCATTTTCCGTGGGGAAAGGCCACTAAGGGCGCGAGGCCTGTAAAGGAGTCCCTTGTTGTGGTCAGCATCTGCATTAACGGCCGTGAACTAATTCGAAACCCCGGCTATTTAATGTCTTCAGGCGATATGTCTCGGGATACTATCATTGAAGGCGATGTAATATTGTGCACACCACAAGGTTGGAATGGAAACGGAAAAAGAATGTTGGGAGCCAATTGTAGATTCGGAGCTAAATGAAGGTTGGAATGACGTTGAGATACAAGCCAGATGCGTAGAATCATCAGGTTTGACCGTGAATTACTGTGCAGTTTATGTGTACAAGACACAAACAAACATGGAGGATATCCAATTCAAGCGTTTTGATCCCAACAACTCCATGACTTTGAAGCCGATTGAGCCTCCACCTTACTATGAAAATTTGGGCCGATTAGACGTCTATCATGGGCTGTCCTGGAAAAACTCTTTGGATGATTAGAATGGCTTGACATATGATATAGTTGTATTAATATATATTATTCTAAAGAGAGTTAAGTCTCTCTTAGCTTGCACTTTCCATCAAATGATCTCTTCTGGCAATATGTTCCAATCTTAGTGGTTTATTCTTGAGCAAGTGGTACTGCACAGAAGTCACTTCGCAACTCAGTTCCTGAAGTCCACTAACTGGCTGAATTAATTGAAGAGAAGAGTCTTTCTTTCTTTCCTTGTGGCTTGCTTATTTGGAGACTCCCTTGGGGCTTTGGATATGTCATTTCATTAGGCAAGACCTACCATATATATAGCGGACAAAAGTGATCTCAATCTGGATGATCTCAACGCCATCTCCTTCAAGTTTGCTCCGAAAGAGGTTTTATCTTTTTTTAGTCTTTTAGTTTTTTAGTTTTTTTTGGTCTTGTGATAGTCTTGTCTGTTATTATAGCTCTGACTCTTCATGCCAAGCATGTGCTTGCTAATTTTTGGCATAAAACGTAGTATGCCTTGCCAGCAGATGTTATATGAAGTGTGTAAGCTTCTGGAATCTCGTAGTTTTGGTGTATAACTGTGAGATTAGGTGACCACTTGTGTACCCATGCGACATATATCTTTTGCCATAGTCGTCTTCAACTGCATGCTGTGCCTAACAGCAACAGCATCAAAGCAAGAGTGCTCATATAAGATCGCCCAAAATCATTAGTGCTTAGTCCGAACAAAGAATCTTGTAATCCAAGTTTTGGTACACAGAAAGAAATGCTTCAAATTTTTTTTAGGGGGGGGAGGGGGGGGGGGAAGTTTTTCTGGTCTTATAGTTAGTTTGTGTAATGTAGCTCTGCCTCTGTTTATGTCAAGCATGTTTGGTAATTTTTGGCTTCAAACGTAGTATGCCTTGTCCACAGGCTTTATATCAAGTGTGCAAGCTTCCGGAATCTCCTAGTTTTGATGTAGAACTGTAGTTGGCCACTTAGCTTGTGTACCCGTTTAAGATATATCTTTTTTTGGTGCTGAAATATATTGGCATTGTATCTTCCATCTTTGCACAAGAATACAAATCTTAGCTGATAGTGCTGCATATCTTTCTAATCAGCCAGATATTCTAATTCTAGAAATGTCATTTGCCATCCTGCTTCTTTTTTTTTTTTGGGTCTTCCATCCTGCTTCTTGAATGACTATGCATCACGCTGCCAATGCGCTGATGATAGTGGCCTTTATCTCTCCACTTTAGATTGCACTTCTTACCTTGAAACCTCAAACGTTTTGGATAAGTATGCTATGAAGTAAGTTTGACTGTCGGAAATCATTGCTGTTGGAACTATTATTTATTTATTTTTGACCAATTTGATGCTATAAAAAAATTATTTGAAATATAAAATTTTATATAATTTTTTATATGAAATTTATTCATAATTTTTTTTAATTTTATTTTCATCTCGTACTAAATATATCATTAAAAAAAGTTTTCTTCCCATCAAATCAGGGGATCATGGTCATGACATGGGAACTTATCAGTAATTTTATTAACTTTCCGTTGGTCAAGTTTTCAGGAACGTTTTCCTTGTCCAAACTAGTAAAATACTACTCTTCTATGATTGTGGCCAGGTGGCAGGCTATCGATGGCCAAATAAAAGATTTTATTGCATTTTAAACTAATAAAAATCGATGTGCACCAAGAATTTTTTTTTTTTTCGTTTTTTTTTTTTAATGGAAAGAATGACATTGAGAAAACAAGAAGTCAGTAAAAAGACCCCAACAAAGCAATCAATACCCGGCATAGGATATAAACAACAAATTGATTTAAACATTTCTATAAATATAATAATAAATTAAAATCTAATAATCTTTTAAGTATGTAATTATAAAAAAATATATATATAATTACATAAGTTTAGTTTTATTTAATTTTATAAATAGAAATTAAAAATTAAATGAAACCAATCAGTTTGTATTAAAAAAAAAAAAAAAACTAAACAAAACCAAAATCCAGCTTCCGTTTTTTTGGTTTGATTTTTTTTATTTAAATTAATTTAGTTTAGATTATGAACACCCTACCCCAAACCCCTCCCCACAACGTTTTGTCAGACGTTAGGAACGTATTGTTATGTACTCAAATTGGATAAATCCGGAAGCAAAATAACTATATTTAACACATGATGATGATAATAATGAAATAACAAATAACAACAATATGGAAGTAAAACGTGGATTTTTATTCTTGTGGAATTTCTATACAATGGTGGACAGACATTATCAGCTGCATAAGACTTGGGAGTTGAAACGTAATTTCATGCAGATCAGTTTAATTTAAACGTGGAAGTATCTTTTTGTTGCCCAGGTATATCTCAATTAGAAATTAGATAAATGTAAACATTCTTAAATTCATAATAATATATTAATATGACCTGCAGTACTGAGCACATTACAGATTAGAAAGGTTTAAAGTCATGAGGAAAAAAAACTACTATGAGAATAGCCTTCAAAAAGCAAAGCAAATACTCAAAGTGGAGACCGCATTGTCTTAGTTGGGGAGAAGGGAGGGGGCGGCAGAATTTGGGGATGGGAAGCAGTGAAAGAAAACTGACATCATTGCTATGCTAATTCAGGTGACACTGCTTTTATGTGGTAGCTGCTGCTTAATGCTGGTCCTTGGGAATGTCAAGGTCTTTAAATATTGGACTGTCAACTCCAACACCCATAGCATTCAGACCATTGTCAACGTATAGAACAGTACCGGTGATAGCAGATGCCAAAGGTGATGCCAAGAAGGCAGCTGTGTTGCCCACCTCCTCTGTTGCATGGAATTTTTAACTCAGTTGTGCAAATAATCACAGATAGAAAATGGAAATGGTACATCACAATTTACAAGGAAGAATCTTGAAGGAAATATTACCTGCTGATAGTTCCTTCTGCAGAGGTGCATTGGCTAATGAATAATCAATCATCATATCAATGAATCCAATTGCTTTTGCAGCACGACTTCTTAGTGGACCTAGAGACAAAAGATGTTAAGTCAACATGTTTATCAGAAGAACTAAATTCACCAGCATGCAAACAACCAACCTTGCAGACAAAAGTTAACGTCAACCAAGATGAAGTTATAAGTAGCAAGGGAGAGACAACTACGCAGTAGTATGAAGACACATAATCATAAACAGTTATTCCATTCACCTCTCGGGACGACTTAATTCATGATAATTACACGGCTCTGATATAACAGAACAAAAGCACATTCAACCATTTGGTGTCACTTCATGGGCAGTCAAGAATACAACTGTGACAGAGGTAGCTGATAATATATAATCTGACAGTGAAGTTCTTGCGTCAAAATAAAAACCAAGTACAAAGTAGAGCTTGAATAACCAGCTAAATATTTATTTGCACAGAAGGTTCTGGCAATTGTTTAATAAATAGAAGATACCTAGAGCATTTAATAGAATCTTGCACATCCATGGGATAAGAGATCAAATTCTTCGAAGTATGCCCTTTTATGCAAAATGACATAAAGAAACACCCCATTTTTCCCTGCCATCATGCCTTTCAGGTTAAGAAATTATAGCAAATGAGAGCCCATTAAACAGAGAAAAGGAGATCAGACAAATGCATTAACTAATTAACAAAATTAGATAGAAAGAGAAGCCACCAATACCAGCAGATATAGTATTGACTCTAATTTTGCGGTTTCTACCCGCTTCAAAAGCAAGCACCTGAAAAAGCATAAAATACGACATATAATTTTAAACATCCAATGGCAAGGATAAGAAATAACAACTAAAAATGAGGCACATCTATGTGAGTCCTATGAGATTGTGCAAGTTTGGAAAAAAAAAAAAATTGGAAGCTTACCCGTGTATCACTTTCAAGTGCAGCTTTTGCAGAACTCATACCACCACCATATCTGCATATCATTTAGTTCAAGAATATTGTCAGTCTGAAGTTATGAAACTTGACTTATAAGGACTCTTCAAGGCATAACCAACACACTCAGGAATGATCCTCTCTGAATCAATGTATGCAAGAGAGATTGAAGATCCACCTATAAACAATCAAAAAAGTAAGAGAGAATGACAACCCAAAGTAAGAAGCAATATAATGGAAGCCCTGCTAGACAAGGTACATGACAGGGTTTATGATTGGAAGAAAATGCTTGAGTAAAGAAACATATGACTAACTAGATGCAGATAATGCAGCAAGATATCCTTTCCGAGATGTCTCCAACAATGGTTTGCTCACCTAAAACACAGTTAACTGCTTATTAAAGCCAAGGACGAAAGGCATAAAGAAACTTTTTCACTGTATTTACCACACCTCTGGTCCATTGGCAAGTGAGTGCACAAGGATGTCTATGCTGCCAAAGTCTTCCTTAACAGATTCAGCAACTTCCTGCAAAGTAAAATAGTGACAAAATGATATAATAAGGCTAGTCTTATCCAGTCAGGCAGGACAGATTGAGACAGTTCATATTCATAAAGTAAACACTACTTGGCTTAATACTTCATTAGAGTTCTTAGGTTCTTCAACTCCCAGAAAGAAAATATCCTATGCTTAACTACCCAAAAAAAGATATCTACTAGTAACAAAATCATCTCTATTATTCGAGCATGTAAAACTAAAGTATAAAGAAAATTATGAACAACATTAATTAATTTAATGAAACAATTCATATGTGTTGCCAAAAATCCATACAACAATGAAAGTTTAAAAAGCTTAAGGCTTGGGCAAAAAGGTAGAGATATTAGAGAGATTTGGTAATACAAACATTGACAATGTTTGAAGTAAGATGAGTAGTTAAAGTGCTTATGTAAAATTTTTATTCAAAACTAAAGGGACAAGTCTAGCATCTAAGGAATTGCCGTAACTGCTATTCATCCATAAAGTCCAATATGGTAAGAAACAAATTTGAAAAAAAAAAAACCTTAAATCTTTTATCCAACCTGTTAAACTTTAGCATCGAAGTACAATTTCTAAAAGAAAGTCAGTTAAAGTCACATTTTCAAGAAAGGAAAAGAAGAAAGACAACTAAAATAAGTAAAATGAATAAATATAAAATAAAATTTTATTCCAGGGTTTTGTTTCATAGAAATGAAAACAAAGGAGAAATTTTTTCTTCAGTGAGTTTTGGGGCTTTTGTCTCCATGATTCTAGATGTTCAAATCCAGCAAGTGATATCAGACTGTTTCCTTGGTCCCACTAAAGTAAAGGCTACAAAAGATTTCTGAAATCAAACGTTAGCAGGAAAAGGATCAATTACAATTTTCACCCCTAAACTTAGACTAAATTCCAGTTTTGTCCCAAAAGTATGTTTGTCAAGATTTTTATCTGTTGGCAACCAAAAGAGCATTTTAACCATACAGAAATGAGCGTATATACCTGAACAGTCCACTTAGTGGATCCAGCATAGCGCTTGTTTGTCTTTATCTATACAATTTTTCGAAAAAAAAAAAAGGGAATCAGTATGAGGATATGAAAGATGATATATATGTACTTTGCATCTTTGTAACAAAACTATGTATTTCTTATTTACATCCTCTGGTACATCCTCAAGATTATCAAAAACTGCATCCAAGGGATAAACTTTAGTAATCTCCATCAATGAACCATCTGGTAATCTGGAAAACAGAGTTTTCTTATTAGCAGAGTACATCCATTTCACATGGTCTAACAAACAAAATCAACAGCAGTATTTAACATCATACATGCGTGAGTCATCAAATTTTCCACGTCGTAGGCTGGACTCAAAAATGTTCAGAGCCTACAGAAAAGGTTCACAGTTAGTAACTGTATCACTACACAAGGACAGGAAAATATGGGGGGAAAACCAAAAGTCTGCAGACAGACAAACTGGTGAATTTGCATGTTGACTGACAAATACCCTTTTCTTTTGTCAAAAATAAATAAATAACTTACAGGTACCCATGTGCCAACAAGAATTTCAGCTCCTGCTGCAGCAAGAGATTTTGCAAATTGCCCAACCATATCCATTGTCATCAGCCACACCAGCAATAAAAGCCCTTTTACCTACATATAGCATTACTTTCAGTAGAGCGCTACTTGTTCTCATAATCTATGATAGCAAAATATATAACAAAATGACCAAAAACAATTGGAGAGTAGAGACAGTCAACATGAAAGAAAACTCACTCAGTTTTACTGAATTTATCAACAGAAAGAGATAAATCATGTACTATAATACACATGGACCTCAGTTGCAAAGGCCCCCTTTTAATAGTTTAAACTTTATACAGCCAAATAAGCACAAGTTCTCAAGTGGCTGAGGGGATATGTGTTTCATTCCATAATCCATATGCTGACTTGTACACCAATTCTCAGCACAGTATACTTTGGAATAATTAGAGTAGTTAATAGGGGAAAAAGAAGGTTAAGTTGTCACAACTCACAATATAACACTTCTCCTAAACAATAGTTAGACATCATCGAGACATATATGTAAATAAGAACAAAATATGCACAAGGACTTTCTGAGAAAAAGAACTATAACCTTTCAAATCAATTGGCAATCCTGACACTGGAATTTTTTTCACTAGAACCAACAATTGCCTTTGTAACAATTTTGTCAAATTTTAGAGAAGATGATGTAAAGCCCCGCTTGAAAGGCCGCACTGATGCAACATGACATGCACTTGCAAGTTTATTCCATGATTCCTCCTTGAACTTTCCACCAAGAACCACAGCGCCTGCATCTGCAAACCTTTTTGATGAAGGAATGCATGGTCTTGGCATTGCAATTTGCAAGCCAGAAAATGCTGTTGTTGCCATCTTCAACGAGCGTAGTATGGCAAAAGAGTCCCTAAATCTACATAAGGAAACTAGCATCAATTCCTTAAAAAATACAACAACCACCAAGCCTTATCCCACTAGGTGGGGCAGCTACGTGGATCAATTGATGCCACTGGGCTTTACCAAATAAGCAAAATTTCAATAAAACCATTCAAAGCAAGGCCTTTTGTAATGGTTTCTTGTCTTCCAAATTCAATAGTTAAACAAGCAAAAGAGAAAGAGAAACAGGAAGTACTGGTGACCAACAGCTTGATAAAAGGTTAGACAATTGAGGATGCCCTAGTGGTTATTCAATCAAATAAATTCATTGTAAAGTCAAATGTTGCACCAGGCAGATTTTAACTAAAATTAACACATGAAGAAATACTTAATTTATCGCTTAGATGGTTAGATTTGTCCTGAATAAATATACAAAATTTTAACTGATTCAATGATCTGCCATTACTTCTCTGAATTATAAAAATCGCTCCTAAAAATGTTCTTTGTTTTGTAACGATAAAAAAAATTAAACAATCCAACCAACTAATGCTATCTGACAAAAGAGCAAACCATTCTAAAGCATAGGAAATCAGTTTCTTCAATGGACATTAAAAAACTTAGCTTGTACCCAAGAGTCCATAACAAGTAAAACAATAACGAAATGTTTAAATCAACTTGTTGAAATTTTTTTCCAAAATTTACTCTTCAAAACCTGCCAAATGAATTATAAAGCTGCAGCACTCCCGGAATACCAGCAACCTTGCATTTTTATACAATTCTGAAAATCAACAAGAACCACACTTAAAAAGACCCATGAGTGTGATCGGTTCAACGCAGATTCTAGAGTGTTCAGCCATCTATTAGTCAAATCATTTCTGAAATCTCCAGTTTCACTCTATGGCAACTGAACCATAATAGCAAAAAAGCTTGGTTCAATGCACAGTGAAGCAAAATGCACCACAAATCCGTAAAAGAACAAAATTTAGCTCATATTCTATAGATCAACGATAAACCCAGCAATACTCTTATGCAGCCTGATTAAATCTTCATTTCTCAGTAAAACCCACACACAAGCCTACTTGAAAACCCAGTAATTCGACGGCCATAAGACATGAACGAAACCAAGGAAAAGCTGGTCTTACCTTTTGGATAATAAAAGCGCCAATGTGGGGAGAAAAACGAGGACTTGGAAGTAGGAGAGCAATAGAAACAATGGGTTTTGTCAAGTGGGTGCCCTCGTTGTTATCAGAGCCGTGTTGGGAAAAGCAAGATAGATAGAGTGTGGGAGAGAGGGGACGGGTTTGGAGGAGAAGGAGCTGCTGCAGGAGAAGACCCCGTTGGGTCGATGAGAACGATGCTATGAAGCAGCCGCTGCAGTAGTTGGAGCCAGAGGCTTTGGAAGTGTCGAAAGACTCATCCGAGACTAGATGCGAGGTTTCCTTGTGTAAACATCAAACAAGTTCAATTGCACGTGCATTGCACACTGCAAGCTCTTGTTGTTTTTTTTTTTTTCTCAGGAGAGGTCCTCCGAGTAGCCTACGCTCTATAGTAAAATTTAATATAACATTTTGATACATAAAATGATAATTTTATAAAATTAAAATAAAATAATTATTTTTATTTTATAATTTAATAATTTTTTAAAATATAATATTTTTTAAATTATTTTATTATTTAATATATAAAATTATTATAAAATATAATTAAAGTTAATATAAATAATATTAAATATATTTTATAAAAAAAATATTTTAAACATTAATAATAATATTTAATTTTAATAATTTAATTAGAATAAATATTATTATCTTTTTTAAAAAAATATTATCACATCAAATAAATATTTTATATTTATTTTTATATATAAATAAGTTTTTAAATCAAATATAAAATATTTACGTCGAAACCAAAAATTATAATGATAAGCTAAAATACTATTAAGGTTAATAAGTAATCAAATATATAAAATTTGATTATAACAAAACTACACCATAAATCAAAAAATATTAAAAAGGATAATATTTTATTATCCAAAAAAATAAAAAAGACAATAAGTGTAATTATATAAAATTTTTAAGGATATATTATAAATAAATAATTTTAATCTCATTTCATGGAATATAAAATCCTAATCTCACCTTTTTAGGAGATAATAGATTCCATGCTTCATTCCATATTTTCATGAAATGAGACATGGAATGGAATCACAATTCTATGATTTTTTTGCAAACAAACATATGAATGTCCCATTGTATAAAATGGGTATATAATAGAATTATCATTCCTGCGTACCAAACGTCACATAATAATTTGTTTAGATTGATGGTATGAGATAAAAAAAGAGTAGAATAGAATGGAATGGTAAGATATATTATTGTTTAAGTTTTTAAAAATAAGATGGGATGGAATTGGGTGGACTCTATTTCATTCCATACCCTCATTTTTGTTCCCTTTCAAATTGAAGATAAGAAATGAAATAAATTAATAAGTCGTGACACTCCATTCATTTTTATTAGTTTCGTTATATGGCGTTTGGTACGCAGGAATAACAATTCTATTCCATGTTCATTCCATGAAATGAGACATTCTTATGTTTGTTTGTAAAAAAAAAAAATCATGGAATGATAATTCCATTTCATGTCTTATTCCATAAAACCAATAATAGAGCATAGAATTCATTCCCTCTTAGAGATGTGGGATTGAGATTTCATGCTCCATAAAATGTGATTAAAATTATTTATTCCTAATATACTCTTAAAAATTTTATATAATTATATCTATTGTCCTTATTTTATTTGATAATAAATCATTGTCCTTCTTAATATTTTTTAATTTATGGTATAATTTTTTTATAGTCAAATTTTATATATTTGATTACTTATTCACTTTGATGGTATTTTAGTTTATCATTATAATTTTTAATCTCAACATAGAATCTTCTGTGTTTAATTTTAAAACTTATTTATATATAAAAATAAATATAAAATATTTACTTGACATGATAATATTATTTTTTTAAAATATGATCATTTATTTTAATTAAATTATTAAAAAAATTAAATATTATTTTTAATGTTTAAAAGATTTTTTCTTATAAAGGGTAATTATGTTATTTATATAAACTTTGATTTTATTTTACAGTAATTTTATGTATCAAATAGTGAAGTAATTTTGAAAGGTATTACATTCTAAAAACTACTAAACTATGAAATAGGAATGACCATTCTTATTCTATTTTATTTTTATTTTATAAAATTATCATTTTATGTACTAAATATTATATTAAATTTTTAAATAATATAATAAAAACTTTTTTTTTATTTTATTATTAAATATTTAAATAATGATACAGAAAATTTATGCCATTTCACTTTATGTATTTTTTCTTATTTTATTTCGTTTTATTTCATTTCACTTATTATAAATATTAAAAAAAAAAGCCTAATAGGACAAGGGTAAGGGGAAGGGAGCATTGGGAATCCAACTCCCCGCTTTCTGTAAACCACGTGTGTCCCTCCCGCTCGCTACGGGGATGCACGTTGCTAATTTTTTTATTTTTGGAAAATGAATTTTGGGTCTCCTCTTCTAATTTATAAACTTGTTGTTCCTGACCCCCCCAAAAAAAAACCTAAAATTAAGAATCGGAAACAAAAAATAAATCAATTGTTATTTTCACAAAAAGACACACAAGTCATAGTCATTTGATTTGAACTAAAAATTTAAGTGGGCTGGTCAAAATTTAACTAATTTAGTTTAAGTTCACTTAAATTATTTAAAATTTACTAAGCTCACTCGTAACTTAAAGAGTTTAGTCTACCAAATTTGTCTGTATAACCACTTATAATTAGAGGTGTTAATATGGATTAAACCCATGGAGTTGGCTCCTCCCGATCCGTCATGTTTTTGAGGTGAGTTGGGTTGATGTTTTAACAACCCATATAAAAGCGGATTATGTGTCTTATTTATTATTTTTAATTTATGCTTCTTTGAATTTTTAAGTAGACTATTTGTTTGTGTTTCATGATGTAAGAGCCTAACAAATAAGGTCCATTACAGTAGGGCAAGACATGTTATGAAGCCGTTTCTTACATACTGGATGGTTATGCATCACAATAAGTGGTAAATTTATATATTATATTTTTTTGAAAAAAAATATTTATATATTTTTTATAAAATAAAGTAACAACTCTTGCAGAAATTTGTTTATAGGAGATGGATTTACGAGGCTTCTTATGTAGAATTTAGAAGGATGGCACAAGAGAGTTTAAGCAATTTCTAACACAAAAATAGTATGTTTTATTTTATACATCACACAAGTGACTTTAAAATGATCTGTATGACATGTTTGTGGATGAGTCGTCAATGAACACCCCTAAAAAAATCTAGTAATCATACAAGATTATTGACTTAATTTGAAAGAATAGCATTTAACCGATGTCACGAGATTGAAGATAAATAAGATTTAATAGATAGAAAATTTCATTCCAATTTTAAACGAAAAATATATCATTATTGAGTGCACAGCACACGCAGCACATAATGCTGCAAAGGGTACTTTTGTAAGGGGAAGTTCCATGTTCAAACACTACTATTCACAATCCTAGTTATAAAATTTAACTATTCATGAGAAAAAAAAAGAATGTTTGATTGATTGTAACACCACCACTTTAAATCTTCACTCCCCACACTTAATTCATAACTATTAATGATGTATTTAGGTAGGCGCTCGATTCATTCAAACTATTTTTTAGAAGCTTCAATTAAATTTTTACTCATTTTTTGTATTATTCAATTTGACATTTATATTATTTATTAAATATGATTATGATTTTAAAAGCTTATTTTGTTTAAAGTAAATATTTTTTGTTTTTGAGGCAAACTCGATCTTTTTTCTAAACATATATATATATATATATATATATAATAATAAAATAAGTAAAAAATAAAAAGGAAAAAACTATACTCTGAGATCATATTAGGATGACTTCCTCAAACACTGTTGTTCTTTCTTGATATTTTTGGGTTGGTTGGAACTGCCGCAGCCGTTGAATAACTTATGAGAATTTGTCAATGTGAGGGAGAGGTATCTACAAAAAGCAATATGATACTCAAGTAAGTAAAAAAATGATATGAGAGAGAGTTGTTAAGAGGAATGAAAATACCTTACCCTTCAGGTCTATTTGGTTTAAATAAGGAAGGTTGGTGTTAATGTTATGCGGGAGTCTTGAACTACAATGGTGCCGATTTAGGAGTGATAGGGGCGCGATGAAGGAGAATTTTGAAATTTTTTTGACATGGTGCATATCTTGATTTTGTGCATGTGTTAGATAAGGGGTGGCATTAGGCTTGGTTTATAAGTTCTTAGAGGTGGTATAGTCCACCAGCCTCTTAAAAGTGTAGATTGGTCGAGCTATTGTGCTTTAATGAAATGCTCTAACTGCCATAAAAAAAAATGCAAGTAACAAATCAAATAGCTTTACACAACACAGCACTGGGTTCAAATTCAATGAATTGAAAAGTGAAGTTACACTGGAGTAAGCAGTAGATCGGAACTTCAATTATTCCTTCTTGAGCTCTAATCACTAGCGGTTATGGGGGAATTCGTTTTCCTCGACGCTTAACCACCAACCAATGCAGAAAATTTGAAAAAAAAAAAATCAAACCTTAACCTATCGTGTTCAAGGATAGAAAAGTAAAAGTAATAGGAAAGAAAAGATACGAAATTTGGGACTGAGTTATCGTTTAAGGTGTTTTAAGATTTCCATTAATTATTTAGACATAATTTAATGGGAGGGGTTTTAAAATTCATTAATAAAATTTAAAGGGTAAATTACACATTCTTAAATTTCAGAAGGTAAAACGCATATGGAGTAAAAATTAAGAGGCAAACTGTATTCAGGCCTAAAAAAATACATTTTTTTTACTATTATTAGTTTTCTATGCAGTTTTTTTTATTTATATTTATAAAGAATACTTTATTGTGTAAACATTAATGAAATTTTAGTACTTTAAGCAAATCGCTAATTTTATTTATTTTTCTAGTCTGTATTTCACAAACACTATCTCAATGGTTATTTATTTAATATAAAATAAAATTTTTTTAAATTAAGTTATAAAAAATAAGGAAAATAAATTAAATTAAAGTTATTACTTATAATTAATTAAAAGTATTCATTTGGTGTTCCTATATTTTAAAAACTAAAAACAACAAATTAAATATATAACTAATTGAAAATTTTAATAATATTTAATTAATTAATTGATGGTAAAATTATAATATTTAAATTACTTGTATAATCATTTTATATTTCACTAGCATCTTGATAAATATTGTTGTGCATCTCAATTTTCCTTTTTTAATTTTTGTTTATTTTTATTTTTTTAATTCTTACTTATAATTATATTATAAATTAATATATTATAATTTTATAATAATTTAAATTAGTTAAACAAAAATAATTTTTTTAAAAAGTAAAATATATTTAAATTGAGTTATAATAAAAATATAACTGTTTATATTTAAAAATAATTGTAATTATAAAATATAATTACTATAAAAGCATTTGTATTTATAATTTTATCACTTTTTTATTTATATTTAATTAATTATTAATGATTTTTGAAGAAATAACGTTTTGATAGGCATTATGCATTTCAATATGCATTTTTTAAATTTTTTTTATATAATTATTTTAAAAATTAATTAATTATAATTTTATTGTAATTAAAAGTAATTAAATAAAAATAATTTTTTATTGTAATTAAAGAGAGAATATAAATAATAATTGTTTTTGATAGCCACATGATCGTTGCCCTAGGATTTACCTTAATCTCAAATTAGGTAACACTTTAATTTTGTTTCAAGCTATTTCGTGCGTGTCTCTGACTCTCTAGGATTTTGTTTTTTCGATTTTTTCACAACGATTTTGATCACAGAAGATAAATACTATATATATTATAAATTAAAATCTGACCCCTCAAAACGCACAGCCTCGACGAGCGCTGCTTGTGCCGAAGGCCAAAAACCCTAACCCCTCGCCTAATAGCCAGCGAGACGCGCCTATAAAAGCAGAAGGGCCGCAAGCTTTCAAGCACACGCTGCTCCCCAAAACCTAAAGTTCTGAAACGTAGGGTTTTACCGAGCCTCCATTACTACCTCCAACCTCTTCGATTCCTCCTTGTTTCCTCCGTTTTTGTCTCTAAGATGGGCAAGTCAAGCAAGAAATCAGCTCCCAAAGTATGTGTTTCCCTCAATTGTTTCTTTTTCTTGTGAAATTTTTTCCTCATTGATTAATGTTTCGCTCACGCCATTGTCTGAGATACCGTGACTGACTTGTCTTACTCATTGTTTCGTTTTCGTTGTCTTGAAGGTTGACGCTGCTCCGGCTGTAGTTCCGCCTTCGAAGTCTGCCAAAAAAGGTATCGAAATTTCATATACTTCGCTGTTATAAAATCTTTTATTTCTACTTTTTCTTGTACGAATTTCGGATTTGGTTTATGGGTTCTATTGGAAAGGTTAATTTTTTTTCCTCCACTAATGTGCGGAAAGTTTTATTTTATTATTTTATTTTAATTTTCAATTGGTTGTTCATAATCGCTTCTTTTATATATGTGGCCATAGTAAAGCCTACAAGTGTTAATGTTATAGATTTGTCGATATGGTTAACTTTTTATCGTGAGACGCTGAGACAAATAAGAGCCTTGAATTGAATTTTTGCTCCTTTTTTAATTTTTCTGCTGTCAGTAACTGTTTTCGTGGCGTTTTTTAATTTTTGATTTTGATTCAGTCAAGAGGCAGGCTGATGATGAACTAGAGAAGAAAGTGAGTGCAAAGAAGCAGAAGAGAGAAGAGGTTGCTGTGAAGCAAAAGAAGGAAGCGAAGGTGCAAAAGAATAAGAAGGAAAGTAGTTCAGATGATTCTTTGTCAGAATCTGAAGATGAGGTATCTGACATGACTATTTAAAGTTTTATGCATAATCAAAGCCAAGGTTTTAAATTGTAGTTGCATTGTGATCACGGTCACATTGTGGGCTGATGCGGTCCGACGCGGGCCGCAATTGCAATGTGTCGCAGTCGCGGTGGCCGCGGTCGAAATGTTGCAGTCCACAATTTTAATCCTTGATCAAAGCTTAAATTTCATGCCAGTATAATGATATTTTTTGTTTGTTATTTTATTGCCTTTCTTCATGTTTCATTCTTCTTTTTTTGGGGCTCAGAAACCTGCAGCAAAAGTTGCTGTTCCTACAAAAAAGCAACCTGCTAAGAATGGCACTTTAAGTACTCAGGCAAGGAAAGGCAAACCAGCTTCCAGTTCCAGTTCTTCTGAATCATCTGATGATGATTCCGACAAGGATGAAGTGAGTAAACACGTTCCCCTGTTAAGAGTCTGGAATTAGTGAAATTCCTAATAATTTTTTGTCATTGCTTCTAGGCTCCAAAATCCAAGGTGGTTCCTGCTGCAGCTAAGAATGGACCTGCTTCTACACAGAAGAAAGTTCAATCAAGTGAAAGCTCAGACACTGATAGCTCAGAGTCCGATTCCGACAGCAGCTCCGATGAGGACAAAGTAAATGCTGGATTATTTATGTTTGTTTAATGGCTGATTCTTTTGACTGTAATAATGATGATAATAAAATAATTGGCTGTCTTAAACCCAGGTAACTACATCATCCAAGAAGTTGCCTGCTGCTGGTGCTCTAGCTAAGAATGTGCCTCCTAAGAAGGTTGATTCAGACTCGACCTCTGACAGTAGCTCGGATGAAGATGATGTAAGTCTTGCTTTTTTTATTTTTGTCTAATGGTCTAATTAATTTTTTTCATTTGCCATGTAACACCATCTTGCTGATTATTTTTTGGGTATCAGAATAAGAAAAAACAGGTAACTACATCCTCCAAAAAGCTGCCTGCTTCTGCAGTTGCTCCAAGTAAGAAAGTTGAGACCAGTGAAAGCCCAGATGATGAATCAAGTGAAAGCTCTGATGAAGATAATGTAAATTTTGGGTTATTGTTTGTAAGCCGTCGTCTTGTTTATTTTTTATTTATCTTTGGACTGACATTTTCTAATGATACACTTGGATACATAGGATACAAAGTCTACAGTAACCGCTGGGTCCAAGCCTTCTGCTGTTGTAAAAAAGAATGTTGACAGCTCAGATTCTGATGATAGCAGCTCCGAATCCTCCGATGAAGACAATGTAAATCCTCTTGTTGGTGGACACTTTTTTTTTTAATTTTTTTAATTTTAATTTACTTTTTGTTATTGAACTTATATTTAACCATTTTGTTATACATACAATTAAAAAAAATCAAGCACTCTCTTCTTAATGAGTTTGGTGATGTGCGTGCTTGTGATTTTGTGACATTCTTTGGCATGGTATGAGTGCCTGGGAGGTGTTGTATTTCACTTGGAGTGGTCAAAGTCTCCCAGATGAATTAATATTTTTAAATGGGCCTTTTTAAAACCCCTTCTCAACTTGATAAATCTAAATCTTGGTGGATAATCATGGGATTCTAAATGGTGTATTATTTGCTGTGGATTTTGTGTTTAGTCAAGGAAACAGTGTCCAAGTCTCCACTAGTCTAAATAACATGTTACCATGTCTGCTTAATTGCTCCTTATCCTCAATTCAAATTTGCATGAAAAAACGTTCAAATGACTTACACTACTCGAATTTTGCTGTTGGTTTAGAAAAAGGCAGTCAAGATTGTTTCCAATGCCAAATCAGTACCTGTTTCTAAGGATCCTGTAAAGAAGTCAAGTAATAGCTCTGATGAGAGTGATTCGAGTGAAGAAGAGGTTAGTTGGTTCATTCTTGCTTTCTAGAGTTCTCAGTTGTATCAACTTTCAATTAAGCTTTGTTTTACGTTGTTTATGAAATTGATTTGTGTTATCAACCTGAGGATCTACAGGAATCCTCTGAGGATGAAAAGGTGTGTTCGTGTGATCTTTCTTGTTGGAATACTGTTGTAGCTTATGCATACACTTATGTAAAGCTTTAATTTATTAGTTAATCAGTGATCTCAATTGGGGTTCATAATATTGTTGCAGAAAACTGTGAAAGTTTCTAATGGTAATAAGAAAGGAGCAACTGTTGTGAAGACCACTAAAAAGGAGTCTCGTGAAAGTTCATCAGAGAGTGATTCTTCAGATGATGAGGTAATTCAGAGCATATACAATTGTGGAGTTATTATTTTTTTATATCTGAATCTTGCAAGTCTTCAAGGTTACAATATGATTGTCATCTCTCCATTGTTGCTCTAAAATAATGAGTAGTTCTGTTTTCAAAAGCTTAAATTTACGAAAAGTATTTCTCAAAAAAAATAACCATCATGTTTTTTCTAGCTTTAATCCTTGTAAACTTGAATACTTACTTAAGTTTGAAATATTTATGAAATGAAGATTGAGCTACTAGCTTTTCTCTATCACAAAAGGGATCAGTTGAAGTTCTGAGTATCCAAGCTTCTCATTATACACCTTGTCAACCCATGCTTAATTTCTCTAGTTGGGGATTCTATAGTGTAATCGATGTGCTATGAAGGAATGAAACATTAAATATATAAATAAATGAATAATACTGGTAAATATTGATTCTTGCCTAGAAAGTAAATAAGTCATGTGAATCACTTATAATTCAGATAGAATAAAATAATAGATGTAATTTAGTTCATCTGTCTGCTCCAAGACTTAATTGTAGGATGACAATCTTTTCACAATGATGGATGGTCTATTTTGATGGCTTGTACATCATGCTGTATATAAGTCTGGAAAGTTGAAAATTGGTTATGGAAGTATTAACTGATTCAATCTACCTGGAGGGTTGACAAATATTATGACTTGTTTTAATAACAGGGGAAGATGGATGTTGATGAGGACGATAGTTCTGAAGAAAGTGATGAAGAGCCACAAAAGAAAAAGGTAAAAGTCGTGTTATGTAGATTGTTTACTTGACCAAGTTTTACCATGTTATTACATTTTTGTCATTTTTTATTTTTTTAATGTTCTTTTTCATATTTCTAAAGCTGAGTTCTGCGTGCTAGAAAACCTTATTCAAAAAATATTGAAAAGGATAATTCAACATAGGTTTAAAAAGCTGATAAGCTTTGGACATTGTGCATATCATTGTTTATTTGTAGTTTTAATTTGTTGGCTTTCTTTTATACAGCCTGTGAAAGATTCGAAAGAAAGCAGCGATAGTTCAGAAAGTTCAGAGGAAAGTGAAGAGGATAATGATGAGAAACCCTCCAAAACTCCTCAGAAAAGTGTAAGCATGTCACTTTGTATTTCCCTATGGCTGCTGGAAAGTCCTTTTTGTATAATCTTGTGATTTCTTGGAGTATATAATTGACTCACGTGAAACAGGTTAAGGATGTGGAGATGGTTGATGCGGCCTCAACTGGAAAGAAAACTGTATTTATCCATTCTTGTTTCCCTTCCTGCAAAGTAAATGTTCAAAGCAGTGATATGATATGTAATTTCTTTAAACTTTGCAGCCTAAAACCTCAGCTACTCCAAAAGAGCAAAATGGCACATCAAAGACATTATTTGTTGGAAACTTGTCATATACTGTGGAACGAGCTGATGTGTATGTATTAGTTCTCATGCATGTTTTTGTCTGTTGTTTTATGTATTATTTTTCTCATTTCAAAATTGTCCAGGGAAAATTTCTTCAAAGATTGTGGAGAAGTTGTTGATGTCCGTCTTGCGACAGATGATGATGGGAGGTTTAAAGGCTTTGGACATGTTGAGTTTGCGACAGCAGAGGCAGCCCAAAACGTAAGCTCATTACCTTGTCTAGTCCATGGAAAGCGTTTTACGAAAAAATTTCAAAGTCAAAGCTCTTTGATACTGATTACCTGTCAGCATTTACCTTTGGAAGCATCAGTGCCATATACTTTTCTGATGCACTAGGGGTGAAATTTTATTGAAATATTGTTCTCATTCAAAACATTCTCATTGGAATTTATTGACTCCATTAAATGTCTGAACTATATTGCCATCCTGTATTTTGCTGCAGTTGAGTCTTTACTGTTCTTTGTATTGCTACAGTGGTATCAGTTTGTGGTTGTGTACCCCTTTACTGGGATTTTAAGTTGGGTTTTGTAGACATATTCACTTCTGTTGTTTTCAAGTATATAACCTTGTCTTTAGAATGGATTGGTATTGGGGATACCAGGTGCATGACCATGCATTAGGAAGGAGGTATTTCTACCTAATCAGTTTGAAAATCTAAGTCATATGATTACCATGGTTTTATTTAAGACTTTCTTGCTTATGGATTGCAAAATTTTTTGGTTGTATTAATATTGTTTTATGCATTTTAATAATGTGGTACCATATCTGTCAAATGTTGTCAAATAACTTCTACGTATTAGCTTTTTAATTGAGCAATTATATGTTGTTCTTACTAGTTCATAGGTTAGAACTTTATTCTCTGTTATTCAGGTCATTCATCGTAAAGCTATTCTCTATATCTCTGCATAATAGTTAGTACTTAGTATGGGAGGGTGTAAGTTGATATTTCTGTCATTTTGTCCATAGTAGGGTTCCTTATATTTATATAGTGCTTATGTTGCTATAGCTCTTGGTTGTTTGTTCAGCCCTTGTTCTGTGCCAAGATATGCTTATATGTATCTCAAATTTACTGAGCTGGGAATCCACCTGCTTTTGTAATCATAGGCCCTTGAATTGAATGAGCAAGAATTATTGCAACGTCCTGTCAGGCTTGATTTAGCTCGTGAAAGGGGGGCATATACCCCCAATAGCAACAGGTAATTACTGGTTATACTTGTTTTGTTATTCTGTTTGATTGATTCTTTTCTTCCCTATGCCTCATCCCCGCATCTTACCTTTTCTGTTTCCTTGTTAATAATTCTAGCAACTGGAGCAACTCATTCCAAAAGGGTGGAAGAGCTCAGTCTCAAACAGTATTTGTTAAGGGTTTTGATAGATCCCTTGGGGAAGAGGAGGTAATTTTGTCTCTATCATATTCACTGTTTGCTTCAGTTTCTGCTGAAGATTGCGTGCATTATTATCAGTTGCATATTTGCACGGCTTAATTTGTGTTAACAGTAAATAATGCCAACTTTTTTCTTTCAGATAAAAGCTAGCCTGGAAGAGCATTTCAGTTCTTGTGGGGAGATTACAAGGATATCAGTTCCACAAGATTTTGATTCTGGTGCTGTTAAGGGGTATGTTTCTTTGTTGTTTGTAAACTTTCTTTCCCATATTCTGCTCTTGAAAATTCCAACTTCTCACTCCCAATTTAGCTTCTAAATATATCTGCTTACTTATATCGCTTATTTGATAGGGTTACTGTAGAAGGCAGGAGAACTTGATAGAATATCATGTGTGCAAAAGCTAGTGTGCACGTAATATAATGTCTCAAATTGCAAAATTTGCAGGTTTGCTTACTTGGACTTCAAAGATGTAGATAGCTTGAACAAAGCACTGGAACTCCATGAAACTGAACTTGGAGGTTATTCCTTGTCAGTGGATGAAGCCAAACCTCGAGGTGATAATCAAGGTTCAGGTGGAAAAGGTGCTGGTGGAAGGAGTGGTGGTGATCGATTTGGTGGAAGAGGTGGTGGCGGTCGATTTGGTGGAAGAGGTGGCGGCGGTCGATTTGGTGGAAGGAGTGGCGGAGGTCAATTTGGTGGAAGGGGTGGTGGCGGCAGAGGTCGAGGAAGAGGTGGTGGTGGAAGGGGGCGTGGAACACCTAATAAACCAAGCTTTGCTGCGGAAGGCACAGGTATAATTCATCTTCCATTGGGATTTACAATGTTTATTGCTTTCCTTGCTAAAGATCCGACCTGCATTTCTTGATTGGATTTCTTTTTTGTCTCTGCTGTATTGAAATATGTTACTGCTGAATTCATTGTTGGTTCTTTGACATGCTAGAAGTCCTGATTTCATGATTATATGTACAATGTGTTTACTTACTGTTTCTATTTTATGATCTTTTTTATCGTTATATCACCAAATTATAGCGTTGTGATTTATCTGTATCATGTGATTTCATTCATATTGATTTAGAAGCTATATCATACAGTGTAGTCCATTCAAGTGTGATCTATCAAACTATAGTATGTACAGTAAATTTTCTGAATATGTTTTGTTTAATTATGTTTTCTTCTCCTGGAACAACTGAAGATTTTATACATCAACATAGTCCGTTCATGTCTGATTTAACCATCTACTTGCAGAATCATGGTTAGCATAGCTGTTTCTGCATCGAAACACTTCATTTTCTGATGATTTAATCTCGTGATTTTTCAGGGACAAAGACCACTTTTGCTGATGACGATTAGTGCAGCAGATATTGAAAGTTTTACTATTTATTACCTTTTCATTTCTTTGTAGTTTTTTCTCCTCAGTTTTGGTAGTATGAATTCGGGAAAATCAGTGTATTGGGAAATTGCTGGAATTTATACAATGCCGTGTCATATGGATTTTAGTTCGTTTTTGACCAATCCGAACTCTGCATATTTGTTGGGCACAAAAAAAGAGACCTATGGTTTACATTTTGTTGAAGCCCACATAAATATATATTTTTTAGTATGCAATTATCTGGTCACAACAGTTAGTGCCTGCAGTTCTCTTTGGACAGAATTTTCTCGTGCAATGGATTCGTTGAAGAATTTTCAACTAATTTTGAAGTAAATTTTAACGTTTTGAATATATTTAAATTTGTAAAATTAAATTTAAAATTTGATTTTGATCTACATTAATGAAAGAATTTGATCTTGAAGAAGTGTTTATTCATAGTAACAGTGAATCAATTCACTCTGTTTGAAATATAAAATTAGCCTTGGTTTCCTACTTCAAAGTTTTTCATCTTTCGTGTTTTGTATGTGAATTAAAATTTAAATCCAGAGGGAAAATCGCCTTATGGATCCTTCAAGCCAGAAATGGCAGGCACAATAAAATTGTCTTTTGCTCTTTAAACTGGAGTCTGCCATGACTTTTCAAAGAATGTGATGCAAATCTATTAAAAAATTATGGATGAACGTTGAGCATGGACATTTCACATGGATGCTAGAAGCGACAGTAACACGGAAATTTACAATTAACAAAATTGGATTGGGTTTCAACAATAATGGCTTGGGTTGGTCTTTAACAACTCGAGCCGATTAAAACCCACAATAATTATGATCGTTCCCGTCATAAGTTATTAAAATAATTTAAAATAACATAATTATTAAATAAATAATTATTATATAATTGAATAAATTGTACCAAGAATTTCTGACATGCATGTAAGAAATCAAATTTAACAGTAATGCTAATTAAAGCGAATATCTCTCACCACTTGATAATAATAATAATAATAAGTTGGTGTTTTAATTTCTCTTGCTAAATACACTATAACAAATGAGCACAAGTTTCGTCCCTACCAACACATGATGAAAATTGAGAAGGAAGAGCTGCTTGTTGCTGCTAGTGCCACTTCAATAACACATACGCGTCAAGACAAAAAGTATACCACTTCAACTTCAATACATCCAACGGCTGAAATTGAAAAGAGCTACTACGATGGTGGATATGTATGCCATGCTGCCACATGCAACGTTCCTTGGGTTTTTGCTTGCTGCAAGTTGGAGTTCACCATTAAGTTATATCTGAATACAGGACAATGGTTATAAATAAAAATAACCATAGAAGAAATAGTATATATAAATATTCACATGAGAATCAACATATGCGAGCCTTGTTGTGATTGGCAGACAGTAACCGAGCCACAAATGAGCTTTGGATATCCCGTTAACAAAAACCCTTGTAATACCCGCCTAGGTCCTCCAAACTCCATAAAATAATAATACTAAGAACGAAGTGGCCTAAGACGAAGAAGAACATTGTGGACAAAACAAGACAAAAAATGCTACAGCTAGTCGTAAGAATCAAAAACAAAGTCCTCCAATATTATTTTAAAGTCCCACCTTATGAGACCAGCTTGATCCACCAGCTTAACCAGTGCTCTCAAACTTCCATTCCTTTCATTGTAAAGCAGAGAGGGAACAATGGCCAACGCTATCGTTCCGCTTCCCTCCAACCTTTTGCCAAGCCCTGCAAGCCCTGAATGGATGAACAAAGCTGACAATGCATGGCAGCTCATAGCTGCAACACTGGTGGGTCTGCAGAGCGTTCCGGGGCTCATAATCTTGTACGGAGGAGCAGTGAAGAAGAAATGGGCAGTGAACTCTGCATTCATGTCCCTCTATGCTTTTGCTTGTGTGTTCTTCTGTTGGATTGTTTGGGGATACAGAATGTCTTTTGGTGATAGCCTTGTTCCGTTTTGGGGAAAGCCTGGTGTTGCACTCGACCAGAAGTACCTTTTCACCAAGGCTTTTTCTGGGATGCTCCCCAATGCCACCATGGTGTATTTCCAGGGTGTTTTTGCTTGCATCACTTTGATTTTGATAGCTGGGGCTTTGTTGGGGCGCATGAACTTCTATGCTTGGATGCTGTTTGTGCCCTTATGGCTCACGTTCTCTTACACCTTCACAGCATTTAGCATATGGAGTCCTCTGGGTTTTCTTGCCAAAAAAGGGATAATAGATTACTCCGGTGGATATGTCATCCATTTGTCTTCTGGGGTTGCTGGATTCACGGCTGCTTATTGGGTAAGCAAGAAGAGCTTAATCAATGCTCCTTCTATATGTTTTTATCATTTCTTAACTCAACCCTTTGCTTGGTTAATTAGTGTTAGAAACATTTTAAAAATTAAGCACTTCTGTTTTTTTTTTTTCCCGACAAAAGTGATTCACTTCTGAAAGTAAATTAAACATAAAATAAGAAAATATTTATTCTTTACTGGTAGTTCAATAATTGCCCCACCATATACATAAAAAAGAAATAATTTGCTAATGAGATTTGACTGAATTGGCATAGTATGAGTTGTCTTACATTAAATATATATTGCGAAGCAACCTATCTGCCTTTAAATTTTTTTAATAAATTTTTTTTACTATCTGATTTTGTACATTAAAATATTAAATTAATGTTAAATTTAATTCAATAGTTTGTTCAATAAAAATCACATTTTATAAAGATATTAGACATTAGTAGATCGTGTTCTAAAAATCAAAGTGATCCCCACAAAGACCTGAAAACTTCTTATGCAATCCTTGATTTGATCCTAGAATTGCCGCCATCATCTATGCCACTTAGGGCTTCTCTCAGATAACAATGAAGTCACAAATCACAAAATCATTATATACCCAGTGATCAAAGTGCACATATATTACAATGAATAACAATGAATAATGGGCATGATCACTTGGCAGGTTGGTCCACGCCTAAACAAGGACAGGGAATGTTTCCCTCCAAACAACATCCTACTGATGTTAGCTGGGGCAGGACTGCTATGGATGGGCTGGACAGGCTTCAACGGAGGAGACCCATACGTAGTGAGCATGGATGCTTCCTTGGCTGTCTTGAATACACATGCTTGCACCGCCACCAGCTTGCTCACTTGGGTCCTCCTTGATGTCATATTTTTCCGAAAACCTTCTGTCATTGGAGCTGTTCAAGGCATGATCACTGGTTTGGTATGCATAACCCCAGCTGCAGGTTCGTACATCATGTATATTGGCATTTGGCATTGAGCATAAAGTTAAAAGAGTTTACAGAATTGCATGTTTCGGTGTATTTTTGTTTAATCCCATGTATGTATGTATGCATGTGTATATATATATATATGTATGTATGTATGTATGTATATGAAACTACGTAGACACACACATGCATACAATATTATGCTTCCTTGTATAATTGTTACTTGCTGTTCAGGGGTGGTGCAAGGATGGGCAGCGCTTGTAATGGGGATTTTCTCTGGTTCAATTCCTTGGTTCACTATGATGGTAATTCATAAGAGATCAAAACTGCTCCAGAAGGTCGACGACACAATGGCTGTCTTGCACACTCATGCCATTGCAGGAACCCTTGGAGGAATCCTCACAGGACTCTTTGCCGAGCCAAAGCTGAACAATTTGTTCTATGGTGGATACAATCAATATGTTGGCCTGTTTTATGGCATCCAAATGAGCATGTTCCGAACTGGGTTCCGGCAAATAGGAATCCAGGTCCTTGGAATTTTGTTTGTTATCTCACTCAATGTTATCATCACGAGTTTGATATGCCTCTTCATTCGAATTTTTGTTCCACTACGGATGTCCGAAGAGGATATGGAAATTGGTGATGAGGCTGCTCATGGGGAAGAAGCTTATGCAATATGGGGTCAGGGTGATAAACTTGAAAATTCTAGTTCAAAGTATGGAAATTCATATGATGATGTTGAAGCTGGGGCCAAGAAAAAACGTACTGGCCAGATCGAGATGACATAGAACTACGTACTACGTCTGGGTCTTGTCTTCATCGGAGAAACAGAAGACTTCAGAGAATAAAAGCTTAAGTTCGAAAATGTTGATTGAACCCTATATTCTGCTTCATTATAGGATACTTTTCTTCGTTCATTCTTCACAACAGATAAATAAGAGCAGTAGGAATGTCCTTAATTTCGATGTGTTGTCGTCCTAGGAGTGATGTTATGTTTTGTGCAGGATTGACATCCTAGTCCTAAGTTATGGTTAAATAATCCTGTGGACTTTTAGATTATGTTTCACTGATTTGGCACTTCTTTCGATGGCATTATTGTTTTTCCAACTCAAGTTTGTAGTAGCACTAGTCTCCTCGATAAAACATAGGATGACCAACATGTATATCTTCTTAATGAAAAACTTATCAGTTGTTTGATTTTTGGGTTGTATGATATAGTATATGTAATCGAGAATCAGATGTAATTTTAAGTGGTTGTGAGTATATATGCACTCAAAATTTCAAATCTTTATATTCTATGCAATACATGTTAAATGTTAATTTAAACAATCAAAGATAAACTAATTTCGTCAATTATTCCTAATAAGCATATGAAATTATGAAAGTTATAAGAGCTCATCCGGTACTATCAATGAGTTAAAGTTTTCGTAAAATTAAAAAAAAAAAGAAAACATGTTACTAGTAGAACTGTGTGTTTCCGGGAGACAAACTATTTTTATACTCTGCGCACCAAAAAACTACTTTTATACCCTAGATATAAAGTCATCACACATTGTTTGAATGGGACACCCACGCTTGTAGGGTGGGAAATGTACTTCTCATTGTGCTTTTATCATGAGCATTTTTTACTCACAGTAAGATATCTAATTACAAGGCTTACATGTTGAGAAAAACCATACACTATCGATTGAAGTGCAAAGGTCTTAAATGCTCACATAAATTGATAAATTTGATATTCAATTAATTCATGTTTAAATTCAAATGAGGCTTAACATATACTAGTCAATATTAATTAAAATTCAAACATTTCATAATTGTAGATTTTTCTTCATTGTGAGGCTAGATAGTTTATAAATTTTATATTATGTTATGAATACATAATACGTAAAAAAAAATATTTCATCTCATGTAACATTTTTTTTTGTATATAAAATATATATAAAACAGAGACAGTGAAAGAATAAATGGGTCTAAGCTGGGCCTGAGATGGGCCTAGAACAACACCGTCCTAAGACAAGAAACCTACGACGCGCGAGGGGCCACTGTTTGCGATCCCACACACTTTTGGCTTAAAACGCTGCTTCCTTCCTTGATGTTCCCATCTGTTCTGAAGTTTTGCGCTCCGAACAGCTTATCTATCTCCTCTCCAGAACGGTCCTCTCGCACATTTTTTCGCTCCCTCTTTTACCATCCCTTTCTGTCTTATGGCCGAAGACTGAGGTTGGGTTCCCACAAAACCAATCCAAAAAGGTTTGCTTTTTTCCTCTCTAATGGACCGCTGATGAACTTTTGAGCTTGCAATTCCACGAGTAATTGAGTGAAATAGAAGAAATAAAGGGAAAATTTGAATCTTTTTGTGGCCTATTACGTCTGGGTCTCTCTCTCTCTGTCTCTTAAAAATTTCTTCTTATTCCATATGAGTTTTGAATATTTTGAGCTATTTTTTGTTGGAGTTGCAGTGGGGAGCTTCAGGTGGATCTTGTGTTCGTCTTTGAATTCAAACATTGATTGATTTCTTTTCGATATGCTTGTGTTATGATTGCAAAAATAATTTATAATGTATGTACATCTTTTAAGATGAAATCCACATAATTCTTGGCACTTGTGGAGTGCATTTAATCAGGTCCTTTTCTCTCCTCCTCTCTGTTTTGACTTTTTTTTTTCCTGAACAGGGAATGGTTTCTTTTTCACGGAAACATACTGTGAATACAAGATATTTGGCTTTTATACATAATGATGTTTTTGCTTATGGCTTATTTTGATTTTTTAAAATATCAGCATATGCTTTGCATAAGTCTGTCAGCATGTATATGCATTGTATTTAGTCTATTTCTTTTTCATCTTAGGTCTTCCCTATCCGATGATAATGGAGGATTTCTAAGAGTTGGATTTTAGCTAGTCCTTGTCTTGTCGACTTAGAATTCGGCATTTGGGAATTCTATATTTTGGAAAGAGAGTGAATTGTCTTAAATCATAATATCTTATTTTTAAGTTATGTTATCAACTTAATGAAACCAAGCAATGAGAATTTTTTTTCTCTGTTTAATTAGTCCTGTATGGAAAAAGTAGAAAAATCAACCATCTAAACTATAAATCTACTTGAGTATTTTCCTTAATGAACAAGTATGATCTCAGCAGTACTGTGACTTACATGTGAGTCAGAATCTTTTACAAGAACATGATTTTTCAATGAATTAGTTGTATGTGAGTCAGAATCTTTTTCAATAACATGACTTCTCAACGAATTACTGATGCAATATAATCAACTGAAAATTAGTCACTTTTCGTTCCATTCTTTATGTTCAACATTTTTTTTTTGTTTTACAGAAATCTATTTGAAATTGAATCAATGTGTGTGAATTGCTAACCTAGACTTTTAGTTGCAATTTGATCATTAAAACTATTGAATAATGAACCTTGGGTTTTATGACTATGGATTATCTGATGGAAGGGAATTCTGCTGCAGCACAGTAGGAGTTGGAGAAAGACAGCAACTTCAATGTACTTGAGGAGAATACAGTGCAGAGTTTGGAGATGGGCTTTAGTGTTGCAGCCATCGAAACACTTTATCAGGCCAAGATTCTGTGATCATGCATGCTTTCAGTCTTTGTGCCCTAAGACCACTGCAAAAGAATATGCTTCACATGGTAGTATCATTGGAAGACATTTTTTAGGTTCAGAGTCATCTAGGTGTGCTTCATATAGTAATAGTTGTACTCGTCTGGACAGAAGGCCTAGTTTTTGTCTGAATAGTACTCAGTTACGTGCTTATAGTTCTGAAAGTGATGGAAGAAATGCAAGTGAGGATAAACATGTACACGTTAATGATGGAGCTAACTTTGATAAGGGACAGAATCGGCAAGATAAATTTGGGAAAGATGTCAAGTACTATAATGCACATGCGCGACTTGGAGAGCAGGATCAAGAAGAATGGCTTAATAATGAGAAGCTTGCCATAGAAAGTAAAAGGAGAGAATCACCATTTTTGACAAGAAGGGATAAGTTTAAAAATGAGTTTCTGAGAAGAATTGTTCCTTGGGAGAAAATAAACATTTCGTGGGACACATTTCCGTATCACATTCAGTAATTACTTATTGTTTCTATTCATTCTTCTTTCTTATTTTTATTGCCTTCTCTTAATTTGAAGTTTATTATGGATTTAAGTTGTACTTTTCCATCCACAGTGAGCATACCAAAAATCTTCTGGTGGAATGTGCTGCCTCCCATTTGAGACATAATAAGTTTGCTTCATCTTTTGGCACCTGCCTCACATCTTCAAGTAGGAGAATATTGCTACAGAGCATTCCTGGTCTGTCATCCATTCCATTATTTTTGTCCTTATTATACTATTTAATTTTATAATGTTTCTTTTGAATGCTTATTCTCTAAACATCTAAGGATAAGAAGTTTTATTCTAATTTTTGTCTTCAGTCTCATTGTTTATGATGTCCTTTTATCTTCAGGCAGTGAGCTCTATCGCGAGAGATTAGTTAGAGCTCTTGCACAAGATCTACAAGTTCCTTTATTGGTGCTTGATAGCAGCATCCTTGCTCCTTATGTAAGTTCTGGAAGAAGCTAGAAATTATAAGTTATTCAGTGGTTTCTTAGTTAGTATTGGTGCTAGAAGGGCAAACGAATTATATTATTTTAATTGTTATGCAGGATATTGATGATGATTTATCATCAGACTATGAGTCTGATGATGATAATGCAGACTCTGGGGAGGAGGGTTCTCTGGAGTCAGAGAATGAGGATGATAATGATGCTAGCAATGAAGAAGAGTGGACTAGCAGTGCTGAGGTGAAGTCAGATGCAAGTGATAATGAAGATGCACTAGCATCCGCTGAAGCGGCCCTTAAGAAGGTTAAAGCAGCTGTCCAGAAACTTGTTCCTTACAACATTGAAGAAATAGAAAAGGTGTTTATATGGTTAACAGTTTTAAGAGTAATGGATGCTTTTCTTTGGTCTTTTGGCTATGATAAAATAAGTGTCTGGTAACCATGGAAGCTTTTACTTGGTGCATAGAATGTAAGTTAAGATAATGAATTTTAAAAAATAAGGTATTCTGATGCTAGTGTTAATGCATATCTATTTGCTAGTTACTTTAAAAATTCACCCATGGTGTAGTTTTACTTCAATCTGCTACATTTGATTCCATCTAATGCAAGGACTTAACATCAACATTCATTAGAAAAGATGCAGCCGCTGGAGATTTTTGTTGTGATTGGATTTTCTGACATAGGACCATCTTAGGCCTTGGGGAGGAGTGAATTACTAATATAAAATCATCTCAGGTGAAAGAGTTGCCTGCGTTACCATTTGATCATTGGATAGAGGGTGAATTTTATGGATCTGCTGTGTCTTGGTGTGGTATATGGTTTGAGACATCAGTCTGACAAAAGCAACCCATTCATAAAGTGGTTGTAGGTAGACAACCATTTTTTAGGTGGATTTCTGTTGTCATTAACACAAGCACTATGAGCAAGGATTGAAATATAATGCTGTCTCATGTGGTGTATGGCCGATTCCTATTGGCTTCATATGAAAACAGCATGGAAAGTAAAAGATGTAGTGGTGTATTAGATTCAACTGTTTTCGTGGTCATAATGTAGTTTTGGTCCATATTTTTGGATACTAGGATTGTTTCAGTGTGAAGGATTCTGTTTAGGTGGAACTAGCTCCTAACATTGCCTTCTCCTGTGGAGAGAAAGCCAAACTGGAAAGGAGAGTGGTTGATCAGCCTTCTCTGTTCCTAGGTAAGATTCTGGAGCTTCAGAATACTGGACAAGAATTTATGGGATGACAACAGCAGAGATTACCAGGCTGGGTCCATTCTGAGACCACTTAGTGAGCCCAAAAAATTTTGAAATTAAAATTTGCATTGAATGACAAGATAGTGTTATAGACATGAAGATGTTGGGTTTAGAAAAAAGTTCAAATTCCTGGAAGTGCAAAACCAGAATCTGGTCCCAAATTCAATGGAATGATGTTTTAATTTTCAGGAAACAAAGCCTACACTGCCTTCATGTTTTCTGAAATTCATACAAAGCCCTCTTTTTTAGAAATTTCAAGCTTCTAGAATGGACCTGGCTCTTGTGTTACTCATTTAGTTAACTTATGAGTTATATAATGGTACAGATATGCTTCAATCGTAATGTTAAATCATGTATAAATTAAGTTTTGGAAATAGAGCGGTTTATAATCCTTCATCTATATGGATAGAGAAATAATTCTAGTTTTGTGTTATTCTAGTAATTAAATGAAAGGAGCAAAGGTTATTTAAGTTTCCTTTCTCTATTCATATCGTAAAAAAGTTTCCTTCTCTATTATCATGTTCAATTTATACCAACAAATAATAGGAAAGCTTTCTGGCATATGAAATGATGACTTCTACTTTTTGATGGCTGTATGTGTTAAGGGAGATTGAAAATGAGTATAAATAATCTGAGGAAGGGCTAGTTTATTTGTGTTATTGTGCATTATACTTCCTTAAATAGGAATATAAGGGCTAAAGTTGATTTTTGGCAATTCAGTGAGGATAGTCTTTTCTAAAGTCAAGTTAAATGTGATGCTATATGTTTGGCAGTTATCTTAATTGAAACTCTTATGTTAGTCTTCTCTCGAAATTTCTTGATTTAGATGAGTATAACCTTTGAGCTCATTTAGTTACAACAGACCATTTGATATCTCTCCCCATCCCCAAATCTTTTGGCAGATAACATCTGGAGAATCTGAGAGTTCTGAGTCATCCAAGTCTGGTGATGTCAAGCCTTCTAATAAATCTGGATGCCAGCTAAGGAAAGGTAAAATATTCAGCTAGCTAGAACTTTTGTCATATATATGAACTTGCTGCATATGATTTTCTACTTTATGTACTTGCAAGCAAAACTACGATGTCAATTGTCGTCATCCCAGCAGGGATTATATCTTTTGCTAGATAACCAATTATTGTGAAATTTAGTGCTCACAGTGAATTGTTCCTCCCCCTCTTCCTTCATGTTGCACTGCAAATGGCAATCTTTTCAAACACTCACTTCTGAAACTTCAAACCTCCCTTTCTTATTGGGTACCTTGAAATATTTTTTGGGCATAGATGCTCAGAGTAAGAAATTTATCTTTCTGTCACAAAGGAAGTACATTCTTGACCTACTTACTGAGATAGGTATATTAGAAGCTAAACCTTGTGAGACTCCTTTGATTCCCGATGTCAAAGCTTTCTACAGATCAGGGAGGGCCCTCTAGGATCTGGAGCAATATAGGAAGCTGGTTGGGAAATTGAATTATTTTAAAGTGACTCACCTGGATATTGTCCTCCCAGCGAGTGTGATCAGTCAATTTATTTCCTCTTCTAGGACTGCTTTTTGAGATACTTTCATATATTGAGGACTTGTAATGTAGATTGGGCTGGATGTCCCTTAGATAGGAGGTCAACTTCAGGCTATTGTGTTTTTGTTGGGGGTAACTTGGTTTCCAGGAAGAATAAGAAGCAGAATGTAGTGGCTAGATCAAATGTAGGTCAAGCCAGCTTTGACCTGATATGGTTGTGCGAGTTACTTGATTAGACTTTCAAGGGAACTATGCAGTTGTGGTGTGAGAACTAAGCAACTCTTTTCATTGCCTTTAATCCAGTCTACCATGAGAGGATAAAGCATATTGAGGTTGATTGCCATTTTGTTTATGAAAAGCTTTAGCATAAATACATGTACAGGAAGCTTAACTAAGATTAAGTTATTACCTGCCATTCCAATACATCATTCTCTTCTCTTTCTCCCATTAAATCTCATACTTTTCTTTCTTTTAAAGTTATAAAGTATTAGTCCATTAATGGGAAAATTCTATAAAATCCTAGAAACTACAATGCTATTTCCTATGTGATGTCAAAGGAATCAATGTGTGATATCTCACTTATGTTCATAGTAGTGTATTAATTTTTCAGTTCCATCGAGGTAATGTTGTCTTTTCTCTCATGATGTCTATGTTATTTACTTAAGCAATTCTGGGAAAAATAGTCATCTGTACTTACAATTCCAAGTTAACCTCAAAGAGGAAAGGGATGTTTTGACTAGAATTATCCTTGTGTCCTCTTTGAAGCTTTGCAAATTTTATTTGAAATTTTTATGTGGAGGTCTTTTAAGAGATGTACAAAGGGATTGGAGAGCATTATTACTTTAATGCTTTTTCCTCTTCTATACTGTACATTCCTTCTTTTATTCCTCTTTTTTGCTTTTCAAGGGTGATGTCTTGTCCTTTGCTCATGTATTCTTACTCTATTCCTTTCTCATCAAAATAAAATTTCCCCTCTTATTAAAAAAATCAGTATCTAAAACTCATGCTTCATAAAGCTTTTGCCTTGTTACACTGGCTGCAATTCCATAATCCGTACACAGATTTGGTGGGTCTCTTCCTTATCTAGCTTTAGAATTCACTTCCATGATCTGTATATTGGCGTATGTTGCATCTCTATATTGGCTTTTTTCTGGAAGATAATGATATTTCTGTTTGTTGCACTCGTGATATTGAATTAATTTATGTCAGATGTTGCACAATTTTAATAATTCATCTTTAAAGCCATTTACTTTTATATTCCCAGTTAGTATTAGCATTCTTGTAAATATCTACATTACTGCTTTGTTACAATTCTCAGGTGACTGTGTGAAATACATTGGGCCATCTGTACGAGTTGAAGCTGATAATAGGTAATAAAATGATTCCTCTGTTTTTTCTCTAATTGCTGTTCATGGCATGCTAATTTGAATTTTGATACATTGGATCTGACATTCATAGCACGCACCTTTTCTGGTTATACTTTGGAACAGTAGAGAAAAATAAGTGAATTTAAATATTAAGAATTATCTTGTGAGAGAACTGATTTGCTCAAGTGTACTAACATTTGTGGTGCAGGTTTGGTGTATTAATTGAATTATAACTTCTTTCGCCTTGTAATCAAAATTTTAAAACATATAAATAAAATGATCTGACATGGTTCAATATAGTGGGATGCTTCCTTCGTGGTCCATCTTCGACCACACAATTGCATTTTTTTCTGTTTGTGTTGAAACATTCTCTAGCCTGAATCACCTGATGCTTCCCATTTGTTGCAAAAAGATTCGTTACTTGGCCGTCAAAATTTGATGATACATTATATGTCAGAGGATACATACAGCCAGAAGGATATTTTTTGTGCATAGTACTTGTGTATTGAAGTTTAACACACAAAAGTTGGGTATTACAGTGTTAATTGTGCAATTGTGCGATGCATGTTTGTAAATCTATGTGTCTAAGCCATAGTTTTACAGGTATCAGGTTAGTTCTAAAATATATATGGTTAAAATCTTCTATCATTGACCACATATCCGTTGATTTATTGAAGAAAACATGCCTTAAATTTTTTGACGTAAGTGTACATGAACTTGCTTACCCATTTTACAGTGGCTGGGCTAATATGACTCATTTTGATAAATTGTTGAAGAAGATTTTTCTCATCATCTAACTCCATAATTTAAGCAAACTGATAAACAATTTGATGATGTTGAGAACAACAAAAGCAATAGAAAATGCATAGAATTATTGCTTCAGTTGTTTTTTATAAAAGAAGAAATCATATTGGAGAGAAATGAGAATAAGGCAACCAGGGGAGGATAAATATCTTTCTAAATAGAAAAACTAAAAGAAAACAGAGAGCCAAAGAGGCTATGCAGGGAACCTGTTCACTATCTGCATATCAAAAGAGTAAGTATCTTGAAACAGAGTGGAGCACCACAGAGAAGCCATAAGCACAATCCTATTTCATAACATATGTAAGGGCAAAGAGACCCCTTGTTAATGCTGGCATTCTGTTCCAACCAAATACACCAGAGGACTGCATAAACTGCACATTTCCACTTTTAGGTGATGTTTTCAAGGATTCTTGATGACCCCTTGGCATTTGTTTTAAGGGAGTCAAAGCTCATGAATGAATGGGATCCTTAATTCCATTGTTCCAAGAAAAGAAAACACAAGAAATAATCTTCGTTAGTAAACATCGCTGTTCATTAATAAGGCATTTATTGTGGAACAAATAGTGACAATGATTGTGAGCATGATTATTATGGCATGATTATCATAGCGTTGGTGTTTTAATGACTGTAACTACGGTGGTAGCAACATACATGGCTGTAATAGGGGTACTAGTGGTAATTATAAAGGAGGTAGTGGTGATACTGTTGGATGGAAGTAAACTTGACTTCATTGAATCCCAGAATGAAACTTTTTTCATGAGGTGGGAATTCTTGAATCCAAAGAGTATGGTTGGAAACAAGTTCCCATGGGTTGTTGTATACTGATTTCCTTCAATATATATGTTGTTTAAGGAACATGTATCTTATATTTCTATATTTTGAACCTATGATTCTCTGGAGTCCTTCAGAAAACTGAAAATATAAGTTCTTCATATGATAATCCGGTTTCTAAATAGTCAACTAATTTATTTTTCTTTATATCATCAGAGAGAAGTATATATGGTTTCTTTCCATTGGATGTCTTTGTCCTTGTCCTTGTCCTTTATCTTGTGGTGGAATTATATATGCCAATATTTGGTGAAGGATTTTATTTTAATGTCATAGTTTTTTTTTTTTTTTTTTAAATAATGTTCCATTTTAGCTTGATTATAATAAGTTCTAGGATCACCCACTTAATTGTGTTTAATGCAAATCTCAAGATACAAGTCATGTAATTTTAAACTTACATACATTAGGAGTTTTCATGATATGGCACCAGGGCCTAACTATTTTGATGAATGTCTGGAGACTTAGTATTTAAATAATTACAAAGCCTTTGTTCTGTCCAGAAATAAAAACTTTGAAACCTTTGTACTGTAACATAAAAAATGTAGTCCAATTTGGAAGATAGGTAGCGATACGACCATAATGAGCTGGTTCTAAAATATTTAGAGAACTGCAGGTGTGATTCTAGGACTAGGAGAGCTGCCTCGGTTGTTTCTTGCAAAACCATTGTATGATCATCCCCGTTGGACTTCTAGTTAGCACTCACCTGACGTTGGCATATATAATTTCATCACAGGATCATACTGGGGAAGATACTGACATCTGATGGTCCAACTAATGCTTATACTATTATACATGGCAGGTAGGTTGGTAAGTCATCCATATGTGTAGAAGACAAACTGTTAAATGCCTCTCTCCTCTCACCTTTTGGCATTTGCTTGAAACTGGTTTTGTTTTAAAATATAGATAATTATAATATATAAAGTAATAAAATATTAAAATTTATAAATAATAAAATTACTAAATTAATATAGAAAAAGGAGCATGTTTGTTCGATTTTATCAAAAGTCAAGGTAAACAATCATTTTAGTTTATGATGGATAAAAAGAACTCCATTGCTGATATAATAACCTTTATATGAAATGCTGGCATGAACAAAACATATCAAATACTATCTACCAATATCACTGAAAACATTGCTAAAGTACTTTTTCAGTATTACTTCTTTTACTTCCTAATATCTACTTAATTCCTTATTTAACCATTGGGGTGACCCACAGGCCACAGATGGGAACATATATCCTTACCTTTTAGTAAGAACATTAGTGCCCATTATTTTTATTATATATTTCTCATTCTTGTTTGTTATCTCTCATATTCTTGTGCTGTTTCCTATCTGCCTAAATCAATCCTCTACCTAATCTAATGGTTCCTTTGCTTCATTGGTGTTTTTATTTCCTTTCAAGAACATATGGACTTGTTTTTGAGAATCATCCCAAAGATCTACATTTGTAATTTTGCTAACACAATCAAAGAATTTCAATCAGAATTTTCTTTCCTTGTCAGCTTAACACAGCAGTGAAACAGGGTTTTAAATATGTAAGCATTTTGTCCTGAATATTTATGTTTAAAAATAAACTTGGTGCTGATTGTATTTCTCAATGAGATGAAACTTATTGATCGCAGGAAGTAGAATAGCATGTTATATGGAACTGCCTGCAAATGGGAAACAGGCAGTGATGTAGTTGTATCTGAGATCTGAGTATTTCTGCCTGTAAATTTTCTTTGGCACAGGATAGTTTTCCTGGCTTTTATGCGGGTTTATGTTCATGGCTTTTTAAGGGGTTTCTTTGTCAGATATGCAGAGGGAATGGGAGCTCTTTTAGGTTGAATTTTTTATTTCTCTTTTCCATGTTTCTTTTGCTGTTGGGAATATTCCTGATTGGCTCTTCATCCTGCATAGTACTCTTCTTCTTTTATCAATTTTTTTCAACTTGTAATTGCTTATGAAATTGCTGAATTTTGTTAATTTTTGCATAATCTACTAGCATCTGTGGGATGTTTTGATTATTCATAATTTGTATTTTAATCAAGAACAGAAAAATAAAATCATTCATATCTTTCATTGATAATAAAAGTTTAGAGAATGAAATGTGTTGCTCCAAATGTAATGTAGCATTGCCTTCTATTTTACATGTTGCAATTTCATGAATTGTGATCTTGTATGTTGCATGGCTGGTCATCTAAGATATCTTGTCTGCATTTATTTTGTATTATCCTTTTCTGGTCATTGTTTTTTTATTGCTGATACTAAGGTGCTGATGAAGAATGGATAAGCATGATAATTTTGGATAAATTATAAATTATTTTTTCTTTAGATAAGTAAGTTATTTTTATTGTTGATAATTTAGGGATTTTAGCTTAATTCTAAAAGTTATTTTATTTTAGGAATTAGTATTTGATAAGGGTTTGACCACGTGACTACTATTGCGTTATAAATACCCCATTGGATGCCCTATGTTGACATCTCTTTTCATATTATTACCAATCAACAGAATATTGTGACTTTTGTGCAAATCCTTGTGATTCTTGTCTCTTGGTTCTACTTCAGGTGCATTATTAATTGCTAGGGTGTCTAACATTCATTTATGTCATCTCATGGAATGCTTAAAATTGTGGTTTGTTTTGCCTTTATTGTTATCCTCTAAACTATTTTTTATTGATATGCACAACGTATATTGTAAAATGAGAATTATGTGGTTCAGAGATGCTCATAGCTCACAGGTATTGCTTTTTTGCAATTTTAACCAAATGTCGATATTTTGCAGGCCTTTAACTAATGGCCAGAGAGGAGAGGTATATGAGGTGAATGGAGATCAAGTTGCTGTCATCTTGGATATTCATGAAGATAGTGCAAATGAGGGTGAGGTGGAGAAACATAATGATGAGCATACAAAACCACCAGTTTATTGGATACATGGTACATTTTTCTTATTCAAAATATTAAAAAAGTTCAATCCTCTATACTTTGGAAGCTAGAATCCTTATATTTTCTGTTTAGTTGATTTTGTTAGGAAAGTTGTTTTAAAATTCGTTCTTAACTAGCTTGAATCTATGTCAGCTGAATATATATATATATATATATATATATATATATATATATATATATACGTACGTACGTACATATAATAGAGTTTGACATTTTGCTGAAATGGTCTATTTCTAATATCAAAGATAATTTGTGAATGATTATATCAATGCTAATATCATTGATATTAAAAGTTAACATGTTTATTTCATTTTTAAAAGTTTGAAGACCTATCAAATTTATTCAAACATAACTTCAGGATGGATCTTAATCATTGATTTAATGTGCCATATGTACAGAAACTAAATTTTGTAAAGCAAAAAATAATTTAATATAGTTTAGTGTTCTCAAAGTGCCTATCAAACTCGAAGGAAAATTCCTACCGGACAGCTTTAAGACCAACAATGATTTATGGTAGCGAATATTAGGCAGCTACATGCCAACAAGAGCAAAAAATAAATATAGCAGAGATGTGAATTGAGGTGGACGAGTGGACATGCAGATATAAAATTAGGAACAAATCAATTTGGGAGCAAGTGGGAGTAGCACCCATTGGGGAGAATATGACATGCAAAAAATAATTTATTTTTAATTATTTGATATTTTTCTATTTTATAAAAATAGAAATTGAATAAAAAAGAGAAAAAAATTAAAATTTTTCTACAAAAGAAAAATGATGTGGACAAATGAGAGATGTCACGTGTTAATCAACACGAGCAAGTCATGCAATGAACAGTTCATGGTGGCTATCTCAAAATGGAATAAAGTTCATTGGGTGTTTGTACATTTTCCCCTTGGTATAATAAGAGTAAACATGGATTATCCTTTTTTTTGGGAATAATCTTTTTTAGCCTAAGTATTGAATGGGACATGTGGATGTTGCTAGCTAAGGCATAAGGTTATCTTGATCATTTTTAAATACGTATGACTCTGAAACTGATGATTATGTTGTTATTATAAACCTATCATCAGAGGTTGATGTAGTAGTTTCTGTGCTAGGACTTGAAGAAAGTTTTTAGAATATAACATCTGTGAGGTGTAGAATTTTGATATAAGTATGTGAACTGAGTGTGTGTTTCTCAGATAGAATAATAAATTAAGTGTGGCTTTTTAGTTCTTTTGATTATAAGCAAACTAAGAATTTCTTAATTTGCAAACAGTTAAGGACGTTGAGCATGATCTTGATGCTCAAGCACAGGATTGCTACATAGCAATGGAGGCTTTATGTGAGGTATAGTGCTCTGATGTTTTTCAATTTTTGAAGTCTCATTATAAGATAATCAAAATCTTGTTTTATTGATAGGTTAACCTGACTGTTGCTTTTGCAGGTTTTGCATTCCAAACAACCTCTTATTGTCTATTTTCCTGACAGTTCACAGTGGTTGCATAAATCAGTCCCCAAGTCAAACCGAAATGAGTTTTTTCATAAGGTCGAAGAGATGTTTGACAAGCTATCTGGCCCCGTTGTGTTGATTTGTGGGCAAAACAAAGTTCAGTCAGGATCAAAGGAGAAAGAACAATATGTAAGCTTCAAGTGTTATCTTTGGTCACGAATATGTTCTAAATATCTGTGTGACTGATGCATATATTCCATTTTGCAAATAGTAATGTTTTAATTTTGATTTTTCTCCTTGCCTGTATGTGATGTTTGACAGACAATGATACTTCCAAACTTTGGACGCGTTGCTAAGCTGGTAATGCTTGCTATCTTTCTTCAAATTTATGCATCCCCTAAAATACTCTGGTTGAAAGTCTATGGGTTCAAATTATGCTTCTCTCAAATCACTATCCATTCTTTCTTAGATTTCAATGAACTCTAGTATGTTGCTAAATTTTAATGTTGCTGAATTTACTCATGATTAAAATTGATGTCAACCTAATAAAAAAATTTATGTCAACACTGTTAGATGTCAATTGTGTCATGAATCGACTATGCCAAAAGCTTAAGCTATTAGGTAAAAATGCATGAATGGTTTTATATCTCTAATACATCTCCTCACGCAAGAGCCCTTCGACCTTGAGGTGTGGACAATACACAGGCCCACCTTACTTTATAATAAATTCAACTTAATTGTGAAGAATGGGTGCGGTAAGGATCAAACTCCTGACCACTTGGTTATAGAGGCTCTGATATCATGTCATGAGCCAACTATCTCAAAAGCTTAAGATGTTAGGTGAACGCACATGAATGATTTTATATCTCTAACAAGTTGATTATTTTTTTACGCATATTTTTGTTTTCTTTTATTGATAATTCATGTTGGATGCTGCTTGAGTCTCTTATAGAGTGACTAAAAGATATTGATAGATGGTGAATAAGATATTGCTTTGAGAATTTCGTTGGAATGTTATTTTTTGTCTTCAATATAAAAATGAGCTACCTTGATGTTCTAAAATTGCTTTCATGTTCCTGTGCATTTGACTTTCTTCCTGTTAATCTAATTCTTTTGCCATCATTCTGATTATTCTATTTGTGAGAATATAGATCTTATGGGAACTGGTATCTGTATTTCATACTTCATGATTTAGTGAACCTTCCGTTTTCTATTTTTGAGTGCATTAAATCAGGTTGAAGTATGCCCTTAAGCCTTTTTTTTTTTTGGGTTAAGCCTTTAAGCCATTTTTTTCTCTGACAGATTTCTACAAAGTCAATATCTGCCTATTTACAAGTTATTCATATTCAATTATGCTACTTCAGCGATATATTACTTCTTGTCTTCCATTATTATAGTTGAGAAGAGAGTTATTTCAGTTAGATACATGTTGATAATTTCTATGGCTGTACGCTACCATTATGAATATTACTGGTCTTTCTTTTTTTTCTTCTATTTTAAAAACTTTATGGCCAATTCTATGGCGCCTATGTGCACTTGTACCCTGCCATGTTGGCAGCTTTATCAACTTCTAAATTGAATAGGGATGCAGAATCCAATGGTTGGACTTGGAGCAATTTGGAAATCATTCGAAATCACCAAATGATTTTGTACAACACCATTGTTGAATTAAATTTGGTAATTGTTTACAGCCTCTTTCTCTGAAGCGTTTGACTGAGGGACTTAAAGGGGCAAAGAGATCGGAAGATGATGAAATTCGCAAGCTTTTCTCCAATGTTTTGTGTATAAATCCACCTAAGGTAATTGTTTTGTATGTACTTTGTTTCATGCTGAATCACTTCAATGTTCCTGATAAGTGTCATACTGAAATTTTTAGTAAGTCTTTTACCATTTCTATCATGTTGCTTCAGATGCTACTGCTTTTCCCAACCATTTCTTTTTCCTCATCCTTTTGTTAAATATAAATTGTGAAAAAGTCGTAGATTAATATATAATGTGAACTGGTTAATATATTGAAAAAGAATAAAGGATTTTGTGGCTGGATAATTTTCCATCCCACTAGGGTTTATTACCTGAACTAGTAAGGCCTATGGTGGAAGGCCAACAACATGCAGAAATAGAGTGATTGAATTATAGGCTTAATATCTTTTTTGACAGAAAGAGAAATCTTAGTTGAGAGTGATAGCCCCTTAACCCATGTTTATAACAAAGAGAAGGGGGTTAGGCTAAATAAGAGTGGGCCTAGTGATGGCTGCGTGTATATGAGAGGAGGAAGAAGAGAGGAAATGAAGGAATTGGAGGGAGCTTGTTAACTGTAGAGAAAGGGCCAAAAGAGAATTTAGAGGAAAGAGGGAAAGTGCGACTAGGGGGGAGGATAAGATATCCTCCAAAACAGTGTAGTTAATTCTGAAATTTCCTTAATACCTGGGGATAAAGAAAATGATGTTAAACTGACTATCTACTTCCTAGATAAAAGAGACATTTTTATTTTGATAGAAAATAAATTTTATTAAAAGGAAGATAGTGAAGGTTAAGCGGGAGGATAAGGTATCCCCAAAGCATAAAAATACAAAATAAACCAAAGACTATGAAGAAAATTAATAAGGAAGCAAGGCTTTCCAATCTCTTTGCATGATGGCTACTTCCTTGAAACAACCATAGGCAGAACACCAAAGAGAAGCGAGAAACATAATGCTATCCCATAGCAAATTTAAGAAAAAAATCCCTCAAAGATTTATGTGTTTGCTCCAACGAAATGCACCAAAGAACAAAATAAATTGTAAATTACTAGAGAATTTGGCCTCCTTGTTTTTACCAACACCTTCATTGCGAACCATCAAAAACTGCTAGGGAGAGAGTACAACTAGGCCCCTAAGTAAAAGTAGATCAAAACCAGTTGTTTTTGCTTTCTATTCCTATTCTCATGGAGCTCTTGCTACTCACATGGCTTGGATTGGTACTCAACATTGTGTTCTCACCCTGATGATTGGTTTAATATCTAGGGTAAAATACAATTTACACCCCAAAAGTTTACCCCAATATTAAATTACCCCTTTGAAGTTTTTTTTTTGTCTTACTAAACCTCCTTAAACTTTGGTTTGACTTGAAAACGTTAATTTTTCTATTAAATGAAACAGAGGTTTACATCCAGTTTCAAGTTAGACTAAACTCCAGTTAGACCAAACTTTTGGGGGTTTAGTGAGACAAATTTTTTTTTCAAGAGGGCAATTTGATACAGGGGTAAACTTTAGAGGTCTGAATTGCATTTTACTCATAAGATCTTCTAACTGAATGGTCACGTGGTGTGTATGTGGAGGTGACTTCCATTTCATTTAACGTTTTCAAGTCAAACCAAACTTTAGAGAGGTTTTGTGAGACAAAAAAAACTTCAAGAAGGTAATTTGATATTGAGGTAAACTTTAGGGGTGTAAATTGTATTTTATCCTAATATCTAATTAGACCATTGTGGTCCTCAAGATCTTTTGTTCAAGCATTTAGGTTTTTTTTATTGATTAAGTTAAAATTTCTTTTTTTTTTTCCAGTTCTATTTTGTAGTTCCATTTTTTGTTCTTTTGGGTTTGGCATTCTGCTTGGGATATGTGCAAACTGTCTGGAATTATGATTTTTGTTTGACGGAAAAAGAATTTTTATTAGAGAGAAGAGAAAGAGAGTAAATACAATGGGGGTGACGATAAGGTATCCTCTAAGAACAAATAAATATAGAAGGGAGGAAACAAGTGGATAAGAGAAAAACTAAAAATGCAGCAGGGTTTCCCAATTTCTCTGCAAGGCAGAGATGGAAACATATATATATTTCTACATTTTTTCGTTTCTAGAATTTTATATATGTATTCTACACTGTATTGTGTCCCTTTGTGTTGCGTTATTGTGTCTTTTTTCCTTATCTTTTCTTCATGGGCTTACTATCTTACTATATTTCTATAATACGTTAGCAAAGTAAATTTGGATGTTCATATTGATGGTCATTTCTTCTACCAGTTTTTTGTTCTTCCAAGTGAGTAATGTATCTTTCCTCAAAGGCTTACGAACATTATAAATCTGATAACTCTTCATGAAATCGAAATAGAAATGTTATATTAGTGTTGACTGTTTATCGCCTCTGTGCCTCCTTAAAGGTTTGCTATTGAGGACTTTGAAGTATCTGGCTTTATGGACAATTTGTTGAGATTGATTTTAACTTAATAGCTTGCTGTTATTTTGCTCACTCACGATATTGTTGTTGCTAGAAATATATCCATGCCTTCATTTGATTTACCTTTCTGTTCTGCATATCTATTTTTTTCTTTATTTATGTCCTGGTTCCATCTGAAAGTCTGTATGACACTTTGCAGGAGGAGGATCTGTTAGGAACATTTCAGAAGCAACTTGAGGAAGACAGAAAAATTGTGATTTCACGTAGTAATTTGAATGAATTACGTAAGGTAATTCTCTGATTTGTGAAGCATTTATTGCTACCTTGCTGATGATTGATGATTTACTTATTTTCTGTCATTTATGTTGCCCTTGAAGTATGATATTGTTTTTAGAAATTTTACACCAATAATAGGCATTTATAGCTGGATTTTCGTGTTGCAGGTTCTTGAAGAACATCAGCTATCATGCATAGACCTCTTGCATGTAAATACTGATGGTGTCATTTTGACAAAGCAAAGTAAGAAACTGTAGTCAGATTTCAAAGCTGTTTCACCTATTCTCTTAGATGTGCTCGTCCTCTCTTCCTCAATTGTACCTTCTATTTATCCATTTTATTTATTTCCCTTTATGAATTGACGTAATTTTAGTCATACTGAGTATGGTGGCTGCTTTAGTGAAGTGGAACACAAATCTGAAATTTAGTAAGGACCGAAACAAGTGACTACATAAAAACTTGAATGTTGATTTTGTGGTTCAAATTCAAGGAAGCACTTATATTTGTTGATTTGGAATGCTTAATGTAAGTGTTAGTAATACAAATGAATGGTCAGTTGATGATGATGATGAAAAGGACAGAAGAGAATGATTAGCTTATTTTAAGTTTCCTTATTATATTTATCCCATATTCTAGCATCACTTTCAAGCCATGCCACATGTTATAAAAACTCTTACATTGCATTTTTGTTTTCCTGCGTTAAAGATTTTACTGTAATAAATGCCAATTAGTAACATTTATAATCAAAATGTGATGTCTTTACATGTCATGGTTTTTGTGCTTCATTTACTCTCTTTTTCAGAAGCTGAAAAAGTGGCAGGGTGGGCAAAAAATCATTACTTGTCATCATGCCTTCATCCTTCTGTTAAAGGAGAACGATTGTGCCTTCCTCGTGAAAGGTATAAATATATATTTTATCATTCTGCATGTTATTGAGTAAATTTTGAAGCTCATTTGTTTTTTCTTGTGTGAAGTCTTGAAATTGCAATCTTAAGGTTGAAGGGCCAGGAAACTATATCACGGAAGCCCTCTCAGAACCTCAAGGCATGTGGTTATTTTACTGTTACTATAATTGCTCTTAAATTCAAGGAACTTTATCTTATGTTGATTTCTATCAAACAAAAATCATAACAGAACCTTGCGAAGGATGAGTTTGAGAGCAATTTCATTTCATCTGTAGTACCTCCTGGTGAAATTGGGGTGAAGTTTGGTGACATAGGTGCTCTTGAAGATGTGAAGAAGGCGCTTAATGAACTTGTTATTCTTCCAATGAGAAGGCCAGAGCTTTTCTCTCGTGGAAACTTGTTGCGGGTAATGATTCTTGTTCTTCTGTGCATTCTTAGTGAAGACAAATCAATTTTGTTCTTTTCCTTTTTTGTAATTGAAGAAGCTTTTGTCAGCCCTGCAAAGGAATATTACTTTTTGGTCCTCCTGGAACTGGGAAAACCCTTTTGGCCAAGGCACTTGCAACAGAAGCTGGCGCAAATTTTATCAGCATAACTGGTTCAACCCTTACTTCGAAGGTAATTTGGATTCTATCACTTTTGCCTCTTGCTGTTGATAAGTCTCTTACAACTAAACCTGAAAATTTTGATGTTTGGTTTACGCTGTGATTAGGTTGTAGCAGATCTGATAATTATTGCTTTGCTCCCTTAATATTCTACTATAATTCTACCCAGTACTGGAGGGTATGTGATAAGGAACTGGAAATGTCACTGTTATATTAATAAAACTCACTGAAAGTCCTCCAGCGCTGATATGAAGATGATATTAGGATCTGTAGAGGAGAATGGAAAATAGCTAGTCACATACCTTTGAGGGGCCTGCACCTCCCACTCCAATTTCCACTCAAAACTCACTTCCCTTCCCCCCTCCCTCATCTCCCCTCTTATTTTTCCCATCCTACCAGAATCTCTCTCCTGCCCTACCTGCCACGTGGGCAGGTTGTTACATTGCATATCCCTAGAATGATTACCTCCCATATTTCCCTCATTGTCCTCATTAGTGGCTGGTCCCGTGCTACTCCTCCCCTTCTTCCTAACATACACCTTAGAAATAGGTGGATGGCTAACAATTTGTATGACGTGGGAATATAAAATGGGAGAGGGATGACAACAATATTTAAAGAAGAGGAAAAAACCTGTGGCAGTACTGAAGTGTGCTCAAGTGTCTGTTGGAGTGTGAATATCATGATCCTTTCTTTTAACACAACACACGAGCTTTTCAGTTGATTTTTTGTTATATGAATATTCAGCTTTATGTTCTTGTCTTGGTATAATATTTATTTTCAATTTTAGGGTGGTTTTTCCCCTTTATTTCATTAGTATTATTTTTGCTTAGCGTAAAAAAAGTATCCAGTATACAACAATACTCACTTACTTTCTCATTTTTATATTTTCTTAATTGGGAGGAGATTAGCAATATTTGATGAAAATATTGTGAACTGAAAAGAAAACATCCTGCTAAACAAAACTTTCCACATCTTTATTAATATATTTAGCTGCTTCATTTGGTAATTGGTACACAAGGCATAAGCTTTAGTTTTGTTAGTCTTTGACTGAGAATGCTACCGGTGAATCAATCACTTTTCCAGTACAACCTGTCTCGAATTTCTTGTTAGAGTATGTATGACGTATCTATATTTTTCTCATTGCCATAATGATTTCATGACTGCTGTCTAAATCCTAGGTAGTTCAAATTGGGGTTAATATGGCATTTATGGAGTAATTTGATAGTTCCGTGTATATTGTAAGATTATACATGGTATTTACAACAACTTTCAGAAGATAAAAGGGGCTATGTGGTCTACTCATGAATTAATTCCAGGTTGTATTTAGAAAGATGGAAGAGGAACTAACTTACATATGTGGTTCTTATGTTTAGATTGTGAAAATATACTTTGGTATTGTTATTCAAACAATGGTTGCTGAATGCTGATTGTAGATAGCAGTTGGTAAGGGAAAGCCATAGTTGTTGGTTGCAACTATCAGAATAGTCAATGGTGGTGGTTAATGGCATAGTCAATGGCAATGTTTGGTGGGTTGGGTTGATGGTTATTAGTGGTTCTGGTAATGGTGGGATACCTGTGAAAAAGAGTGGGAAGTGTAAGGAAAGTGTCTGATTTTCAGCTTGGAACTGTAAAATTTGAGCTTTCCCATAAACATTCAGGAGTAGCAATGCAGAATAAAGCAGGTAATTATGATTATATTAATTTTTTATGATTTTTATGTGAATTTCTTAGTGATTAGTTTTAGAGATTTCGTTGGATTATTTTAGGTAATGATGGTAGAATTAGTCATATTAGGATCCTATAAGATTTCTACAAGAGATGCTATGTGTCAAACGATGAACAACTTATCCAGTTATGGGTATGATTATGAGTGTTTTCCTTCGATCATGGTAAATTCTAGAGTTTCTACCTTGTGGATTCTAGGTTGTCCCTGGCCTTTATTGATTCACACTTCTGTTGTTCATCATTTTTTTTTCAAAGAAATTCACTAAGAAGAAAATTACAAGGTATTTGAGGATAAGGGATCCTCCATAACGGGAAAAGGAAAAATAAAAAAATAAAGAAAAAGAGAAAACATCAATGGAGCAAAGGCTGCCCAATCCCTCTGCATATCTTTTAAGGAAACCCTCTTAAAAAGCCCATATATGTTTGCATATTAGTAATAGAAATTCCCATAAAACAATCATGTCCTGAGCACCAATGAGAAGCCAAAAGGACAATCCTGTCCCATAACATATGTAAGGAAAAGCGACACCCTTGAAAGAATGGGAATTCCTCTCCAACTAAATACACCAGAGAATTGCATAAATAGCAACTACCTTAAAATCATATCTTTCTTCTTCCTGGCAAAAGCTTTCTAACATATCATGAGAAACTACGTCAAGGTGAAAGGACACACCCAACATTCACCAAGAACCACAAAAGATTATTTCATAAGAAATTAGCTTGCTTACAATGCAAAATATGTGGGCAACTGTTTCTGAAGTAGACCTGAACATATCACATCACAAGAAGCTGTGTGAGGTCTAGGAGTCTGCAACAAGTTATTTGTATTAATCCTATTAAGTACCTGATAGGAACCCAGAAATCAGAATAGATTTTACTGAATTTGGAGACAGAAACCAGTAGATACAGATTTCTCACTCCCACACTCTCTCGTAAGAAACAGCAAAATAGAAAGAAAGCTCAAAATAAAAGAACAGAAACAGAAAATGCAGAGCTTCGAGAGTCTGCAAACCTCCCAGCCAAAAAATTCCAATTCCCGTACTCCCTCCCCCCTCCAATCAGAACCCTTCGATCTTTTTAAGCATCCCATAGTACAATCACCCATTCTCATGTGCAATCAGCAGTCTGCCCATCCCCCTGCTCTGTCACCTCTCCATTCTGCCCATCCCCCTGCAGGTACCATTCACTGTGCAGTAAGTGCAGATTGTGCAGTAGGTGCAGCAGGTCCATTTCTGCCCATCCCCCTACAGGTACCATTCACTGTGCAGTAGGTGCAGATTGTGCAGTAGGTGCAGCAGGTCCATTCTGCCATCCCTACAGGTCCATTCACTTTGCAGCAGGTCCATTTCTGCCCACTCCCCTGCTGTCACCTCTTCATTCCCTTTTTTCCCGGTACACCTTAGCTGGGACTATGTCTATCACCTTCCCATTACCCCATTCTGTCCCTTAGCCCAACCTGCCACATCAGCAGGTTGTTACAATGCAAAACCACCACCCATGCTCCACCTTTCCCACATGCCCACTCACGTCCCCATTTCTCTGTGGCCATTTCCTTCTTTTCCCCCATGGTACACCTTAGTTCTAGAACAGTATCTATCAGTACCTCTGTTCAAAGAAAGATTTGACCTTAAGAGGTAGTTTTGGACTTCCAAATACGTTTGTCAAGATGGAACCTCTAATGATTAGGAGAATGTGTTAGGAACTAAAAGAAAGGACTTACAAGAAAACACACCAAAAGAATCTAAAGTATAAATACTCCTATCTGGATTGGAGGATAGATGAGTGGAATCAAGTAAAAGCAGAATTTCTCTATCACTCAAGTTCCTTTGAAGTTTTATTCATTAATTTTGTTCATATAAATTGTTCCAATAGTTCACAGGTGTATTAGTTTCTTCTTTTGCATGTAATATCTTATATATTTGTTTCTTTGCTGATACAGTGGTTTGGAGATGCTGAAAAATTAACCAAGGCCCTTTTCTCCTTTGCCAGCAAGCTTGCCCCTGTCATTATATTTGTTGATGAAGTGAGTGTCTGATTGCATATCTTTTCTCATCTTAAATATTTTATCTTTAAAACAAGCATGGTATTCTACAAAAATGTATTATTTTCTGCTACATTGGACTTTGCAGGTTTTTTTTAAATCTTTTTATTTATTTATTCTTGTTCTGTGTGTTGATGCAACAGAAAAAAATTGCAATTTAAGAAGTTCAATGATTTATTAAAATGGAAAAAGAAAATACATTGCACACATAAAACCTGATACTTTTTTAATGTCAAATTTTATAAAAGATATCTCAATCCATAATGAGAACATCAAGCTATCTTCAATACTCTCTTGATTGTGCCATGAATTGATTGTCTCTAGACGACTAATATAGTATTTAGATTTCACTCTCTGTCATGATTTTTGTTTTTCTTTTTGTTTTTTTTCTTCCAATAAAGGCTGCACTATAAAAGTATGTTTCTGGAATTTAAAATTTAAAATTTTTCCATTTTGTGGAATCCTTGTTCTCTAGTTTTAAGTTGAAAAGTCATTTTTTATATATTTATTTTTTAATCAACGTGTCGAAGATTAGTTTCCACTTTCCAGTAATGCAACCTCAAAATTCAAAACTAGAAGTCTAAAATGTACTGGCAATCTCCTTTCTTTGTTAAAGCTATAATTAAGTATGTGCTTTATCTTACTCAATCACAACTTAGTAAATTGGATTCTGATCAGAATCTGTATTGTAGGTTGATAGTTTACTTGGTGCTCGAGGTGGTGCTTTTGAGCATGAGGCCACTAGAAGAATGAGGAATGAGTTCATGGCAGCTTGGGATGGATTGAGGTCAAAGGAAAGCCAAAGAATCCTCATTCTTGGTGCAACAAACCGGCCGTTTGACCTTGATGATGCCGTTATTCGTCGCTTACCAAGAAGGTAAATCATTGATGCCTATTCGAAAGTTAGAATTATTGGCTGAAGGGTTATAGCCATTTTCTTCTGTTCAATTATGATTGTCCCATTTTCTATCTGATTATAATACTGTATATATATTTTTTTTGTCAGTGTGCTACAACATTCCTTACTTATTGACAGTAAACACTATTTTCTGATTTGTAATAATTGGAAGTTAACGCAATTTTCTGGTCATTATTATTAGGATTTAATTTCGATCCATTTGCAGTAAAAAGTTTATGCTATCTGTGAATCATATAAAGCTACCTGTTAAAAAGTTTTACTGCAAGTGAAGAACTTCTACAAATACATTGATGTAGCACTTTCTTGTTTACTTAGTGTAAAATGGCTTATACTGACAGTTAATCAAATTTAACTCTTATTATTTTTACAGCGAGAAGGTTTGCAGGAATCTAAAACTTTTTGGCTAACTAAGCCTTGTGTTGGCATTGCATTGTCTAGGATATATGTAGATTTACCAGATGCTGAAAATCGAATGAAGATTTTGAGAATATTTCTTGCACAAGAAAATTTGGATCCTGATTTTCAGTTGGACAAACTTGCTAACTTGACCGAAGGATACTCTGGCAGTGATTTGAAGGTAGATATTGCCTTGTTAAGTGGCGCTGAATGGCGCCTGCTATACTTCTCATGCTTCTCTTTCGCTGCAATGTAAAACACCCTCTATATAAACATACAATGTCAAGTATCTCATACTTCCTAATGCTGATGTTTGGCAGAACCTCTGTATTGCTGCAGCATATAAACCTGTTCAAGAGCTCATAGAGGAAGAAAAGAAGGTACAGGGATTTTAAAATTGGTCTTTCTTGATTGATGAAAGTGTAATGACACTGTATGTGAGACTAGCTGGGATTTCTTGTACTTATTTCTGTGTTGATTGCCTTGTGTTTTGGTGCACTTCTATCCTATTCTTTTGAAACCTAGACGCTGTTAAATTTGCACAAGCACAGAAATGCGCATTCATTGCACACCTAGTTGAAATTTGGCAACTTATATCCCCATTTCTGTGGACGATATTATAGAAAAAAATAGAAAAAAAGCTATAAAGTTATTGTTCTTTTCATTGCAACTGTGTTCATCAGATCTGGATGCGGTAAAAACTACAGGAAAATATTTTATTGAAGAGTCCCTGTTCCCCCAATAATTAATTAAGCTGTTAATAATGCATGGTTCTGCTTAAACATTCATTTATCCTCTGATCCTCCCTCATCCTTATTTCAACACTAGGTGACATATAATTTCTACATTTAGTAAAAACCCAATATCACAGCTAAAAAAAATTGGTTAATTCCATTTGTGCCTTTGCATAAAGTTACGGATCTTATTTTTCTTTTTAACACTTGACAGTTGCATACAGATCCAAATAATTACTATCAAAGCTATTATACCAAGCTACCAACTAGTAACTAGTGTACATTTGTTACCAACTTTTCCTTACCAACTTTGTACCAATTGAGTTTTCTTCTGTTTAAAATTCAACTTATTAGTATTAATATGAAATAAAATTTTTTTTCCTTGGCTTTATGTATGTCACGGAAATTGCTCCTCTGGGAAAAAGGATGTCTTTTGATATGTAGTTTTCATTATTTGGTGCATGAAGCAACAATAACAATTAAGCAGTTGTAGGCATTAGCAGTAGGTAATAAGTGAGAGTTTTTAATTGATGATAGAGGTAGCTTGGAATTACTCAAGATATCTGCCTTTCTGAATAAAAAATAGTATTTTGGATCTTAATAGGTTATTTTTTTTGTTGATCTAATCTTTTGGTGGCAATGTTTCTATTATCAAATGATGGTTAGGGTTCTTCCAGAACACTACTTTAAGCAAATTAAAGCTTTTGGTTACTCTATATATATATGCAGAGTAAAGAGAAAATAATAAATTTTCAAATAGTTTCTGAAGTGATTTTCTACCTACATGGATTCTCTTCTTTCCACCTGGCATCACTGTGGGAAGTTGAACTCAGCTGCAGCATCACTTCCATTTTTACGTCGGTACTTTAATTGATTTTGTTTGCCTGCTCACATGGTGCCATCTTTTGATTTGCACAGGGAGGCAATGATGGTCGAACTCCAGAATTAAGGCCTCTTAATTTGGATGATTTCATTCAGTCTAAATCCAAGGTATATAATATATTTTTATTTGTTCATATTGAATTGTGATGTTCTTATGTGAACTAAAACTGCTTTCAATGTGTATGTAAACTAATTTTACATCTTTTTTTTTGTGCATTTGTTACGTCTATTTTACACAAGCTTCCCTTTGTTTCCTGAGTACCATGTATTTAAGCCCGTTCAAGCTGACAGTTTGATTTATTTTTACTGGTTGCTTATTTTGAACAAAATTTGGCTTATTACACTCTGAACTGCATTAGTGGAGTAAAATTGTGAAGGCTGACCTGTTAAAATGTGTAGGTTGGTCCATCAGTTGCCTATGATGCTGCAAGCATGAATGAGTTGAGGAAGTGGAATGAAATGTATGGAGAAGGTGGAAGTAGGACAAAATCACCATTTGGATTTGGGAGTTGATACTGAAGGCTCTATAACTAATTTATCAGTAATGCTTCATAGCAAAGCATTTACCGGATTATCTTACAGAAGTGAGCATGGCAAAGAGCACCGGATAGATTTCACTTTATACTTTTTAATGGCCTCTTAGCATTACTTATTATTTGCCACATCATTCAGTACTCCATTTTGATATAATTTTTTGGTACAAGCAGTGATTTCCCTAATTTATTCATACAGAACGATCCTGTCTTGGAGGCTATGTTTCTAGGTAGATCCCTCTCATACATATTGAGCTGATATAAGAGTGGTGTCAGTTTAAAGTCTTGTAATGTAATGTAATGTAGGTAGCCTCTAATTTGGTCTAGGGAATATGCAATCAATCATATATATAACAATGGGGGTAATTTCCCCAGTTATTTTTTATCTGCAATATTAATAATTCAATCTCTTGATGTGCTGTTCTCTCTCTTCTATTTCGGACTTCTGTTAGGTGATAAAGAAATAGAAGTGGGATGCTAATCTCTCCTGTGTCTGTCAAAATTACTGTCTAAATAACTTATATATATATATATATATATATATATCGTTTTTGGTTTAACTGACGACTAAGTTCAAAAGCAATGTATATATACCAGTAAACATCCATGATCTTAATTAAGGTACTGAAAAATGCTAAACCCACAAGTGCGTTTGTGTGCAGAGTTGTTATAAACACGGATCCAATAACAACTCTCCACGCGCAACTGATGGATAATTTCTAATATAATGTTTTCTGATAATAAATCTCATCCTAAACCTGACACAACAATCATATATTAATTAGAATTTAAAGGAGGAGTATCTACACTACTGATGGAGAATTAATCAAAACAAAGATATGGGGTCTAAATCGTCTTTTCGTTCCTCTCCACCTCCATGCTAAACAAAAAATAACTAATTTGATTGTGTAGAGGAAGGGCAGATGCCTGCCCTTATAATTGTCCAGTTGTAACATTAATTGTTAATTATTATAAGAAAGAAAGTGCAAAAGAAATAATTGTTAAAAGTACCGTAAGATTTTTCCACCTTATATCCCTACTAAAAACACATCGAAACCAGATGTAGCAGTTGCCAAGGAAAAGCATTTCAGCCATCTCTCATTGAAGCCAGGGAATCAGCCACCAGCTAAAATATCATCCAAGACAAAACGTACGCCAGACTATACTATTTTTTTTTTTCACTCAACCAAACAGGAAATAGAAATAAGCAAACAAAATAAGGGGGAAACAACTTATATACAAGGATCTAATATTTTTTTTCCACAGTAAAATCGAATATACATAAAGGGAGATGACCATTAAGATCTAAATCTACAAAACGGTGTTTATGTGTAGAGCTTTAAGTAATGAAGTAGCCATCTGTTTGACCAACACTTGTCCATCTCTCCGTTCCCCTATTAAGTTTTGAAGTTTCTGAGGTAGATCATTCTCCACAATCAACTTCTTGGGCTGGGGGGTGATGCTCATAAACAGCCTGCCAGAACAATTTTTTAGAGATCCGTGAGTAATATTGGCTTATTGCTGTAGGGACAAAAAGCATTGTTGCATCTTGCATTCATACATCAACTCTTTTGTACTAAACCAAGTAGACATGAAAACAAAACAACCATGTTCCAGAACAACAGATATTATGAAAAATTGCTCCTCCAAGATAATGAAGTACTTAAAAAAAGGAGCTATGAAACTCGATATAAAAAATCCAGAAGCAGGGATTCCAGATGTGAATCATGTGGTGATGAATGATGAGAAATACATCTAAACACAGCATCTTTGAAAGATATATGAAAGAGAAATTCAAGATCAGACACAGTAAGCATAGCCAACCTGCATCCTACACAACATATACCCTTAAAAACACCAATGAAGTAAAACCATTAGTAATTTCAAAGAAAGGGGGTGCAAATAAGTTCACCCAAAAACTCATTTAAAGACATAAAACAAATAAGGAACTCAACAAAATAACATTTTTCTGTAAACAAAATTCTAAAAACCGTAAATGAGCTTAAATTAAAAGAATAAGCATTATTTTGCACAATATTATGAGATTACGAAGGGTTATATTTCCACATGTTGGAGAAGGATCATCCATTCTATGGGTTTATCATCCATCAGGATCCAATTACACAAATATTTGCTGTTACTTGTTACCCAACATTGATAAATGCAACATTTGCACCTTTGAATTTTATTTGATGATAAAAAAGTATTCCAAAAAAAAAAAAAAAAAAAAAGAGAGAGAACAAAACAGGATCACAACTTATATTGTTGCTTGACATCATATTTCATATGCAACCTCTGAGACATCTGCAATCAAGAATTTAAATACAGGAGACATTTTCTCTTATGTTTGAACTAAAGTCATTTGGGTTTATTAACACTAGACTAAGGATGAATATGTATGTAGTATGTACAGAGAAACTTCTTGTCAAATGAAGTTCATGTAGACTTATTGTAGCATTGTTTTACTATCTGAATTTCTGGACAAAATAAGAATGCAATTTAAAACTTTGAGCATGTGAAGCCACATATATGTGAACATCCTATTTAGAAGTTCTTTACAGTTCCATAAGTAAAACCCTGTCTCCAAGTTCATTCATCTTCTGCACTTTCTTGTTTGAGGACTGAAAATTTTGCCATTTCTTGACTAAGGCAAATGCAAAACCTGGTTAACCTATACAATGGGCGGTAGTATCCGCCAGAAGTTTTAGTATGTATAACAAATATCATATATGCATACCTTTATCAGCCTGAGTAAATTAAGACGAGCTATAGCATCCTGATGATCAAGCCTTGCAATGAGCAATGGTGTTAGTCCATTAACAGCTAGTGTAGTATTGATCCGTGCAGATTTCCTGCAATATAGTAACATTAGTACACCGATTAAATAAAAATCCAATAGGAAGGAAAGAAAGAAGGATAAAAGTTGGAGATAGAAGTACAAACCGATTTTCTGACAACTATTGTGGCCACATAAAATATCACATAACAAAAATTTCTAAGTATTGCTGGCAAGAGAGCTAACTTATAATGTATCTGATTTTCTGATCTTTTCTTTTCGTACCATTTTGGAAACGTTGCTTAACCCTTTCCTAACTTCAGTTAGACTATACTATCTAAAATTTCAACTTTTCCTTAGTACTGTAGCCATCTTCATTTTCAACAATGCTCTAAAACCAAGTTACTCAAGACTCCTAGCCTCATAAATAGCCACCAACAGTGGGAGACCATCTTGGCCTTTTCTATTTATGTCCATCTATGATTATACTCTTCTAAACTCCTAAGGATCTGTTTTGCGAACTAGATAAATTTGGACTGGATAGAATAACCCAGCCAATCTGACCTCATACAATGTTTGGTGCACAAACCTAACACCTTATCCAAATAGTACTTCTATCCTATATTTCTCGTATAAATATTTGGCTTAACGAGTGGGATAAGGCTAGATAAGATATGAAGCTAAACAACATTCCCGCTTTGCCCCCACCATATCCTATATTTCCCATATAACTCAACTTCAAGTGCATCAGGCCCTTGATAATTAATCCTAATTCTTTCTCTTCAATATATCTGTTTAACTAATACAAGCCAAACACTCTACGCCCAATCAACTTCATAAGAGGAAAGGGACTTGGTGCAGTAACCCTTTTATGCAACTATCCACACAAGACTAGTTTATCAAAGAATTAAAGCATTGAGACAAAATCAGATTCTTAATTCATTGGATGAATAAGAAAGAAGGATTTAGAATCTAGTACGTGATGATTTTCAAGAATGGCTCCAATATGTGCACAAAATGTTGCTCTGGACAGCACTGGAAGAACTTCACAAGCTTCTGAACTGCATCCTTTTTCAGCAATGCTTGTTCAACCTTCCTATTGTCATTGTCATGGGCTAAGCAAACAGCAATAGAATCTAGTGCAGTCACAGACCAAAGCTCGTCCTCAAGAAGGTTCAAATAGACATCCAAACCACCATGGGCCCTTAACTGCTCCCTTGAATTACGAGATGCATGAGCCATGTCACATAGCAGAGGCAATGCGTATTGTTTCAAGGGAGAATTTAATGTGATGAATTGCATCAAATGGGGAATGATCCCATTTTCAGCTGCTTGCTCTTGCCTCCTCTTATTTATCTTGCATAAATTGAATAGCGCATTCAGGACCTACAAAAGAGAAAAGAAAAATGAGATTCAAGTCAACTTTAGATATTACCACAAAGCAAGACCTCAAAGGACAAAAAATAGTACACACTTCTATAAAAGTGAAAGCAACAGAAATGAATTGAAAAAGTCAGTCCAAAAGCCTGAAATATATAATTAGAAGGTAACTACATAATATACATGTAAGACTTGTAGTAGTACAGTCTGCACGTGATCTTTTTTTTTTCTTTGGATGGCAAATGAACTTGGAACTTACTACATGACAACTGCTAAATTTATTTGAATTTACAACAAAGTGTGTGTGAGAAAGCATGGTGCAGAAAGTTAATGAGAAATATAATTATGATTGATACAGATGATGACCTACCAATCAGTCACGATTAGTTTTTCAAATATTGAATAGAAAAATTGATAGAAGTTTTTGTTTCACAATCCACTGGTAATAACAACAGTAAGAAGGTAAGCAAGACTCACCTCATGATGTATTTGTGATACAAGAGACCCTTCTTTTAGTTCAAGATTTGGAATCAAGTATTTTATTGCTTCAGCACGCTGAAGATTCTCTAAGCAATTAGGATCAGTTGACAGATGATTAATACACTTCAGTATCTAGAAAACAACACATAAATGTATCAGAAATTAAACTTGTAGGATATAAGCTAAACTATTAAAGGATAAGTTTTGTCGCACCTTCAACAAAATAGGAGGCTCCACCCTATTAAACATCTGGAAAAGACGACTGAGCAAGCTTTGACTACACATGTAAGACTTCACTGTTGTATCTGCTTGTGCAAACTCAAGCAGAAGATCTGCAACTTTTTCTAGGTACTCCCTGGCAACATCTGCATTCAATGATGAAACCATGTGGGAAAGTAGCCCAGACGAAGTTGCACTACCTGGTCTAGCATTTAGGACACCTGAACCAGACAGTACACCTGAAGCTGTCTGAGATACAATCCCAGATGTGGAAGCAGCTCCTTCATTAGACCCCAAAGTCCCTAATTTCTTCGGAGGAACTTTGTGAGACACTCTAGCACTGGAGTCAAGATTTCCATTTTCTCTTCCTCGTTGAGAAACATCTGCAAAACCACAAAGATAATGTACCATTCACACAAACACAAATGACAGCTAAACCACACAAAGAAAGCAGAAAAGTAAAAAGTTAACGTTAAAAAAAGCATAGAATAAAGTAGAGATCTTGGAATTGTTTAAAGCTTTCATAGCTATCTTGAACATAGGATATATGGTAAAAAGACTTTTCAGGAATAATAAAGGCTAGAACTGGGTTCAACATGTTTTTAGATATTCAAAAGGAATCAAAGAATTCCTTTTACATACCAATGATATAATACAAGAAGCCTCAGTGCACAGACATTAATTTACCCCTATGAAAAACTATTCAATTCAAGGTACACAGACCCTAATATATAATTAATCCTTTTCCTGTGAGTAGAAAACCTATAAGTTATCAAGCATTGTTGTTGCACTAGAAGTATGGAAAACAGCAATTCTTTACCTACTTGAAATATTGTAAAATGTAATTATTATGATAAACGAGTATTCCTAGCAAGGTTGAGGATCTGTTGATGATAGATTTTAGAGGTTTTGAAAGGAGAATTATAAAAAATTTGTAGTGTGCAAAATTTTTAGTATTATTTTAATGATTATTTGTAAATTTTTTGCTATTTATCTCTCTTAAAATTTCTTCATCAAAAGAAGTAGCGTAGCATATGGCACATGAATGGATCCCTGTTACCTGCAAATTCTGCCATCAGAAAGTCTAGTTCACCATTTGTTTTCTTTTCGGAGGCATGTAACAAAGGGAGTACACTTTCATGTCTTTCCAATCCTGGAAACTGACGCACATACTCAAGCTGGCCAGAGAAACGTCGAGATGGTGGCTCTTTCTCCAACAAGCTAAGAAGAGGCCTAACTTGCTCTTGCTGTGTAGCTCCCGTTACCGATAACCCATTTGATGCAGGTTCTGTCAATTTTGGAGGCCTATCTGTTGATGTCCTGTTAGCAGAAACACTGATACGCTGCTGTCTGGGTTCAACATCAGCTCGAGAAGGATCCGTTTTCCAACGATCCACATTCTCCCGCTCTTTTAAAGCACCTGCTGAAGATTCCCTGGATGCTAGAATTGAACCCTTTTCTAGTGACCCAACTTCAGCTGCTGCATTGCTAGATTGAGGCCTATCAACATCCATCATGGGGTAATTAGCATCCGACCTTCGAGGATGGGAGGTTGAAGCATGTGAAGGTTCCAAATGACGATCTACTGAAGAGAGCAGTGCCTCATTCTGAATGATAAAAGGATGAGTAGAATCCAAAGGACCAGAACGTGGCCGTTGAGCTGAAGCATCAACCAATCCACCCCCAACCTCATTTAAGCTATAAAGAGCATTTATAAGCCTAAGGAGTATTCCATTCTTTGCAGCTATCCGACAAAAATCATTTCTGGGGGTTGACCGCTGAAGCTTAAATACCTGCCACATGCCATCAATAGCCAGATGAACCATTTCCCTGGGATAAAATTCAGGTAGTCAGTTTATATTGTACTCAAATTTGAGAATACAAAGTAGAAAAAAGTAAGCACATGCTTATGAACACGCAGGGTAGAAGAAGCAAATAGAAGGAACAAAAAAAGTATGTTCTTTAGTTCCACAAGATAAAGAAATAACAACATATATTTGTAAGTAATCAATCATAGAGATGCATACATTATCTAAATGGTCACTGAAAGTCCTAAGGCATCAAATCACAATCCACTGCTTTGGCAGTTTCAAGAATGAAGAACCAAATCAGCCCAAGAGCTTAAGCTATTCTCTTATCTCTAACACAAGCCCCCACGCAAAAGCCCTTTGGCTTGAAGCAAGGACAAGGCACAAATTCATGATGTGCTGAAATTTTATTTTATATAGAATGGGAGTAGTAAGAATCAAACTCGTAACCGCCTGATCAAACAATGTCAAGCACGAGCTCTCCTAAAAACCTAAGCTCTTGGGAGCAGGCCCGGGAATGGCTTCTATCTCTAACAGGAAGTCAGATGACAAACATCAAACACGACAATGACAAACATCAAACACGACAATGCAAAGTAATATGATGCTGGAAATGACAATTCAAAACATGCTTCGTGCAGTTCTATTGAGATGCAATATCCCATCCAAGGAACATTGACAGAAAAAGAAATTGCTAAAACAAATATTAATAGGGAGAAAAGAGAAAAAGTACAATTCGGGGAAGGAGAAGAAATCTTCTAAGACAAAAGAAAACAAAAATGCAAGGGCGCTGTCCAAACTTCCTTGTATCAGATTGGGAAACTTCCTCAAAACAAACTTGAGCAGAGCACCAAAGAAGGGCCATAAACAAAATCCAACTGTATAACATGCAAGGGAAAAGAAAAACCCTAAGAAATGATCTCCCCAACCAAATACACCAGAGAATAGCATAAACTGTGGACTGCCACTGAACAGATTATTACATATGAAAGTACGCCTAGAGTAGCACAAACCTGCATAAATGAATATGAAGCCATGTAATTCTGTCTCAGAACATTTAACCAAAGCACATTTGAAGGAAAAAAAATATCCTAGATCTGTAATTTCTTATACAATTAAAAAGATCATGGTCAGCACTCCAGCACTGTATTTTTTGCTGTTTTACCCCCTAAGCAATACCAGTATTCATGTATTCAAGAGTGCTGGAGTGATGACACCAAGTATTGTCGAGACTCCTGACAGCACCCAAACTAGTGTCATTAACAGCCCCAACTCCTGACAAAACCCAAACCCCTTTATTTATTTTTGCAAAAATTGTTTGCCTTGCGCCTGCCACACCACTCCCTCTTTCTCTTTGCTCTCTCTTATTCCACTCACTCATCTCCCACAAGTGGGTCCCACACAACCCTTTTGTCTTTCACCCTTACTATTTTACTTGAGAAGTGATGTGTTTATATATCACTTTTACACCACTTCCAGTATTTAGGATTGATCACAAAATGAGGGGGGTCCTGCACAGGTAAGTAGCCACTGTACAAGGACCAACCCCTATGAATGGAAAATGATGTAAAATGGGATGAAGCACAAAAGTGAATTGCAACTAACATTTCCGCTTTCACTCTCTTTTTCATTCAAGTGGGCCCACATGTGTCCCCCGTCTCTCTTACCTCCCTTTTAATCTCTCTCTCACACCAAATGTAAAAATGAAAATAATTTCCATATAAGCACAAACAACAACTAACCTGTATTTGGCATAATCAGCCTCAAGAAATCCCACCAAAACTGGTATTCCACGGCAAGCTACGAACATTTGTAGTGTCAAAGAGCTGCATGAAGCCTTAATAATCAATACTACACATTATTTTCAAAATAAAATGTAATCCAGGTAATAATAACAAATAAAATAAACTCCAGACCTTGACTGACAAAGCTGCTGTAAAAAATAAGCTGCTTCCATACGAATCTCTCGGGGACGATCAGGTACGGCAAAGCTCATTACCACAGGAATCTGCCATTTAATTTTGCAATAAATATAGATGAACCAAGATATTCCAGGACACCCACTGACACACCAAGCATCAAGAAAGCCTAAGTTAAAGGTAATCTTGCTTCAGTATTTTTGTTTACGGTTATATTTTAAATCCAAGTAATATTTTACTAATATTCATATCCCGAGCCATGGACTGTCTTTTGAGTTTATGCTATTTTGACGTTACTGAGTACTATTTGAATGTCCAAGTTTTCCATGAGTGTTGTAATATTAGGAAGTCTAAATCCTTATGGGAATGGGATTCTATTCCCAATCCTTGTAGGATAATTTAAAGGAAGTCAACTTAAACAGATTTAGTGTGTCCTTTTAAAGGGCGTAATCAGTTACTAATTATTCAACAAATAGCTTTCTGGTTGTGTAATGCAATCAAACCGTAGGTGTGATGTGCCCTGCCAAACCCAAAACCTTAATCTCGCAGGGAAATTGCTTAACTACACCAGCATACGCACAAATCCAACCAAAGCAACATGTCAATGACAAAAAAGATTAGATGTCACCAACGGTGAAATTGCTGCATCATAACTGGTTGATATGTTATCCACTAAACTAGGATCATAGCATGAAGATTTGTAGAATTCTTCTTCACAAGTTTTAACACATAATATCATTTCAAAGGAAAAAAAAAGAAAAAAAAAGGGCTCAGTGGCACCAACAATTAACAGAATGAGCCTCCCAATATTCCACTTAATTCAACGAATCTTAATATAGAATTTAACCCTATAAATAGGTGAATGAGTAAAAGAGAGAGAAAGGGAGAGGAGCATTAAACATACATGCACTTACCAATCCAACAAGACAAGCGTTTTCTTGAAAATCAGTGTTGTCTTTAATTATTTGATTTATAAGCTGAAGCACAGAACATATGACCTGCAACATCCATAAAATTTAAGATGTCTTCTTGCCACTTACTAAAATGTCAGCTATGCCTAACAATAATAAAAAGTCAAATGAGATATCAAAATGGACAACATACGCGTGTTTTAGGAACTTCTAGCAAGTCTGTTAAAGGAAGTAAACCATGCTGGGTAACAAAAACAATCTTCTGCTCTGGGCGTTGATGGAATATACCAATAAGTTTCTGACATGCAGAGACAATCACATCTTCTGATTCCTCTGGTCTTAATGAACCAACTAATTTGCTGAACTCAACAGCCTACAACATTACAGTAAATACATCACAAATGCAACTCATAACATACAAAGCACTGGTAAGCCAACTTCGAATTTTGCCTGCATGGAAACACCTTTCATCTACAGAGGATGGTTCTTAAACATCTGAGGCTAAAATGAGGGGTACCATACAGATAATGACCATAAAATCCAAAGAACAATTATATAGCAGACTAGCATAGACTAGTAGTGGCTGGAACTCAGTTCAGAAGAAAAAAAAAAGAGCATTTTGAAATCATCATGGTAACATACTGGAACTTGGCTGGAAAAAAAAATTTGAAAGCATTATGGTAACATAAATTATGGAGTTCAAGTTTTGGGAGTTGATAGAAGACACGGAAATGTAATTTTGGCTGGCAGAAAAAGTAACTTACTTTTTCAGCAACAGAATTATGTATGGCACGATCCCCTGGCCCCCAAAACATGCACAGGGATGGAGTATGATAGAGAAGAAAGGAAAATTCTGAACCTGACCGCTGGTCAAACATTACCAAGTTTTAAAACCTCTAACAGCAGCCATGAAAGATTTTGTTAGATCCCCCTCAAAGGCAAAATCAGGCAGCCATCTTAATGGAAACAATTAAAGTAACGGACATCAACTGCCTACAATGGACATCAAAAGAATCTAAAATAATGCATTTTCCCCCCCTGTCTCCAGTCTCTTGCCTTCTTCTCACCCTCTTGCATTCAGTGTATCAGGGAAACCTTATTTGTTGGTGATACACCAAATATATGATGCATGACTCACATGAGGATCCTGTAACTAAACCATACCCTTGGTGTACCCACAACAGAAATTAAAAAGAAATGGGGAGGGTAAACAAAGAACAAATCCAAGATCTGTCTGCAATGCCTAAGCTGTAATAAACCAGGTATGCATACATGAGCCGATTTTGAAGAAAAAGAGTTTTCTACCTTCACATTCTATAAAATTATGCCCACATCAAACAACAATCTACCACAACATAGAAGAACATTCAAACCAAGGGAGAGAATATATGAGATGCCAGAAAACGAGTAGAATAGACCACATTATGCCAGAGGTGCATGTTATACAGAGTTATATCAGAGTAATAAAATTACAGAAAGGCAGTTCACAGTTAAAAAAAAGCCTTGGTACCTGCAGAGGAAAAATGTTTTCTCCTGAAAGCTTTTCGTCAAAGACCTATAAAAAACATAAGAGACAATAGAAGAGTCAAGAATAAAAACATGGAATTTTAAAGAAAGAGCTTAATCATCTAGAGTGAATAACATACCAAACCATCTATATCAATTACATCATCTTTTAGAACACCCATCATCAGGCGTAAAAGATTCCCACCACTGTTTGCCTGTCCAATTTCACTCTCCTTCTCCCATTGCTTTCGAGCAATTGTAGCCCTTAACTCCTTGGCCAGATCATTTTTCCCACCATTCATAGATGCATTACCTTTAGCCATATGTGAAGTGGATGTAGATGTGGATGCCTCAGCTGCCAACTCCCCAGGCTGATGAAATAAATCATCTAAGTAGGCATCTCCTGGAGGGTCACTAAATCTACTCAGCTCATTTCCTTCCACAGAGGGTGGTATCTTCAATGCCTTCAGATAGCAATCAGACAAGTCAGATATTTCATCTTTCAACAAATTAAAACATTTTCTTGATGAATTATAGCATTAATTAACACAAAGTGTAGTTTTCATCCTCCTTAGCAAACGTCATCACATATATAGGACAAAGAGCTATTAAAAGTACTTTCTGGAAGTCCTCACTGATTTCTAACTTATATGGCACCCTACTAATGGATAATTCAAAACTCAACATTTCAAAGGGAAAAAAACAGAAACGAGAGTCTGTAAAATCTTATTATACATGACAATAAGAAAATTGCTGCTCTACTATGATTAATAAAGAAAATATAGATATATTAAAAAATATTAAAAGAAAGGGGAAAAGTAGGAAAAAAAAAAAGAACATAAAAGGAAAAGAAACAGAATACTGGAAATTTGAAAAAAAAAAAATCAACTCTGAAGATTCTTACAGTAACCAAGACAGTGCTCAGAAAGTCTTTCAATCAGATAGCATAAATATGTAATACTTTACCTTTATGGAACCATTAACTTGACCTCTTGGTCCGAAACAAAATGATTTATTGCCATTATTTATAGAACTGCCTTTTCCTCCAAGCTTATTAGCCATCCCTCTCGATTGTGGAGATCCCACTTCTCCATTCATCATGACTTCATCATGGTCTTTAGTATTTGAAATGTCATGATTGCCAGTTTGCCCCAAACTAGCCACTTCTCTATTAGAAGAGAGGTTGCTAGAACCAGTTTGTAAAGATGACTTCTCATGAATGGCTAAGGTAAGAACCTGATCTGATGGAACATCATCAGTCTTCTTTGTTCTTTCATTGACAAAATTAGAATCTGATGCATTGTCTTCACGAGATTTGCTGCTATCAGCAGCCACAGTTGAAAACTCTTTTGCAGAGTCCTGCAGCGTACAAATTGAAGTTAAGACGGTGATAGAAACATAATGTAGCAGCTCCAACTGCCTAGCTGCAAGGTTTATGGTCATCAATTTAAATTCCTAGAACTATTAGCTCCAGCAGAAGGAAACAGAACATAAGATTCTCACAGCTTTAAATCAATACTAACCTCTTTCTCCACAGAAGAGCTTTCACCAGCACTCTTATTATCTCCAGCAGAAACTTCTGCATCTGCCGAATCATCTTCCTCTATATTTCTGCAAGAGGTAGCACTTTTGATCAAATAAAAAACTATAACAGTTACAGGAGCTGAAAGTAAATAAAACTTTGACATAGTTAAACAAAAAATCCAACAGTAAATACATCCAAGAACTAATAAGCATTCCCATATCATAGTAGAGAAAAGATATCTCCAAAATCAAATGTATCACCAGTTCACCACTACTTGGCTGTTACATAACCACTGCAGATATAATTCAATTCTATAGAGTAACACTCCTGAAACATATAGAATGTGATCAATGTTACTTTTTCCCCATTCTTCTCTAAAAATCACAAGATTTGAAACAGAATTAAAGCTTCTAAGAAGCTAATCAATGAAGATGATTAATGCAGAGAAACAAAGTAAGGTTTCATTATCTCAAGTTATATACTATAGGAATCAGACCAAAATGGCTCACTCCACAAGGAAAGAAAGCTTAAGAAGTACCTTAAATGTAATTTTTTTTAAGTTGATAGGAATATGGACTTCATTAAGAAAATGAGAAAATTCATTATAAGCAAGAAGTCTACATATACTCTTTGAAAAAGGCAAGAGAGATGGAGAACAAGAAACAGTAAAAGAACATTAATATCATATGGCATTCCAGTCACTTTGAATATGAGAAACGGAAATTAAAAAAAAAAAAAAAAAACCCTAGTGCCAAGCATTAAAGAGAAGCAAAATGTGCAACTCTTTCCCATAGGTAAAATGTGTCTAATTTCAGTCCCTTAGAAAAGTACTAGCATTCTGCCCAATCCAAATACACCAGACCATATGAACAAAAAAAACAAAAAAAGCATCAAACATTTCCCCGAAACTTTGTCCTCCATTTTCCTACCAAAATCCACATATCCAGTCACCAGCAGGTTCTCAAGGGTAGAAGAATAGACTCACGTCTCCCCAAACATTGCAAACATCGTACACCACATAGACTAAGCCACCAAATAAAGATAAAACAAATGGCAATTTAAATCTGAACTTTCCCAACATATATCAGGGGACAAAGGTTGGTAAGGTCTTTTACCTGCAACAGATCGTTAGTGTTCTTCCTATTAAGTACCATAGATCCTCATAACCATACAAGGTAACTTAGATGTCCAAATAAACATCAAGAAGGAAAAGCAATCCTCCTCTCAAATTCATGTAACTTATAGATCTTTCACTCAGACTAAAATATTATAACAGTATCATAAACTTCCTTAAATTTTCCAAGCAGATTAATACAAAGAGATCAAATCTATTTAATATTTAAACTGTGGAATGAATTGACCTACAATTGCTGCTATGATGGTTCACTATTTGCATGCAATGGGCTATGGCTTGCAAAAGAAAACATTTTCGTAGAGTCTTGTACTTCAAAAATACCAGGTGAATAATGTATGAGATAAAGGAACTAATTGTCAGTATCCAAACAAACAATACTAGAAAACAGAAAGAGAAAAGAAAATATATCAGCTCTTTCCTTTCTTAATGAATTATTCTTTTATCAAAAAAATAATAAATTAATAATACTAGACTTCTTAAAGGTTGATTCACTGAGCTAATTATCAGTACCCTGGAAGACCAAGAAGGAAAGACAATATTTAAAAGTACACATGTGCAGGCATGGCTTCAGACTATTTTTTTTCTTTAATTTTGATACAAGAAATAATATTAGAAGATAGAAAGAAAAGAGTACAAGAAAAGAGGAATAGAGGATAAGACTAATTTTGTGACTTTAAATGCCAATTGAACCAAAATAGCAACTATATCTTGCTATCAATACAACTAAAGTAGCAATTAGCAATCCATGTGATTTTAAGGATCACAAAGTTAAACAAAATACTTAAATGGCTAGATTTGACCAGAAGACATAACATAATAACAGCAATAATATCTCATGCTATCTACCTTATCGTTCCACTATGACGAAGAGAAGTCTGAAGGGCACGTCTACAATTTTGTATCCAGGGGTGAGATAGCAGCGTTTTAGCATCAGGCCTTTGTCTTGCATCCTAACATGTGCAATAGAACAGTATATATAACAACTTTTAGTCACTAGTTTCATCTGAAGTGACTCAAATGCCTATCCTTCACAGCTGGTGTTAGAAAACTACAGAGACAATAATGATTGCTTCACTTTAAACTTGGGAAAAGCATACAAATTAGCAGTAGCACTCATCAAGCCAAAAACAGATATTCTCAAGGCCATGAAGCCATGGGAAAACAGGTCATAACTATGGTACTCAATACAACACCATGCTCCTACACTACTGCTTTTTCGTACCCATGATTTTGTTTATTTTTGGATAAGAATTGTTCATACTCCCAATAAGATAATACATTGTAATTTGTAAATGATTATGTGATAACAGTAAAGATAGAAAAATTCTTCAGCAATAACAGCAAACAAAAGAACAACATTTTCATGTCAAGTATCTACGAAATCAGAATTACTTCCAAATAGTAATGCATTCCCCAAAATATTCGCCAAATACATCCAACTTATTAATCAAGAGAAGACAGAGGTACTTTCGCATCTGCAACTATGTGTATTTGTATCACAAACATTCCACGAATATCATCCCTCATTTTGAGGTTAAACAAATCAATCAATGGTTTGAGGTTATAAATGTCAAGCAAAAATAAAAATTAAATTAAATTTTTAGATATCGACCTGAACTCAACTATAACTGCTCCTATGCTCATTTGCATTTTTTAAACATTTCATTTATACAGGCATTCAAGTGTGTGACCACAGCTTGAGCTAGTAAATAAGAAAGAAATGTACTGCTCACAATAAGATGAACCCAGAAAAGGTTAACAGCAGTTCTGTGAATTTCCATTTGTGGCAGCCTAATACCGTTAGAAAAAGTGGTGGCAGTAAAATTAGTAGAATAAACTTGAAAAATTAGCAATTGACATGAACAAGTAAGGAACACCATTACTGTTCCCCCCTCCCGTTTTTCCCCTTATTTTTCTAAATACTCAAAAGACCAAGCAGTTTGCTAACAATCCAGTAGTGGTAATAATTAATTAATAAAGAAAACCAAGAAAAAAGAAGTGTAGTGAATTATACCCAAACATACCTAACAAATCCTATTTCCAATTGAAAAGATCCATGTTGTAAAGTCAGTGCCCTCCTTACCCGTTTTGTAATCAATGAATAACCTTACACAAACTTTATGATGCAAAACACTAAACGACAACATGTCATCTCTCAACTTTTTTGTCTTATATATGAACAACAGTACAATAAAAAATCCTAAACAGACAGCAACAATTCACTAATGTCAGGATGGGCAGCGGCAGGCACAGGAAGCAAGAGAGAAGGAAAGAATAAGACACAAATAAAAGTGATATGCAACCAGCATAGCATCTATGCTAACACAACATATGCATTAAGAAACATTTTCAAACCAATGAGTTAAGATCCAGTTTACCTTCTTAAAGCATTGATGCAGAAAATCAGTAATGTCAGGCGACAGGCTATCAGGAATCGGAGGATGCTCATCCTGAGAGAAAAGTCAAGGGACAAAGAGAGTTTCTTTTCACTATATAGAATATATATTAAATTATAATTGTATAATTGAGCATTTCAAGAACACAAGATAACTTAAAATGCTCCACCTGGTGGAATATAACTCGCTAGTTATACAGTCAAGGGTAGATTTAATTAACTAGCCAAATGCTATAAGAAAACCAGGTCCAATGACCCTCCATATATTGAAACAATAATAAATGACCATATATAAAAAGTAGATAAGCAAACCTGGACAATACGGAAAAGAGCCGGCATAGGCTGCAAATCATAATAAGGAGGTACACATGTAAGTAGTTCAATAACAGTACAGCCAACACTCCAAATGTCAGAAGCGGCGCAAACCCCAGACATTTCTATAACCTGAAAAATTATACACAAACTATCTAGGTGAGTGATCTTAATCAAGCCCAATATGTATTATAAGCCACTTCTGTAATTCACAATCCACTTTATTAGGTTCACTAAAGTGTCAACAAGGTGCAGTGAGCCAAAGTGGGTAAAAATGCAACAAATGTGTCCAATCTATTTGCATATCAGTAACAGAGAAATCCTTAAAGCAGCCATACAAGAGCACTAGAGAGAGGCCAACTAGGAAGCATAATACAAATATGGGGATATGGCAATTTCACAAAATCATAGGATATGATATGGGAAGGATACATTTAATTAAATATTTAAAATATATAAATTGATGATAATAATAAATTTGATAAAATATTGCAGTTGAGACAGCCAAATTTTAGTGGAAGTGAAAATTAAAATAAATACCTAGCGTAAATAGATTAAAAATTTATAATGGATGAATAGTGAATAAAAGAGAGATGATAAAGGCGAGGAAAAGCCTCCAAGAAAGGAATACTCGCCATTCAAATGTTGCTCCAAGACTTGATACAAGAACCAACCCAAACCCAAAGAAACCAGTGTTCTAAAAGAAGAAAATCCCTAATAAATAAACTTCCAAGAACTTTCATGAGTTGCAGTGATCGCTAGGTTGGCATCCACCCTTTTTGGTCTAAACCAAACAACAAAATACTATGATCATAGCCATAGCTGCCAAAACACAGTTTTAATGCACCAATTTCCAAGATCCAATCCCCCTTCATTCTTAGGCCTGCAAAAACCGCCCAACTAACAATATGGTCTCTGCTTGCTTGCCCAAGATGATCTCTGCTTTGCTTGCCCACGCCAACCAAAGAAAGTTCCTCGTAATTTTCTCTAACCTTAAGCCATTACCACTGAAATCTGAAAAAAGTGAAAGGTAGTAGAAGGGAATGCTGGACAAGGAGGTCTGAATAAGAATAATTTGACCACCCAGAGAGTAAAATGCATCCTTCTAATTATTCTATCAGCAATCGCTCCGAGAACCTTTGAACTACAAGATCCCAAAATGTACTAGCCCGTGTGTTACCACCCAAAGTGACACCCAGATTAGTGAGAGGTCATTTCAAGATTTGAATACCAGCCAAACAACCACAGGAAGAAAGAATCCGATTATTTGCATTTTCGGACCAGCCAAACCACTCTTAGCCAATATAAATTTCAAACCAGAGATATCCCCAAAGAACTTGAGATAAGAGAAAACATTCACAAAAGTAACACTATCCTCCTCTGAAAAAAGGAAAGTACTATCAGTAAACTAGAGGTGAGAAACCATAACCTCATCTAAAACTACTCTGATGCCCTAAATGAGATCAGTATCAGCAAACCCTAGAAATCATCTGAATAAGAAAATCAACCACTAAAGCAACCAAGAAAGGAGATAAAGGGTGCCCATGCCTAACAACCAGCTGTTCTTGAAACCAAGACTTAGGCTCATCATTCACAGTCACAAAAATAAGTAGTAGTAATAGAGACTCCTGGAAATCCACCTTCTCTATTTAGAACCAAACAAACAAGTGAATGTGCAAGCAAACACATGAAATTTTAGTGTACTACCACAAAATAATTTAAACAATATGATGATCGATAGGCATACTAAACAAATGATTTAGCAGAAGAATATCACACAATTTATACCTCTGGGGCCATCCAATATGGTGTGCCGACAACTGAATGAGTATTAACATCAGCCTCAGTCAACTTTGTTGCAACACCAAAATCAGCAAGTTTGACAAGACCCTGAAAGCAGTAGTTAAGATGTAATTAGTGAGAATAATGCAAATTTTCTAGACCTAGACCAAAAAAAATAAAATAAAATAAAACCAAAAAGTTAACTAAGGAAAAATATGTCAGGATCAAGGGTGATGTGACAGGAAACCCATATAATGACACTGTAATACATATATAAAGTTCTGAATTTAATGCAAAATAGCTAGTAGTCATAATAATGCTCAACAACTACTAGGCAAGACACAAACTCCCTCCTCTCATTTTCTAATTTCCACTGCCTTATTTTGTAAGTAACAAGGTCAAGTTCAAAATTGAGTCACTCCTTAAATATTGAATCACTTGGCAGTTCAATTAACTGAACCAGCAGCCAAGGTTGGATAGTTAGTTGATTGTCCCTAATTTAACTCTAAAGGCTATACAGAAGACCAACACACACAAAATTCAGCAGAGTAAAGAAGCATGAAAAACGGCATTTCGAAAAGCAAAAATGAATGTGGTACATGAAACAGAAAAACAATGATGATGCAAAATATACTTTTTCCATAGAAAGATGCAAAATATAATTATGCACTAAAAAATCATACTTCAGTGCTCAACAGTCAACATGGCTAAGTTTTTATTTTAGATTATGTTAGAGATATAAAATCATTCAATTGCTTACAGCTAACAACTAAAGCTTTTAGGAGAGTTGATCTTTGACGTGGTATCAAAACCTTTATGACCAAATGATCAAAAGTTCGATCCTTGCCGCCACCATTCTTCATTATTATTCTTCATTATTAAGTTGAATTTCAGCACAAGGTCAAAATGAGTCTATCTGTTGTCCACACTTCAAGCCCTAAAGGCTCTTGCGTAAGAGAGTATGTTAGAGTTATAAAACTATTCAATTGCTTAAACCTAATAGCTTAAGCGTTTAGGAGAGTTGGTCTTTGACAGATTACAAATTACTTAGAACAATAAGTCCAAATAAAAGGAGGAATTATACGATAAAGAAACTCACCTGTATACAAATAGCTTAGATAACATAGTGATACGATCAATTTGCATATACACAACCAGAAGAATTGCCAAAAGACAAAGCCTTTATATAAAAACAAAAAAGAAAAGGACAAGGCTTGCCTCTTTAGTTGTCAATATGTTTGCACCCTTAATATCCCGATGGATAACACCCTGTTCATGTAGATAAACCAAGCCTTCCAACACCTGTCTCATCATATAATGCATTTAGTATAAAATCCCTAAATAACCAAATCCTGGAAAAACCTCAATGAACAGTCCTACACTGACAAACCTGGGCAATATAAACAGCAACCAATGATTCTGGAAAAGGTCCAAATTTATTTGGCTTGATAATATTTGCAAGTGAGCCATTCTCCACATATCTATCAAATTGCAAACAACATGTAGCAAAATCCATTAACTCCTTCAGGTACCATTCAAATGATGCCATGATTAAATCCTCATACATTGTGAAATACAGTTGAGCTGCTTACTCAAGAATTATGTGCAGGTGAGTCTTTGTCTTTAAGGATCCAAGATACTTTACAATGTTTTTATGGTTCAAATTCTGCAAAACAATAATAATTTCCCAATCATGGCATCACGTATTAAGTATATACCCATTTCACGGGTGCTCAGAATCCCAAGTTTTTTAAACTAGTTCCAAGATTAAGCCAATAAACTATTCATTAATAAAGGACCAGCAAATATAGACTGGTAATATCAGTTTTTTTTTTAATGAAAAAAGAATTAATTACAAGAAAGTCAAAAAGTTAAAAAAGTAGAATAAGAAATCCTCTTAGAAACAAAAAAAAAAAAAAAGGGAGCAAAACAACAATTGGAAAAAGTACCAATATGAAAATGGGTGGCTTGTGAGATACTTTATTAGTACCAGTGTATCACCATTTGTGATTACACAATCATCTACACACAAAGTTCTTGTATTTGTTCATGTTAGAGAACAAGTACATGGGCATGTATATGATCAATTAATAGCTAATTTTTCAACTCAGACACATTGAATACGTTTCTTCTCATTCAATCCAAATCTATCAGTTTAGAAGCCTATTTCAATCCAAGAACAGCTGTAGTAAGTCATTCAATATCATTATTCAAAGCTTCTATGCACAACATATAAACGTGAGCAATGAAGCAGATAATACAATGACTGCTATTAAACAAAAGAAAATTCAATAGATAATGAAGAGCTGATACAACAATAGATAAAAAGAAGTACCTTTAATAAATCAATCTCTTGCTGAAAACATCAAGGCATCCATCCGATGTCAAAGTAGTCACAAGCAAAACAGCACACAAATTAGTGAATAGAGAGAGAGATAATAGATTATGAAAGCCACAATATGAAGACATTAAGAGCTTGAACAAAACGGTATTGAGTTTGCTAGTTGCTTTATCTATTCTATTACACATTATAAATACAGACCTAACTTCAAAAAAGTAATCCTTAATATCATGAACATCTCCATATAATGATGTACTTTAAGAACTTTAAGGGAGAAAACACCTTATATGAAGCTTGCATTAGTTGCTACCCACCATGCTTTATATTTAAAATATCCTAATAAATCCTCAACTTTCCATTCACAATAAAAAAAACAACAAGCATTATAGGTATTACTTGTGAACACAAAGGAATAATAGTTCAAAAACAGTAAAGCTTAATCTGGAGATTTTCCAACAATAGTCCAGAAACCCAAAAAAGATAACGAATGCAACAATCTGTAACAAGATCAAGTAGTCAATATTCCTAGTAACTATGTGCTATTATGCTGTATGCAGAACTCTAAATAACTCTTAATCAAAATGCCAAAAGAAACAAATAGTGTTTGAAAAAAGGGGTTATTTATAGCACCCACAGAGTAACCCCCAAGTAATAAAATCCTATTCGAACAAAGAAAAAACTGGAATCCTATAATACTAAGCACACAAGGAATAAACTTTTCTTCTTTTCCATTGGGGGAGGGGGTAGAAAATATCTCTAACTTAAAAAATTAATAATCCCAATCTAAAACCTTAATCAACAAAGCAACCCTAAATTCCATATAAAATCCTAATAAAAATTTGTCCATCACCAGCTTGGCAAGTCATCAATTTTCCATAGTAACGCCAACACGTTAACAGAAGTCAACTCCAAGAACTGATCAATGGTTCCTAATCAAATCCAAAAGTTAGGGACTGATAAAAATATGATTGTAAGAATTTATGAGGATTTAATGTCAGCTTGTTCAGGCTCCTCATTCATCATCACAGTTGACTCTATTCAACACAATGTTCAATTAATAATTTATATTACTTATGACTGCTGCTGAGGTTCGATCATACCAACACAAATGCACCAGATTACATTAGAACTCTGCAGTTAAGATCCAATGGCATCGTTTGATCCATGTAGCTGACCCCAACTAGTGGGACAAAGCTTGGTTGTTGTTGTGATGACCGTTGCTGCTCATATTCTGGGTGTTTAATACCAAATTTGGCTTTAGCAGGCCCTAAAACTTTCAGAGTCTCTCCACCTGCTCATAAGAACTAAGAAAAGAGGAAACAAAAACCACACTCTCTCCACCTGCCACCCCACCCCACAACCCCAGGAGTCTCTGTCATTTTCAACTAGGACTAAAATCAACTCCACCCTTAAGATATCATTTGGACAAAAGTCTCAACGCTTTCCAATTTAAAATTAATAGCTAAATTAAAAAATATATATGATATGAATTATGAAGACACATTATATACCATGATGATGTTGAGATCCTCCTGAGCGATATTCTCCAAAGAAACTTGTTTAATTGCAACAAAGTCTCCATTCTCTAGGTCCAAACCTTTGTAAACTCGACCATATGCTCCTTTCCCAATCTCATCTCCCAGCATCTGCTCCAAATTTCACGCGCAAACAAAACAATCAGCCATTCAAAACTCATGCTATTTAATGAGCCAATCCCACATGCAATTTCAAAATAGAAACAAGACAGGATAAGCCAACAAAAGGCAGAGCAGAAAGCATCATTCAGCTGACTCTAATACGACAAAAATATTCATCTATATACATCATAGATTAAAATAAGCCCCTGTTAACCAGAAATCAAGCAACTGATAATACAATATGACGCACAAATTGCTCAGCTTGGCTCAGAGGTAGAAAAATGTATAACATCAATAAACTACATTTTTTTTTGCATTTCAATAAACATAAGTTCAGAATCCAGTTCATCACATGGTTCAATATGAAATTCAAGAATTGCAGCATATAATCCTTTTCAGTGCATTCCATACTACTTGTGTGCAGACACTAAAACTTTTCACTAAAAAGATTCAGCACTGATCAGAAAAATTAAAAACATTTGACGGCTTATCCCTTGATGAAAACATTTAGCAACTGCCACCATCCAATTCAGCTGTATCATCCCTCACCTTTGAATCATGTTACAACCATGTTCAACACCACCTTATTAGCATTGTTTTGGCCTAGTTATTGCAACCACCAGTCACACCACTACAAGCCTACAACTGCCACCTCTATTTCATACCATCACCTCAATCTCATTACCCCAATCCCTGCTATTGACATTATTTGCATCAACAGTCTGGCCGACCATCTTCTTTCACCTGCTTCCACCACCAACACCGTTCCTTATCACTACCAGGCCTTTGCGTACCACCGTTCCACATCACAGCTCTACCCTAACACCACCACAGTATATCAATGCTGCTTAATACCATCAGTTTGTGATTATTAATGTTAATCTTCGCACAGTCACCATAATTTCAACTACTACAGTGGCCTTTACTACAACCATTTAATTATGTGTCAGTGTCTTATCATATTAATAAATTAAAGATCACCCAAATTTCTTTTCTTTATTCAGAAATATATTTTCTACAGCAATAATACAGCACTAAAGCTTTCACCGATTGATTTTCAGTCCTATTAATACTTAACAGTCTACAGAGCTTCAATCTCAGTACTACCGTCCAAAACAGTACGTTAATCCTAGAAAACATTGCAATCTGGACTTCACAAAACAACCATCGGCCACTCAACAATCCTCCCATGGACAATCGGCAAAATGTACTCTCTGCTCCGACTAGAATAAAACCGAAGCAGCCCCACAAATTTCGCATGCGATGGTTGCTAGACTGAAATCTAAACGAAAAATCAGAATGCCGCTTGGAGGAATTCCCACAGGGCGAGTTTATTTATTTAGGCTCCGCAGCTCAGCAGGAGACACCAGAACACAACTCGACTTTTCCACTGATTTTCTATTTCCACCTGCATTTCCCATTGGCCAAACAGAACCCAACCCAAGACAAACAAAGCGGCGGGAAACAGAAGGGGAGATCGAGAAGGAACGCGAAGAAGATGGCATACATATTTGTTGTCGAGGGTCTTGGATTTAGTGAAGGCGGACGACGTCGTCTGGCGAGACATGTCTGCGGAAGTGGAGTAGCTCTGATCCGAGAAACCCTAGAAGAGGTGCGAACCCATGGCAAGGAGAGAGAGAGAGAGAGAGAGAGAGAGAGTGCGTGTGGAATCGAGGTGGCAATTGAGGGATTCCGGCGAGGGAGAAAGAATGAGATGTAAATTACAAGAAAAAAATAAAAAGAAAGAAAGGAAGAAAGGGAAAAGTATATATAATAAGAATAATAATAAATAATTGATAAACTAAAAAGAAAGAAAGAGAAAGGAAGAAAGAGCAATCCAACTCAGAGCATGATGGGGCGCCAATGCCATATCCATTGAGAAACGAAGATGCTTTTTTTTTTTTTTTCTTTCTTTCTTTAAATGTCAACAATGGTCAACATTGGAACGTTCTTATGGCTGGCACCTCACTGTTTTTCTTTCTTTGAAGTTTGAATCCTATCACGGTCAGGGGTCTGCCTCAATTCCCAAATGCTCTTTCTTTTTGCAAACTTAAAAACAATAAAGGAACTTAAACACTTTATCCGTTTCTAGTTATGCAAAAATTTTAAAAAAAATCAAGTATATATTATAAGAAAATAACATAAATCAAATATGGAAAAAATTTATATTTATTAATAAATTATACCAACAAATATTTGGTGTAATAGTAAGTAAGTTATACTTTAAAAAAAATTAAAGATAAAAAAATCAAATTATTATTTATTTATGAAGTTATTTAATTTTTTTTTATAAAAATCTCTATATTTTTCTTATTTTGTAAGACATATAATTTGATGCAAGGATTTGTTATAAAAATTACCAAACGATAACTAATTTATTTGTATTCAATTAATAAAATTGTACAAGAAAAAATTTGCTTAATTATTTTTAACATATTTAAATTATAAAATAATAATTAATAAGCTTATAATTCAATTGATACTAATCTCACTCTCTAAGATTAAAGTGTGATGATGTAAAAAATTCAATTTCCTACTATCAAAATTTAGTACATATTTAAATTAATTTATTTTAAACTCAAAACAGTTTATAATCAAAAAAATTTTAAAAGAGTTTTAAAAAAAAAATAATTTTTTTTAAAAATTAAGCTGAACCAAACATTTTATTAATTAAGTTTCATGAGAAAAATTAATATATATTAGGGAATCAAAATTTTATTTAAAAGAATCAATTTTGTTTGAGCAGGGTAAAGTAAAATTACTTTTAAATAAGAAATAACCAAAGATGCGTGCATGGTAAGACTATGGTAAAAATACATGCTTCACCCTGAAGGAAGAAAACACGTTACAAAACTTCAATTGAAGTAAGACATTTCCCTGAAAGTTACAACGAACATGATATAACCATATGAACATATGACATACATTTCGTTGGATTTTGAAGATATTACTGCAACATTATCCTATGCCAATGCCATATTAGACACTCACCATCATCACCCTCCTTGCTTGCACTCGAGATATTGACACTAACCATATTCCATAACTCAAAAAGTTTCCAGTTTATCTGTTCAGTTAACATTCCTGATTCGTTTCTTGTATAGAAAACTAAATGTCAGATCATTTTTTTTTTTCTGTTTCTCCCAAACTGACCCCATTATTAGATGCCTCCATTAGAAGACAACAATGATGATTCAACAGCAACTGATGGCGCTTTTGAGCCAATCCCTTTCCTCTTTTTGTCATTTTGTTGGTGTCTCTTATTTAAAGCTTGGTCAGAATGGGAGACAATCTTGGAGACCGTAAATCCGGCAACTTCAAAAGTATGTGATCTATAAGGTAATAAGGAATTGCGAAGAACAACATCAATTCCTTCATAGGTCCAAACACCTAAGACTGCATCTCCTTTAAGTCCAATGGCAAACCAACCAAGGCCAGCAGCAGCAATGTCCACTGAATTTGAGTCCCAACTGTTCCCAGTGACAGGGAATTCCCTTCTCACCCAATTCCCGAGCTCTTGAACTCGTTTCTCCCCAATTGGTGGCTGGACAAAGAACAATTCAGACAGGTGTCATACAAGAGAAAACTGCAATGCATAGTGAATTATCATGCTTATGAATCAAAAGAACAACTTTTGTCTTTTCCTTGCAACATAGAGGTCTGCATGCACTCCCAGGGGCCTAGCACCTTAAGCATATTTCGGCAATTGCATATCTGAGTCTCATTAAATATTGGTTTTTTAAGTAATTCTTCAAAAACAATTCCAGAAAATTTTCAAAGAGCATTGCTAAACCACCTGAAGGATGGTGCTGCACTAAAAATAAAATAAATGACACTAAATCTTCTGACCAGGTTGAGTGAACATGATTCACGGATTTCAAGGTCATTGTAACAGCTTTCAGTAACACCTTTTTCAGTTCAGAGACCACATTTGGGTCACACTAAAAGATTGGTACAGTTTTGAAATGATTAATAGATAAATCAAATTTTTGCACGTCACCAAACCCTCTTAGGACAATACTTCAGAAGAAGGGAGCAAATTAAGATGCCTTTACAATTAAGCTTATATGCTTCATGGGCAATGAGTTGCTGAATAAGTAGAGAATTAACAAGAGCCAAGAGAATGCCTGTAACTGGCGCCCAAAATGGTCTTGAAACATTTTACATGCATTTTCTACTTTACCCATATGCAGTGGAAGATAAGGAGATGCCCACACTGAGACATATATAGAATCCAGGGGTGTTTCTTCTATATCCAATCTCATTAGACCAGCTATGTGAATCGAATGACCAGCCTGCCACAATCAATTGGTAAAAGCATGATTTACAGCAGGTCTTAACAAGAGAGAAAAGATAAAAATCAACCTTAAATCAAACTGAGGAGATTGCAGGGCAATCCAGACTTGCTGTACAATCCAGGCAAAAGTGAGAATTAAACATACAATTCAAAGAATTCACTTTCTATAGTGTCACATTAATTCACCATTTCTAAATGAAAGCCCAAGTCAAAGCACAATAGTCCCAAAACTCACCCCTAAGACAGAGAACTAATTAGATAAACCAAATATTCTATAAACCTGCAAAAGTACTAGCTATAGTTTTCATGTTACCCATCAGAGAAAGATAAGAGAATGTCTATTGCTGAATTTTTTAGGTAACCCAACTAAATACCACTTCTTTTCCTTTTGTCATCCTTTGCAAAGAGAAAATAACCAGAAAAAATTCCCTCTGTTAGTCCTATTTGAATTTGAGAAAAATCCATGCATACATATATGAACATTAAATTCAATACCACAAATTAGCATTACAGCATACTAACCTTAATTCTATATGTCCTAGGTTTCAATTCCTTGCTCATGTGAACAAGCTTTTGCTCATCCCTCATCAACCTCGTCGTTATCTGATAAGGATGCAAAAGGCCAGGTGTATCAAATAATTTTGCCTGATCTGGAAGAATACCTTCCACTCTAACAATGCCCAGTGTAGTCCCTGGCACAGGTGCTTCTGTCAGATGCGTAATCTTCCCTCCAACAGACTTTCCTATAGAATTTATCAATGTACTCTTTCCTGCATTCTGTGCCCCAACAACCCACACATTCCCTCTAGGCCCAGCCAAAGCAACGATATCATCCACAAGATTCTTCAGTCCCCAATCCCTCAACGCAATCACCATGTGCATACTAGTAATCTTATTCACTCCACCCTCTCTTGCTCTTTGCCTAATCCAATGCTCCAATCTTGTTGGTGACAATGAGCTAGGCAATAAGTCAATCTTTGTTACCACAAGTACCACTCTAGGCACATTCCCTGACTTGCCCTGCTTCCATGCGGCAGAATTATCCTCAATTGTCTTGGATACCAACCTTGCAACCTTCCTTGGAAATGACCCATCAAAATCCACTGCATCCACAACCATCAGCACCACTGACCGGGTCCCAGTTGTCAATGCCAACTTCCTTCCCACTGTATGATCAAAGTCAAAATCCGGTAGCAAATTTTCCACTGCTGGATCCTTCACCTTCCCATAGTACCTCAATGAATGGCAGCGTGCACAGACCACTGGTTTCTCTGGTTTACTGATCAAGTTGGCATCAGCATCAAGCTTTTCAGGCTCAATAACAAGTCCCCTTTTGACAGAGTTGGAGAATTCAGGCTCTTGGGCAACAGGTTCAAGATGGTTATACAATCTACAATTCAGGTCCTTTTCAGAGGGTTTAACAAAATAACCAGGGTGCTTTGGGTTGAAGTCCTGCATATAAACCCCGCAACCAGGGCAGACAATAAGAGATTGGGAAGTGCCTTCATCATAATTACCCTCACGAGAGAGGGGCAAATTTTGTTTCAGAGCTGAATCTGCAGGCTGAGATGAGAAAGACCTAAACAAATTGATTGAGGGTTGCGGGAAAAATTTTGGAAAGTTTAGGAGATGGGGTTTAGAGTATGGTATTGAGATTGACAAGAGACTTGACTGGGCATGGTTTCTGCACTCAGAAAGGAGCGATAAATAAAAGAGTGGCTTAAGCTTTGAAGGGGAGAGATTTCGAGCTAGAAGCATTTCTATTTGTTGCTTACTCTGAATGTCAAGAAGGGTTCAAGGTTTAAGCAGCAGTAGACCAGACTCTGGAAATTAGAATTGGCGTATTAACCTTCTACTACAAAGATCCAAAGAAAGAAATCCACCAAATTTCCATACACACAACTTTTTGGTAGGAAAACTTAGTTGGTGAAAGGCATGCTAGTCATAGAATTTCTCCATGAACTCATATGTCTCATGATTAAACATCAAAATATCCAAATTGCTCAAGTTCACTTGACCCAGAAGTTCCCTTTTCTCATCTTCAGCTGCAACATTAGAACAAATTAAACATATTAGCTATATAATTGTAGCCACCACAGTAATATTCTTAAATTACAAATAATTGAGGCATATTTCACACTTCACACCAATAACTTCTACTTAGCAATGATTTTGGCAAATATAGTGTGGAAGATACTGTGACAATATAGGATAACAATAATAAAGGTAATATAGCAGTTACATAACCTAATAACTCATGCAACAGCAGCCTCCTTTACCTCAGAAGCCCCTTTTTTTCCAATTAAATGACATTCACACAGCATATTAGAACTACTCCAAAATAAAAGAGCTGAATACCGAAATAAAATACATTCATAAATAAAATTACTAATAATCCAGGATATAAGCAAAAAAGGCGTGCTCAAGGTAAAGGTTGAAATTACTGTACTTATGCCCATTTAAATTTGCTTCCCACTGCAACTTAACTGGCCACCTGAGCAGGTGGAGACAAGAGATTACATCAAACATTCCAAACATCCACGTGGGGTGGAGACAAGAGATTACATCAAACATTCCAAACATCCACGTGGCCAAGTACCTGACTGCCTGTATATTATCTAATTACCGGTATTATCATACTGACTTATACCAAACATACACGAACAAGTTATGAAATTTTGACTACCCATTTGATCAAACACCATGTAAACACATTAAAAAAAGAATAAGAAATCATATCGGACAATATTGAAGCACGCAGAATACAACACTCGATGAAAATGGGTCACCCAAACTCGTCAAATACCAATCATTCACCAAACCAACTCATTATGAGAGTTCGTACCTTCCCTTTTAACCAGAGATAGCAAAAAGGAGAAGCAGAGGATTCTGAAGCAGAAAGATGAAACTTTCTGGTGCATTTGTTTTAAATCTTAATAGGAGAATTGATTAAACTATCTGATAGTGGTATCTTATTCAGTTCACAATAATTTCCATTCATGGCTAATTTGTGCTATGTGTCTTAAAATCTACCAGCTGCCAAAGCAAATCCACATGACCGACAAAACAGAATTTAGCACCATATAAAAAAAATAAAGAAAGGGGGTCGGAGGCAGAGCAAAACAGAGCAAATACAGAAATGGCCAATACAACAGAGCAAAGAAAAGGGTAATTTTGAGAGAATGGCAAGGCAGCCATGGATGGGGTAGACAACGCACCTTGAGGCTGAAGCACGACTCAAGGCAGTGAGCACGACGCACACCGGAGCACGACGGAGGCTTGAGCACGATGCACAGGCGGGCGGTGGCACAGCTACTGAGCTACACAACGAACTTCGTTGAACGAAGGAGGGAACTCTGAAATAGGATTTTAGCAAAAACAAAAGAAAAAAAAAAAAACAAGGGTCTGAAATGGGCATAATGCCCTAATGAAAAGCGCTGCGTTTCGTGAGGAACAATTTTTTTTTTAATTATATGATCATTTGAAACCCATCGGGCTGGGCAAGTTGACGGTTTTAGCAGGGTTGACCGGTTTTGATCGGGTCAGTGAGAAAAGTGATTCAAGTGTTTGACTGAATTGGCCAACAACTCAAGTTACGAGTTTTTCAATTCAATCGGATGAGCCAATCCGATCTATACAACGTTAAGTACAAAATTGAGTAAAAAAACAAAAGGGTTAGGTTCGGCCAAACCAAGATGCAGTACGATTCAGAGAGTTTGGTGAATGGAGTTGAAAAGTATTAATTAAAAATTTAACCATATGAATTTTGATAAAATATAAATATATAGATAATAAATTTAAATTTTATTTTAATTTACTCTTTTAATTTTCTATTGATGATTATTATTTATACATTAACACTCTGAATTCATGATCTATTAATGCTGATTTGATTTGATTTTGTAAGAAATTCATCCTAAAAAAAATATTAATGAAATATTTATTTATGTTTACATCAATGTTAACACATCATGAACACGCATTTATGCCATCAAATAATTTTTTTTATCCATGAATTTCATCTTGTTTGAAAATCTTGAATCTTTACTTTATATTATCTTGTCTCTTCTTGTTTTTCTTTTTACTCAATATGCTTTATTTTTTTTATTTTTTTGTTTTTACATGCCTTATCATATCTTATCTTTAAGTGCTTTATCTTTTTTTCTCCTTTTATTTTTTTTTGTTTCATTGTCTTTTTTCTTTTCTTTTCTTTTGTATCTTTATTTCTTTTTTGGTTTTAGTCAAATTGTTGAGCATTTAGATTTATCTTAAAAGAGTCATCTTTATCTCCTATTTTACCGCATACTTCAAAAATATCTTATTTTGAAGAAGTGCTAGCCAAATCTGCCATTACTTTTAATTTTAAGAATGAAAATTGAGTTATCATTAAAACTGTTTGTTGAATAAATGGATGTATAACAAAGCTTAATTTTTAGAAAAAAAAAAATAATTATATATATCACTTTTTAACTAATTCAAACATGCATTAAGATATGAATTTTTTCACACCAACTAAAAGAAGATATTAGGTGTCAAAATACTTTGAACACAAATTTTATGGACATGATTTTTTTTTTGGGTTAAAATCTAAAATTTGATGATCTTAAAAATTTTGCCTTAATTTTAAAGCCCTTATGAATACTCTGACATCTCTCTTGAAAATCTAAAATTGATAAAACACTGAAAACTTTGACGCAATCATTGATGATTGATTATAAAAATAGTACCGATTTATCCTGTACATATTGTTTGACGCTAAAAAAAATGGCATCTCAAAATATACACACAGCAAAGTTCAAGGAAAATATAACGTAATAAGCACTCCAGCGTGTCTTCGAATCACTGCAGCTGGGTATTTGTTATACTGCTATAACGTAATAAATGGATACTATCATATACTGAAACCATATACCAAACCTAAAATATTGCATTACATGTATGTGTTTCTAACAAAAACATCTGAATTATTTGTACATTATCACATTCCCTGCAAGATGATTGACGTTTATAAGGTCCATGTAAACTCACAAAGCACAGTGATCTTTTAGAACTTGCCTAGCAAGATCAACAGCTCCACTCTTCTTGTAGATCAAATGCAGATTGTAAGCTGCCTCTCTGCGAAGGTCGCAGTAACCGGGTTTATGATTTTCCATGACATCTGGATTCTCATTGGGAAGCTTTGGAACCGGATGGTCTCTCTCGTGAATAGCAAGCACTTTCTCATAATACAAAGCCGCTAGAGTTACTAGACCAACATGATGGAATGCCCGAGCGATGTTGTATATGGATTCCTGCAAAGCTTATCAGCTTGCTTACTTCAGTCTCACCTTAATATATAGAGAAGTAAGAAACTGGTGACAAGAATCAACCTGCTGAACAGCTGAAGTTTTACATCTAAGAAGCTTCACTAGTTATTTCAGTGTTTATTTATTCATATTTCATTGAAAGTGACCAATGAATTCAAGGATCCATAATATGGAATATTCAGCAGATGAAGTACACTTTCTAAGCATAAGAAGTATTCTGACACATCTTTTGTCAAAAGACTTAAGAAAAATACTCTGATGGGTAGAAAATTGATTAGAGGGAGTGATCTCGGAAATCCCCATGCTGAGGCAGTGAGGCTCACTTTTTACTGTAACTGAGCTGGCCCAAGATTTAATTAAGCTAATTACAAAGGTTGCATGTAAATTCTGGCTAGACCCAACATTTATGTAATCAAGATTTTCATATTTCTTTTGTTTTAGAAAAATGAATTAATAAAAACAACGAAGATGTATCAAATGATTAAATCTAAGAGAAAAACAAGAAAAATATAGTAGTAGAGATATGGATTAATGGGCCCATGTTTATCTGAGGCATAGAGACTCTAACTCGCCAGTTTCCACACTAAAGGCAGCATTTTTTAATGATGTCAGAGCCAGAGGTGTAAGCTTTGTACCCAGCAAAGTGATAATTATGTGTGCATAATTTTGCACTGGATAAGAACTAGTACAGTATGTACATGAACCTAGATAATATACAGATAAAGCTGATAACTTCCTTTTTCTTATTTGCATTTGTATTATTGATAAAATATTTTCTTCTTCTTAAATGGGTACAAGGAAATTCATGAAATGTTGAGCAACACAGACCTGGCTGTTCTCACAGATCCTGAAATTGTTGTAGAGGAATGCTAAACCTTGTACAAGACACTGATGCTTGTTTTGAAGTCTGAAACCCAACGCTAAGTTGATCAAGGCAGTTCCTGGAAAACATTGAATGAATGACAGTTCAATTACTGCTTGTTCTTGGCCAAGCAAGCACTACGCATATAAAGCATGGAATGAGAGAACATACCAACACAAAGATTAACCAAGGGATTCTCTGGCAGAAGTTTATAAGCTTCAAGGTATTTCCTTGCAGCATCTTGATGATGGCTGAATATGGTAAACTGATGCCCAGAAATAAGGATAGGTGGCACACAATCCACAAATTTTCCTTGCATAAAACGTATAAATTTGTAGTGTCTAGTATCTCGATTTTCCAATCTATCAAACAGGAGTAAGCAGGTAAATGAAATTTTCAGGAAAATGTCCTAATTTTTCTTTAGGCCATAAATCTTCATCCCACAGTTACAGCAAATTAGGGAGCCTGACAGATGTTTTGCCAAGAGCCCAGGGAAAACAGCAGAATTGACGAAGCAAGAGAAAAATAAATATAAAAGTTTTAGAGGATAGAAAAAAGAAAGGTTGAGACGTTGCAAGAATACAGGGTAATTTGAGAACAATGAACAACGAGACAGATGGCATGGTTTCTAATTCACCTAATACTTTACCAGAGAAGGAAGGTAGAGAAGTACTAATGCAGAGGAAAAGATATCCTCCTAAAATAAACCCAATATTGACATAAGACAGAATTAGAATGCAATAATCACCTTGAGATAACCTTGTAGTAGCAATTCCAAGCGGCAATACTGTATGGATGTTGCTGAACAATGTATTTTACACAGTCAAATCCATGCTTAGGATCTGTGGTGTTGTATGCCATTTCTGTGGAGAACATAAATTACAACAAACTAATTTTCCTTCTTTTTAAAAGAACCTCAATATAGTTGCAAAGACAGAAATATCTAACGCTAAAGGAGGGAAAAGAAACAAACAAATAAACAAGCAGTAAAAATTCTTCCTTTATTTTTCATTTTGATTTCTGGGAATGAGAGAGAAAAGTTGGAAGCAAAGAATCAATCTAGAAGGAAGTACAAGTCTGTCAGGGTTCAGGACTTACGAGCTCCAAGAGATCGAAGCTCCTCTTTCTTCTCAGCAGACACAGCAGTATGAGCCAATCTTAGAGTGAGATTAATAATCTCCAGTGCTTCCCAATACCTCTGCAAGGATGCCAATGCCTTGCACAACTGTACAACAATATTAAGGGGTCAGAGATAACAAGCGAAAGGGGAGGCAGAAAAACAAGATAGAAGTACTAACATCAATGATTAGCTGGTGATGTTCTTCATCTTTGAGAAGATTACACAAAGGAGGTCTTTTGTGGACTTTCTGAAAACATCCCATGCAATATATACAAAAGGTAGTTAGCACACTATCACTCAAGACATTTGTTCTAGAAGCGAGAGTAGACATAACAGATTACCTTAGGCTCATCATCTGAATCATCACTTAGCCAGTCAATTCCAGTTGCCAGTGCCTCAGCTTTTTTTTTCTCCTTCTGAATTGCCTTCTTCTGGAGTAACTTTTTTGCCCTGGAAGCTTTCAACCTAAATTTATAAAACAAGAGAAGCTCTTTTCACTTTGTAACCAAATGTAGTGACTGTCAAAAGCAAGCAAGAACATGGATATACATTCACAAGTATAGATTCTTTACCACAACAATTTTGTTGTGTTATCTGCAATACATTTACAGAGAATATTGATCATCGATCTATGAAGCACAGATACCATGTATGGTATGTGTACCATACAAACACATATACGGAGATACTATGATTTTTAAAATATAGGATATGATATGGGAAGGATACATTTGATTCAATTATTAAAAAAATATTTTAATAAATAAAAATAATATCAAATTTGAAAATTTTAAGTTTTAGGGATAATACTACTAACAACACTCTTTTATAATTTTTTCAACTTAGAATTTGTTTCCTTTTTTGTTAATGCTTTTAATTTATTGGGCTAAATAAATAATAGATTTTGTAATTATATAGCCAACAACTAGAAGGACAAGTGAGTCCGCAAGCTCCTTAAACCAGCTTACAAACTATGAAGTCATCTGTTGCAACAGACACAAGACTCAAATCCATCCTAGGGATAAAAGCCTTCTATCCTTTTCATGTTGCTGTGTTTGGAAAGGGGAAATCACCGATCTCTGATTCTAAAGTCCAAGAAACTTGACAGTGACTCAGAAGATGGAATTGGAGGCAGAGAAACAGCCTGTAAATGCCAGAATTTCAGAGAAGAAAATGGAGAGGATGGGACTGTTGTGGCAAAGAAGATGAAAGATGCAATTATGTCGGGTAGCTGTGCTAGTTGCGGTTCCTCTGGAGACATCCACCAGCCAATGGCATAGCAGCTAGAGCCGCATGAAGCCAACTTAAGCCATACCCAAGGTGAATCTGAAGCTGTAAAATTTTAAAAATAAAAAGTAGCCCAATACTCCCGGGATATATATACGGACATATTGGATACTTTTATATTTTACATGTCTCTGCTTCCCAGCCATCAGTTAGTTAAAATTAGCACCATTTAATGGGCATAGAGATATTATGTACATATAAGTAGTGTTTGGGAAACCAAGGTAAACTGGCATCTATATAAAGGGAGAAAAACAGAAGGCTTTATGTTAGTGGGCACAGAACAGAAGAAACAAGTATGATCTAGTGATTGCGGTCATACTAGACTGAAGCTAGTCTCACTTTGTCTACAAGGTGTATTACTGTATATGCTGTTTATTATTGTAGAGGAGGATTTCACACAGTTCAAGCATTAAAGTTGCATAAGACTAAATTCTTTGAAAATAAAGATATTAAAAGGAGCATTTGATGAAAAATTCAAGAGAGAAAATAACGGGTTGGAGAGTTATACATATATATATACACACACATACACAGAGAGAGAGAGAGAGAGAGAGAGAGAGAGAGAGAGAGAGGGAGACAATGTAAAAAGGCTGTAGGTTGAAGCACACATTGCCTCTGGCTCACATCTGTATTTATACTAGTGGGAAGAGTATACAATAGCAAGGTTGTTAATAAATTACCCTTCAATTACACTCCTAATTAACAGCAATTTATTATTTATCAACTAGAATCAGTCCCCCAATTAATCATCCTTAATCACCTTTAATTAAGGGTCAACACTTAACTCACACAACTTTCTTTAATAGTTTCCCATACTCATAACAGCATTAGATAACAGATCACTCACAAGGTTAATACACCTGATTGCACATGTGAAGGTAGAAATAGCAATATAATTACAATATGTGAATCCAATACTCACAGATCAGATGGAGGAGCAATTGGCCTGAATCCTCGAAATACATTATCTTTTTCCTGATCATTCAGTACCTTAACCCTTTCAACTAGATCTCTTCTGGAGAGGCGTTTTTTGGCTTTACCCTACAACAAGAACAAATGAGGACAGGTATTGATTTTTTTCTATAAATGAAAATATTATCAAAAAAGAAGGAGAGAAAGTACATCTTGAGAGAGGATAAGGAATCCTACTGTATAGAAAACAGCAAGCCCAAATGGCTCAAAAATGCAAACAAGCTGGCTAATCTCTTCAAATATTAGTAGAGATATAAACTATTCTAGAGCTTGCACCTAACAGCTTAATCTCTTGGATTGAGTTGGTCCTTTACATGGTACCAAAGCCTCTATGTTGCCCTCATTCTTCTAATTAAATTATTAATCCCAGCAGGGAGCTTGTGTTTTGTCCACGCTTTTCGAGCCCAAAGAGCTTTCATGTAACGCGATGTATTAGGCATATAAGCCATTCTTTAGGCCAGTACTAAACAGCTTAAGCACTTGGATCAACTTGTTCCGCAACACATATCAATAAAAATTCCATTGAATAGCCAACGAGCTTGTAGCTCAATTGGCACCAGCCTCAGTCTTTAAGATTGGGGTGTGATGATGTTAGGTTAAATCATCCACAAGAGCAAAAAATCCCTTAAATAAACCATAGCAGAACACCAAAGAGAGGCCATAAACACAATAACAAATGTAGGGGCAAAGAGACATCCTTGAAAATATGGTCATTCCTCTCTGACCAAATACACCAGAAAACTGAATAAATCACACATTGAAATAAAATTACAGCCTCGTTATACCTGCCTAAAGGAAAGAAGAAATCAGGCCCCCCGGCCTATGGGAAACCCTAAAATAAGTAAAGGGCCATTGCAAAATTCAACAACCAACTAGATGGGCCAAGGAGGATGGTACACAATTATCAATATTTAACCCAGCTAACCACTCTTAGCCAACTTGATTTTCAGCCCTAATACAAACTCAGAGCTGAAGGATGAAAAGAACATTGACATAACTCTCCCTATGCTCCTCCAGAAACAAAATCATATCATCTGCACACTGCAATTGGGAAACCACAGTTCCCTCCAAACCTACCTTCAAACTTTTAATGAGACCTCACTCCACAGTCCACACACCTAGACATCTACAACTAGGGTGAAAGGAAATGGAGATACGGAATTTCCTTGCTTCATGCCTCTCTGCCCTCTAAACCAAGGCTTAAACTGGCCGTTTCACAACCACTGAAAAGGTAGCTGCAGAAAAAACAACCAGATGTTGATCTTCTCCAACTAAACACAAAGCTCTTCCTTTCCGTGACCTTATCTAGAAAATCCCAGCCGACCAGCCATTATCATTCTCGAAATCAACCTTAAAAACCAGGCCCTGAAAGTTTCTTCTTCTAACATCATTCACAACGTCATTAGCTGCAAGATTTAACCATAACCACAGATTTTGACCCTTCTTAGTATGACTATCATCAACAAGTAGTTTCAACTAGAAGCAAAGTCAAAGAAAAAAAATTAAATCCAAAATATGCTATGGACTGACAAGTCCCCAGCTGCACCACGTGAAATGAGTGTTCAATTTTGAAGATCTAGATCAAATCAGTTAGTTTATCAATATTTCATTCTGAAAGCAAGTATAAGCTGGACTAAGCATGTATGCACACACAGGAGTTTCTGAGCACCCATGTATCTATGTGTGTGCATGCATGTGTGTGTGAGAGAGAGAATCTCAAAATTTAGTTTCCCAAATATTACCTTTTGTCGAAGAGTTGCAACATACAGTGATTCACGTATCAAAGGGAAAATTACATCCACAAATTTGTCGAGCATCCCTCTATTCCGATATATGTTGCAGAGCTTCAGTTTCACCCTTTCATTAACCCACCATCTATTTGACTTATCAGAATGTGCTTCACCAGAGTCTGCATTTACAACTCACATTAAAACCTCCTAGGAAGAACTTAGACCACAAAGAAGAAAACATTTTTGGAATGTACCTGAATCTTTTGGAGGAGACAACAAAGAAATGGCTTCATCTACTTTCCCTTCTTCAAGAAGGAGGGAAGTCAAAGTTATGCGTGCATCAACATCATCTTCTAGTGTTTCTAGGGCTGAAACAGAAACTTGTTTAGCAATTGAGGAATATGAATATTAAAAATGAAAGTAGTAAGAAGGGAGAACATTAATCAACAATCATTGATAAGGAGTATTGCATCACCAGCACTTGATATAAATATTCTACCAGCAAGTAATATCAAGATACAATTATCACATACTACTGTAGTTTAGTACAACACACTCCCCACCACCAAAAAAAAAAAAAAGAACACTAGAGAAAACGAAGACATCTTGAACATCTAATGCTGCTACAATAGTGAAATCTATGTTTGCATTAACAAATCTTGTCACAGAGAAATGTAGCTGCCATCACATTAATAACCCATCCACTCAGACATAAGCTCAGAATAGAGAAAAGTGGCTGATCTTTCAGTACTCAACTTTGGCATTCAAGGCTGAAGCAGAATTAGGAATTGTAGTATAGCTAAATTAGGGATATATGAAGCATATGTACCAGAAAATTTAGGATCTTGATAGGTAGGAAAAAAATATTAATTAGATAGAGATTAGAGAGAGAGAGAGAGAGAGAGAGAGATTGGGTCACAAGCCTAAAAATGCTCTCATAACAAGTCAGAGAACAGAATGTGATACAGATGTACTAGTATTTTGACACAATCCTTTAAATACTATAAAAACAAAATAGGGGTTTTGAAACTTCGAATATTTACCAACTAACAATAAATTTTTTTTTTCTTTTATAGAAAATAAATTTTTAGAAAGAAGCAAAAGTACAAAAAGAGGGAGGATAAGAACAGAAAAAGGATAAAAGGAAAGGAAAAGGATAAAATCAAGAATGCAGCAAGGCTGCTCAATCTCTTTGCATATCCTATATAGAAACCCCTTTGAAATATTCATAAGCAAGGCAGTAGAGAGAAGCCATAATCAAAATCCCATCCCAAAGCAAATCTAGGGTGTGAGAGACACCATTAAAGATGCAGCCATTCCATTCCAACCAATGCACTAGAGAATTGCAAAAATTGCACAATGCCACAAAATTTTGGCCTGCTTGTTTCTACCAAAAAACTTTAAAACCAACCACACAAAATTGCTCTAAAGTGAAGAGGCACATGCAACAATCATCAATGCACCAAACAACTTAATCCAAAGGCATGTAGCTTGCCTGAAAAGTAAAAATAAATGGACCACTGTTTCCGAACTTGATCTGCACATACCACAAATATCAGGAGAAAGTGCTGTATGGGGCCTATGATTTGCATGCAGACACTATAATTTCATGTACTAAACTATGTCTGGATTTGATAAAAAACAACTAAGGTTCAGAATACGATTGTCTTAAATATTCTCATTAGCTCTCCACTAATCTATACCTGATAAATGCATAAAGTACTACATGATCTTCACATACATTATGATGGAACAAAGCTAAAAAGCTTAATAAGGAAAATATATGAAAGAAATGGCACCCTTAAGTTGCAATCCATTTGCTCTAGGAGAATATTAGCATTTTTGGGAATAGCTTGATTTTAGAAAAAAATCGCTTTTTGTCAAAAGCTCTCTCAAAAAGATTTTGATTATAAGCTATTTTGACCACAAAATAAGCTAATCCAAACACACACTATATAAGTATCACTCAAGAGTCTAAAGCAAGCAAAACACATTTCAGAACTTAAGCTGCCTGACTTGAATCTAAAATCCTTAATACAGCTCCCACAAGAAAAAAGGTTGTAACCAAACTTAAAGGTCTAGTTGGAAATATTCATTTCAGAAACTTTGGCACCAGCTGAAATGCTGGATAAAACATTTCATTTCATCTATAAAAAAAGGAGAGACAAATGATTCTCATGAATTATCATTTGCCTAAAAAACATTCTTATATTATTATTAAAAATATAACCTTACCTTTGGAAAAAAAGAGAATTGCTTGTAATCTTTCTTTCAAGGATAGATAACATCTAGCAATTTTCAGATACAGAAGACCCTGCAAGAAAAAAGTTCAATATGAGTATCAGATTATCTTGATGACATACTCTTGATGTTGAAAGAGATACACCAGGAATACATGAATTTAATTATCTCCTCATTACCTAGTGTCAATTAAGCTAGTGAGGGGCAGTGAACTTAAAGATTGACAACAATTTTGAAGAGCTTATATGATCCAATTGTATGACTGGAAAAGTAAACTACTCAAGCAAACCACCAGTATACAAAAATACAGTCAGAGAATTGCATTGGCCAGGAATGAGTTACCATACATTTTCACTTCCACTATTTCCTTCCAACATCTGGTAATAATTCAATGCAGAATTGTAATGCTCAAGACCCATTAATGAATCTGCAACCTCAGTGATTAAGTCAACATGCTCACTTGCATTCTCTGGTTTCAAATCATTAAAGCAAACCTGTTAATCATGTGAGAATGTTAAATAATTCATACAAATGATGCAAAAACCAAAATGAAGATTCCTATACTACCATCGCATGCCTTAGACCACATCTACTTGCATTTCACCATTGTATTACCAAAAAATGAAGAGTAGAGAAAGCGAGCGAGCAAGAGAGAGAGAGAGAGAGAGTGGTGCTGGAGTACAAAGTGTAATAGCACAATCTCTTTTCTTTTCTTCTCTTTTATTTAGCTTCACAAAAGAAAAGAAGGCCTTTCATTAGAAAGGAGAAAAGATGATATAATAGAGGACAAGAAGTCTTAGATAAAAAGTGAAAAATACCATAATGTTAGGAACCTCCTTCAAGTCTCAGAATCTGGAATTTGAGCCCAGAAATACAGAGTGCCAAACTGGAAAGAAAATACACAGAAAAGAAACAGCCCAAGCTTTCGAGAGGCTTGGTCTCTACCTAGCCAAACCCGACTCCCGAAAAATCTTCCCCCCCTTCTGTCCGTAACTTCCCACTTTTTATACTCTGCAGAACCCATACTACCCCCCACTCCTACCTCCTTCATAACTATCATTCTGCAGAACCCCAAAACCCATATTGCCCCCCCACTCCTACATAACTGCCATTCTGCAGAACCCATATTGCCCCCCCACTCCTACATAACTGCCATTCTGCACTGTTTTTCTGCTGGGCTTCCGTAATTCTCTCTAACCCTACTTCTTTGGTAAACTTTCCTAATGGGGGTCTAACAATACTCCCCCCCAAAAGTTTCACCTTGTCCTTAAGGTGAAGGCTTGGGTAAATGTCCTATAGCCGGTTAAAGAACTCCCACCGGGATCCCATTGCTTAAAGCATAGGGAACCCTCTTGAGCATTGCTAACAACAGCCGCAGGAAAATTGCCATGTACTGGGGTTGGAATAGCATATGGTATGTCCTCTTTCTGGTTGTGGAACATTGTCAGCAAATGCAAAACTTCTACTAAAAGCTTCTTCTTCAATCGAGGAACGTTCAGAAATTGACATGGTATTTGTCCCAAGTGAGCAATCTAATCTTGTGTGGCACACTGTTGTCTCTCCCAAGGCAGCCGAATGCTTATGAATAAAATCAACTGGAATCTCAACCCACGTGGGAAGTTTTACAATATCCAGCTTTCCTCCCAATTGTGTTGTGCCAAAATTAATTGGGCTTTCATCAGTGAGGACTTCAGGAAGATATAATAGCTCAATAACCAATCCCTTCACCCCATTCACTATTTCCCCAAGAACTCCATTCCAAGCAGTAGAAATATCAGAAAACATCTTACCTGCATGATCAAATCTTCCTGCTTGTAGTCGGATTGCAAGAGTACTGAATGGTTCAACCTTAACAAGGTAATACAAAATTGTTCCTGTCCAAAACAAGTGTGATCCGCCGCAGAACTTGGGGATGACCCAACCATCAAAGCTAGTGTGTTTCCTTGCATCTTTAGTGTGTTGAGTTGCATCAGGTATTCAAAATTGTTGATCGGAAGAATCACATCAGTGGTCCTAATGGATCGGGTCCGGTCACTCAACCCTATATTGAGCCTACCTATATGGTCCATTATCCCATTGGGTAAGTCCAGTCTATCGTTACAGTCATCTCTTCTTCTCACATAAGATTGACAAAAACCATAGCTACCATGACTGCCCAACCCCTCGCGCTTCTTGCCGCCAGTTCCCCCAGCCTCACAGTTCCCATCAACATGACTTGCATGGTCAAATTGCCTTTGTGAGGGACTCACCATCAAGATGGAATTATCTGTGTGTTTCCAGTCATGCTCCCAACACCTTTGTTTTTCCATGTGTGGAACCACTGAAACCCGACTTAGTGGTCCTGAGCCTAAATAATTCCCTTCTTCCCTCGCCTCCCTGCACCTTAATCTTCCTTGAGTATTCCTGAAATCACATAACCCATACGCTTGCAAAACACTAATGGGTTGACAAGCAACAATCTGTGTGTCTCTACCTTGTGCGTCTATGGTGCCTTTATAATTGAGATTGGGGCCTTGGATAGCATTGAACCCACTCTCCCAATTTTAGAAACTTGAAGTTCTGCTACACGATCATTTTGGGCCGTTCTAGAGTTGGGTCTAAAAAACAGCCATTCTTTCACTCTCTCCCTTTCAGCAACCAATTCCTTCTCCGTAATCAATTGGATTGGGCCATTTACTGTGGTCCTAGTTAACTGAATTATATCAAAAAGGAACTCTCTAACCATTGAATAAGGATCCAAATCATAACAGCTATCCTTTTTAATAGTTTGGGCTTGGCTCATTAGGTCAAGAGAGAAATCCAACAATTCCAGTTCTATCCTTCTCTCCTTCTGCTCTCTTTTCACGTCGTCTCCCCGTCTGCCCGTTTCCTCTTCTCCATGCTCAACTGCGAACAACCCACCGGCTACAGCGTGTGGCCTTGAATCCGATGGCTCCGGCAGAGGCTAGGTCGGTCTGTGCGAAACCCAGGGCTCAGTCGCCGCTGATGAACCGTCTACCTCCATGGGTGAGTCTGGGTCTGGCAGTTTCGGCGGTGGAAGCTTGGCCGGCCTTCTCGAAACCAACAACTTCGTGGCAGTCGCGAGCTCCTCTCCCTTCTGCTTCCCAGTTGCGCACCCCCTTCTGCTAGGACGTGAGTCCAGTTTCTCCCATTCCGGCGCCACAATCTGGCCTAAGGTCGGCCGGTGGTTCCGGCGGTGGCAGGGGAGTGGCCAGACCGGTCATGACGGACCGTTCTACGGTCGCCCCGACCTAGTTCTCCCGCATCTGCTTCACTAGTTTCCCTCCTTCATCCCGACTCAGCCGTTGCGGCAATTTGCTCCTCTCCATCGTGCGACTCCATGGGTCAGAGTTCGTCTTTAACCTCACCTCAGCCGTTCCACCCACACAGCGTCTAGCCGAATCACCACCCATCTCACTGCTAAAGCCACCAGCCATACAGACTCTCTTCTTTTCTTCCATCGTCCGCGAGACATCATTTGGCAAGTCTTTCGAATGATACACCCCCGAAATAGGGGTGATTTCGTAACCCAGAGGATGGGTTTCCTTTGTCACCAACTCCTGCCGTTTGACCTCCTCTGTGCCACCGCAACCTGCACCTTCCTCCCTGATCTCATCCACTACCTCCGTTTCCTCCTCTTCCTTCGTAACCTCCTCAACTATCTTTGGCGTAACCTTCATCAGATCCGCAGTTCTGCTTCGGATGAGATGCAGAATCTCTTGCTGGGATTCTACCATTTTAGCCCAACGAATTTTCCACATCTCCCTGTCCTGCCTGGCCTCCACCCTTTCCTGTTGTGTTTCTGCCCTCAACCAGTCCAGTTCCTATCTCAACTGCTCCATGCCTTTCTCCAACGCCTCCACCCGGTTTTCCATTTTAGATCTCACCATTCACAGCCCCCAGGATCGGGAGCTCTGATACCAAATTGTTAGGAACCTCCTTCAAGTCTCAGAATCTGGAATTTGAGCCCAGAAAATACAGAGTGCCAAACTAGAAAACTGAAAGAAAATACACAGAAAAGAAACAGTCCAAGCTTTCAAGAGGCTTGGTCTCTCCCTAGCCAAAACCGACTCCCGAAAAATCTTCCCCCCCTTCTGTCCGTAACTTCCCACTTTTTATACTCTGCAGAACCCATACTGCCCCCCACTCCTACCTCCTTCATAACTGCCATTTTGCAGAACCCCAGAACCCATCTTGCCCCCCCCCCACTCCTACATAACTGCCATTCTGTAGAACCCATCCTGCCCTCCACTCCTACATAACTGCCATTCTGCACTGTTTTTCTACTGGGCTTCCGCAATTCCCTCTAACCCTGCTTCTTTGGTAAACTTTCCTAATGGGGGTCTAACACATACCAAGGGGGAAAATTTCTCCATACCATGGGAAAATCAGCACAACATTACTTGCAATTTGAAAATCTATTTCAAACTTCAAAAGGGAGATCCCCTTCCATGAAAAAGCCATGTGCTAAGCACCAAAGAGAGGCCAAATGAACAATCCTATCCCTCGAAAAATGTGGGTGCAAACTGACTCTCAAAAATTTTCTATTACTTGATACAATCATACAAATTAATGACGACATTATATATTGGTATAAGATGGCTGTATAGATTTTTGAAATGATGACATGCTATATACATTAGTTTCAGGTTAGAGTTATAAGAATTTACTGTAAGGAGATATTATCATGGATAAGTAACAAGCTTCATTAACCGTAAATTGACTGGGACAGGAAATCATGCACAAAATGAAGGAGGGAAAAGCACAGGTAACTGAGGAAGTCTCAACACCCATTCATAGATATATTGAATATCAGTAAACCAAAAATGATACTTTGAGGTTCAAGCATGTAAGATTAATGTGGCAATGACGCACCTGAGCTGTCTCCATGTTTCCAAGATGAACATGGCAAATTCCAGCTTTAATTTTCAAATTCAAAAGCAACTCTTTCCCTGAATTTACCGCTTGAGCATGCTCAACATGCTGAAGAGCTCTGTCATGTGCCTTAGTTTCCATGAATATGGCAGCCAGTAGATCAACTACACTTGCATTCACTTCGTTTGGTTGACCCTTAAGATAGTCTTCAAGAATGCGGACTGAACATTCTACTTGACCACATTTTTGGTAGAACTTAAACAGATAGCAGTATAGATTCAATACAACAATGAAAGTGAACCACAAAACATTATTTCGATCAAAATAAAATATGAACAATTCCTGAACAACATTTTGAAAACATGATCTCAGTTGAGAAAGAACCAGTGCTGTCTATGCATATGCTGGCGGGCCAAAAATCCACCATAGTTTTGTGGCAGGTGCAATGCAGCCAATGGCAGAAGAAAGGTAGCCATTTTAGAAAAAAAAAATTGTAAAATTTAATCAACACACTTATAGAAAGTAAATAAAATAGGCCTAACAATTTATATCAACAACAGTAGACATAATAGTAAGTTTTTTAAGTAAATTAACTTATCATAAGGCCTTTATTTTTGTTTCTTATTTTTCTTGCTGCATCTTGATCTTAGTAAATTTTTTGTTCTCATTTTTAGTATAATAATTAATTAGGGCTAAGGTTTGATTTCATTATTGTACAGCCCATTGTCCCATATTTCATAAAAATTATTAAAAAACAATTAAGAGCTTAAAAGAGTTTTACTAAGTGAGGGATTCTCTCATCACTCTACCATCCCATCACTCTCCTGTTCTTCACCTCCTTTCATGAGTTCCACTGCAGCCAGTGGATAAAAATGTGAAATAACTAATTACATTAAACCAATGAATTAGATTATGCTGCTAATGTGGATGGTATAAGGGAATTTCAGTGAGGTCTGTGGCTGGTTTGAGTGAAGTCATAGCTCAGTGGAGTTGGTAACCTCACACTGCTGTCACAGCCTCAGTTTGTGAAAGATGGGATACGTGTTTTTGGAGGACATAAACTGTTTTTCAGCCACAAACATGGTTGCGAGACACAAACACCCCCAACAAATCACAAGCCAATTGGCTAGAAAGCAGGGAAGATGAGGGATTCCACTTTTGGGAACGCCATTTCAATCCTAGGGCCGCCATCTGCCAAGGTCATGGCGGGCACCATGGCAACACCATATATAACCCGCCATGCCTGGAGATTTTATGGCGGAGAACATCAAACCCGCCACCCCATTCTGCCATGGCCACCTTTGACAACACTCTGAAAAACAGAAACTGTAAAAACATATGGGACTTTTAACAAGTAGAAAATCTGCATAGCTGCTATAAAAAGTAATTGTGCCAACTGTGCCATCAAGATCTTTCACAGTATTAGAGCAAGCAAATCATCAAGCAAAACAAACATCCATGTTTTTAAGTTACGAATGTTCTGGAAATCAAGAAATAAAACAAGCACATGGCACTTAAACTCCACCATGAATCAAAATATTTAACGGACAAACCAACCACACAATTTTCGGTTACGTATTTCTTCAAGCTTATATTTTGTTCCCAGTCCTCCCCCTCCAAGTCCCCACCCCCACCCCTCACCGAACTATAAAAGTTATGCATTGCACTTTAAATTGTCCTCAAGTGTCTCACATTTATTGCCTTCTATTTCACTGTTCTGACTCTCTCCCCCCTATTTAGTAAATGCTTGTTAGCACTAAACATCCTTCAGCGTCTTCCATTCTGTCTCTTTTTAATCCACTAAACAAAATTAAACTAAACCTCATTCGAAACAAGTCTGCCTTCCTTATTTTAAGAAATTCTCTCCTTCATACCCAGCCCCTAATAAGGGGTGATAGATAGAGGCCATAAGACACACAAGCAGACACATACTTTGTACAGCATCACAAAGGCAAAACACAATTTTCATAAGAAAACTATCAATAACAAAAGAAAAAGAAATCTCTCAGAGGAGGAATTTTACAGCAAATTAGATGCATGTTCATATCTAAGCTGGCTCCTAATAAACAGAGCAAAAGGCAAACCTTAGCTGCTTCTTTTAGTGCATCAACATTCTCACGACAGAGTTGATGTACTTGTTCATATGTCGCAGCAGCTTTTTGATAATCTCCAAGCTCAACAAAAAGCAATGCACGATGACTTCTAAGAGTAACATCCTTGGGATCTGCTGTTATTGCTTTTGAAAGACAATAACTGGCTTGACCAATGTCACCTTGTTCTCTACAATTGAAAAAATGTTCTCAATTCAGTAAGTACAATATTCTTTTCATATACAAAAGTATTGTTTAAAATGAATGCATACAGGAATTTAGTTAAGCTAGAAATGGCAACAAACTCCAATATAATAAATATAGAGGTGAGGTATTCTGGAATGGAAAATGAAGTTAATTATGAACCATATTCTCCATTTAATAATTGCATACACAGCTCATTTACTTGATGTAATTCAGTCCTCTTTCATGATTAAAGTGGGAATGTAAATTCATGAAACTGAATACTTCAAGAAGAATAATTTTACAAAAATAAAGATGGCAACACAAATGAGGAACCCTCTTACATGGACCAGGTAAAAATCAATTTCCAAAGAGATGAATCTTTTGGAGTCAAATGAGCAGCAATCATGTAGAAATCCATAGCTCTTTTATAATCCTCAAGTGAACTATAGACAAGTCCAAGGGTGTGATACGAGTCAGGTAAATTTGGTGCCAGCCTAACAACTTCATGCAAGACAGCGATAGCCTGCAAAAAGCCAACAGAGCAAAGCAATGGATTACTAATTTGCAAAAAGCTAAAGCAGTAGGAAACTCTATATTGTACATCAAGCTTAAACAGACACAGAAAGCATGCAGAATCAGAAAAACTAAACACCTGGCTCTTATGCCATCTAGCATTAACAACTCTCCTTGTATTTTGAAAGTATAAACAATTGGAAATGGATACTGTTAGAAAGCAATATTGTAAAAGTATGTGTACTAAGTGTTATTGGGCTGTGCTTGCGTACTTCAATTCTAGATGGTCAAATTCCTTAATCTATTCTCTTCCATTCTTGCTATTTTCACTTCCACCTAAAATTCTTTTTGTAGTTGTTTTGTCCAAGATGTTCGTTCACCTCTAGGTTCGACCCTTGCTCTCTCAAGTGTGTCTTCCTGGGATACACTTGTCATCAAAAGGGGTATCAATGTTATTCACCTGACTTAGGTTGATATCTTATTTCAGTAAACATGACCTTCTTTGAGTCTATTTGTTATTCTCCTGAGCTATCTCCTATATCTAAAACCAGAGGAGTAAATTGCTTCTTGCTATATAAAGTTACCCTCTCTACTACTTCTATTTCTTCTTCTACTGCACACACATATACAGCTATACACACTCACAATTTAGTGCTTTATCTTAAGTTATTTATCAGAAAATGGGGAGATTTCGAGCAATAAAACCAGGGTAGACTTGCGAAAGGATGCAAAATAAGTATCTGAAACAAACACAGAAGCATCTAATACCCCATGTTGCATTACATCATCATATGATCAAGTTATAGAAAGAGAAAATTAGCATCATATCCTAAGATTCTTTATTGCAGAAGACCATCCTCAAAAAAGAAAAGGGTAAAGCTAGTAAAAGCTGATGTAACTAGTGACCACCAAATTTTTCCTCAACATACTTGAGAAGTGTGAGAGCAATTATCAAATTCCAGTACCCAAAGCTACAGATTGTCAAAGGACAGAATACTGTACCTGGTCATAACGGCCACATGCATAGTGAAGTGTGGCATCACCCAGCATTCGTGTTAACTGAGGGTTGAGTTTATTCTTTGATCCTTTTCGTCTACCTCTTTTTTTCGGCTGCATCTGCATCAGGCAGATAAGATGAATATACAGATTACTGCTAACAGAATGTGATGCCTCTATTATCACGATGTTCCACAAGTGTTACCAATCATATGAGCATCATACCTTTCTTGATCTCCTGTGCACACCATAATTCATTGCTTCCATGATCTCATCCATGCTTGCCCCAGAAATATCATCTTCCCTTGCCTTCTTAAAAGAAGTCCCTTCACTGCTTTTAGAGGCATTCATTCATTCAATAATTTTTTACAAGCATCAAAAATATAAAACTCAGTTATGGCAGTGAGTTATTTGATCCTCATGTGATATGTAATCCACTTCAAGCATACGGTACAGAATAATTACACGTTGATTAAATCGTGCAATTTTACACAACGACATTACAATTAAATACTTTTTCCTAGATTGAACAACAGTATGTATGATATATGCAGTTCAATCATAAATTCACTTAATCCAACAGACAATCAGCTTCCTTCAATTAGAGCTTGAATGGAAGCAATTAGAAAAAACAAATAAACAAATAACATTCAAAACGAAAACCAAAAAATTAAAAAGAAAGAAAGAAAGAAAGATGAAGTTACCGGTTGCAGTCTGCAACTGCCTTTCGCTTTTTATCAGCGAGAGCTTCGTACTCGAGGCGCTCAAATTGCTGATAACGTTGAACCCCGGAATCATCATTGTCAACAAAATCCAAAGGGCTCATCCCATTCTTGAACCTGAAAGTATACTCCCCCTCGTCATCTTCATCTGCTCCTTCCTCCAAGTCTTCTCCATCGTCCTCCTCTGCTGCTGCGTCGTTGTCTTCTTCTTCTTCTTCATGCTCTTCTTCCACAACGTCCATGCCCACGTCTCCTCTGCTTTGAGAACCCTCACCATCACCATCCACGTCGCCAATGCCACTTCCCTCTTTCGCCATCAGATAAGAGGTTTCCGCTCCGTCATGCAGTCTCAGTCGGCAATTGTGCGAACTGGGAAACGCTGTTATTTACGCCGGCGCTTTTAAAAATATTAAATTAAATTATATTTATATTAGATTAACACTATTCAATATTAACATAAAAAAAATTATACATAATTATATATTATTAAATATTTAATTTTTTATAATTATTATTTTAATTAATTTTTTAATAATAAATATTTAAATAAAAAAAATTAATATTGACAATTAAATTAAAATTAAATTTTATTAATATTTATTTCATTTATTATAATATATAAAATTAATAGTATCTTTAAAAAAAAAATTTCATACATTGAGAGTTGGAGATTTCTTTTCTCACTTAATAACTTTTTATTCAATCTTTTTTTTTTCAAATATTTTCAAAAGTTATATATTATATTTTTATTTATTATAAATTTAATTTTATATTAATTCAATAATTACATCTTACTCATTAATTAGATTTGTATTTATACAATGTAAGGAAAATTTATTTTAAGAAATAAATAAAATTATTATTAATTAGTAATAATTCAACAAGGATAATTATTATTTTTTAATATAATTATTATTATTGATTAGTAAATTTATTATTTAAATTATTATTAAAAAATTAAAAAATACATAATTCACCAAGAATTTAATTTTGATACAATCTCAGTATAAATTATTATTACACTATCATTCAATCACATTTGCTCATATCATTAAAAATATTTAACTTTTTAAGTAATTAATATTATAAATAAATTTCTTAATACTTTGAGAATGTATGGTTTGATAATAGTGTAAAATTTTTTACATTAACAATTGATCAAATTTAAACTTATTCAACAAAACAATTAAATTGAATACAAACATGTGTTATATTTATGGCTATATGCCAGTCATAACAAAAAATGTGTTAGTAAATAGTTTTGTTTTAATAAGAGGATGAACCAAAATTAATAGTTATTATAATTTAAAGTAATAAGGACTAATATTTATAATATTTCTCTTTACACTAATATTTTTTTTGTCAAAAAAACTGCATAAAAATACATCATTTATCATTAAAATTAATGATCATATAAATATAAACTAATTAAATTCAATAAAAAAAAGCTAAAGACATTTGAATGAATATTTGTTACCATAAAGGGAATTGGTGAACTTTCGACAACTAGTATCACATATTTATGCTTAATTTATTTAATTAATTTGATGAATAAGTTTAAATTTAATTTACTGTAAATATAAAAAATTTATAATATTATCAAATTATATATTATCAAATTATTAAAAAATTTGACTACAGTAGTATTACTTAAAAAATTAAATACTTTTAATGATATGAACAAATATGATTTGATGATAGTATAAAAAAACTTATATTAGAAGTGTTTCAAAATTAAATCCATAGTAAATTATGTATTTTGTAATCTTTTAATAATAAATTAAAATAATAATTTTACTAATCAATAATAATAAGTATACTAAAAAATGATAATTATCCTTGGTGAATTATTACTAATCAATAATAATTTTACTTATCTCTTAAAATAAATTTACCTGAATTGCACATATATAAATTTAATTATATTATTTATTTTAAGTATTTTTTAAGTATTAAATTATTTTTTAAAATAATAAAAATGTTATAAATCTAAAATATTCTACTGAATGCAACTCTATTTATAAAAAATAATTTTTTTATCATATAAATTAGTTTAATAGTTATATGTTATGTATATAAATTTTTTCAAAAATAACTTTGAACACAATTTATTAACATGATAACCTCAAACAATTTTTCATTTTCATATATCTCAGTATGAAAATATTAAAATAATATTTATTTAATTATTTTAAAAATATCATGCTGCAACATGATCGAAATAAGACTGAAATTTTATATAAATTTTTTAACATTTAATTTGGATTTTATTCAAAATCATTTTGGTTAAAGAGGGAAATACAGACACAAATAGACAAATATATATATACACAGACACACACACACATAAAAACACAAGGAGAGACAATCAGACACACACATACAGACAGACATACACAGACACGCACACTCATATACACACAGACATACACATACATACAAATACAAACACTCACACAAACATACACGAAAAGACACACAGACATATACACACACACACATAAAAAGACACACATAGAGACGCATGTAGGCATATATACAGATAGATACACAAACACACACAAACCTACACACACGTACAGACACACATAGAGACACTTACTCACATGCACATAGACATAGAGAGAGACACATACACGCACACCGATAAACACATACAGGCACACATACATACAAGCAGACACATATACAAACACAAATGCACACACACACAAACACTCAGACAAATACATAGACACCAACAGACACACACATACATAAACACTCATACAGACACAAAGACATCAACAAACACACACAAACACAAATAGATAGAAACATATACATACACACACAACAAATAAAGACACACACATAGAGGTACACATAGATGGACAGAAACACACATACATATAACACACAGAGGCACACACACACAGAGTCGCAAACACACACACACACATACATAAACACACAGACAGACACAAACACACATAAATACACATATAGACAAACACGCGCAAACACACACACATACACAAACACACACAGACAAAAACACACACATAGACACAGACACACACAAATACAAACAGATAGACGCACATACATATAAACACAGACACACATAAACACACACACACAAAAACAAAGACACAAACACATACAAAAATGTGCGCACACACAGTCAAAAACACACACATACATACAACACACAAAGACACACAAACAGACAAAAACACACACATACACACAAACATATAGAGACATACACACAAACAAATAAAAACTAAAATATACTTATTTGAATTAACTTATTTTATAATTAAAATAATTTATAATTAAAATCTTAATGAAAAAACTTTTTGAAAAAAATTAACTTTTTCCTAAAAATAAACTATTTCCAAACACATGCTTAATACAACTAACGGTTTTTTAGGATAGAGTTTGCTTGGTAGAGACAGAACACTAGCTTCTTAGATCGTTACTGTCAAATTAAGAAGTTGAAATCGTCAAATATTCAACGGTACATATACAATCAAAATGAAAAAATAAAAATAAAAATGAATGGTTGAATACAAATTGACGGTTTATGATTTCAGAATATCTTGGTAATCTATTACCCGCTTAAATCAAAGCAACTGCTACTCTATTGCGGAATAATTTGTGATCTTTTAAAAGACAAAAAAGATAATTTGTTCTCGCCATCGAGGCACTGTTTGTAACTTTTTATCAACCCAAAAGAATATTTCAGGCACTACAAATCAGAAGTTGGTTCAAGTCACCCAAATCTGATAATTACTTCAAAGTGCCCTTCACTTCTGTGTCGGATAAAACAAAAGATAACCACTGTGTCATGCTCTCACCGCAGAAAGGAAATATTGCAATCCATCATTCCCTCAATTTCATCGATGCAAATGTTGCTGCAAGATCCATTGCCTCATTTACATGTGATGCATCAGTACCCTGTAGTGCTTGCACAAGTTAGTAAGAGATATGAAATAAGGCAAAGCTATGCACACAAATGATCAACATTCTCTTAAAAAAAGTCGCCATATTTCATGATAATTGAATTATGGAAAATGTTCTTGAGTTATCGGTGGTTGATGTCATCAAAGTGACCAAAAATCTACAGCAATCTAGAAAGGCTTTTGGGCAAAAGCATTTCAAGGTAGATAAACTAATAGGATGTCCCATAACTCCAGAAACCAGATAACTGAGTATAATGGCTCATTTTTAAATTCTTGTGTTCTGATAGTTACTTAAATTTTGAAAAACTAGTTTTTGTTTGACCAGTTTTTAAGTCAATAGTTAAAAAGAAATCCAACACAAAGTTGGTTTGACTTTCAAATAACAAAGTTTTACACGTATAAAAAGTTTTCTTAGTTCTCCCCCCCCCCCTCTTCTTTCTCTTTCGATATGAAGTTTTAGTAAAGATTCACCAAGATTAACAAAAGAATAACTGATATATTGTTAGATCAGAACAATTTCAAAATCAGATTTTAGACAAACTAAGAATAATTTAAAACCAATTCAAAGTTTTATGTAGATTTATGAAACCAATTTCAACTTCAACATTTCAGTACCTACTTTCTAATTTGCCAAACTGCCCCCTCGCCTATTGGAAACAAGTTTAAAATAACAAGTAACAACTAATGACAATTTTACAACCACACCCTTAACAATTAAACTTGAAATGACTAACTCTAACCTCAAACCACTAACCCTAAAGCTTTAAGTGGCATAAATCACCGACACGAGACACCAAAGGATATGGGTAATATTTGAAAGAATAGATAATCCAGTATGTTTTTCTCATTTTCCCATATTACTAAAATTAAAAGGTATTTCTGGGCAACAATGAGAGTAGTTAGTCAAATACTAACCTGTCCTGTTGCAAGACCACCTTTTCCTTTACCACATCTCCCTTTTAGAGGCTCCAAAGCATTACTCAACCACTCTGTCACGTCCAGCTTGCCTTTATCTCCTTTCCCTGGAACCCCAGCACAAACTACAGCCTTGTTTGTAGACTTATCAGTGCTAAACACCATCACAGACAATTCCTGTTCATCAACCAGCATCATTCCAAGTTACTGTCTGAAGTTCAAAAAACTATAATCCTCAAGGACACATAAGATAATTCATGGAGCATATTCATGCATATGATGACAATTAGTACAATTTGAGCTCCAAAAGCATAATATGCCTTAAATTCAACAGAGAATAAGAACATTTAATACAATACTGGAGGCCCAAAAATATTCTTATTAAATTAGGAATAAGCAATGACCTTCTGCTCCATGACTTTTGTAACTGCTTCACGAACTGCTGCTACATCCAGACCAACATCAACATGAGATATGCAAAAGGTTTTCCCATCTGAAGCAGCAAGTTCAGCCTTCTCAGCTGTGATCGTTACAGCTTTACATTTGTTTTCTTCAGCAATCTGCTTTTGTGCTTTTCTCACTTGATCCTACAAGAAATAGGATATTACTATAATATAAGACTTCATACATGAGCAAATGAGAAGACAAAAATAAGAAACAAACAATAGTGGAACAGGGGAGAAAGCACGAAGCCTGCAAATTTATTCCACATAGATGTGATTACCTGAAGTCGGGCTATCTTGGTCTTGATATCAGCTCTCTTGGCTGCAGGAATTGATAATGTTTCCACATGGCTTTTCAGATAAGAGACTTTCTGTGATAAAGGGATATAGAAAATCAACTATCTGCCAGAAAAAGTGTCTATAACAGAGAAAGTGAAGAGAGAATTCTGTAAAAGAGGTTATGCACTGAAGTTGTTAGACTCCCAATTATTGCATTTATATATTCAGATTAGGCTGAGAAAAGTATAGTACAAGTGTTGTCCACCCAAGCCAACCCAGACAAGTCCATACACAAATACATAGTCCAACAGTGTCAAACGAGCTGGATTTAAATGAAACTTACTAGAATACATTAAACCCCAGTCTAGTGGCACAAAATTCAACCTTTTTGGAACCCAAAGCCAAGAAGGACGAACCTTTTAATACAGAACAAATGTATTTAGTGGCAGTTCCACTAGTCTAGCAATTCAATTGAGGTTTCCTGCTCATGAGTATTTCCATACTTTCCACTATATTGGATAGGGCTATAATCATGGTCCATTTGGCCTTCCTATTGGATTCAGATTTGAAAATTTTATAAGCTCAATGGTTTGTTTGATTCCTATCCTTAACAATTAGCAATTCTAAGCCTTACTCTATCACCATGATTTGGTAAACTTAACAAAAAAACAAAATAATGAGCCAAAATATACTAACTATAGTAAAAGGGAGACAAAATTCTTGGTCCATGTATGTACAAGTTGAAACACTGCACTTGTTATAGGCATAGCAAATTACTAACTTTTCAACATGTGGACCTTATTGAGACACGATGCTATTTCTTTCACCATCATTCTCCACTGTAAATTTGTAGGGGTGAATTGTTGGCCCAAAAATGCAACAAAGCTATCCAATCACTTAGCAAACCAGTAAATATAATTTTTAACATAATTATCTTTTTTTTTTAATCACTGATAAGTTTTATATCTAACAAATGGCAGTTTCACATAGTGGCCATTGCCTTACATTTGGAACATCAACAACTGGTACAACAAAAACTGCCCTGCATTTGGGACATTAACAACTGGTTTGTATACCAGGAGCTGATGCTTTTGGCAAAATTTGCCTCCAATATGTAAAAGATTAGGAGGTGACCTCCTAAAACTGGTTTCACTTTTGCAGCTGGTTCAACCAGTTTTTGAGTCTTTGACTGGTTTTGACTATCTCTAGTCATAAGATGTGAACCAAGCCAGACCTTGGAACAGTCCTGGGTTCAACTGGTCGAATTGGCCACACCAACAAGCATGAAAAAACACAAACCCAATGCTATAAAAATAATATAAAAACATAAACCCACACACACAACACCAACCTCTTCCAGCAAAATTCCTTCTAACTTAGCCGCATCATCTACTTCCTGCTCAAATTCATCTGCCGCTTTCATTGCATCATAAGCACGATCAGTTGTGACAGCTGTTATTCTGCGAATTCCTTTTGCAATTCCCTCCTCAGATAAAAGTGCAAAAGTTTTAGCCTCTCGTGTGTTTGATATATGGGTACCTTGATCATCAAGTAAAAATGAAATCTTAAACAGAAATTCAGAAAGAAAGCTTCAAGGGAGCATATGTTAAGATATTCACCTCCACATAATTCTGCTGAAATAGATAACCATTTTTCATTCTCAGGGTCAGCGAGGAGATCCTCAACTTTTTGTCCAATTGATACAACTCTAACTGGATCAGGATAGACCTACATCAAAAGCAGAATATTGAAGATCATAATCCTGCATGAGACAAGAAAGGATAAAGAAACTACTCTACTTACTTCTCCAAAAACAGCTCGTAAACCATTAATACGCTTGGCTTCAGCAAGCGTTGCCTCCTTTGCAGATACATCCAACTCAGCTTTAATTTGCTCATTCACAATTGACTCGATTCTCCTCAAATTATCAGCATCAACAGGCTTGCCTAACAAAATTTCAGCACAATAAATAATAACTCTTTCCATTCACATAATTATAACAGTCCAACTGAACAAACCTTACCGTGAGAAAAATCAAATCTCAATTTTTCAGGAAGAACAATAGACCCTTTTTGGTCAACATGATTGCCAAGTACTTCCTGCATTCATCATATGAAATTTAAACAATGATACACAGAAAAGTAACGGAAATGAGTAAGCCCATACAATGGTATTTTCAACATACCCTAAGAGCAAAGTTTAACATGTGAGTGCAGGTATGGTTAGGGGCTATAAGGGCACGCCTTCCATAATCAACCTGCAAAAGTAATGAGAGATAACAAATAAACAAGGAGAATTTCAAAGCAACAAAAAGCACTGAAAGATAACAAATAAACAACAAGGTATTAAGTAACAAAAGTAATGAAAGATAACAAATAATCAAGGAGGAATTAGAAGTATTGAAGAAATCTATAAAAGTACAAAAATTTACCTTACACAATACTTTATTGCCAACAGAGATGCCAGTCCCTTTAGAACCAATATGAAGAACATAACCTCCGTACACTTGTACATTACGAACTTCAAATGAAGCAAGTGGGCCCTCAAGTGATCCAGTATCAAAAATCTATAAAAATAAAAAGAAAATCTCATCACATACACAAAGCTAACAAATTCAAGAGGTAGAACTAATTAAAAAATGGAACAACTTGAGGACTAGACACTAAATATGCCACCCTTAGTTTCCACTCCCAATGGCAAATATAAAAAAAAAACTCTCATATCTACAATTTATTACAAAGTTGGTTACACAGTATTGCTTAAAAAGTTGATAAAATAAAATAAATGAAATAAATTAATCAGCCCTACTAATTATAAATTTTGTCTTTAGAATGCCTTTTAGAATTAGAAGTGTAATTCCTTATAACAATTCCAATTGAAAAACAACTAGTCCAAGCCCTTCTCAATTTTTAACACAGTCCTCTCTCTCTCTCTCTCTCTCTCTCTCTTATAATATGTTTATTCTTTTATATATAAAAAACAAAATTTACTTTTCAAAATTTTATCAAAATATAAAAAATTCATAACTTTTTTTTGGTAAATGTTATAGGTGATTTACTAACACATAATTTACAAACATGTCACGTGAAAAATTCAGAAAATTAAATCTAAGTTTGGCAATCAAAATGAAAATATTAACTATCATATTATAAATTAACCATTTTTCAGCAAATATTTTTTTGATAGCTTTAGTTTTTAAAATGAATAATTATAATAATATTTTTAAATATAATTTTTCTTAACTTATTATATTGTAAGAAATATTATTGTATTAATATTTTTATTTTTTTCTTATTTTGTAACTAAATAATATCTTATTAAAATACCAATTGTATTTTTAATGTGAAATTTAGTAACATTATAATTTTCTCAAATTTTATATCAGACATGTAAACTATAGAATTGGACTTGAAGTTACAATTACAATTTCATGTTCTGATTCTTTGTGCAACCCAACAATATTATTTAAGACTCTGAGCCGATCCCAATTTTGAAGTAAAATTCCATGTTCTAATTTCATTTTGTGAGTCCAAACGGACGACCCTTAAAGATTTGACTTGAATTCAATATGCTTCTCTTTTATAGTCTTTTATATTAGATATGTTATGCATCTGTTGGAAAAAATGTGGGCTGACTTCATGGGGTAGAGGGAGGAATTGAAACATGCTTAATTACAACTAAAAACATATATGCGAAAATCGCAGAAGCAAATTGTAAAAAAAAAAATTAAAGAAAAGTGCCTGGCAACTTGGTTGTAATTACTGCCCAAAAGCCCAAAAGTGATTTTTATCATTAAACGAAAAACATAATCTTTAATAGAAGCAAACAGAACTAACTTGCAAAAGAACATGTTTAAATTGTTTAAAGGATTAATACCTGACCACCTTGTTCAGCATAGAAGCTTGTAGATTCCAAAACTATCCCAATATCACCATCAGTATTAACAGTGTCAACAAACTCAGAACCAGTATATATTGCTTTTACCACGCTCTCATGGTCCTAAGACAAGAAAACGCGGAGAATAAAAATCAATTAACATAGTAGCTGATTCTGAAAGAATGTCAAGTGAATAAACAGTATGTGCAGAAAGTCTAATAGAACTGCTCAACTGATAGTAACAAATAACAAGTCCTTCTAACTATGTCTCCTTCGTTTTGTAAGTTGTCAGTGTGCATGCCATCAACATATGGAAAATTCCAGTTTGAGCAAGAAGAACGGGGGAAGGGGCAAGAAAGAGAATAGTTGAAACTTCTCTCTTTAATAGGTCACATCACTCTCAGGCTTCCATCTCCATGTCTAGTATTCCCTTTTACTTTCTCTCTTTGATATTCCTGTTGGAGATGCTAATACAATAGAGAAGATCAAGAGCCACTGCCTTTTGTAAGAAGCTGGGAATGCTAAGATGACCATTTGGTTAAACGGGGTGTTGTAAATGTCCAAGAAAGAAGGGGGTTTTGGCAAGAGCAAGGAGAGTAAAGGTTTATGGAAATGCACTACATGCACTGTACTTTGGTGTCTTTGATTGAAGTGAAGTGCTTGGGTATTTAAGAGAAAATCTTTGTCCAGGGACATGCTATGGGATAAAATTGTCTTTATAACTTCTATTAGGTGTTCAGCACAGAGTTTCTGTCAACTAGTTTCTTGGTACACATGAAGAGGGATTAGAGAACACACTTGCTTTTGTGGATTTATAATATATCTTATTATCCTCTTTAGTAATTCTTCACTCCATCTGATAAAATTTCAACTTTTATCTTAAAAAAAAAAAACTGCTCTTGCCCCCTTTTCTGTCCTTCAATAGAAAAGGAAAAAAGAAAAACAAAACTCACCTTGAACCAAACAAATTTGAAGCAATCATCTGTAGGAGCAATGTCCCTTTTGTGCAATGCTGAGGTAGCTTCAGCATCCATGACAATGGCACCACCAGCTTGCTGCCAATACAAAATGAGGTTAAGAGGGGAAGGGAAAAAGAAGGAATTGGTATTAATAGTAGTCATGATTTTTTATTTTTCTTTAGTTTTATTGGGCGTCTTCAAACAAGAGCATGTTCTTTCAATTTAGGACCTAAATTCATGAAGACTTACCAAAATTCAGAAGAAACTTAGGCATAGAAAAGAGATATTCAAGCAAATAAGATACCTTTGCTTGAGCATTTCTTGATCTCTCTCTTGCAGCTTCCATGGCACTATCAAAACCCTTGACATTAACAAGTAAGCCCTTTTCTTCTGCCATCAGCTGATATAGGGAAAATGTAAAGGGACTAAAACACAGAAGATAATAGAACAACAATACAATACAGCATTACAGTGAAGCAATGCATTTACCTGAGTGAGATCTAATGGGAACCCATATGTGTCCCACAAGACAAATGCTTCCTAAAATCAAGAGACAGCTGCATGAGAAATAGGTATAGGCAGATTCAAAAACAACCAAACAGAAAAATAAATTAAATTCAGATTACTATTACACATAAAGGGATTTGGAAGAACCCCATTTATAAAATATAAAACAATCAACACTCCTGTAACCTAATGCAGTAATGGGGAAAGTGATTAAACTGCAACTTTGGGACCAATATGATTAAATATTTCAATCAATAATTTTAGATAAGACATCAAAATTTAAATTTAATGATCTTCTGAACCAACCATAACCTCCTGACAGCAGAGGAAGACATTTGTTAAAAATACCATTACTGCAACAATTACAGAAAGGTATGAGCCAACAATTTGTTAACAACAATGTACTTCGCTTTTCTGTTTTTTTTTTTTGGGGGGGGGGGATATCTTATAGCTGTACTTCCCCTCCTTTTCTTCTTTAATAAAATTTCTTTCACTATCCAAAAAATTAACTTGTTCACATTGACCTGGTGAAAAGTTATAACGTCAAGTAAAAAAATCTAGTGACAGCTATGCTAAATGAAGTATTCAAATATTTTACATGGAGAAAAATTCATTTGATGAACTTGCCAAGGACAACTAAAAAGATATAGCACAAGAAAGTAGCACAGCCAAGAGAAATTTCAGAAATTTAATGTTCTTATAAACATTATATATTGTCTTAATATGCCAATATTGTTGCAAGACACCAACTTAGGAATAACGTACAGATAAGAAAAATAAAAAAACTGCAATTAAAACAAGAAAATATAACCATTAGGTCAACGTGAAAAGAACAGATTCTACTTGCCTCCCCACTCAGTATCTTTCCCTGAACATGTCGAACAGCCATCTCAAATTTCTCAATCCCCTGGAGAAGCAAAACCAATCAGCTTTTCTTTTATTCTTATGCATGCAACAAATGAAAGAGTAATCAGAAAACCTATCCATGGAGCATTGATAAATCATCTAGTTTACAAGAAACAAAACTAAGCTGAGGGATGACTGTCATGAAGACTGATAAGTGTTAACCCTTAAAAAGTCTTTTGTGCATATGACTATCCTCACCTTAATTAAGGTTCTGCCAAAACTTTCCTCCTCCTCTGCAATTACATTCCTAATATGCACTTCCTGTTGTTTCAGCTCAGGGAAAACATCACCCATCACATTCACCACAACACTTACAAGCCTGGATTAAGCAAAATTGACAACAGAAAAAACCATCAAGAACAGAATGTCTATTTACAAATTTTTACATACCTCAAGTCACCTCTCAGATGCCTTGTAATAATGTGAAATTTATTTTGACAATTACATCAAATTGAAATAACAGGTAAACAGAAGTTTTAGTTATCCATATGGCACTGGGATGCTGCAAAATGGTAAGATCTGGAAACAGATTAAATTGGCTAACCACTGAAACAAAAAATACTTTCTTAATATACTAACCCATTGAAAAACCCCTCCTTAGCTTTTAGCACTTCACGTCCATACCGAACAGCTCGACGGAGTATACGCCTTAGAACATACTCACGGCCCTCATTACCTTAAAAAGAAGAAAACAAGAAACAATTAAGGTAAGGACCTTTCTATCATAAAAAAAAGATCATAAAAAGGTGGAAATCCCAATTATTAAAAGCGAGAGAACTTGTACTACAGACAAATAAAAACCTAAATGTCAAAAGCCTCAATAAATGGGTTAAGGGGAATTTATCTTCTTAGTGCAGGCCCAAGGCCCTGTCTATGAAGAACAGGCCTCCAACAAGACACAGGGCCAAAAGACAGCATACTTGATTACAATAGAACTTCCAAACTGTAGAGGAAAACTGTCAATAAAGATACCAGTTTTATAATATCCTACCAGGACGAGACCCATCAGCAATGGCAAATGATAGAGTTCTGATGTGATCTGCAACAACCCTGTATGCCATGTCAACTTTATCTGCATCATCTGGTCCAACTTTCCCAGAATATGGCCGAGCACCAGTTGCCTGCAAACAAGTTATGGATACAAAATTTACATATCATAGAATTATCAAGCATTTGATTGAAAGTGAATTGACAAGCGGAACAACATCCTTACAGTCAAGGACATGAAATCAGAATAGTAAATAAAAAATATAGAGTAAGACCATATTTTTCAACAAGAACTCGTACTGTTGTACAATCCTTCACAGACATTGAAGAATAAACATGGAAATACATGCTATGTGGAATGTTGCATATTAACTACATTTAAAGACAGCTAACAATCCTGAAAGAACGAGAGAAGCATTTAACAATAGCAAACAAAATTCAAAATCCACTTATGCAGATTCTCATGAAGGTCGAAAATGATAACTAGGGTTAAGGAGTTGTCAAAAGGTATAAAAGGCAGCTTGATGAAATACAAAAGTTGAAGTTTATCTAACAGACATAGATGTTTTAACCAGGTGTGAAAACATTAAGTAGGGAGAAGAGAAATAGACACGGATTTGACAGGGATTTAACACAGTTCTACCTACAGTGAACTATACACCAACATCCACAGGTGAAGCAGAGAGAAAATGCACTATAATCAAGGAAAATTACAAGGAGTAGCCGCTCAAGCTCAAGAGATAGGAATAATATATATATTTAAACTGCAAAAATTATATATTTAAATATTTTCACTAAAGCTTCTTTATGCAAAAGGGTAATCGCTGGTCCAGACAAATTTGCTAATCCTCTCTCTACCATGCAAATAGAGTATAGACCTTCCCCTTATAAAAGAAAGATGAGTGACACTATAATACAAGAATTACAATTCAAATCAAATATAGAACAATTCATGACTAAATATTATTACTGTTCCAAAAATGTAAAAGATATAAAACAAAATCTAATGCCTTTACCAACATACCAGCTGAATCGCATCAAAGATAGGCAAGAAGACATCAGTGTCATAATTGCTCATTTTGTTTTGAATAATAGAGGTCAATCTTTCAAAACCCATGCCCGTATCAACATGCTTTGCAGGAAGAGGTTTAAGAGAGCCATCAGCCTCCCTATTGTACTATTATGAACAAACAGAAACGAACAATGTGTCAGAAAAATGAACAGTAATAGTAAAATCCAGCAACTTATTCACCAAAAAGCATATCAGAAACAAGATTTCATGGAGAAAAAACAAGTTTGGATACTAGGGCGGACACTTTCACCAACTTATCAAGTAAATCAATGGTGACAAATAAAAAGGCAGTAAGGCACTCTGCCAATCATCATAATACCTGAATAAAGACAAGGTTCCATATCTCGATGCACGTAGGATCATCATTATTAACCAATGATGCAGCTTCACGGTTACCGATTCGGTCAAAATGTATTTCAGTGCAAGGTCCACACGGACCAGTATCACCCATCTCCCAGAAATTGTCCTATCCAGAGATACAAACCTAGTTAGATACAAAGATCTAGACAAAATTTACTGTATAATATTAAATATGTTTTGTAGGTCATATCAAAATATTCCATTTACATTTTTAAGAGAAAAATCTGTTGATGTAAGAAAAGTGAATTGACCCCAAGATTCATATTGCATATGAGTAGCTTAAATAGTCTTCAAGTAGAGATTTCAATTTCAGTTATTAACCATTGATAACAAACAGCAATCACATTGCTATCATAGTATGCCATAAATATTAAATAATGCATAGATTTGCAGAAGTAAACAGCTAAAAATTGCCGATATTCTTTCCTTATATCGCAACTACAACACCCATTAAGCATGCAAAGTCATTTCTTATTAGATAATCAGAACAGCATCAAACAGTAGGTGTGATCCTAACATTCATCTAGGTTTAGTTAGGATCCAATGTTAGTATAAAATGCAACCATTTTTAATACAAACTAAAACCCAGACAGTATACATCGTTCAGAGTGACAACAATATTGCTGAACATAGAAATTACAAGTATCTTATCAAAATATTATGAATACTCACTGTATACTATTAAAATATATTTTGCATGTCTTGTCAAAATATTCCATTCTACATTTTTAAGAGGAAACACAGTGAAAGCATACTTTACAGCCAAAAGGAAGCACACGTCCAGGAGGTAAAAACTTAAGCCATATGTCTCTAGCTTCAATATCAGAGGCAAGACCAGCCTTATCATCACCACCAAAATATGTGGCATAAATGCGATCTGACGGTAATTTATAAACCTGCAGCCCAATAAAGAAGCAAACAAGGTTAACTTACAAGAGATAGAATCATGCATTATACAAATTAAGTAATTAATTACATGCTTGGTATAGCTTTTTTTAAGGAAAAAATCGCTTTTTTTTTTTAAAGTTCTTTTAGAAAAATTTTGATTATAAGCTGTTTTGATCACAAAATAAGCTAATCCAAACACACACTAAATTACCATCCACTGCTCTATTTGAGGAAATTACACAACACCTTACAGACAAGGAAAACACCACAAAAAAAAAACCAATGACTCTGTCTAATTGTACTTTAAAGGGACTTGCCGTTTTAGACATGTATAGAGATTGGGCAGATAATTGTATTTATTACTTTTTGTCACCTAATATACTTCATTCTCTCTGTTTTGGAGGATTCCTTATCCTCCTGTTAGTTGTACTTTCTTTCTTTTCTTTCTAATAAAAAATCAATAAGTTTTAGCTGTAAATACCACTTTGATAAACCGAGCTATAGCAAATGGTAAATTCCACAATCCTAGCGAATATCATTAATGGAATAGACCACTGCTATTTTTTCAATAATGATTAACCATTGTTCTTTTATGCATATAAAAGATTAACACCTCTCCTTGATATGCTGCAGCACATTAATGAGACAGATAACAGCATTACACTTTGACAACAGAAGTAAAACAACAAAAACAATGCCTGCAGTGTTTCAACCATAACATTTATTATTAAAAATATCCAGAAATCCAACACGTATGAGGAGCAAAAGTACAAAACAAAATAAGTAAGCTGATGGAAGTACAGGGCTTAATAGATTGATGGTAAGTGCGAACTGCAAACCAATATGTTGCTGATTGTTGGATGTCATATCATAACAATACGTGAACAGCCTGAACAATGGAACAAGTTGACCATGGTCAATGATCATGGTCGTACAAGTCCACGAAAGCATAGATGTCATTCTCTAGCACAAAGCATTTTCAGCAATACATCGCATTGTGATTATTACCAAACTATTCCTTTTTTTACCACAAAGGGCTCATAATTCAAGAAGCAAGATAACTTCAATAAGAAACTCAAATGATAAACATACCTTTGTGAGAAGTTCCCATGCCCATCCAATGGCTTCTTCTTTAAAGTAATCCCCAAACGACCAATTGCCAAGCATCTCAAAGAAGGTGTGATGGTAGGTATCTTTTCCTACGTCATCAAGATCATTGTGTTTGCCACCAGCACGAATGCACTTTTGGGTATTGCAAGCACGAATGAGTTTGCTCAAGGCAGTGTTAGGATCTACAGTTCCCAAAAAGATTGGCTTGAACTGGTTCATGCCTGTCAAATCACAATGAAACCTTAATAGTTAATGGCATGTATCTTCTAAGGAAAACCAAATAACAAGATACTATTGCTAAAGCAAAATATCTATAACAAAGAAATACAAAGCAAGGTGCATAAGGATGAAGCCACGAATTTTAAGGAATTTTACCATATTTTATCTATCCCTCAGTATTCGGCTTCACTTAGAATGGCAACTTAAAACACTTCCAAAAAAAAAAAAAAAACAGTGAGGAATACCAAAACGTGACTCTCTGCTAGAGCCCAAAACTTCATAAAGCCAAGATTGTTCTTGACATGGCCATAGTCATATTACACGGCACAAAAAAAAAAAAAAAAAACCAAGATGATTACAGATTTCAGTTTCAAGTTTTCGCCAATGCCCAGAACAATCAGGGGCGGCGACACAATTGACACACTTCAAAAAAGAAAAACAAAACCTGCACATTCCATTCTTCTCCTAAAAACAAGACAAGAAAGCTATGAAACAGAAGAGGCATTGAAGACGAGTCGGGAACCATACCAGCGTTTGCAAATAGAAGGGTTGGGTCATTGAAGGGCACAACAGGGCTAGACTGCCAGTTCACGTGACCCTTGTCTTCGAAAAACTTGATGAAAGTGTCCCTGACGTGCTTCGCCGGCCACTCGACATCCAGTCTCTCAGGCCCAGGCATAGCGGAGAAGGACGGTGGACAAAGACGAGATCTGCAGACGGCGACGCCGCGAAAAGGGCGGAGAAGCTTGGGAAAAGGAGAGAGGGAGTTGAGGAGGAGTGGCGGCGCCAAGAAGGAAGGAGGAGCTGCACGAATAAGAGAGAACGGGCTGCAGAGCGGAACGAGCAGAGCTCCACCTTTCCCACGGAATCCTCTGTTCATTCAGTCATGTCTTAATTGTCTCTACGCTAAATCGCTAACTTTACGCTTGGGTCATCATTCCCCGTTAAGAAATGCTATGGGCCCATTTTGGTCAACTGCCTTGTATCGCAACCCATTTGGTCTTGGCGTTGCCCATTCTCCAGCCCGCTCAAGTCAGCCCTCTGCTATTTTCCGCCCATTAATTTTTTTTTTATTTCACTAGGACATTTTTATAAATATTATTATAAAATTAACTCTTCAAATACTATTACGATTAAAAAAGTTATCTCAATAAGTATTTTTTCTAAGATATGTAATCTTTCAGGCTTTGTTTGGATATTTATGATGAGTGAAATGTGATAAGATCGAATGAAATGAGATATAATGTAATAAAATTTCCTTACCTTTGTTTAGATATTTAACAATGGGATGAAAAAAATTGTTATTTCATTATTTAAAAACTCTAATAGAAACTAATAAAAATGAACATAATAATAAAATTTATTAATTCATTTAATTCCTTATCTTCCAATTTGAGAAATAATAAAAAAAAGATATAGAGTGGAATGAGATAAAATGGAGTTCACTCAATTTCTTTTCATTTCATCTTATTTCAAAAAATCTAAACAATTATACGTCTTACCATTCCATTCTATTTTACTATTTTCTATCCCATACCACTAATCCAAATAAAGTCTGGGAGTATAGTTTAGTTACCACTATACCTGTTCGTAAAATCAGGTCATGTTTGATATACTATATAAAGAATTAATATTATAATATAATTAATATTATTCACATTTATACAAGATACTAGATATTAATTTATTTTATCAAAATAATTTTATTTGCTGTAAGATTATATAAGATAAAATAATTTAATAACTTTTTATTATTGAGTTAACGTTAAATAATAGTTAATAAAATATATTTGAAGTTAATGTGTATAAAAAAATCTCTCTCTATATTTAAAAATAATTATAATTATATGTTGTGATTATTAATAAAAATTATATTTATAATTTTATCTTTTAGCCTATATTAATGATATTTTAAAAAAATTTAAAATTTGAAATCAAAAGAAAAGTTGTGTTATTATATGTAAAAAAGTTTCAGATTTTTTTAAGAATAATCTCAGTAATAAAAATTTAATTTTATATTAAATAAATATTTTTAAAAAGAGTCCTACTTCCATCCCATCCACGTTAGCCTGGGAGGTCAGGCGCTCAGCATGGGTAGTTACTCTGTGAAACCATTAAAAAATATAGATAATAATTTCTTGAACCGGGTCGCCCGGTCCACTCATTCTTTGAAAGCTCGGATCCTCGGCGGCTGGACCCATCGTCTGTGGCAGGGGCACTCACCGGGAATGGGACTGCAACTGATAGTAATAGCGAGTGAGGAAGGATAGTAATGGAGGACTTGCAGCGTTTGTAGAGCAAAGCAGCACACGGGGCTCCAAGGGTTAAGTAACGATGAAGGCCCTATTCACGCTCTTTGCTTCCTCACTCCTATTCCTAGCATCCTTAGCCATTCACTGCTCATCGCCGTCCCACGCCGCCGAGTGGCAGATCCTCACCAAACAGAATTTCTCTTCTCAGATCCGACTCCATCCTCGTATCCTCCTTCTCGTCACCATTCCCTGTACATCTCTCCCCCCTCCTCCTCCTCTGTCTCTCTATCGCTTTCTTTGTTTGTGCTGTTGAGTTGAATTGGTTCCGTTTAATGTTGTCACTGGAACATTGAGGAAGATACTGCCAGATTTTAAGTTGTTAATTATGTCGTAATTTGATTGTTGGTGACGTTTCGGTTCATGTCATGACGAGCTGAAGTAGCTGGCAAATGGCACGTTGTTTTTACTCCAAGATTCAGTTCTTGTGATTCCATATAACTGTGTTATTAAACAATTGTCCTTTTGATATTAAGAAAGGGGTTTTTATTTTACTGAATGTCATGCGCTGTGAGGTCACATTTATTTTAGGATCTAGAAGGTAGGAATCCCTGCCCTATATGCTCAACTACAAACCTTATTCACAAGAGTAAATGTGAGTACACTGAAGGTCACCTTGGTTCAGGAGATGGAAGTGGGTAGATGGAAAGTGAAAATATATACGGACATTGTCATATTTCATCTAGACTTTATTGTGTCCAACTATGTTTGATTATTTTCAGTTCCCCCCATCTCACTTTTCACCCACTCAACCAATCACGCCCTAAATATGGAATGCACAAAGATAGCGTGTTACGGTGCGGGCCAAAAAATCTCTCACTCCATGAAAGTTTATGAAGTTGGGTAACGGGCTTGGCTGACAATTAAAATGATTCAGGAGAAGCTGATTAAAATCTGCTTATATGTAGAGGATCTAGATTGATGCAGAAGCTGGTCTGCTGGCCCAGAAAGCAATGTATACACTCCTTGGTCACACCTTTAAATCCTTTCTTGTAGTGTTAAAGACAAAATAAAATACTGATCCAACCTTGATACACTCCTACTTCTTAGCTGCAAATCTTCAACTTTTTGTTTCTCCTGCATCCTGTGTCAACAGGAACTTAAACTTGTTTGTATATTCAAGTACTTCTGATAATATCTGAAGCATCTTTGACTGTGGTATTCCTTGTATAATTGGAGAACTTAATTGTGACCTAAAAGATGCTAGGGATAGGGATTATGAATGATTACTGCTTATGAATATACTGCTTTATGTTGTCGTCCTAAAGTGATTTATTTCAATTTTGAACCATAGGGTCTGGCGAGTCTCGTTCCCTTATGAAGAATGTCTCATTCATAATTGCTGATAAGGTTGAAGAGTTTGGCCCTCTAAAACTGATGTTTATGCATAGAAATACAGAGAAGATGCTAGCAGATTCCTTAGGTGCTGCTACTGATGAAATAACCGTATTTTATTTCCATCATTCTATAGCTTACAAGTACAGAGGAAGACTTAGAGCAAAAAATATATTGTCTTCGTTGTATCCTTATATATCCCTTGCGCCTGAGGAGGTTCCCCTCAAAGCCCTAAACACTCCTGCAGAATTGAGAATATTCCTTGATTCAACTGATAAGGCTCTAGTTCTTGTAGACTTTTGTGGATGGACACCAAAGTTGCTGGAAAAAAGTAGGAAAAATGGAACAGAAAATGGTTTCAGCATGCATGGTGAGTCTAAATGTTGGTAGCGGCAGTGACTTCAATGAATTTGATGTTTATCTAGCTTATCTAACGTTTGCTTATTTCAGAATTAATTTGTAAGATGTTAGTATGCACTAATTTTTTTTTTCCTTTATTATTAGTTATACATAGAACTTATCAGAAGATGAGTCAATATGTGCGCATTTTTCTTTTATAGATTTTGAAGTAGTTTTGTGGAACAATATTGCTATTGATAAAACATAGAGAGTTTTCCTTGCGGGGGATAACCTTGGAATGGGCTTCGGTGGAGGGAATGATAGAAAACCAGTATCAAGAGGGAAGACTAACCAGAGGGTGGCTGGTATTATCTAAGTGCATGACAATGTGAAACTTTTGAGCTTAAATTGGGCATCTTGTTTAATAATAAATTCATCATTTCATCCTTTTCTGTTTTTTTTTTCCAAATTATCAGGGGAGGATATGTGCAAAGCTGAACTCAGCATCAATAAAGGGTTTAGTGAAGCTCCTTGGTGTGGGGAATTCACCTCAGTAAATGACAGTGCTTTGGAGGGCTCCAAGGATAGGAATCTTCATGTTCTATATTCCTGTTCGTCTGAAGAATTTGAGCGTTTTCATTCTTTCTTCTTGAAATTCATGACTGTTGTGAGAGAATTCTTTCTGCCTCCAGAATGGCATAGGTTTGGTCTGGTCTCAAATAGATCTATGCTTTCATCCCTAGGCGTTGGTGATTCTGGTTCATGGTTTGCAGCTCACTACCTAGCTGGATGTTCAAGTTGTTCAAATATTCTTAAAGAAGAGGATGACTTGAACTATATTTTGCAGATGAATAATTATTTTGTCAAAGAGGTGAATAAAACCTTTCTAACTTTTGTGCCCAACAACTTATATGTCTACTGACTTATATTTTTCTTTTAATAAAAATAATGAAGGTTATCATGGACTGAAAATCCTCCAATTGAATTTACATTCATTCACAATCAAAAGATTGAAATAAAGAAAGCAGATATAAAAAGAAAGAAGTGATTATGGCCTAAAATTAGTAAAATTGTTGATCCTTGTTCAGTGTCCTCTTAAGTTTTAAATAATCATCCATTACAATATCTTGTTTTGTCCTCTTCAGTTCTCCTTTTCATAAAAGTTGGAACATATTTATATGTGTAAATTATGCTGACCTCCTGAGGTTTGATGAAATTACACCGCCTTCCCTTCTATTTTCACAAATTACAGTAACCTCCCCTATTTTGATATTTAAAAATTTATGTATATTCATTCTTAAAACTAGTTAAAATTATAATATTCGAACATTTTATTATGTTACATAGCCATTTTAGAACATTCTAGCATCTAGTCTGAAACGTTTTGAACAAAATAATAATAATTAAAATATTAGACAGATACCTAAGATGTAACTGGTATAGATACGCCATTAATATGCAAGTATCCGTGCTTCTTTCAATTAACTAATCAATTTTTTGGACTTACACTTTCTTGTTTGTTATCATGTAGCTGGAAGGTAATGGACATGATAAAGAGCCCATTTTACCAGCAAATAAGCCATCGGTTCTTCTATTTGTTGATAGATCATCTGAATCCTCGGAAACTAGGGTGAAAAGTAAGGAAGCGCTTGATGCTTTTAGAGTATTGGCACAGCACTATCATGTTGTGAATCAAACAGGCAAGAAGGATAATAATAATCATGAGAAATTTTCTATCCAAAATTATCGAGGCTTGAAGAGTACATCTGAACATCCTAAACTAAAGCTGTCTATGACAGCTCAGAAGATTAAACTAAAGGAGAAGATGTCTACCATCATGATTATAAATGAGGGTAAGCAAGTTAGTTTGGATAATGTAGCTTCTGATCTACCAGTGAGTTCTTTGAATGAGATATTGGGCTACCTTCTCCAGCAAAAGAAGGATGGAAAATTAAGCTCCCTTGCAAATGACTTAGGTTTCCAACTTTTATCTGATGATATTGACATCAGATCAGCTAATACAGAACAGTCACAGTCAGAAGCTCAGTTAAATCAAATTTCAACAGGAAGTTCTCAAGAAGGCCATACAGATACTGTGAAGCTGGATGATGATCCATATAGGCTGAGTAGCTCTGCAGGAGAGCTTGAGGAAAATCCCAAATTGACTGAGCTATCTTCTCAGCATGATGAAGTGAAGACACCTTCTATTTTCTCAAGTGAAGAGATAAAATCTGTGGACTCTGAAGAATCCGTTGCAGATCGTGAACTTCCTACTGCCAAAATGATGAAAGCAGAAACGTATGGTTCTTCAGATGGAAACGAGTCTGGGGAAGAGCAGGCTCATTTTCTTGGTTTTAATGGTTCTTTTTTCTATTCTGATGGTAATTACCAATTACTTAAAAGTCTAACTGGTGGTTGTAGAATTCCATCTCTGGTTATAGTTGATCCCTTTTGGCAGCAACATTATGTTTACCCTGAAGAGAAAATTTTCAACTTTTCTTCACTGTATGGTTTTATTTCTGGGTTTCTAAATGGAACCCTGCCTCCATATCAGCGGTCAGAACATTTTCTTCAAGGCCAAAGGGAGGCCACCCATCCACCATTTGTTAATTTGGATTTTCATGAAGTGGATTCTATACCTCGAATCACGTCTCGTACTTTCTCTGAACTTGTTATTGGTTTCAACCTATCTAACAAAGAAAACACTTCTAATGCATGGAATAAAGATGTCTTGGTTTTGTTTAGCAATAGTTGGTGTGGATTCTGCCAGAGAATGGAAATGGTTGTTCGTGAGGTATATCGGGCCATCAAGGGCTATTTGGATATGTTAAAGAGTGGATCTAGGAATGTGAAAGGTATGTCTGATCATAGCAAGATTGTGTGTATGTGTGCATAAGTGTGTAAGTGTGTCTACTGCTTCATATTTCATCCAGTTAAAATGCTTGTTTAGGGTTGTTTGTTTTTAGCATCAGTATTGCTGTTTCTTAGTTTTGCTAAAATGAGAGTAGCTTGTGATTTATTATGTGATTTATTTAATTTTATATATTTCCTCCTCCTTTATAATTTCTTTTTTGGTGGGAGTTTTCTTGTCCCATCCCCACCCCAATTCTGGGCATACAGGAGAGGTCCCACGAAGACGGAATTTTGTTCTCCCTACTGTTTGTGTTAGGAGAATTTGATCCTCCTGTTATGCATTCCTCTTTTCTCCTATCAAAGATTTCTTTTTCTCACATTTCGTTGGGAAAGAAAAACCTGAATCTTAGGTGTGAAGCATAATTCTTTTTTACATTATTCTCCTTCTCTATATTTCTGATCTGTTTTCCTCAGATTTAAGTCTTATTCAGATTTGTTTATTTGGCCAGACAACTTAAAATTAAACCATTTACAAAACTTTAACCCATCCCTCCAATCTTATTTTCCGTAAACATTACTGAAACCCCTAAGTTAGTATTCGTGGGGTGTGGGTACCATTTAAAGCCTAGAATAATGAATTTGGATCCCCTTCATTTCAGTGAGAAATGGAGGGGGTCAGTGTTGAAGCACCCATGCCAGCTGGTGGTTCTTCCACCTTCTCTCTTTATCTCTCCAAAATTTACCCCTCCTGTACTGGTGGCGATGCAAATCCGTAATACACTTTGCTGTTTGCAATTGTTTAAGTATAGAGATCCTGCATTTGGAAGACCTATGTGAAGAGAGGGTGAATTTGAACAACTGCATTAAGATCTTTCTGTTTTAATCTTAGATCTTTTATTTGATAAGATTGCTTTTATAGGCTCTTGTTGGTGTTACGCCATGGCTATTTTTAGGGACATTCCCTGACTTACATGCTGGGAGAGTCAATTGTATTGATGAGCGTGAATTTTGTCACTGTCACTGTGATATTTTTGTTCCTTTGTTAAGGAGGACATCTTATCCTCAAATTTGCATGCATCCCTTATTTCACTCTTTAATATATTTTATTCTTTTACAAAAAAGAAAACCTTGGTTTATATACTGTTCAAATCTTAGTAAATTACTCCAACTTTCTTTTTTCAGTGAAATAATGTAGACCTTCCTCTTATTTTAGGACCTTTAGCAGTGTAATAAAACGACTATATTTTATAAAATAATAGCTACAACTTTAAAATGTGGTTAGTTCAATTTGCAAAATATGAACGATGAAAGTAATTGATTGAGTTACCTTATGAAATTTCTGATGGTTCTTATACTATTTGGCGGACTTGATTGATGTTAGATGTTCTTTAAGTTGATTTTTGGGAGAATTTCCTGATGAAATGGTAGATACAGTCTCTAACAGTTTGACAATTGACCATTACATGGCAGAAAACTTGGATTATGTTATGATGAAGCTTCCAGTGATCTACCTATTGGATTGTACATTGAATGACTGTGATTTGATACTAAAGTCAGTTGATCAGGTACTTGTGGAACTATGTTTTCTGTTCCTCAATGCTTTATCTTGTTTTTCTAATCATCCTCTATTACTGTCACACTTCAACATTTTGAATTAACTAGCAGGTTGTATTTAGTTAGCAATATATTGCTCATCTGTGTCATTATCGGCGGGTCAAATGATGATGGATTGTTGATATGTACTTTTGTGCAGAACTTTGAGAATATAGGACTAAAATGACTATCTTGGTTTTAGCAAAAAATGCTTCTTTAAACTTGGTCAAGCTTGAATTGGGAGCCAAAAGCTATTTTAGAGGCTGTATCTGGAGTCTAAAAATGGACGAGTCCAATTAATCTTAAACAGGTCCAAAATACCAAAAAGGAAATTTAGTGAGCAGAGTCACCAGACTAATTTTCCTTCAGCAGAATCTTTATTGTTGAACTTCAATTTTAAGGGAATAAGATCCACTCAATGCTCTTTTCCCTAGGAACTCGAATGGCTACATTCAGAAATATAATGCCTGGGTGCAGCTTGCTAAGAGGTGTGGCTGTGCTCCTTCAGGCAAAGTTCATACCCTCCTTAATTTCATACCAATGCAAGGAATCCTTTTTGCCTGGGACATCTACAGGCGTCAAAGGATATCAATGGCTTTTTCAGAATTTTCTCTGCTTTGTTATTAAGTCCTGTAGCAATAATTTGCATGTACAACTGTTGCTCATTTATTTTGTATATTTCTAATAAGGGATAAGTCTGGATAAATTAGAATTTGAGATGGAATTACTTTAGTTGCATTGCAAATAATAGAGAAACGTTGACATTGTTTAAATTTTTATGTTCTTGTTGTATCACCACATATCGTGAAGAAATATCATTAATCTCATCTATGACTTATTTGACACATGTAACACTGTATTTAAATAGTTAATTGCCTTTTCATAAATTAAAAAATAAAAGTTAATTGCCTAGCCTGCCAGTTTGAAATTTTGTGCAGTTGAAAGTTTTGGGCATTATAGCCATTTTTTTGGTCTCTGGTTAATGTTATTTGGTGTACTTCTAATATGCAGAGGGAAGTTTATCCTGCTCTGGTTTTATTTCCAGCAGAAAAGAAGAAACCTCTTCTTTATGAAGGAGATATGGCAGTAGTTGATGTTATGAAGTTTGTTGCTGAGCGTGGAAGTAACTTTCATCATCTTATCAGAGAGAAAGGTAATCACATTCATGTGTGATATGCTGTTGTTCTATATATGGTTTACCAAAAGGCAGCTGAGTCAGATAACATCGGTGCCAAACTTGGATCACACACTTGTATTAGGCTCCAATCGGAGGGACTTGACTAGGTGGAGTCATAAACTTGTAGCCATTGTATCTTATGTTGCTTTCTGCTTCCATTAGCATATTATATTTTAATACCTTGTCTTCTGTTTCATCAAACATAAATTTTAACCACTTGCTGTTTAATGTGGATATAGCATATTTGATGTTATTGCCTTAAATTTTCATTGCATTTTTTTTTTTTTTGTAGTGAGTTCTGGTTCCTGCTTATTAGGTCATGATCTATGCTTTTCTCCTTTTCCGTAAGTCAAGATTTCCTTATTTAGTTGCTCCTTTTTATTTTTTCATTAGCTCGTGATACATGTTAGCTTGCTTTTTCTGCCTCCATGATTACTTTGAACATACATGCCAAGCCCATGCAATGGTGAACTTTTGAGCTAAGAGGTGATTGTAGTAGCATAAATAGATTTTTACCACTGCATGGCTATGGATTATGAGAAAGGCTTCTGCACCAGAAAGTAACTTCATACTCCAATTTCATGAGCCTTGATAAATAAAACTTTAGCTGTTTGTGATGTTGTCTTCCCACTACATGATGCTTTCTGTTTATTTTGATTTGACAATTTTGACTTTTAGTAATGCCACTACTACTGTTTCCCTACCCTCGTGTATAACTTATAATTTATATCTCTGACCTTACTGATGCAGTCATGTTTGATCTTCTTGTATTCTTATGGACGTTAACCTGATCATTAAATATGGTAGTCTAAATTCTTGACTTCATCTCTTGGTTCCAGTGGCAGTTCCGTGGCTATCTGAAAGAGTAGGCAGGAATCAGAACTTGTATGATACTTTGCAAACTGATATCCTTGAGGAATCACGTCATGCTAGCAACAAATATCATAAAGCCCCAGGTCAAGACAGGATGCTGGGCCAGGTGGTCAGACCTAGCCCGATGAAATCACCTGTATCAAATGGCCTGCATGAAACATTGCCTCGTGTGGTGATTGGTTCGGTGCTAATCGCCACAAAAGAGCTTTCGGGGATCCAACCATTTGATGGATCAAAGATTCTCATTGTGGCAGCCGATGAAATAACTGGATTTCAAGGTCTTATCATTAACAAGCATATAGAATGGAGTTTTCTGCCTGAATTGGGGGAAGGCTTTGAGAAATTGAAAGATGCTCGTCTATCCTTCGGGGGTCCAGTTGTGAACACTGGCATGCCTCTTTTATCCTTAACTAGAACAGTTTCCAGAAATTCTTTACCTGAAATCCTGCCAGGAATTTACTTCCTGGATCAGGTAGTGACAATTCGTAAAATGGAGGAGCTGAAGTCAGCGAATCAACCAGTCGGTGATTACTGGTTTTTCTTGGGGTACTCAAGTTGGGGATGGAACCAGTTATATGATGAGATGGCGGAAGGAGCTTGGAACTTGAGTGAGGACGGAGTAAGACATTTAAACTGGCCGTGACAACCATTTCTAATGTCCTTGTCAATTGTAGAGTTATTTTACAAAAGCATATATAGTAGAAAATAACATCCAAAATATATTTCATTAAGAGGCTTGGAGGTGCAGAATTAGGAAAATGTGTGCTTCCGTAAGTCATCCAAGATTTTCTTTTGAAATGGTCACACTACCTCGTTTGTTTACTTGGTGTTCCTATACACTTGAGGGATGCCAATCTAGGGGAGAAATAAGCAAGGTCGATGTTGAGTTGTCTGCACAAAGCTTGGCCTTGCTTGGCATGTTTAATTAATTAACGTTAAAAACCGGATGTAAAGCCAAGGCAAAAGGTTAGACCGTGAAGGAACACATGGCTAACCAGTTCAAATAAGTGATTGTGTGTGACTAATAGCATTGTAATTTGTAAATCAGTTTAAGAAAGCAACTGATTTGTACCTAGTTCTCCTTTGGAAACTATCACAAGTTGGGCTCAGTTTGGCATAAAGATATATTACTCGTATAGGGGCTTTTTTAAAGTTGCGAGCTCATTTGCTGTCTTGCCTAAAGTACCATTGATCCTTGTTAGCGTATAATTCAAATTAGAAAAGAAGTAGCTAACATGCTATAGTAGTGCCATTATGTTGTATTAGTCAAATTAGAAAGAAAGAAAGAAAGAAACTAATATGGTTTAGGGCATTTTTCTTTTCTTTGGTCAACAGAGGTTTAGGGCATGTGATTCATCAACCATGGCCAACGGTTACCAAGATTCGTCAACTTGAGGTTCTGATCCTGGGCAAGTGTGCGATCATGTTTGTCACATACATATCTTGGTGGGCCTTCGGCACCTAAGAGTGATGCAAGCCATCACGCTTTATGGTATAGCTCTTCTGTAAGATGACTCATTGGCAAATCTATATGGATTAAGAAAATATTTTGCTTTCATGATAATTCTTATTTTTAAATTGAAAAAAAATATATTTGATTGATATAATTTTTATCATAATTATAAAGTTGTGAATGTATTTTTTTTATAATTTTTTCTGAAATTATGTAAAAAATAATAAAAATAATAATTTTTTATTTTTATATTTAACTTTATTTTAAATTTTTTTTAATAAAAACTCAATTAAATACGTTTTCCAAATTTATTTTGTTTTATTAAAAATAAGAACAGAAAATATACAAATCAAATGGGCTCATTCCTCGGTGGGGCGGAACCCATTTCAACCCGGTTGAGCCCAATGTTGCTGAGAGAATCGCTTGTCGCTGTCTGGTTTTGAACCGCACCTTCAAAGAAATTTGTATTTTGCTTTGGAACGAATTGTACAACACAAATAAATATAAAATCCCAGTCTCGTTTGATTTGAAGCATTAGCTCCAAAACCAAAAGCAAAGCGATACATGGCTTCTTCTTCGCCCCAGGTTGGTTCTGCATTTGACTTTTCTTTTTTTAAAATTTTTTTATTATGTTTGTCCTGATTTTCTCGATTATTATCACTTCTCTGATCGATTATTGATCAGAACAAAAACGCCAACATTGATACTTTGCAAGTTCCTTGCTTGGTCTCTGTTGAATTCTTTCGTTGGTATATTTTTTTGGTTCCATTTCCTGAATCCTCAAATATTTTGGTACAAAAAAAAAGGAAGATTTTTCGTCTCTGAAGTCCTTTTTTTTGGTTTCTTGGGAGTGATATTATGTAATATGATCATTTTATAATATAGTTTTGCAGCTCTGTTGTTTGGAGTGTTATTGGAGACTTGAATGAGAACTTTTGAATTGACGAGAAAATCAAATGTAAAACTGCTTATTAACGAAAGCAGGTTGTGAGGAAGCAATTAGGTTAGATAAATCTTCAATAACCTTTCATATTTGAGAGGGAACATTAGGAAATTTACAAAGAAAAACTTTTGGAGCAGAGGTGAACAAGTTAAGGTAATTGGCCAACTTTCATAACAATGGGGCATCATTGGGAAGATATTCTCCTAGGATAAGCTTGTTAGAGAACGTGGAAAATAGAGAAGAGAGTGAAAATGGGAGGGGGGGGGGGATGAAAAAGGTTTTGATTTCACTCCTTGGTTTTTGGTAGACGGCAGAAAATCTATTATCTCTACATGCTCTGGAAGGAGAGGCAAAAATTTATGGGCCTAGAGAGAAATTAGTTTCTTTTTAATTCTAAAAATCCATGTTTTTTGGGGTATATGTGCTTCTAAAAATTATGGGAGTTAACTACTAATTTGGAGGACAAGTGCGACATTGATAAAAAATCATGTTAAACCAGGGGGAATGTGCTTGATAAAAAATTGAGGGGCGCGTGATAAATAAATTAGGGTGGTTAAGTGCGATTCACTCAAATATTTTAAACTCTTGAGATTTGAGTTCTCTTATGGTGTAGTACTCCCTTTAAGGGTTGGGTTGTGCCCCCTTAGGGATTTTTAATGTATTATTATTTATAAAATAAGGAAAATCTTACAGAAGGAAACAAAATAAAGTGCATATTAGTGTGACTTTGCATGCTTCCTGTACTTGGAGTTGTATTTTTGAACTTTGTTGGAAATAAGGAGATTTTGGATGCTTGTATCGCTTGCACTTATGGTTTGCTTAGTCATTTATAGTAAATAGATGATTTCATGGATTGTATTGCTTGCCTTTTTTTTTTCTACAGTTTGAAAATTTTGTAGCTTCCTTGATTGCTCATGTAAGTCACATATAGGAGCAATTTGTAACTGTGGTTATGGAGAATTATGAGACGACATGCTGGGGTTGTGGACTGCGCCTTCTGCTTCCATCTTCTGCATCCATTTTCAAATGTGGTTGGTGTGGGGCCATTACAAATCAGAACAAACAGAAATGTGACAAGAAGTTCTTTAGGTGGAGACTACTGCGTGATCGATGCTGTGTTTCTATTGTCCTCATGTTTATGCTCTTTGTAATATGTAAGCCGCTGTCGTTCCGACTGTTGTTTTTGCTTTCATTTTTTGTCATCCTGTTTGACCAGATTTGTTTCTATTTGCCTCCTGGCATCTGGTGCTGACTTTCAATTATTTCCTCCTTGTCCATTTTCTTCTCTTCCTGACAACTTATGTTATCAAATGTCTGTCCAGTTTCAGAAGTTTGATTTATACATTCAAATTGAAACTTGATTCTTTTTAAAAGATTTATTAACATGGCTGCATTAATTATGTTTGATAAGTTAAATTGTGCCTAGTGAGGATAAGAAGATATGAGTTAAAGTTGAGTTGACCCTATTTAGTTTCCTGATGTCTCTTTTGTTGGCCCCCGGGGGGGGGGGAGAGGAGGGGGAAATTATAAAACGAATTTCGTTGAGAGAGAAGCAAGGAAAAGTACAAGTAGGATAAGGTATCTTCTTCCAAAATAGAGAAACTAAAAGAAGAAAAAGAGCCAAAATTTACAACAAAGCTTGTCCTGTCTCTTTGCATATCAGAAATGGAAACTTCCCTAAAACAACCATGAGCAGGGCACCAAAGATAAGCCATAAACACAAAGCAGTAGGGACTGCAGCTCATTACTCTCTTGATCTCTATACCATCCAGGTTTCTGAAGAAGTTGAAGAAGTGAAAATTCCTAGAGAAGTCAAAACCCTGAACATAATGAAAATTTTGGATGGGTGAGTCATGTAACGAAGCAAGACAATAAAGGTGAGAAGAAGTCTGTAGGAAAGGAATATTCCCCACCTCATATTCTTGTTGGTTAAATCAATAGGCAGTGTTGTCAATGGCATATGGTGGCAAGCTTAAAAAGTGCTATTGTGCATGGTGTGGCGGCCATTTTTTTTTTGAAAAGAAAGAAAGAAAGAAATAGAACACTGAAAAGCTAATAAAAACACACAGAATAGAGGAATAAGTGAAGAAGCAAGAAAGATGAATGAGAAAATGCCATTGTGAATGGCGTGGCGGCCATCTTTTTTAAAAGAAAGGAAGAAAGAAATAGAACACAGAAAAACTAATAAAAGCACACAGAGCAGAGGAAAAAGTGAAGAACCAAGAAAGAGGAGTGAGTGACAAACAGGGAGAACAGAGAGAGTAAGAGAGAATGCAGGCAAGTTTCTCCATGATATTGGTGGAAAAATCAAAATAATTAGGGGAAAAAATAGAGTTTATGCTAATGGATCAGGTCTGGTTACATTAATGGTGATTTTGGCCTTCTCTGTGAAGGTTTCTGACCTGACGATCTTCAAAGGAGGTCAAAGCCCTGGTGCTGTTGCAGGAGAAGAGTGCAGCTTTGTCAAAAACCACTTCTGATGTTTTCTTTTAGTGTTTTTGGTTTATTTTACCACAGACATTGCTGATGGACACTTATGCTCTTAAAGTAAAGCAACTAATTGGCTGTAAGCAGTGGCAGAGCTTGAACTAAAATCTTGGGGGAGCCAAATAAATACTCAATATATATAATCTAAATTCATAACAGTTCATGCCTTTTAACATGCGATTGATACAAGTATCAAATATATAAAATTTAAAATAAGTTACTAACACAAATATTACTAAGCTTTATAAGCATCATTGGGAACCAAGGCTGAGCTTAGAGTTAATAACTTTATTGTTTCATTATTGAATTTGATATTCAACTATTGTAACTCTAGTTTGATGTGATTTTATTGGTAATGAGAGCACACTTATCTTATTACATAAGAAGCACTAAAGTCAAGAAATTTAATATCATGTTGTTCGCAAAACTGATGTAGCATTTCTCAATAACTCCTTCGAAACATCTTCCCTTAACTTTTGAATGAGTAGTTTTGTAGAATAGACTAAATGCACACTATAAACTATATCTCGAGATTTTAATTGCAATGCTTGATAAAGAACAACAATAGAACAATATGAATATTCTAGATAGCAACTCAATTCCTCTTCATTGTAGTCACAAATTACAGCTAATACCAACAACAAAACGAAGCTGGCCTCCAAAAAAAGGCTAAGGTGTTTTCCCAATAAAAAGTAAAAATGAGATGTACATGTGTAATTACTTAGCCTGATAATAATTCAGCACAAACTCAATAAATATAAAAGTTGACAATAATAAAACTCCTATAAAAGTCCATATAATTTATAAATTATATTTGAGGATCTAATATTTTTCTCATATAAACCAATAAAAAATGTCCTATCATAAAGAAGCTCCGCCATTGGCTGTAAGGAAGAGAAAATGGGGACATATGAGAGAAAATTTCATCTTCTCCATCATTCTTGGCATAGTGCCATACGCCATGGACGCCACAGCTATGGTGGCGCCATGTTGAACTGCCATGCCTTAGCGGATTTTATGGTGATGACCCCAAAAAACGCCACATCATGATGACATGAGGTGCTATTGACAACACTGCCAAAGGGGGGAAATGTTTTTAGCCAAAATAGGAAGGAGTCAATAATGGATGAATTATTATGTTGCCTAGTAAGGAGAGAACCAATTTCCAAGGAGATAATATAGCAAATGGAAAACACAATGACAGATGATTTATTAAATTTTAATAAATAAAATGTTTCAGAGGATATCTCAGGGTCTTCTTTCCCCCATCTTGTAATTTCTTCTTAGGGGCACTGCCCCTCTTGAGTATCAATAAATAAATAAAATGCCAACCAACCATGATAAAGTTCTGTTCCTCTGACTTTTTCTGGTTAAATCTGTCAAGAAGTACAAGTGCAAACACAAGATATTTGAAGCACAGGAGCAGAGCCCTAATAAATCCTGTTTTTCTGATACACTTTAAGTAAAAGCCTGTACAACATCAAGCTCATTATTCCTTTCTTGGTTCCAAATCACGATATTACTATTAAGTATTAACAAGCTACAACCTGTTTAGTTTTCCAATAATGCAAAAATATTAAGATTCAAAGATATTGATGATCTAGAATACTTCAGTGTGCTACCATGTACTGCTTTGCTCATATTAGTTTAGGGATTCCTTTCATGTATATTTACCGGTATCAGAAGGTTTTGAGTATTAGATATGCAGAGGGATTGGAAACCTTCATTATAATGATGAACTTACCTTTTTTGGCTGTGTTTTATTTTTTGTTTTTCTGCCTTCATTAAGGAGGATTTCCTTTTTTGGATAAAAGAGGAAATATTGTCAGAGAAGAAAAGGTAAGAAATTCAAGAGTGGAGGATCAGATATCTTCCTAAAAGAAAAAAGAAAACACAACAAATAGAAAGCATAAAAGCCAAAGCAAACAAGAAAGACACATCAAATAAACAAATCTCACCAGTCTCTTGCTCAAATAGAAATACACTCAGCACCTTAAAGAAGCTAAGAAGACCACTTTATCCCATATAAATATAAGAGGCAATCTTACTGAAAAAAAGAGGCAATAAATAAAAATTAATCTATAAACTCTGGCATTCCTCTCTGACCATTTTTTTTTCTCTCTTTACTTATTATGCTCTTCACTTTTTCCTCCGATTTCGTCTCTTCAAACCACTTGGTCATAGTGGCTTTGATACTATGTCAAGGACTAACTTTAATAAAAGCTTAAACTATTAGGAGGAGGCCTAAGAATGGTTATTATCTCTATCAGTTACCTCCCTCTTTGATAATTATTTTGTGCAATGGCATTTGGTCTACTTAGGGTATATTTGGATGGAGGAGTTTGGAGGGAAAGGGAAGGGAGGGTTGATTTTTCATTTCTAAATAGAGAAAATTATAAATTGTTTACAAAAATGAAAAAGGAGGATAGGAAGGTTACTTGATAGTCTCTCATTTTTTTCTTTTATTTTTTAATCAAAATGAAAAATTTACCCTCTCTTCCCTTTCACTTCAAACTCCTCCATAGAAACATATCCTTAATGTCATCCTCTTCATGAGTCTTGTCATCCTAGAAGAACCCCATAAACTCACAAGCCCTTAACCTTCATACATAGTGGTTAAAATCTCCATTTTCTGTTCCTGTGAACACACTGTCAGGCCTCCTTCCTTTCAATATAACTTTCTATTTTCTGTCATTAAAATTTGGACATTACAATACATTGCTTTAGCATGTACTGTTAGCCTCTTGATGAACAACTTCCTATCTTTGTCAAACATCCTTGCTCTTTACCTATCCTCTTACATGCCCTAATATTTATTCAGGATAAATTTATATGTCTCATAATTTACAGAGTCTTGCAGCTTAACACACTTATCTCTGCTAATTCTCTTTGTGCTCTTTTTCCCCTCACTCAATCCCTATTGAATTTCCAGAGACATCCTGATGTGCAATTCACCCATCCGTCTAGATTCCATTGGAATCAATTCTAATATTTATCAGCTACTTGGACAATCAAGGTCTACCAAAAGATATAATCTGAATCATACATACTGATCCAACTGGAATTATATAAAACATTTTGCCAAACCAGACTGAAAATTGCGTACTGAATGTACTGTGTTCATTGACATAAAACTGTACCATCTCATGCCTATTTAGACTTGTTCTGAGGCCATGCACCCGACTGGCTGCCTCCTAGGTCAGTGCCTCTGAATATATATACTCACACGTATACATGCATATAGGTGCAATCATGGAAGCATTGTATTAAATACATCTTTCAGGTTGCAATGATAACATTTTTTTTTTGGCTGAGGAGGATGCTATGATAGCATGACTGAAGTGACAGGGGCTACTCCTGATGGCATTTAGTTATACACCTGATATATATTCACTTGAATATACCTCTTTTTGTTGTAATTACTAAATAAATTAATTCATTAAAGTGCATTTATATCACTATTGGTTTACTTAGTTTTATAGCTGGTAAAATTGAGGGACTTCAAGCCTTGTTTGTGTGCTTCAAAACTTGAGCATGGTCATTGTTAGAGATATATGTAGCACAGATATGGAATGAGATTATGAATCTGATGTGTGTAGTTTCTGTTTTAGTTGAGTCAATTGGTGCTCATCAGGTGCTTGTAGGTCTGAAGAATTCATTTTTATGCTTATGATTGTCTCTTTTTCTCCCTACTTTAATTTCAGTCAACTTTTTATAAGATCTATCTGGTGGTTCACTGCTCCTACTGTCGGTGGTTCTTCATTACATGTATTATTGTGATATTTATTATCACAGAGTAAGTTTCATCTTATTGTCATTCATAGCATTCACCTACCCTTCCACAAACGAAGAGACTTTCAACTGTATTATTCTATGCTTCTCTTATATATTTTTGTTTTTTGTGCAGTTGGTGGGGTGTGGGCAGTCTATCCTGTTGTCTTTTCTATCAGTCTTCTTTGTGGGATTTTTCACTCGATCATTACAGGAATCTTGTCCATAGCTACCATTTCTTCTTTCAGCCTTGCAGCATTTCAGTGTGCTGGCACACCATCAAACATATTGTGGGGAAGCTACCCCACTATAGGGAAAGGTGACCTTGAAAATTACACTTTCTGTCACTACTGCTCAAAACCGAAGTCACCCAGAACCCATCACTGTCGTACGTGTGGAAAATGTATACTGGACATGGATCATCACTGCCCATTTGTAAGTTTTCCATCATCTTCTAAATGTGGAAATATCAATCTCCATGATGAAATGTTCGCTCAAATTTTTGTGCATATGATGCATGCCATCTTTACGTGTACAACTTCTTACAATGGATGATTAGGTTTAAATATAAGTTCTGCTGGTTTTTGGTTGTACGCATCTGTATTGCCTTAAAACAATTTCCTGTGCAAGGAATGTTTTAAAGTTTTTTTTTTTTTTTTTTTAAGAAGAAGCTGCTAATGCTAGAGGGATTTAGAAATTTTCCTACTGACTTATGATGGGCTTTTATAGTTTCATAGTCAAGGAGTTTTTGATGCTTAAGGGTTCAATCAAAAGGTAGAATTGGACGGTTGGAAAGATGTTTTTTTCTCCTTATTATGTCTTATTACTCTTATACATGACTCTTTATGTAGTTTTCCCCTATATTGCATGTCTCTCTTGCGGGTTCATGTTGGAGTGGCTAATAGAATTCAGAAGCTTATAAGATACTTGATTTGGGGAGGAGTTGGAGATACTAGGAGGGATCATTTGGTCAGTTGGGAAGTATATTACAAGCGTAAGAAGGAGTAGAGTTTGAGTCTTGGAAGTTTAGTGTCCAAGAACATTGCCTTAGCTTGCAAATGGTTATGGTGTTTTCTTCTAGAATCAAATGCTCTATGGCATCAGATCCTTGGAGCTACAATGGATTCTACAAAATAGGTAGGATGTGAGGGCCACAGTTAATGCAACTAACTATAGTCCTTGGAAGTTTGTTTCAAGGGGGTCGGGCCTGGGCATGGTTATATGGGGATGGTTCTACAAGAGCAGAGGATAAGATATCCCCCTAGAAGAAACTAAAAAGAATAGAAAAAACTGGAACGAAAAAGATAAGCACATCATCTAAGCAAAGCTTGTAAGTCTCTGCTTGTCCAACAAAAAAATCAGTCTAATTAACCATTGGCTGAGCACCATAACGAGGATAAGAATATGACTTTGTCCCTCAAAAGAGGCAGCAGAAAAAGTTATCCTTGAAATTCTGGCATACCTTATACACCAAACGATAGCATACAATGCGTGCTGCCAAAGAACCTTGCCCTCTTTACTTCTTCAAAGGGATATGTTTGGATGGAGGATAATGGAGGGGAAGGGAAAGTTTAAGTGAACCTTACCCTTGTTTTGGAGATTTTTTTGGGAGGGGAGGCAAATGAGGGATTTTACTTAGCCCTCCAAAATCCTACTATGCTTACTTTTAAATTTAGGGAATATCATAGGAAAAACTAAGTTTCTAAATAGTAAATTTTGTAAAAATGTATTTAATTAATTATTTGTTTTTATTTAACCCTACAATTCCTTCCTCTTGTTTATTTTAAGCATCCAAACAAGGAGAAGGCAAATGGTTTACATAGGATTTCTCTCTTTACCCTTTTCTCTTCCATTCTTTGTAGTGATGTTTGATTAATTGGCTAACAAGCTTTGGATGCTGACATGGACACGAGATATGGGACACGGGACAGACACCATGACAAGCAAAAACTAAAATGCCCTTTGTTTTTTGAAGGTTTATGTTGTGTATAACATGAGTCTTCACTTGACTCATTTTTGGAGTGTATGTGCTTCGTACTTTTAATCATTGCCTGTCAACTGTTATATTGGATGCTTTTGGTAGTCACTCAAGTGTACAATAGGGATTCAAACTTTGTTTATCTTAATTCTAGTCCGGTAATTGTTCTGTAACCCTTTGGCAGATTGGGAACTGTGTTGGTGCCGCTAATCACCGCAGCTTCATTGCCTTCCTCATTTCAGCAGTGTTGAGTACAATCTATGTTTCTATAATGTCTGCATATGCAAGCTTGCATATGTGGCCACCATTGACATACTCCCATGGACGCTTAAATGGGATTACTAGCAGTAATCTGGCATGGATAGTTGTGAAAGAAATTATTGTTGCCTTCCTGAGATCTGCCCTGCTTCTATCCTCTAGGGGTCTTGTTCTTGTTTATCTATTTATTTCAAGTGTTTCAGTGCAGATAGGATTGGGCGTTCTTCTATGGCAGCAGCTCTCTTATATATACGACGGGGAAACTTACTTGAGTCACCTAAGTTCGCAATCAGATACTGGAGATGGAAAGAAAGACTGCAAAAATCTTGTTAGATTTTTTGGTTTTCCATATTCTGTAACAAGATTTTTGCCAAACTTCCTTGCTACTCGGAAGAGAGACACATTAAGTGAAACAGACATGGTTTGTAATCATTAATCAAGGAGACTTTTATCTCTCTTTTTGCAATTTTGTATCAAAAGTATTTTTTTTCCGTCTTTTATGTATAAAATGAATAGTTCTATGCAGCATCGCTGCTGCCTAATGGAGATCATAGTCGGATATCTTTCTCTAATCATTATTGTGTTATGTCAAACTTTATCTGTAATATTAAGAGTTTAAATCTTTAAGTCATCACTTTGAAAAAGACTTTTTCATATTATTCATGACTCAAAATTGTGAAAGTAATTGCTTGCACAATTTGTTTATCAAAAAAGAAAATCTTTTTTTTTGTCATTTATATTGGAATGCTTATTAACTATTAAAACTAAAAACAAACCAAACTGAAGTGAATTGCTGTTTCATTCAAATCTTTTACTATACAGTTTGGATTAGATTTTCAAGTTTAAAATTAAAATATAGAATGACTAGAATTTACTTACATTTTTTGTGCGCGCACGCCAATATATATATATATATATATATATATATATATTTACGGAAGTTGTTAAATAACTTGTCCTTTGAATAAATAATTTACTATAAGATAATTAAAAAATATTATAACTATATTATAATCAAAATTAAAAGGAAGAAAAATCCTTTTATGCGGAAAATAATTCGTCCCACTAATATATGGTCTCAACACTCTCAAGCGTCCCCAAGAACTAGAAAGCTACATTTGCATACGAGGCACAGACGCCAATCACACATGAAGATAAGGTTAATCTAAATACTAATCTCCAACCAAAAAAAAAAAAAAACTAAATACAAATATCCCGTCTCTCATCCTAACACTTGAGAAAAGTTCTCTTCAGTCTGAGTTAATGGCGAAAGCTGGAAATTTGGTACCTGCAAGGAACTTCAGCTCAATAATCAATCCATGCCACCCTGCAGCCAAGGTCAAAGCCCTCAGGTTGCTGTCTCAGTTTCAGAATAGCAACAATACTGCTTCTTCTACCAAAAGAAAGGATAACTTGCAGCCACCATTGGTAACTATCTTCTCCCCTCTGCTTCCTCTAATTCTTCCAAAATTTCGGTTTCCTGAATCTGGGCATGGATTTTCTTATATCTATGATTCAGTAATAAAAAATACTTGTCACATTTCCATTTCTGTGGTAGTGAAAGCAATCTCCTGTATTATCTTGTAGGATAGGCTTTGCTATGTATATGCTAGCTGTGCAAATAGGCTCTCTAACTATCCAAGGCCAGTGCCTGTTACGCCCGTTTGGAATTACAGAAAGGAATGGAACGAACGAGAATATAAATGAAATATTTTCAATGCAAATGAAATATTTTTATTTCTTTGTTTAGTAGAAAATTTAATTAAAAAATATTCAATTATTAAAAATGTCATTTTTTTATTTTTAAAATCTCATTTTATTTTCATTCTCACTCTTACTTTTATTTTCATTCCATTCTCTTTCTGACAACAAACGTAAACTTGATGATTGATCACCATTCATTTTTTATTCAAAAAGCAGATCGGGAAGAACACTACTAGGGCTGCTCGCCGTCTGATCACAATATCACCAGGTGATGGAAAATGGCACGGGGATTGGACATGTGACTATCTCCTGTCTTTGCAAGACCTGCAGTTACAGGATTTGATTGAAGTTGAAGATGACCCACATAAGGATGCTCAAGTATTCATCAACCTCAGCATCCAAAAGGTGGTTCGAAGTATTTTATTTTGGTTTTTTGGAAAATCTTGTAGTTAATTACCCCGTAAAAAAAGTAATGTTATTGACCCAAAAAAAATGTATTACAAAAGAACACAACCTTTTGACATATTGTTAGATATTTTTATACCCTTAATACAGTATTTTTTATTTTTTTTACATGTTTTTTTGTAAATAACATTCCTCATTTTAGTTATTATTTATAGTATAATAACCTGGTGCGACTTAAATAGTTGAAATGAATGTGGAAATTATCGATTCAAATTGTGTTTGACAGTTGACTGACTGATATACCAAAAAAAATATTTATGCACTTTCAATTTCATTTTCTAAAATTCCCCCCCTTTTTATGTCAATGGTATTGAGTTAATATTTTCTACAACGCTGACTATAATTAATACAACCAAATTTCACATTTAATTGTTTAGTCACTTCTCAATACTTCTACTTGCTAATACCAGCATGCTGGCTTTGGCTTATCGGTGGATGGAAGAATAATGACATCCTTCACTAGAAAATGTAGCAACTGTTCTTCACCATATTGCCGACAGGTATTTCCTTTCATTATGAACAGATACTGCTTTATCTCTTGGCTTGAAATTTATTACAATTTGAAGATGTCATCCAAATTGTCAAATGCCGATTATGTTTTGACCTCTATCTGCTTTTAAACTAATTCTATTTAAAATGACTCTGTCTTTACTAATGGTTACAGATTGACACAAAATTTAACGTTTGGGTTCTCTTGGCAAGCAGAGATCATCGCAAGATACAGCTACCTGAAATTGGCGGCGACCCTTCTTTGAGTCTCTAAACCCAATTAGTTTCATTCTGTGTCTTCATTTTTTTTTCCCACATAGATAGAAATGCTCTAAAATAATTTATTATATACTTTAAATTTGTGGTTCAAAATGTGTTACATGTTACAACATATTATTTAGAAGTAATTACACTAACCTCTTCTGAAGTTAACGCTTATTACATTAACACTATTCTTATTTATGAAATTACACTTATTTTCTTTATTTTATTATTTACAAAAGATAATAGTGTAGGAACTGTCTATAAAGTATGAGAGATAAGTGTATATTTCTCAAATAAAGAAAAGTATCTTATATAAAAAACATACAGAAAGGAAGGGATAAGTGCAATAAGCGCTAACCTTAAGAGAAGTCAGTGTGATTACTCATATTATCTATGTTGTAACATAGAACTGATTATAATTAACAATGTTTTCAATGGATATAGCTTGTAGCACCATATTTTGAGAAGGAATGGCAATACCTCTACCAAACTTCTAGTCATAGGATGATTTCAGAGCATCCCATGTACAATGTTGTTGCCAAATAATTCAGGGTAATCTAACACAGCTACTCATACAATACAGGTGATATATGTTAAACCAGGATACGAAGCTGATCTTGATCCTCTTGTACAAGATGCCCTCAGGCTAACCACCTCAGTGAAAGTATATTATAGCAGAATTGCAAATCATGATTGCCTGTTGGGTTTCAATATTTTAATTTTAGTAGAAGCTCCAATAAATATTTTTTTTTTGTTTTGCAGGATACTTGCTCGGAGTTGTGTGAGAAATCTGAGGCTACAGTACAATGTAAGCATTTTCTTTTTTGAAACTTCATGATGACCTACGAGGTCACTGTTGATTTCTTTCTTTTTCATTTTTTCTTTTTTATGATACAAGGGGCACCAACAAGGTAACCTTGAAAAAGATCAAGGAAAATTGCTGAAAGATTGTTTTATTTTTCAGATACTACTGGACAAAGCAGGGCCTCTGTTGACAAAAGGTGGTCTAGACTATTGGAACTAAAGAAAGCGACGTTATGATTTATGGTATAAAACAAGAAGTTTCATATATAGAAGAATTGTCAGTTTGCAAATAGATTGTATGTACTGATGAATAATATTCTTTTTTCTGAAATGTATACTTATGAACGATTGGAGAATATTTTTGACCGTGGACAATGTAATAATTTATCAAAGACTCTAGCTTTTTGGAGTACTGTATTTGGATTCTTGCATTTTACGAACATTAATCACGAATGAAAGAAATGTGTTCTAATAAATTTATAATTAGTTATGTATGTATTTATATTTTATTAAAATCTAAATCGTTGATTTTTTTAATCTGTTTTTTACTTTTAAATTGAATCTCACATTTATTAAGGAGTGAGAGATTTAAGAAAAGAAGAGAGTTACCTCTAAGTAACACATTCCATGTGAGGGAAAAAAAAAAAAACAAAGAAAGAGGCATCATCAGTTTGCTCCCTCAAAGTAACATTCTCTTACAGAGAATTTTTTGCAATTAGTTTTTTTATAATCTAACCCAAAGAGATACTTAAATGACTTGCATAATAGAAGTTACATGCAACTAATGTAGTGACTATCAATTGAATCTCACATTTATGAGGGAGTGCGAGATTTAAGAAATGAAGAGAGTTACATCCCTAAAGTAACACATTCCATGTGAGAGAAAAAAGGGGTATTATCAGTTTGCTATCTTCATAAAAAATGCAAATAATTTCAACTGTTGTCATTCATATCATTTCAAGTGTTGATCATCCATATTGATTACCAGACGAGCTTTTAGAGAACAAGATCCACAGGGAAGAATCACTGATCCTGGTAAAGTATCAACAGCCAGTAAAGATATCCTACTTCCATCCCTCAACAAGGAATACCCCATTTTCTGCAATTCCAGCGAGTCTACGGAGAAGTAATCACCACATCGGCACTGGTAAAACAGTTCCAATGCTTCTCCAGCATCTTCAGCTATCATATCCTGTAAGCTTACATCTTCTGCAACTTCAGCAGCCAAGACATCCTGCCTTGAACATTGCAGCTCATTATCATAAACTAAACGAGAGCTTGAATTGCCCAGAATTTCCCATGCCTTTTGTACTTTGAGAAATCTATCTCCGGTTGTTTGATTGCTGCTGGATGTCTCAGCCGTCTTCAATAGCTTATCAGGATGTAAACTGAGTACAGCACTACGATAACTAGCACGAATTTCTTCATAAATTGCATCTTCCTTGACATTAAGAACCTCATAATGGGTTTCCTGAATGGCATTCTTCTCCAGAAGCATTGTTGGATGCTGCTAGTTCTCAGATCACGAGTGCAAGGTTGTCTGCATTCAGCAGAGAAACATCAGAAACAAGCAAAAGGATGCAGTATCACATAAAAAGTACTTGTCTAATAATAACTACTGAAACTATACATTAACAACGTTTCATTAACATCCTGAGGTCTGTGGTGTGGGAAATCTCAATTTTCCAGCAAGTTTTTAATTATCAGTATGTAGCACATGAAGTAGACCACAGGGAACCACAAAATATTCTACAGCTCATCATAATGCTCTTAGTGTTAACTGCACTAAAGTACAAGAATATTTCGGCCCTGTTTGGAACCAATTCCAATAGGAATTCAATTATTTCAGTTAATTCAATTACATTCTATTATTTCCTAAATTCTCTTGTTTGGAGCAAATCTTAAAACTAATGGAATTCAATTAAGTTCCATTGTTTGGAATGTTTTTTAAATGAATAGTATTTATTTCAATTTTCTAATTTTACAATAACATCCTTCAAATGACAATAATTATTACATGCTAAGTTTACACATATTATCCTAAACTGGATAGCACTGCCATGTGAAAAAAAAAAAAAAAGAGGCATCTTTTATAGATTTCAAAATGATGGATCATGAGGATAGCCTATTTGTGCCTCAAAAGATATTGGCTGCTGTGAAACAGTCTTGGGTTGGCAGCAGTGGGAATTCAATGAGGAATGAAACAGGCATTGGATGGGTGTGAATCATGAAAAGTCTCAGACACAAAAGCAAAAGGGGAATGGAAAAAAATGATGAATAAAGAAAAGAAGATTATATAGAGCAAAGTAAAGCAAAGCCATCATTAACTAATCTCATTCCACAAGGTTTTGGATCAGCAGCTAGCATTAGAAATAATATCAAGCTCTGGCTTATATTCCTTCCCATTTGCAGTAATATATAATGCCAAAACTTGGCTTGAGTTTTTAGCAAAGCTCTGCTGCAGCAACGAAGAAGAACTCCCCCTTCAAGGGCTCACTTTTTTGGCTTCCTAGATCGCATACCTCCCACTTGATTAAACTTGTATGTTTCTAATCTGAAGCTTGGCAAGAAACAAAATATTGATGAACAGTGAACAAATTCTAGCATTGTTAAAAGCGCTACAGCATCTTTTGAGTCGTGTGTTTCATGATTCAGAGAGGGAGATAATGGAAGTTGAGGTACTTTTCAACATACACACCCACACTATCGGTACTAGCAAGAAGATTCATTGGCACTTCCCAATCAGCCCTGGAAAATTGAATCCCCCCGTAAATCCAGCACAACAACGCTGGCAACAAGGAACGGATTGCGATAACTCACCATAGATTTGAATGCCACCGCTGCGAATCTGCGATAACAAGATGGGGATTTCGAATCTGCAGTAGAAAGCTGAGGAAGCAAAGAAGGAATAGAGGAACTTGGGGGGGCTAGGGCACGAATGGAATAGGGGCTGGAACAATGGCGATTCGCGTCTCGGACGGAGGTTGAGCACTTGAGCTAAGCTTGAGGGACATCCAGCAACGCAGCGTTTTCCCTCGTGGAAAAATTTATTTTCAATTACTACACTTAATCATTGTTATTTAATTTAAATTTTATTATATAATAATTTATATTTATTTTATAATATTTTAATAAAATATAAGAATTTTTTTATAATAAATTAGACGATAAGTATTGAGTAATATGTGATTTGAGAAAAAATTTTAAATATTATTGTGTAGTATTAAATTTAACGATTAAAATTTAATTTAAATTTAATTATATAATATTTTATATTTAATTTAATGACAAAAATATTTTTTAATAATCTATTCATTTCTTTATTCAATTATTTATAATGTTTATTTACAATATTATTAATAATTAATTAAATTATTCTTTTAATTGTTAGTTTAAAATTTTAATTTTAAAATTTTTATTTAATAATTATTGTAAATGAAATATAAATTAAATTTATAATATAATGCAACAAAAATCTAAAAAAATTATATATAATATTAATATATGAAAGTATTTATAAAATTTATTTTTATATTTACTAATTAACTACTAATTCATGCATAAATATGAATTTTATTACAAGTTAAAAATAATAAATAACTCAAAAGAATAAATATGAATAGAATGAAATTTTAGCTAAAGTCACTCTTTTTTTCTTTTTCCAAAATTTACACACCAGTTAAAGTGCGCAAAGTGAAGTGCGCAGCTACTTTCCTTCTGTTTATGACACGAGGCCGAAGGTCATTAGCCGCTCCAATTTCGCTTAAAGGCTTTAATTTATGAGTTGATTTCCAACCTCTGTAAATTCTATCAGAGATTGTGATAGAACACACAATTCGTAATCATCAATAGGAGAATAATGATTCAGAGATTCCGTATAAGATAACACAGAGATCGCTCTGAAGATTTAGTTCACACTCACATACATATTAAATTACACTTTAGTCTCGTTTTAAAATGTGAAACTTTATATCAATTTGAAATTAAAATTTTAATTAATCAAGGCTTATAGCTATTACATTAACAAGTCGACTTCTTATAGTCATCACAAACTCTAATTGCATCAATTTTGTAACTTCGTAGCGCAAGGCTTCGAGGCAGCATGCATAGGCTGAGAGGCAATGTTCCTTTTCCTCCACAAATAGCTAGAAGAAACAGAAAAATGCGCACCGTAAAGCTTGGCCGAATTCATAATTTCAAGGTCGGGTGACAAAATCACATTGCCTTTTAAGTTTGTGACAAAGGGACAAGGACATTACAGCTACATAGTGCTGAACAACGAAATTCGTTTGGATCTCTCATACTTAAAAACCGTATCAAACTCCTCGTATGAACGGTTCTGCTAGCATTAGCATAACTAAAAACAATCCCATACTATCTAAAGATGTGCCTAATTCCATTATATCACCCCCATAACAAAGTGTAATGCAACTTCATCCATTATATGTCAGCAGCAAGGAAGTTGGTGGACAGTGCTACCTGCATAAAAATAATGAATGACTTGTGTAACACCAGTCATGCCATACCAAAGAAATGACAGCAACAGCTCAGAGAGGTAGGTTGGGAGAGAAAGTACCTTCTCGCCCAATTTGAATGGAGGAAGACCCTTGTAAGGGCAGGTACTGCACCTGAAAGCATCCCCTAGCCCACACTGCAGATCAAACACAACTTTGAGAGTAATGACAATTATGGGGAAAAAAAATCTGAAACAGCATTAGAGGATAGATTGACACAAATAGAGGGTAACTAACAAAGAGCACATCACAAAATCTGCAAGAGGATTGTAAGTTCTCATTGTACAAGTCACGCTGACCATAATTCAAATTGATCTTAGAAATTATTGTTCAATTAATGCTGATTAAAATTAATGTTCAATATAGTTTTCACAATATATAGGAATACTGTAAAATAAAGTAACTGAATTTTTGAAATGCAAGGAATGGATATATGTAACAAAAAGGATTGGATTTATGATGCAGCATAAGCTCCAACATTTAATGAAATTTAATTTACTTAACGTGAACACGGAGAGGGGGTTGTTTTAAACCCCTATCCTCTATTTCTATGAATCATCTGAGCCAAACAAAAAAGCTATCTAACTAAACCATCGTCAAGCTATTAAACTGCTTGTAAGAAAACATTACAACAAATCTAAATTTCTTAAAACTTAATATCTTAAGATGCACAGAAAATAAAATGAGTTCTCATAGAGCAGCACAGCCACGTGATATGCAATTAGAGATTCCAATGCAAGATAGCATAAACTAAAACTATATATTGCAAAAAGAAAAAAACATACACTGCCACAAGCCGATTGAGGATTATTAATCTGTTCTGCAGTCAATCCTAACTTCAATACTGTTTCCTCTGCTTCAGCCCTCCCACAAGTGCAATTTTTGCAGGCTTTTCTTGTACTTCCAATTTCACAATCACCTACTACACAAGCACATTAGCTAATATCAGACAGAAAACTAATTAATTGAGGACAGAAACTAGAAAAGTACTCTTTACCGGGTGGCAGCTGCGGTTTCTTTAAATCCTCTTCAGTCAAAAGACTATCTTCATCAATCAGATCTGAATCATCATCAAGTTGCACTTTAGGTGAACTCTTCACCACCTTCTTTAATGCAAAAGATGAACCAATTTTCCATGAAGGCTTGGTAGCTTTGATCTATGTGCAATGCAGAACATATTGACTGTTAGAATATGTAAGATGGTCATAGTAAAGTTAATTACAAAAGGAAAAAAAAGAACATTTTTACGTGACTCGTGGCCCAATAATCCACTTGTCAGGCAATAGGAAGACAAATTTGCCAAAAGGCGATTAAGCAAGAAAAAATAAGAAAATATTACGATAAAATCAAGCAAAGTCTAGCTGAAATTGATGATAGAGCTCAAAATGAGAAACCATTAACTTGAAACTAGTAATTGTCAAGAGAAAGGAAGTACGGAAAAATATGAGGACAGATACCTGAGATTCTTAGATTACCTAGATGTCTCTGTAAGATCTTTGAAATGCATTAATTCGGAGAATTTTGTTATACAAAAAACACATGTAAGGACAGAAATTTCAAACACATAATCACGCCTCAAACAACAAGGATACATGTGTATGTAAAATGCACTTGTTGCTCTATGGATATGATAGGTAAAGAAGGAAATGCCATATTAAGTCAAAACATCAAATACTCATCATTCTTGAATATCTCATACTGATGGAATGTGGAATAGGAACGATGATGGATTATGAGATGGGAATGACAATGGGATATAGAACAGGAATAATTATCGGGTATGGAATAATGGGAATTATTATAATCTGGTTATTATGGGTTTTTTTTTTTGTTTTTAAATTAGGCTTATTTGGGGTATTTTAATAATTTGGGACTCTTGGGTTTTCTATTTAAAGATTGCTATGTATTGTGATTGAGGGCATTTGAATTTGAGATAGATATCAGTTCTATTTCTCCCTCTCCAATATTTTGTTTCTCTCCCTCTCCTCTTCTCTTCCCCTTTGCTATTCTCTTTTCTCCCAAAATATCTTCTTCTGCCATAATTACTCCCTCTCTTCCCATTTCTTCCTATTTCTCCCTAATTCCTTCTCCCTCTCTCGGTCTCTCCAATATTCTGTTTCTTCCTTGCAATCCTCTGATTACATCCACACCACTTAGTTTTCCTGCCTACCTTAGTCATCAATGACCCATCCTCAACTGTCTCACCCATATATATGTGCACCTTCCCAGCCACATCCCTGCTCACCTCCCAGTCATCAAAGATCAGTCCACTCCATCAGCCACGCCACCACTTTACTTAACTACCATTTTTGACGTTTGATGAAGTCCAATCATGTAAACCTTGGAATTTTTCATAGCTAAGACCACCGTTGGGCTCAAGAAATTCTGATTGGCAGCTTTGTGGTGTTGCCATTGTCAAATGTTGCCAGAAAGTCACCATTTCATTGCTGGAAACTGAGCCTGTGGCTGCCATAGCAAGATTTCCATCTTATGGTTGTAGTTTAAAAAAAGGGACCTCACCATCAGATCCAACAGGCCCCAAACTGCGGGGAGATAAGATCCATTGCAGAAAGCTGCTGGACATGCCACCAAGCGCTACCGCATCTTGGGAGTCAAATATGGGAATAACGGTGGGGTATAGCCATATAGGACAGGAATAATTATTAGGTATGGAATAATATATTGAAGATTATTGTAATCTAGTTACTTAGGACGTTCTAATAATTAGGGATTATTAGGGAATTTGAGATTGATATCAGTTCTGTTTCTCCCTCTCCAATATTCTGTTTCTTTTCCTCTCCTCTTCTCTCCCCCAAGTTTTCCTCTTTTCTCCCCCAATTTCTCTCCTTCTCCCTCCCTTTCCCTCTCTCTTTCTGTTTCTTCCTTCCTCCCCTCTGGTTTCACATCATATACTTTCCAATGAGATTGGGATCCAACATGCTTGCGAGGTTGAAAGTTCAATATGGATTCACATCATATACTTTCCAATGACAATTCCTGAAGTTATGAGTAAAGTCCAACACCTACCTTTCTCTTTTAAATTTTTGTTTTTGATTGATGATAAAACCAATATTGTACCAAATTTTAGAATTCCTAGACAAAAGATACCTGGGTGTGATGACTGACAACTAGATGTCTGATGGTTAGAAATGTGATTTATCCTCAGCATACTAAAGCCTTCCTATGATACTTTGCTAAATTACATTTTTATCTGTACAACCAATGAACATCTGACAGAAGCTGACCAATCTATATTCAAGGTAAACATCAAGCAGCATTGACACATGACACTAGTCATCACCAATGACACTATAGACGAGAGGGAAAAAAAAAAGAAATTTAGGATACAACAGAAATTTATGAAGATAATTTAAAACTGGTCCCAGTTTCTATCCCTCCATTTATACAATCCTCCTCCCAAAACCTAAAGCACGATAACATCACTCAATTAAAGTGCTTTCTACAGTGATCCATCACAAAAAGCAGCAGCTCTTGTTTTTACAGTAATCCATCGCTTATACTGGTAGACTGGGTTTTAACGCCACTGGTGAATTGGACACTCTAAACCCAAGACACATGTGAGTACAGCCTATTATTCAACTCATCCATGACATGATTCTATTGTATTCTATTGTACAACAAACCAAACATGAGAAAACAATAACACATTGATGAAAAAAAAATATTATGATGAATAAAAGATGGCAGATGCCAGATAATGAAACTTACCCCATAAGATTTGCCTTCTAATGGGACAGTTGATTTTAATTGCAAAACTTGTGTTTCTGAAAACCCAGCCAACAATAACTTGTTCTCAAGATCAGATATCATCTGCACCAACAAGGGGGGTCAATCAGATCATATATAACAATACAAATTCACCCAGGTACAATCCACGCTGTTATTATATTACCTTATCAGCTGAACCCACAGCAGACTGAGAAGGCTTGCGAATAAGAGTTGTCCCACCTACTTTTAACACTCTCAAGATCTCTTGAACCAGTTGTTCAGTAGGACAATCAACTGATTTCCAGAATAAAATGACAAAATCCACAGAGGAAGATTCCACTGGCAACTTGCCTGTAGTTTGCAAGAAGAATATGCTGTAAAAATTGGTTTCTTTGACTACACTACAAATAAAATATCATATAAGCATGAAATGGGAAAATCATGTATTTATGAGGAAAAATTGCATTTCACCCACTTCGAACGTTGGCTGCTCTTTAGTCTTTAAAAGATCACTAGTACTTTCAATTTTGGATATTAACCAGCTCAACTTTGAGAAATTTGCAATCATTAACTATGGGGTTGACACATGTTTAAAGAAGGTGGATGGAATACAGACAGTATTGGCTATTTTCTGTTTTTTCCAAGTTCAGGCAGTTAATTGCCAAAATTAAAAGTTCAACCAGTTATTTGCAATAGAGCCAAAGTTGAAGTAGCTAAGATGAAATTTTCCCGTTCTACAATTGCAGCTCTAGCAAACAAAAAGAAAAAGGACAGGTGAGAAGAAGAATGAAAGTAAAATCCCATCAACATGATATCCTCACTCACTAGTAACTGGACATGAGTTGTTATACAAAATAAATTCATATTGAAGCAACAAAGATCAACTTACACAACTAGATAAATAAAACATCTGACAACAATACATAGAAGCAAGATTCTTCAAATGCAGCCTCTCTTAGCTAGATTCCCTTATTCTATTAAGTAAAATAAAGCATAAATAGAAAAGATATACGCAAAACTTGATCTTTCTATGTAGATTAGAAGTAGATAGAGCTGCCAAAAATGGCATACGAAAATGCTTTCAATAATAACCATCATCTGAATTGGAAAGATGAAGCATGTTTATGCTTGGCTTCCTTACATGAATGAACACTTAATACCTGGCACAGAGCCCCAATAATTAAAAATCAGTATCACAAGCTATTGTGCATGCTCATCCATTGGCATTTTAATTTATACAACAGAGTTGAACATGAACTCCAGGAAAAGGCAGTTGAACTCTTATGTTTTAAAGCATCAAGTCAAGCTAATATGTATAGAAGCCTAACATGTATATTAATTCACGAATGCAACTTCCATACATTATGTGACAACAGCATCTGATCGCAAAATCCCTCAAGAAGAGATATAGCCAAGCATCACTTGCAATAAACACTGCATCGTTTCCTTTGATGAATACAAAGTTGAGGAACATGCATGCAATGGCAAAGTATAACTCATTGGTTTATGTTACAAATTTGTTCTAGTAAGTAATCCTGTAGGACATATTCTATATGCAAAATCAGTATGAATTATATAGAATAATAAAATTGCAATCAAAGGATTGGGAGAATTACTTAGTGAAGATGCACATGTAAGAACCAAAGGATCATATTGCTCAACCCCTTCATTGCCAAGCTCTCTGATTGCATCAAACACTTGGCTGACAGGAAGGACTGCTTCATCTGTACATGCCAACACAGCGCCATGCGTCTTTGCAGCATCGTACAATATTCAAAAACTTATGATTAGAATGTTGCAACTTATACATGTCCACGGTTTACCTCAGAGGCACAGAGATAGGAATCTTTCGGCAGTTGAATGAGAAGAAAAACAAATATGAAAATGGACTAAACAGAAAAAAATAAATAAAAAATTTGACCTGTAATCAGAAAATACCCGCAAGTGACCCACCAATTCGCATAAACAATTTTCAAAAGGAAACATTAATAAAACCCATCCAAAACTTACTAAAAAAATGATTCTAAAATTTGATTTCATTTCATGGAAAAAGTGAACCAAAAATATAGGAGGGCATTTTCAAGTTTTTTTTTTTTTTAAAAAAAAGACTGAATGAAATAGAGAAAAAGGAATCACGGAATGTAAAGGAAATTAAAATTCGAATAATTGTCTTCAAGCCCAAAATCTTAGACAGAAGAAAACACTCGACGCAGCGAAATGGATCATGGATGTTGACGAAAACGAAGAGAAAAATCTAACAAGAAAAATAACGAAAAAAGAGAAAAATCTAAAGAGAGAAACGAAGGGAGAAGAAGAATAAGAGGAACGTAACCATAGTGATGAGATCTTCCAGTAAGAAGAGGAACCTAGAACCTTCGGCAAAGAGCGAGTTTCACAGACAGAGCTGTTCAAAGTTGCCGACCCTCAGCAGAATTTGAGAACGGGGAATGAGTCGGTGCGGGTTTTAAATGGGGAATGGGTCGGTGCGTAGCGTGCGTGAGACACATTTGAGGCTTACGTGGACAAAGTCTAGTGGACCCCACATATGGAGCTGGCATGCCTCGGAAAAATTACTGCATGTTCTTGAGTCATTATCCTTGTCGAATTGATAGGTTAACATTAAATAATTAAAAGATGCATTTATATAAAAAAAAATAAAATATACGATATAAAGTAGAAATAATTAAGAGTGTTTGGTTTAATTTTAAAAAGAATAGTAATTAAATTAATTAAATTTAATATATTAAAAATCAATCGTTTTAATTTAATTAAAGAATATCTGACTCAATTAATTTTTATTTAAATATTTTTTAAAAAAATATATTAATTTAAAATTTTTTATTGTATGATTTAATTAATAATAAATTAACTTTAAAATATTAATAAAAATATATTTAAATAAATATAAACAATATATAAATATAAATATTTTTATAAAAATAATAATTTATAAATATATAATTATCACTATATATATATAATTGTATAAATTCTGTTTAATTTAATTTAATTTATTTTTTAAAACAAAAATTAAAAATCAAATCAAATTAATTAATTTATATAAAAAATTAAAACAAAACTGATTAATTTATTTTTAATTTTTTTATTCTATTTTTTCAAACCAGATTAGTTTAATTTGGTTTTAAAAAAAATAATTAATGTTAGATTTGAGAAGTGTGTCATTTAATACTGGAATGTCATATAATTGGACAGGAGAATTAAATTCTAAGGGCAGAAGCATGGAATAATTTCTCCGTGCGTGGTCGCGAATTGACGACTTCGCAGTGAATCCGCGGGTCAAGGAAATCAGTTCGGTCTCCCAACTCCAGGTTCTCTTGGGTTTGTTCTCTGCACACTTTCCATCGTTCCCCGGCGTCGATTCGCACTTGGCAAGTTCCGATCTTCTTCAAACCTTCAATCAAATCAGATCTTCCCTAGACATGAATCATGCCAAGACTTGGAAGTGCATCTTCACGCATAACCTGCGTGCTTCACCAACTCTCTTCCATGTCGGAATTGAAACAAGTCCAAGCGGTCATCACCAAAGCAGGCCTTCACGCTCGCATTCCTTTCATTGCCAAGTTAATTCTGTTCTCGGCCCTTTCTCTGATGGGAAACCTGTTCCATGCTTAATCTCTTTTTCAAGAAACTTCCATGGACAACTCTTTTCTTTGCAACACCATGATTCGAGCTTTTGTCAACAGTTCCTTCCCCATTCAAGCTCTGAACATTTACAACCACATGAAAAGCATCAACGTAGTCTCTGATTGTTTAACCTACAATCTCGCTCTGAAGGCCTGCTCTAGGACTTACAGGTTCCTAGAAGAATGTGGCAAGAGCGATGATGGGTTTGCTATTGTTTTTAAAGGGGCTGAAGTTCACTGCAGAGTTCTGAAATTAGGGTTCGATGAGGATCCGTGTATTCAGAACTCATTGCTCTATATGTACTGTCAATGCGGGTTGGTGCCCGTTGCCCAGCATTTGTTTGATGAAATGAGTAACAGAAGTTTGGTTTTTTTGGAATATCATAATATCGGCGTACAATCATATCAATGATTTTGAATTGGCAGATTACCTTCTTGAGTCAATGCCACACAAAAATGTTGTTTCATGGAATACTTTGATTGCAAGAATGTTGGGTAATATTTTTAAGTTATTTTATTATTAATTAAATCATACAATAAAAAAGTTTAAATTCATATATTTTTTTAAAAAAATATTTAAATAAAAATTAATTGAATCAAATATTTTTTAATTAAATTAAAATCGATTGATTTTTAATATAAAAAATTTAATTAATTTAATTACTATTATTTTCAAAGTTAAACCAAACACTCTTAATTATTTCTACTTTATATCGTATATTTTATTTTTTATATAAATGCATCTTTTAATTATTTAATGTTAACCTATCAATTCGACAAGGATAATGACCAAGAACATGCAGTAATTTTTCCGAGGCATGCCAGCTCCATATGTGGGGTCCACTAGACTTTGTCCACGTAAGCCTCAAATGTGTCTCACGCACGCTACGCAACACCTCATCCCCCCTTTAAAACCCGCACCGTCTCATTCCCCGTTCTCAAATTCTGCTGAGGGTCGGCAACTTTGAACAGCTTGTCTGTGAAACTCGCTCCTTCCCGAAGGTTCGAGGTTCCTCTTCTTACTGGAAGATCTCATCACTATGGTTCGTTCCTCTTATTCTTCTTCTCCCTTCGTTTCTCTCTTTAGATTTTTCTCTTTTTTCGTTATTTTTCTTGTTAGATTTTTCTCTTCGTTTTCGTCAACATCCATGATCCATTTCGCTGCGTCGAGTGTTTTCTTCTGTCTAAGATTTTGGGCTTGAAGACAATTATTCGAATTTTAATTTCCTTTACATTCCGTGATTCCTTTTTCTCTATTTCATTCAGTCTTTTTTTTTAAAAAAAAAAAAACTTGAAAATGCCCTCCTATATTTTTGGTTCACTTTTTCCATGAAATGAAATCAAATTTTAGATTCATTTTTTTAGTAAGTTTTGGATGGGTTTTATTAATGTTTCCTTTTGAAAATTGTTTATGCGAATTGGTGGGTCACTTGCGGGTATTTTCTGATTACAGGTCAAATTTTTTATTTATTTTTTTCTGTTTTAGTCCATTTTCATATTTGTTTTTCTTCTCATTCAACTGCCGAAAGATTCCTATCTCTGTGCCTCTGAGGTAAACCGTGGACATGTATAAGTTGCAACATTCTAATCATAAGTTTTTGAATATTGTACGATGCTGCAAAGACGCATGGCGCTGTGTTGGCATGTACAGATGAAGCAGTCCTTCCTGTCAGCCAAGTGTTTGATGCAATCAGAGAGCTTGGCAATGAAGGGGTTGAGCAATATGATCCTTTGGTTCTTACATGTGCATCTTCACTAAGTAATTCTCCCAATCCTTTGATTGCAATTTTATTATTCTATATAATTCATACTGATTTTGCATATAGAATATGTCCTACAGGATTACTTACTAGAACAAATTTGTAACATAAACCAATGAGTTATACTTTGCCATTGCATGCATGTTCCTCAACTTTGTATTCATCAAAGGAAACGATGCAGTGTTTATTGCAAGTGATGCTTGGCTATATCTCTTCTTGAGGGATTTTGCGATCAGATGCTGTTGTCACATAATGTATGGAAGTTGCATTCCGTGAATTAATATACATGTTAGGCTTCTATACATATTAGCTTGACTTGATGCTTTAAAAATAAGAGTTCAACTGCCTTTTCCTGGAGTTCATGTTCAACTCTGTTGTATAAATTAAAATGCCAATGGATGAGCATGCACAATAGCTTGTGATACTGATTTTTAATTATTGGGGCTCTGTGCCGGGTATTAAGTGTTCATTCATGTAAGGAAGCCAAGCATAAACATGCTTCATCTTCCAATTCAGATGATGGTTAATACTGGAATGTCATATAATTGGATAGGAGAATTAAATTCTAATGGCAGAAGCATGGAATAATTTCTTCGTGCGTGGTCACGGATTGACGACTTTGGAGTGAATTCGCCGGGTCAAGGAAATCAGTTTCGGTCTCCCAACTCCAGGTTCTCTTGGGTTTGTTTCTCTGCACACTTTCCATCGTTCCCCGGCGTCGATTCGCACTTGGCAAGTTCCGATCTTCTTCAAACCTTCAATCAAATCAGATCTTCCCTAGACATGAATCATGCCAAGACTTGGAAGTGCATCTTCACGCATAACCTGCGTGCTTCACCAACTATCTTCCATGTCGGAATTGAAACAAGTCCAAGCAGGTCATCACCAAAGCAGGCCTTCACGCTCGCGTTCCTTTCATTGCCAAGTTAATTCTGTTCTCGGCCCTTTCTCCGATGGGAAACCTGTTCCATGCTCAATCTCTTTTTCAAGAAACTTCCATGGACAACTCTTTTCTTTGCAACACCATGATTCGAGCTTTTGCCAACAGTTCCTTCCCCATTCAAGCTCTGTACATTTACAACCACATGAAAAGCATCAATGTAGTCTCTGATTGTTTTACCTACAATTTCGCCCTGAAGGCCTGCTCTAGGGCTTACAGGTTCCTAGAAGAATGTGGCAAGAGCGATGATGGGCTTGCTATTGTTTTTAAAGGGGCTGAAGTTCACTGCAGAGTTCTCAAATTGGGGTTCGATGAGGATCCGTGTATTCAGAACTCATTGCTCTATATGTACTGTCAATGCGGGTTGGTGCCCATTGCCCAGCATTTGTTTAATGAAATGAGTAACAGAAGTTTGGTTTCATGGAATATCATGATATCGGCGTACAATCGTATCAATGATTTTGAATTGGCAGATTACCTTCTTGAGTCAATGCCACACAAAAATGTTGTTTCATGGAATACTTCGATTGCAAGATACATTAGGTTGGGTAATATTGAGGCTGCAAGAAGGGTGTTCCAATTTATGCCTGAGAGGGATGCTGTATCCTGGAATTCTATGATTGCTGGTTGTGTGTCTGTTAAAGATTATGCTGGAGCGTTAGCACTCTTTTCTGAGATGCTAAATGCCGAGGTAAAACCAACAGAAGTAACACTTATATCTGTCTTGGGTGCATGTGCCGAAACAGGTGCACTGGAAATAGGTAAGAAGATTCACGAGTCCTTGAAAGTGTGTGAGCATAAGATTGAAGGGTATTTGGGCAACGCCCTGCTGAATATGTATTCTAAATGTGGGAATTTGAGTTCAGCTTGGGAAATATTTAATGGAATGAGGATAAAAACAATAAGTTGTTGGAATGCCATGATTGTTGGTTTGGCTGTCCATGGTTACTATGAGGAAGCTCTGCAATTGTTTTCAGCAATGGAACAGGGGCCTGGTACAATTAAGCCTAATCGGGTAACATTCATTGGTGTTTTGGTTGCTTGTAGTCATAAGGGTTTAGTTGATGAAGCAAGATGGCATTTCGATCATATGGTAAAGCAGTACAAAATTCTGCCTGACATTAAGCATTACGGTTGCATGGTTGATCTTTTAAGCAGATGGGGTTTGTTGGAAGAAGCCCATCAGATGATCAAGACGGTCCCTCTCCAAAATAGTGCTGTTTTATGGAGAACGTTGCTGGGTGCTTGTAGGAAACAAGGTAACGTGGAGTTGGCCGAGATATCCTTCAAACAACTTGCCAAATTGGAGCATCTAACAGATGGAGATTACGTTTTGGTATCTAACATTTATGCTGAAGCCGAGAGATGGGATGAGGTTGAGCGAGTAAGGAGTGAAATGGTTGACTTGCATGTTCCTAAGCAAGTTGGCTATAGCCAAATCGATATGAATGAATCTGATAAATTGCATCGGTATTAACCATTGAAAGTTTTTAAAGGTCGGTCATTGTCAAAGTTTAAGATTCATTATAGTGACAACAGCCATCAAGGGAACAGAGAATGACCAGTAATCTTTATCTCTAACCTTTCTGTTCATTATTTTGTACGAAAATATATAATTGCAAAATCACGATGCTAATTAATGTATTTTTATCTTCACACATAAATTGATGAGAGGATTGCAAAGACAAACATGGGTTGCTAATATATATATATTAGTATATGGCCCAGGGTACTCCGGAAAGCAATTTGTTCTCCAGTAAGTTTCTCATACCGCATTTCCTTAATATTGAAATCCTGCACTTTTAATTGATATCTTAAGCTGAGGACCTAACTGGATTATAATAATAGCATGGCAGTGCATAAGATCATAGCAATCAAGGCATCCGAATAATCATTTAGAAAAGAGTTACCGTCCTTGTGCAGATGCATCTCACGTTTTTACTATCAATAATGTTAATTCCTGACATAAGAAGCTACAGTCTGGGGATTTTGGGGATTTTGTAGCTTCTGGAATAATATTGAGTTAGAAAGTAGAAAAATTGAATTTTTATGCTCTGTTGAATAAATGAATAAAATTTTATTCATTGTTGGGTAGCAAAACTGTATACTAAGTATGTCAGGCATGTGCCCTTTTGTGTATGGTGAAAATCCTTAATTACGGTAGATTTGAGGACTCTGGAAGCTGGGAGACTTAAATTCACAAACATGTAACAAGTATTAGTCAGGACCAAAAATAAGAAAAAAAAAACAGTAAAAAAAAAGTCATTCTAAAGCAGACGCTGGCAAAAAATGCCGATTTTGAAAGAAATTCATAGACTCATACCCCAAATTACAAGCTTCAATCAAGCAAACATTATTCTGTCAATTAAAAGTGGAATAAACAGAGAAATTTTACTTAGAATATAACATATTAAGAGAACTATAATGCAACCAATCGGAGACTTGACCATAGAATTTCCAGCATAGTAACCTAACTTTGAAATTATGGGAATTTAACCACAACTCAGTATGGTGATTAAATCAGGCAAAGATGATGGCCTTCCTTTAAACTAACCCCAGCACAAGCATAGCTCAAAGCCAGGCCAGCTATCCTACAACTCCAATCTATTGATGGCCACCACAAGGTAGTTGCAGCTCAACATAGGAATTTCAGACTACAAAGCCCTCCATTGAAACATGACACCATGGCATGCCATGCCATGGGGCAAAGTTTGCAATTTCCTATACAGTGTGAATTCAACAGAAATTAGTGTGACACTCTTTAATCCAATTATACGGCACAAAGGACCAATGGCTGAGATTGCAACTAAGTTGAAACAACATTGAATGTTGAAGTCATGATGCCAGGTAAGCTTACCCATGTTAGTGCAAGTAATAAGATAGAACTTAAACAACAAAGATTTCAGAACATGCTGTCCACCATGAGCTCCACCTTTGCAATTGTTTGCTCATGAAAGTTTATTAAGGCCATGAAAAAAACGATGTTTTCTTCTCTTCGAGTGCCTCCGAGACTCTTTTGTCATGACATAGGGGACAAAATGTACCTGCATAGGCATAAAATACCACTAAGCTCCACTATGTTTCCATAAGAAATAAGACATCATTCAATAAAATGAAAAGACAAGAGACTTAAATGAATTTGTAATAGAAAATCTTGAAGAAAACTTAGATAAAAAATTGCTATTATAAAAGGGGAAAAAGTGAAAAAAAAAAAATCCAGCTGAGAAAATGAACTGATTAAGTACAGCAACATTCTCCTATTTGCTGACATAATATAACATGTAAATAAACCATATAATTTCCATATCAAAAGATATCTGAGCATTTTTAAGACATTTTGAGCATAAATATGAGAGTGAGTATAATCAATCCATGCCAACGGAAGAAGGATTCTTTCAACAATTTATGATATTTAAAATTCCAATTTTCATAAAAGAGAATACACAGGGAAAAAAAGTACTGAAGAGATACAAAATCCTTCTTAACACTTGGAATTTATAGGGCAAACCTGAGAATTATTTCGTATACCAAAATTTTGAAGTGCATGATCATCATCTAGGAGCTTGTTGTTATGGTGTGACATGCAATAATTTGCCCATACATGCTTCCTGCAATTGCATCAATTTTAAGGAGAGTAAAAAAGAGAAAAAAAAAAAGTTATGTCGATATGTTGCTATCTTTTTGTTCACGAATTAAGAGTTTCAAAAACCAATTCCTTTTGGCAATATAGAGTTATGCAAAATCAGGATTTCTAGAAATCAACTATTGCTATCAAATATTAGACCATTGTTAACTGAGTAGCTGTGTGAAGAATAGAGTTCAATCACTAATATGCTATGTGCAATAACTTTTGGAAAAAGAGAAGTTACTAACTTCTTTCTCCTTTCGAGAAGTGATGATGGAATAGAGAGAAAAAGAAAACTGTAGCTCACCAAGAAATATGACGGTGACCCATATTGGATTGTTCCACATCATTTACTTTCTTCTTGATGGCAAGTTTCAAATCCTTGACTGTTGCTGAATTCATCACTGTCACATCTTCACCGAAATTACAAGTCAAGCATAGCTTTATTCGTAATTTCCCTGTCTTTTTGCAGGGCAATAAATTCCCAGGTAAAGACAAGTGTTGGATGACGAGCTATTAAAGAGTATGAGAATTACCAAATGAAGTCCCATCCAATTTCAAGACAGAAATGCGCATGGCACTACCCAATTCAAGGCTGAAGAGAGTGTCAACATCTGCCAAGGTTGGGTTCTTTGGGACATCAGCAAGTATAGGATCATCTAGCAAGGTTGTTAGCACTGAGTGCAGTCTTGCCTTCTTCACGCTGCTGTTGTTATATTCTCCCATATAGCGCTGAAGCTTTCCAAAACGAGCAACTGTCTACATGTGAGGGAGCATCATTTACAATGGATAAGAAAAAATTTCTCAATACTTAAATCTTAATTTAAGTATGTGTTTGAACCCAGCATAATTTTTATTTCCATCATTAACTTCATATAATTATCATTTGCCTCATCCATATATAATTATATAATTTGAAATGCCTCTATATAATATTTATACAATCCATACTATAATCTTTCAAAAGAAAAAAAAAAAAAACCCTTAGCCCTCTTTGACTCCTTTTTTTCTAATGATTTCATCAAACAGGTGTCGTAACTCGTAAGAATTAAGAAGATTGTAAGAAGCACACCTAAAAGCAACTCAATGGTCTACTACTTTTCTTCACCTTTTCTCTCAGCAAGCCAATTCCGTAAACTGAATTTTCCTGTAAAACATCATGACCAGAATGCAGGCACGCACTCAACAGTTTAGCGAAGCATGGATATGTGAAGATTGGTTACACATACTCAGATATGCACAACGCCCGGTAAGAGAGAGAGGGAAAGATGGGAAAATCCAAAGTAAGAGAACAAAATAAAATTGAATATACCTAGCTGATTGTTGACAGAATTGCCACAATTCCCTTTGCGAGCGATGAGAGAAGGAAGCGAGGCAAACACTGATCCAAGTGAAGTAATGGGACGATAAAACCGAACACACACACGGGGACAGGGTGCTATTGGGAGCTAAGAACTTCTATTAAAACCCTCTTTGGTTCAACCGGTGAGCTCCATTTAACACCAGCAGACCCAAAATCTTCAAAGAAAAATAAAATCACGATCAAACAATTTGAACTGTGAACAAGACTTGTAATTACTCAGAAAAGGGGGGGAAAATAATGGGATTAGGGTGAGGATGTAGGGAAACGGAGTTGCGGGAAGTATTCCAGAAGCGCTAGGTTCTCTGGTCTGTATCCTTCTCTCCCCTCTCTGTTTCGCCTGCGTTGCTCCCCTTGCAATTGCGCAGGGAGAAGCCCCAATGCAATGAAAGTGGCATTCTTTGTCTTGCCTTTAAAAGAGTTCATATATATATATATATATATATTAAAAAACCATAATTATTTTTATATTAGTAATATTAATCTTTTAAATGTGTGATTAAAATTTAATTTTTTAAATAATTATGAATTTAAAAATTATTAAAAAGTAGATAAATATGAATAATGTATAAAAATAGAAAAAGAAATGTATGATTTAATTTTATTTTATAAATTATATAAGATATTATGAAAATAATAATAATATATTTGTTTTGTATCAATTAAGATTTGTCAATTTTTCGAAAGATTTTAAGGACACAATCCTTATTATGATTTCATATATTTAGAAAGAATAATTTTTTTTATATACTGATCTAAAATTTGAAGTCAAATAATTAAAATAAAAAACATGTTTCTTTAATTACTAAGTTAATTTTCTTAGACTAAATAAAAAATATTTAAAACGCTGTTATCAAAATGAAGAGTATCAATTTCTTTAAAGGAAATCCTAAACTAAATAAAAAATATTTGAAACACCGTTATCAAAATCAAGAGTATTTTCTTTTTTTTGTCATCCAAAATCAAGAGTACCAATTTCTTTAAAGAAAATCCTGGATTAGCAGGCCTGAAGGATTAACAAGGAAATCGCTTTGAAAAAAGTAGCTTCTGCATTTATGAGATGTGATGGTCATATAACTTTCAATTTTATGCTAAGAGATCAATGAATCGAATCAGCTTGTTTTGAATAGTGAATTAGTTTAAAATATAATTAGATTTATAAACTAAATGAGTTAAATTTAAATATACAATTAAATTTATTAAATAAATAAGATGAATTTAAAACAAGTTCAACTTAATTCATTTGATTCAAAAATTAGTTTTATAACATAATTTAAAAGTAAAACAAGTTTGGAAAAAAATATAAAAAATATAAATTAACATTTGATTTATTTAATTTATTTTATCTTATTTTAATTTATTTTAACTTAATTTCATTTTAGTTCGTTTGATTTATATAATTCAAGTTATCAAACTGAGTTCAAATTACAAAAAATAATTAATACTAAATTTGAGTTAAGTTTTAAACAGAACAATTTCTTATCGAGTAAAGTCAAAGTGAGCTGAACAACTTCTTATTAAATAGAGCCGAAGTAAATCTCAGGTAAAAAAGAAAAAGAAAACTGACCATGGTGATTCTATAAACAGTTCCAGACTTCCAGCTCTCGAGCCCTGCCTCCTCTAAATACGTAATAAAATAGTATATAAACTCATAGGTGATAAAAAACACATGAAGCTCCAGAGAATTCGAGCTCTCCATGGACTCACTCATGACTCTATCTATTTATTGAGACTGATTCCGAATTATTGTCTATTGTTTAATGCTATTGTGTTCAAACTGAGTAGTGACATTTACACAAATTACTCAGCCCAAAATGCACACATGATGTCATGTGGCTTGGTCTAAATTTATTAAATCCCACTTCAATTTAGGTGAACAAATTAAACCTAGATTCAGTGCCCTACAGTTTGTGTAGATCCAGCCACCTATTAATTTATTTTTTCAGAATCGTGGGCCTTGAATTTTTTCCCTTCTTTTCACAAGCAGAGCCTATATAAAAACAGCATCACTTCAGTTTCATCCCTTGGCTCAAAGCCTCAAATTTGAATCATCCTTAGCTCAAATAACCTGCCTACTTTGCATCCTACCTTTGATCTGTACACCTTAACACGCTCTCCTTAGCAATCCCTAGCACCAAGTTTTGCATTCCTCAAGCACAGGAGACTGGGAGAGTGGAGTCAACACACACACCAATTGCCAGTTTTTTAAGGGAAACAATGCCAAAATCGCTGGGAAAACTCAAATCATAAATCATTTACTTCAAACGCTCTGCATAACTGAATAATACTGCTACACTAGTGCTAACAACATTATTTTTGACAGACAACATTCCGTCAAGCATTCTGCAGATGCAAATTAATCTGTTCAAATTAAGATTCAAAGACCAAGAAAGAAGCGAAGTAATGTCATCTAATTACCTCTGCAACATACAGAGAGAAAGAACAATAAATCGGGGGAATATAGCTTGCATTTGAATGCTCTCATGTCAAGGCTGTGTCCAAAGGCTAAATTGCTAAACCTGGAGCCACGTTTGACTCAGTAGATTTCTTATAGTGATAGAGTAGCTTCAATTTTACCCCATGATTCTGCAGCTGGACCTTTAAGCCTCTTCTTCATCTCCTCAACAATCTCTTTTGCCTCTTCCACCTTTGAAATTTTCAACAACCCCCTAACAAGACCCTCCATTGCCTCAAATGGAGGAACCCATTTCCTCTTTAAAATCTCTTTACATATCTCTAAAGCTGATTCATACTCTCCCTCCTTAACCATGTTCCGGATCAAAGAATAATATGTGAAGGAACTTGGTGAAACAATCATGCTGCCCACAACCTTTCTAGCAGATTCAAAATCTCCCAATCTGCAAAACCCATCAATTATAACGTTATAACTAGCAGAGTTTGGCTCGATTCCTTTTAAGACCATCTCGTCCAACAATTTCTTGGCCCGAATGCACTCTTTGTTATTACACAACCTTGAAATCCTATAATTATAAGTTGCCAAATTCAACTCCAAACTTTTCTTCAAAATTTCGTTCACCATCCCATCAAACCCACTAACATCCCCATTGCTCAAATACGCTCCCAAAATCACGTTATACGAGTCCATATTCGGCAGCACCTTAGCATCCTTCTCCATCTTCCGGATCCATTTCTTCGCAGATTCTATGTCATTTTCTTTAACAAATGCTTTCAAAACCAAGTTGTGAGACGAAACACCGGGGCTAAGCTTAATTTTTCGCGGAAATATTTTCAAATAGCTCGTGAACTTTCTGACACAACCCATTGTTCAGATGAACAGTGAGCACCGCACAGAGCGATTTCTCCGACAATTCACAGCGTTTATGTTGATGCATATGATCGAAAACTCGCATTACGTGGTCGACCATCCCGGCGCTTGAGTACAGCATGATCAAACGGACCCAGAAGCCTTCGGAGTTGGTGGCGGGTGAATCGGAAGGGAACTTTATCTGGGTTCGTAGAATGCGATCAACCAGATCGAGGCGTTGCGCTCGAGCGAGTTTGCGCACAGAGAGGTGAAATATTTCACGGTGGCGACGGAAGGTGGGAAAGTGGGAGCATTCCTGAAAGGTTTTGGCGAGCTTTTCAGGGTCTTTTTCGGATATAATGGAGGCTCTGGCAGCTCGAAAAGAAGGAAATGGTAAGCGCTGTTTGGAAGTGAGAGTGGAGAACAGAGACTTGGGCACCTGAAGAAGCCTTTGGTTCCTGCACAGTGCGGCCATTGAAGCGACTCACAGAGGAGCGGTGCCAGCTAGGGTTTAGTCTTAGCAAACGAGGCTAAACTGAAAGACTTGTGCCTATAGTCACAACCGTTATAAGCAGAACAAATGTTTGCCAATAGATTATTTAAAAAAAAATCGTTATTTATATAATTTTATTTATAAGTTATTATAATGTTAAAAAAATTCAAATATTTAATAAAAAATATTTTTGATCAAAAAATTATTTTTATATAAAACTTAAACAAAATTAAATATATGTTTAATATTATCATAGTTAATTAATAAACTAATTATAAAATTTTTAAAACAAAATAAATTAACCAAAACACATACTTTATTCATATTTTTTATACAAATTAATTTTTTTGGTGAAAATAAAATAAATTAGACAAAAATTTCCGTACACATAGTATGTTTAAAAGTTTTTACTTTTTACCGTAAGCGAAAAAAAAAATAAGGATAGAGGAAGAGTTATTTTTTTATTGTTTGGAGATTTAAATAAATAAATAATGAAAACTCTTTTTTCTTATTTAGAAGTTTTACAAAAAATTATAGTTATTTATTTTTATTTAATTTTAAAAAAATATTTTTTTTAATTCTCAAATTGAAAGCAAATTTTAAATTTTTTTCTTCATTTTCTATTATTTTCTTTTATTAAAAATATTGTAAATAATTTGTACTAAGAAATAAACTATAAATAATAATTTGTGTTATATTTCTCTTCCTTTGTTTTGGATAACAAAAGTTTAGAAAAAAGATAGATTACTTAATTTTAAGATTAAAACATATTATAAATCATGACTTGTAATAAGAACTTATAATGTTAATTTACAAAATTACTTTTTAACGAAAGACTTATTAAAAATTAAATTTATAACTTTAAAAAATATGCAACTTGATTCTACCGCCCTGAGTAACCTTTCTTCTTTCTTCTTTACCTCACATTTAAACAAGGAGAAATGTTTTCTTCTTCCCTGTAGAGAAATGCTTTCTTCTCCCCTGTCTAATGAAGATGATTCAGGTAGGAAGGTTAGCTAGATAAAATTACCTATCTTTATATGATTAATTGAAACCTTTAAAAGGGAATCTGCCGCCTAGTTGGCTTGCCTATAATCATGGGACATCATAATTTGGTTGAATTTCTTTGGCAAATATCTATACAAGTTAATCATTAAAGTTATTATATTATATATACATATATTTTATCATAATATTAATCATTAATTTTTTATTAACGGTTAACTTTTTTACTTTATTTTAAAAAGTAAATTTTTTATTTTATAAGAATTAAATCTATCACTAAAACGTGACAAATTGTTAAATAGAAGGAATAATATGTAACACTGTTTAATAATCAACTTTGGGATTCCTTATGCAAGCTTATTAGCGGTAAATCCTAAAATCCCATGGGTCAGGTGATCCCAATTGCAGGTTATTGCTAAGTTTGACCCACGTCTACCCCTCCACTATCAGTTTCAAAGCATATGATTTTTCTTATATATATTATGTTCTATTTGCTATTTTTCTCAGATTTGATGGTGGCATGAAAATGTAAAAAAAAAAAGGTAATTCATTCATGGACAAAAAGAGTTTCAGTTTCACTCGTAATAATTTGCTGGCCGGTCCAGTTCTTACAAATAGGAAACCGCGAAATATAAATCGTAACATCACACGAACCCGGTTCGGTTCAACAGTGATCTTCGCGATGCCCGTGCGGCGTAGCGTATCTTGACGGACCGTCTCGTCGCGTAGTGGAGGAGCAGCTTTCGACGTTATAGGCTCGTCTCAGCCTTCCACCGCCACACCCCACCGCCATTGAAGACTCCAATTGATTGATTTCTTGATGTCCGTCTTCGGACGATGACGGAGAAGGCGCCTCCACCGTCGAAGCCTCTCACCCTTCAGGACTGGGAAACCCTCATCGACGACTTCCAGTGCGGCGGTCCCCGTCGGCACAAATGGACCTCTCTTTACCCCCTCTCCTCTCTCCTCGATCTTCTTCTCTCCTCCCTTCTCAGGAAGGACTTCCCTCTCCCTCTCAAGCTTCAACTCCTCGTCTTCCTCGAGGAATTCTCAGATTCCTTCTTCGCTCAGGAACAGCTACACCTTCTGGACCGTCTGATCGATGCTCTTCGAGCTGTGATTCAAGCGCCCCTTGATGGGGTTCACATAACTTACGCTTTCAAGGAGCAAATGATGGTTTCCATCACATCGATTCTGATATGCGTGTCTGCATTTGAGAAGTTCGAAGGAAGACATACGGGGAGCTTGGTTGAACTGTTGCTGACGGTTATCAATCGCCCGAATTTCGGGCTGGACCGCCATACCCGCGCCATTGCTTGTGAGTGCTTGAGAGAATTGGAGAGATCAAACCCGTGCTTGCTTTCGGATGTTGTCGGGCACCTGTGGAGCTTGTGCCAAAACGAGCGAACCCACGCTTCTCAGAGCTACATCTTGCTGTTCACGTCGGTGGTTTATAACATCGTGGCTCAGAAATTGAATGTGTCAATTCTGAACACGTCCGTGCCGATGGTTCCTTTCAATGTGCCGCAGTGGGTTTTGGGTTCCAACCGAGAAGTTTCTGGCTTGAATTATAAGGAGTTGAGGAGGGCGTTGGCGTTCTTGCTTGAGTGGCCGCAGGTTATGACCCCATGTGGGATGATGGAGTTTATGGCCATGATAATTCCGGTGTCTGTGGCTCTGGAATTGCAGCCCTCCATGTTGAAGGTGCAGTTTTTTGGAATGATTTATTCCTATGACCCTATGCTATGTCATGTTGTTTTGATGATGTATTTGCATTTCTTAGATGCTTTTGATGGCCAAGAGGGTGAGGTTTCCCGCCGACTTTTGTTAATTTCAAGAGAAGCACATCATTATTTGGTCTTTCGATTGCTGGCTGTTCAATGGTTGTTGGGTTTCAATAGATTGATTTTCTCTAAAGAAGTTGGCAAGGCTAAGTCTACCGTTGAAGCGTGCTTGACCTTTTATCCAACTTTGTTTGATCCACTGGCTTTGAAAGCCTTGAAGCTTGACCTTCTTGCATTTTGCTCAGTATGTGTTGATGTGTTGAGACTGAAAAGTAATTCACATGAGGAGGCTGACTTAGTTAATTCAGTGAAGCTGTTTGAAGATGGTCTTGTCTGTGTGTCATCTTTCAAATGGTTACCTCCAGGGAGCACAGAAACTGCCATTGTGTTCCGTACCTTCCATAAATTTCTGATAGGTGCATCATCTCATTCTGACAATGATCCTTGTACCACAAGAAATCTGTTGGACTCCATGATATTTCGCACTTTAAAGGTACTAGTCTCTCCCTCCCCCTTTCCCCCCACCCAACTTATAGATATTTCTGCTTCAGCCCTATTCTCCAAAGTATTCCATTCACTCCCCTGCATTTGTGATAGCCTTCACTAAGTAGAGTTAATTAATAGAAATCTTTCCTGGTAAGAGATTGTTTCAGTAAGAGAACGATGAGTCACAAACTGGAGTAGCAATTAGGATTATTACCAAAATTTGGATATTTTCTGTTTTGAAGGTTATTTGAATAATTTAGTAGGATATCATTGTTTTAATCACTGATGATGCAGATGTGCTGAGAGGACAAACAAAAAATGTAACACAGTGATTTTTCTGATCGTTATTATTTGATAAAGGAGAAAGGAACAGAATGGTTAGTGGTGGATATAGAGGAGACTGGTGGGAGTTGAATGCAGTATTTCTAATTTTCTCATGTTAACTGTGAAACTATTTTATAGTTCTCAAGTTTCCTTGTTGAATGTTATCTTTGTGATGGTTGATGTGTTAATTTCACAATAAAGGCTGATTTCTAGTATCATGGCCATTTATGCAAAACACAAGTTGTATTGTACAAATCATGTTCCTGTCTGTAGTATTTTGATTTTAGAATTTGCAAGTGGAATTTACTGAAAGAGTGAAAACAAAAATGCAAGTTGGGAAAAGGAAAAAAAGAATAGTGTCAAAATTATTTCTTATTCGTGACATTCACTTGCAAAAGATTTGTTACATCCCTGTCAGGTTGTCACTAAAGACATTTTCAGTTTATAGAATTTTTGTCTTATGGCTTCAAGCTATATTTTTTTTTTTATGCCCTTATATGTAAGTAAAGCTATCAGACTTCATAGTTGAGAATTTACAACAAGTTGATGTGTGGTCACTTGACTCAAATAAAATAGTACTAAGAATTTGCTTTCATCAGTGCCATCTCTTTAGGCATGATGTATTCAAGTTTCACTTTTCAGGGGATGCTTGTGGACATGATGTTGGAGAGTCGGAGACTGGTTCCTGTTGTTGTTGCTTTTATTGACCGTTTACTCTCCTGTCAAAAGCATTCTTGGTTGGGTGAGTGCTTACTTCAGAAATTTGATGAGCACTTGCTTCCAAAAGTGAGAATGGATTATAAGTTGGTTTATTGCTTCCCAATATTTGATAGAATTGCTGAAAATGAGACAATACCTCCACGTGGATTGTTAGAGCTGCTCACAAACTTCATGATTTTTCTTGTGGAGAAACATGGCCCGGATACAGGGATGAAATCTTGGTCCCAGGGAAGTAGAGCTCTTGGAGTTTGTCGGACTATGCTGATACATCACCATAGTTCTAGATTGTTCCTTAGACTATCTCGTCTACTTGCTTTTACTTGTCTCTATTTTCCTGATTTGGAAGTTCGTGATAACTCAAGGTATTGCATTAGGAGTCGCTTCTTTTGATATAATCTATTTTCCATGCTATTTTCCTTCACCTTTGGGTTTTTGCTGTCCATGAGTTCTTTCTTGAAATTAAAGATAGCTGGGGAAAAGTTCAGAGGGCCTTCAAAAATGATTACCTGGCTATGCTGATATGTGGTATTTTGCAGGATCTACTTGCGGATGCTGATCTGCATTCCAGGGAAGAAGCTTAGAGACATCCTGAACCTTGGGGACTTGATACTTGGCATTTCACCATCTTCACACCCGACTTCTTTTTTCAGTGTTCAGTCACCTCGACCTTCTCAGACATTCAAGACATATAGGAACTTATCATCCTGCATTCACCTTGAGCGCTTGACCCCATTGCTTGTTAAACAATTTTGGTCTTTGTCATTATCAAATTTAGTTGTAAGCAACAGCAAACCTGCTTATCTGGAGGGTATCAGGGACCTCGAAGCCCCTGTTGAGGACAAGGAATCTGCTGACGATTCCAATACACAGATAATTCCTGAAACTGGAAGAATAAATCAGCCACAAGAGCCTCTGCGTGTGATAGATTCTAAAGTTGCAGGAATTTTGAACACGTTAAGGAAGTACTTTTCCTGTATTCCTGACTTCAGATATATGCCAGGACTCAAAGTTAGAATATCATGTAGTTTGAGGTTTGAGTCTAATAACTTCAATCGTATGTTGGGAATCGATACCACTGCCACACCATTGGAAGAGATAGATGCGCTTCCTGCTATATATGCTACCGTGTTAAAATTCTCATCTTCTGCACCGTATGGGCCAATTCCATCCCATCACATACCTTTTCTTCTTGGTGAACCTGACGTTAATGATCATGCATCTCAAAATGCCTCTCTAAGTGTTGTTCCTGTCGGAAATGATTCCAGAGAAGAGGACAAATTTAGAGCTACTGTTGTGATTGATTTGGAGCCTAGGGAACCGACACCAGGTATAGTGGATGTTCACATTGAAACTAACGTGGAAAATGGTCAGATCATTCAAGGTCAGCTTCAGGGAATCACAGTAGGCATAGAAGACATGTTTCTCAAGGCTATTGTCCCATCAGACATCCCAGAAGATGCAATACCTCGGTACAACTTTGACTTGTTCACTGCTTTATGGGAGGCATGTGGCTCATCCTCCAACACTGGACGGGAGACATTTCAATTGAAAGGGGGCAAAGGGATTGCTGCTATCAGTGGAACTCAATCTGTGAAGCTTCTTGATGTCCTTGCAACCTCTTTGATCCAGGCAACTGAGCGCCACCTGGCAAGCTTTGTTGTGGCTGTGAGTGGGGAGCCACTTATTGATATTGTATCGGAAGGGGGAATCATCCAGAACATCATTTGGGAAGATGGTTTCCCCGATGCTGCTTCAGTTACTAGTCTTGATAGAGGTCCACTTCGTCTTACTTACAATGACGAAGAGTATGAGAGGGGGGGTATTAGCAATAGCAGAAAAAGAAACCTGGGCTGTTTTCTTGTTCTAATATTTCTTCCTCCGCGGTTCCATCTCCTTTTCCGAATGGAAGTTTGTGATGCTTCAACTTTAGTTCGAATTCGTACAGATCACTGGCCTAGCTTAGCCTACATTGATGATTATTTGGAAGCTTTGTATCTGTCATAAGAGCTGTCGTTTCACCTACAGGCATTTCCGGATTTAAGGTGAGTTTGTATCATACTTACAGCCCTCAACAGGTCATCATGCCAAAAGGTCGATTGCATTTTGTTTATCCCTTTTCCATATTGTTCCATGCGAAGGAGGCTAATTTTTTTTGCATCCGAGAATAAATAGTGTACATACTTCTTGAGTTGAGTCAATTTTTTGTTTTTTGGTTTTTAAATCTATCACTCGTTCATTTTGTTGATTATTCAAATCACCTAATGGATCCTACCTTCCCCTCCTCCCCTATCAATTTTGTGGCGAACTAGTAGTTTGAAAATACATAGAGCTTATCCCGTGATTATTGTTGTGTGTATTATCCTGCTCCCATTTTGACAATCTTTTCAGGAATAGGCAATCATTGTACGCTTAAGCTCAGTAAGTGATGAATTTCTCATTAACACAAACCTTGACATTTTTTGTGTTGTTTCTTGTTAAACATGAAGTGATATTAGAAGCATGGAATTGTAATGCAGCTTCCTTGCGGGGTCCTGTAGCCCTTTTTTTTTTTAATTTTTCTTTTAAAGACGACAATTTCTTTTGGCTAATAAGATGCATTTCACTTTGGTTCATAGCTACTTTTTTGCAATGGATAGCTATTTATTTATAACTCAATTGTCACATTTTCATAACACAATAGCCACATAAATATTGTAGTGAAATACTTTTTTGAGCCGAATTTAACTGTCTTTATCGTTATTTTCTTTCTCAGCGAAATCAGAATTGCTAGGCTGAGCGTATGCATTTTTTCCATTCAAACTTGGCAATATTATTTCTATTTTAAATGGTTAAATTTTTTTAAAAAAGGTTCTTATTTTCTGTTTTTTTTTAACAAACAGATAAAATATACGACATTATTATAAATGTAATTGGATAATTAGAATAATTAAAATAAATTTTCTATATATTCTTTCTCCTCATTTGATGATTTTTTTTATTATATTTAAAATTTTGAATTTACAGAAACCGATATCATATATTAGTTGAGCTGAGTAATTTGTTACCATACTAATTGGTGAACCAATTGAAAAGGATATAATAAACTTTGAATAATGGTACATACGTAAATTTAAGAATAATTGTTAAATAAAATAAAGTAATGAAGATGATTAATTTATTTAAAAATTAACAAGTATATTAATTTATTTTGACAAATTTTTTTTTACTATATAATATTATTCATAAACTTAATGCAAGTTTTGCCTACAACTTATCAAGTGAATCATAAACGAATGTGCATGGCTTTAATTCTTGCCTTCCGGTTCGAAGTATGAACCGAAAAAGAGGGCGAACCACTTGTAATCATAGGTTCACATAAATTAGCAGCCCACATTATGACCAATTTCATCCCGAAAAATGAATCAAAATGCTTGGGCCCAGTGCACTGCTCCATTTAACCTTCAGTCTTTCAGAGCTATGAAAACAATCATAAAGGACAAATCACTTATTAATATCTAAGTAATTTGTAGCTAATAGTATCTGTTTACAATGAAATGATTAGGCGTTTCCCACTGCAAAGACGGAACCAAATTGGAAGGGGAAATTTTAATATGAAATAAGATTTGGAGCACCGGGTAAACTATCACATTAATGATAATTCTGCAATGATATGATGTTCATACCACGCCATAGCGGTCTGAGGAATTAGGGTTAACATAATAATAAACACATCATTTAGAACTTTGACTTCAATATGACATAATTCTGCTCTAATGTCAGGCTTCAAAGTAAAGAAACCTATTTCTGGCAAGGGAGAGACGAGAAAAAAAAATTACTAATTGGGATTTCATGCCTGAAATTACAAAAAAATTATCTTCTCTCAAGCGATCTCCCTGATTCCAATGGAAGTTTTGCAGATTCTAGAGAGTTTCTGCCTTTAGCATCTGTATGTTTCTCTTCCCTCGGATCATGAGCTGACTTTTGCCGCCGCAGCATATCCTCTGCGTACCGGCGCCACAAGGCTTCCCTTTCTTTTCTTGGAACCTTGTTGTATCTTGGATCAGATTTTAAAAGACGTTTAGCCGTAGACCATGAATTGAGGACTGTTTTCCCATCATCAGTTTCTTGGGATGCAGCTTCAAAAGTCAGGACTTCAGATAACAGAGCTCTGAATTCATGTGCACAACGCTAGCCAAATCACAAGGATCGCTGATGTTAGAGTAGAACATATTTAACCAATAATGCCAATACTAAACATACTATTACTGAATCCCTCTCTTCACATACAAGTGGCAATCAGTGTCAGCAATCAAACCAACAGCTAATCCATGTATGTAGCATATGTGCCATTAGTAGGGGCCACACAATTGATATTATATTCAAAATTTCACAGGAAACATCCCATCAGTTTGTAAGATGACTCTGTTAGAGCATTCTATATAAACAAGAGTGTGATTCTCTATTAAATTATAAATAAAAATATAAAATTGCATATTTATAACACATTAAATCACATGAAAAATGCAGCTCATGTTTCCACTGAATGACTTCAACTCAACCAGACATATCACTTGTCGGATAATAAAGCTTTCAGTACGTTAGCCCTTTTTTAGCTTCCACCAATAGGAGCAGAAGAAAAAGACGAATTGATTGTTCACTACACTTTTTCATACACTGACTAGACTATAAATACAAACACAGTCCACTCATGGTGTAAGAAACATGATAAAAGGGATTAATAAAAACAGGAAAAATCAAGAAGACAGTTCAACGAAATTATCATGGGAGTGGGAAAGGCAAGGAGTTTCTAGAATGCAGGAACCATGACCAACATTTTTCCATTGATCAAAATTAAGCCTCAACAGTGAATAGCTGATGGTCTTTAGATTTCAGAAATATGCGGAAGCTCACATAAGATGTAATTTGGATGGTGGCAGCAGATCCATGTCAGCCAGGGCTCCATCATATCACCAATGATACCCACATGGAACCTATCAACCTAATACCTTGAACATTGATTCATCAATCAACCCCGTCCCTAAACTTTGAAATATGTTCATTGAATCATTAGAGTTGAAGATCTATTCCATTTTATGCCTACAAGGAACCTAATACCCTGAACATTGATCCATCCCGTCCCTGAACTTTGAAATATGTTCACTGAATCATTAGAGTAGAAGATCTATTCCATTTTGTCCCCAAGTCGGCCTCTCTTGGTTAACATGATGGAATTTGCTATGTATTCACTGAATTTGTGTATATGTAATCTCTCCCACTCCAACTATGTTCCAATTTTATTGCAGGGATCTGGCTTAAAATTATTTTGCATTCAACGTCACATCCCAGATTCTCATAACCAGAGCACTCTCCACTCTCCAGATACTTAAGGATGTGTTTGAAATCAATAATTTTATGATTTAATTTCATTCGTAAAAAAAATTTCTTGTTTGAAAAATTATAAAATGTGAATTGATAAAATTTAGAAATTCTTAGAAATCTCATAAATTTTAATTAAGTTATTTTTGAAATTCTATTAAAAATGAGAAAATTTAAGTAAATTTGAGTGGAATTTATCTAAATTTACTCTTCTATCCTTAACCATTTATTTAGAAATGAAAGAGACGGTTTATTACAAGAAAGGGTAAAAATGTAAATTTATTAAAATAAAATCAATTCAATTCTTATTTTTTATATTCCAAGCATAAAATTTGATTTCTAAATCAATCCAAATCATAATTTTTATAATGAGTTCCAAACACAAGAATTAATTTCTAATTCGATTTAATTTAATGTAACTCAAATCAATTCAATTCAATTCTAATTTTTATGATTCCAAACACATCCTAAAGGAACTTTTTGGGTTGGGAGATGGAGGACCAGGTTTGCGCAAATCTCCAGGCATCACAACAGTGCCCTGGGTCAAGGTCTCCAGTATCAAGATTATGGTAACACATCCAGAGACATGCAGATTGCACTGGATCTCCACCAGATAGCAGGTTGGCAATGGATCTTCAACCGCTTATGCAGATAAAAATTTAATTGAGTTTAAATGTGGGCCCACCATCCACATTACTTGCATGTGATCAAGTCGAAGAATCACTTAAAATTATGGGATCAACAATATAGCAAACGAGCATGCCATAGAAACCACTAGCATCAGATATTGTAACTTACTTCCTGAAGCATCTTTATATGTTCTCGAAAGAGCTTTTCTGTGTCAGCTGGATCAAGATCGGGGTTAATTGCACGTCCTTGAGGATCCTTTTGTAATTTAGGCTTAGATTCCGTCCATGATGCCTAAGAACAAGAGTAGTTGAAGTGACATAAATTTTTCTTTAATGAAAGCAAATAGCATATAAAATTTATCATTATTAACAACCAACTCTCTAGTAACATAAAGCAAATTACCAACAAGCAATCTCAGTACAAAATTCAACCTTCAAGTGTCTGAGAAACTCATTTGCATCCATCTAATTTTTACTAATTTTTCAATTTAACCGTCCTAATATTTGACTGGCTGCCGTTTAGTCCTTCTTTGGAGCCTTCTATTCAAGGTGGGACTAAATTGCATTTAATCAGAAACTAGGAGAATAACGCTGAAAAATATCAACATTCAAGGAACAAAAATGAAATTTTATAAAACTAGAGGGCCTAAAAATATTTACTAATCCATCCATTCAGAATTTTGCAAAAAGTACTCTTACTTCAGTTTATCTACTTAAGTTGAAACCAGTAACATTACCACATATAGAACGAAGTTATACCAGAGGGTCTTTGATTGTCTCCACAAGTAAAGCTTGAAAAGAAGTAACTGCTTCCTTCCTTCGAATTTTTAGTCGCACCCTCTCCATTTCCTGTTCTTCTCTTTCCTTCCTTTTACGCAGCTCCCGTTCCCTCTCCTTCAGCTTCTCCTGCAAATCACTTTCAAAATTCTACATAAAATATACATCACAATATGATCCTAAAAATGAGCTACCAGGAAAACATATCTATATAAAAAAATTAATAAGCCGACTCAAATAATACTGCCCGATATAAAATCAGACAAATCATCAATAAAAGAGAAAATTCCAACACTGCTAAATACCCATCATAGAGTTCAGTCTAACAAACCCAAGCTACCAATAAGGTAAAAATGTATATGTGAAGTAATTCAACATTATTTACCCACTAGTAACATAACAGGAGCATCATCAAGGCATCAAATGAAAAGAATAAGTGGATGATAGTTATTACCACTTCTATTCATCAACTTCTTTGCTGATAAATAAATGTTTCAAAAGACATTTATCACATTCACAGATTAACCAGCTTGTATACCTGCTCCTCCCTTTTGGCCTTGGTCTCTCGTTCTGCTGCATGTTCAACAGCTTTTAGTTCAGAGATATACGCATCGAACAAAACTTCCCTATCCTCATGCCTAACTGATTTGTATCTTGGGTCATTCCTTAAACTTTCTTTAACCTGCCCCAACCAAAGACTATAAATTAGACAATACATGTCACAGAAGAAGAGAGAGAGAGATTAACACAAACTAAATTTTCATGCATACCACATTCAAAAGGTTTAAACAAATAAAACATTTAAATAAATGGATATGATAGACCATAGCATTTCACACATGATATGCATGAAAAGCTTTGCTCTAGCTTCAATTCCTCCTAAAAGTATGCTCATATAATACAGGTAATTGATCTTCAAAATATTCTACAAATATTTTGTTAGACCCCCCATTAGGAAAGTATACCACAGAAGCAGAATTAGAGGAAAAAAAGGGACACTACACGAGGGAGTTACGGGAAAGGAAGCATCTCAGCAGAAAAGCAGTGCAGGAGAACAAAATGGGCTGCATAACAGAATACAGACGTGGCTGGGAGAGAGAGAAGTGGAACAGGCCAGCGTGGGGCAGTAATGCGGGCTACATAACTGACTGCTGAGCTGGCTATGAGAGAGTGGGCTATGAGAGAGAAGGAGAGAGAATGGATGGGGAAGTGGCAGTTAAGGATTCTGTAGCAGAATATATAAAGGAGGGAAGTTACGGAATGTAGAGGGGGGACGAATTGAGAGAATCGGTTTTATGTGGGGAGAGACCAAGCCTCTCGAAAGCTTGAGTCATTTTCTTTCTGTGTAATTTCTTCAGTTTTCCAGTTGTACTCTGTAAATTCTGGGTTCAAATCCCAGTTTCTGATACTTGAGTGAGGTTCCTAACATATTTATTCCATGGTATTTACATAAGATTGCTCTTTCTTATTCTTAAGCAAGTCCCTGAGAGGGCTTAGTTGATTCATGATTTATGTTTTTTCTTTTAGTTTCCTTTTTGTTTGTTTCAAGAGATAGATGGATCAATTCTGATTCTTAAGGTAAATAACATACGCTAAAAATGTCTTAAGTCATCAAAACAGGATCGCCCTCAACAGAACTCAACTAACAGTCATGAAGCATAATACTTGGGCTAATGATTTGAATGAAATAGAAAATAGGCCCACAAATATTATTTACATGTGATAGACCTTAAGACAGATGTATTTCAAAAACCAGCATCTCAAGAACAGAAAAGTAAGTCACAACTTATTCATAATTCACCCATACCCTGGACCAACGAGAGTTAAAAGTTATATCTCCTCGTTCTTTAAGCATTGACTTAAAACTGGCAGCAGCAGCTGCACGTGTTGCTTGAGCCTTTTCTTCAGCAGCTTTCTTCAAAGGAAGCAGTCTGAAACAAACAGGAACCCCATCAACCAGCATTATACAAATATCACATTGACATAAAGAAACCATTTACCATGCAAATCACAAAGAGGTCAAAAGGCATAAGGACACACCCACAGTGAATCCGAGTCTCTCATTAGCCTACTACCTGCTGACTCATGTTGCTTTCAAGGATTATCATTAGAAATCAGTTTCTCTGTCTAGGAAAAAGTTCAATATTAATGCAAATGATGATTCAAACCAAAGCAAATATATACACACAAAGGTGAGAACTTAGCTGGGTCTAGTGTGTACCAAAATTTTGAATAATGAAATCAAAAGGATTGGCTGGAAAGATGGCATTCATTTTGGACAAATTGTCGCATGCAACAAACACATATGCTGATGCTGGTGCAATAAAACAGCTGCATTGTGGACCCATAAGGTGCAGATTTAAATTTCAATGTTGAAACCAACAATACATTTACGCTGCTGGTGGCTCCTACAATGCAGGTGTCTTGCTTCAATTGCACCCGCATACAGACACATATTATGTTGAGTGCATGCAATAATTCATCACATATTAAGAAAATTAGTATAAGGCCACGGCTATTGTGAAGCACAAAAGTTTCACGGTGAGAAAAGTTAGAAGGACAATAGGCTAAAGTTCAGGCAAAGTGGCTTGGGAGAGATTTGACCCTGAGATCAAGTAGTCTCCAAAGAGGACTTTGTGCTACTTGGCCTACAGCTTTTGGGCAATTTCAGCAGTTTCTACCAGAGTAGTTATTAGTCTTACATAAAGTATAATTATGAACCCTGTCATCACAATTTGAGGTTGTTAATCAACCTTGCCCCATCTCTGGACTAGTGGCTCCCAGCTTTATCATTCATTTTCCAAGTCAAAAGATTTATATTGGCCTACATTGTTGCAAATCTGCAACAATGATGCGATATCAAACAATGGCTGTGTTATAGATAAATCGCTCTCTCCTCAGGCCGAAGATTATAGCTCTGAAATTTGTTTGCCAATTGAAGGATCCATTACAATCATGATTCAATTCAGAAACATGCTTATTAAAAGAATTTTAAGCAAATACCGGTCTTCTCTATTTTGTGCATCCAACGTACATAAAAAATGATCCAGACAACTCAAGGAATTAAAAAAGAACATGAAATATTAGATTTTCATGTTAGGCATGTCAAATATAGAGCTAAAGACTCCCCAGCCATAAAACCTCCAGAAAACCAACAAATGATATATGTAATTGTTTGGTCTGACAGACCAACTTGGTTACCTGGCTAGCAGATCCTAACATATGACTGGTGGGAAATCTAAATAATCAAATTAGTAATATGATGGAAAGGATGCTGTTTGTGTGAACACATCACATGCAAAGAACATTAAGAGAGAAAGCTAAATAAAATATCCTATTAAAATGCTAAGCAGCACCTTTCATTCAATAACTGCTGCCGTTCCTTGCGGTCCAATGCTTCAAACCGTGGATCATTTCCCCATTTCTTTCGAAAAGTTTGATAGTCAGTGTTGGGGTCAATATCCTGAAAATCAAATCATTTATAAGCATTCAGCATTCAGTAGTTCCACAGTTTGAAGATGGAGAGATTTGATAACAAAATAATAATAAGCATTAAAGAGCATCAAATTGAGGCAATGAAAAACCTCTGAGGCTTCATCTAGTAATTGCTTAAATCCCCCAATTGCAGCCTTCTGTGCAGCACGTTTTTCTTTGCGTTCTTCTTCAGCACGAGTTTTAACATAATGCTCAAACAAGGATCTCCTAGCAGAATAACTTGGGATAGCCTGCATGACACAGATGAACCATAATAAAAATTTTGCAGATGAAACCATAAAATAAGCAGAAAAATGAAAAAAAAAAAAGGAGAATATTTTACGAGAGAGATGGAGGGCAAGTCATCATCTTCTGACAAACAGAAAACAAAAAGAATAGACTACACCTTAAAGTTAGATACAACATGTCAAAGAGCTTTCTAGTCCCTATGCACATCCATTTGAGAAATGTCCCCAAAGAAACCATGGGCTGAAACCCACAAGGAAGCCATAGAGATAACCATATCCCATAAATTCTGTAATGAAAAAAATTTCTGGCAAGAGTCCAATGATACACAGTAACCAAATACACCAAATTCCTGCAGAGAGAACACACTTCAACAAAGCATTTTATCTTTCTTCCCCCCAAAAAAACTAGATAGTGAGAATAAAGAAAATTCTTGAAAGTCGAGAAAACAGAAATACAGCTCCTATTCTGAAATGAAACTTTTACACACATGAAGAATGGTTGCCCTTAAATCCACTACATTCAACCAAGTAATGGACAAAAAATAGACTTAATTTCAAGCATTTTTTCCTATTCATTTTCACTTTTTGACAAGTCAATTAAATTAGGCGATTAATTTACACACGAAATGCATTGCTACCAAATAGATATCAATCCAGACATCACACTGCATGACCGAACTAAGGCAAGACTATTACACAACACATGCACAATCCAACTGTTAAGAGTTCCAGATGAAGGAAGGGACAGTAATTCACCAACAAAGTAATCCATAATCTTCATCTCAACAAACCTTAAAACGTGGATCAAATACTATTTTTGGCAGTTCTTTCTCCCACTTAGAGAATGGTGCCACTCCTCGCTCCTTAAGCATCTCCTATAAAATTCATAAGCATAAATAAACACAATATCATATTAGATATAAAATAAATAAGGCACAATTTAATGCCTTACACAGAACATGTTTGAATATGACCAGAATCATACACATAAAAAGTGAACTTTATTAAGAGCAACTTTTTTATCAGATTTACAGATGTAATAATGCTGTAAGAAAGGATTCAATTTCATATGATCATTAATTCATTTGGTAGGCGACATACACTACAGAGACAAAGGCTCGTGTACCTAGTGATGCAAGACAAAGACAGTCAATTATAATTATAATTATAATTATAACTTGGGCTCCTGTTCAAGCTACTGGACATGAGAACCGCTCATGCTACTGAACCGTAGGTACTGTAGTAGTGTTATTTTGTGTGTGTGTGTATTATCTTGTTTCTTTTTATTCTACTTTATATGAATAGGATAGTTCTATTCTAAGGGTAAGGAATTGTATTTAATTTAAGGGGAAAATGGCTGTAACGGGATAATTCAGTCTTTGTCAATAACACAAGCTTTCTTCTATTTTCACCGGTTGCCAACCAGAAGACAAGCCCTCTTTGGATGTGTTTCAGATCTCGTTGCCCAAGTGCTACAGATTTAATCCAAGGGCTTTAATCCTACATCACCTAGATTTGCTTCCTTCTCACTTTTCTCTTTGTTTACAGTCCAAGCAAGTTCCATTTGTAGAATAAAATCATCATTCTTCCTCAAAAACCTAAATAATGCCTCGTGTTCTTAGCAATAGGAACCTCAAAATGCCAACTCAATTCCTTTATCACCACAATAGTCCTAAGAATATCCAGCAACTAGATTCTCAAGTTCCAATCACTCCTTTTAATAAGAAAGAAAAAGACAAAAGGATAATTCATTCAATAAGAATATCTAAGGGAAAGATTGGTCATTATTTTCTTGTATGTTTACTGTTTTGTCGAACTACATGAGTTCACTCACTGTACAGAACTGTAAATATACAATAAAATAATGACCAATCTTTCTTATAAATATTCTTATTGATTCAAAATGATATGATTTATATGACTTATGTATTACTTTATATGCCAATAGATGTTAAATAATAGAAAAGAAAACTATTATTGGAAGAAAATAAGGGTTACAAAAGGAGGGAGAATAAGAAATCCTCCTTCAACAAACTACTAAGAAAGCTAGCCACCAAAAAGAAACATGGAAAAACCCCAAACAAAGCTATTCGTACAAAAAATAGCTATCCAATCCTTATGCTAATCCACTAAGGAGATCCATGTGCTGAACACCATAGAGAGGCCAGGAAAACAATCTTGTCCCAGAGCATGACTAAGAATGGAGAGCATCCTTCTATAGTTCAAGCCTTCCTTTCTAACCAAACTGAAAGCGAAGTATGGCCCAAAGAAAAACTGTACTAGATCATGTACCGTGACTCTGAAAAAAAAGCAAAATTTAGAAATAGTTGTTCCCCAAAATTATATTTCTCTACAAAAAATGGTGTAACGCAGTAACTTACATAAATACAAAACTGCAGCAATTCAACAATCTTCCATAAACTATTTTTGATGATTAAAAATTAAAATGATACAATCACTAAATAAAGCAGTAAATAACTTCCAACCAAAACCAAAATAAAAATCCAAAATTAAACAAACAAAATAAAAAAAAAAGATGGGGAAATCAGAAATTACATTTTCACTAGATAAATAGATAATTATATCGTAGTTCAACAATTTATAATGAAATCAGTACAGGGGGATCAGGATTCCTCCTAACAGAAACAAAAACAACCAAGGAAAAGATGTGGAAGATAAACTACATCAGCTCAAAGAAAGCAACAAATATACCTTAAATTGAATGATGCGCTCCTCCTTTGAAGGTCCACTATCTTCATCTTCTGAATCTGAGGATGTGTCAGAGATGTTGGCTTCACCATTAGCATCTTTTTGTTTATCTTTGCTATTCTCAATTTGCAGGCCCTTAGCTGTAGATTCAGCAGCTTTTGAACCATTTGATTCAGATCCTGTTTGTACTGATGGCGCAGGAATAGAAGAGGAAGTAACAGGTGTTCCTGAGTCCTGCAACTTCTTCTTGATCAAATCCAGTGCCGATGATGAGCTCTGTACACTAGAGGGTTTAAGAGCTGCAGCATCACGACCACCAGTATTAATAGCAGGAGCATTCAGAGTAACCATTCCAGACCCTCTACCAGACAATACATTAGCATTTGGAACTGACATTAAATGTTCTTTTGTAACATCACCATCCTGCTTGTTTTTCAATTCGGCCACCTCATTTGGGATTTGCCAGCAGCTTGCCTAACACAGAACAAAAGGCCAAAGAAAAAATGAAATAATAGAGATGATTTAAATAAAAAGAATTTACAGTACATATATATTAAATAAAATTTAGAAAGAATTACAATTTAAGAACTTCCAATTTAGGAAAATTAACCAAAAGAGTGGATAATGTGTCAATTATATATTGACTTATTAACCAATATTTCAGTTAATGTTCCGAAATAGGAAACATCTTCACCAGTAGTTCCTAAAACTTACATATTCATATTATTACTAAAATGTAATTTTAGTTCGTAGCCGCTAAATGGCATATATAGAAAGGCAGAAATTTGGTTCAAAACAAGGCTTATCCTCCCAAGCTAAACATTAAGGGGGACAAAAAAAAGTAAAAATAAAATAAGCTTGTCACTGCAATAATTAAATCCTTCTTTAAGCATAAAATTAAGAATAATGATTAGAAATAATGTCCCTTAGTTATGTATTTACAAAAAGACTATTCTGTATTTTTCAATAGAAAAAGGAATATTAAAGAGAAGTAAGTAAACCTAGGGCAAAACTAAGGTATTCTCAAAAGCATAAAAAAACTAAAACAAATACAAAAAGAACAAGAGGAAGAAATTGTCACAATGATGCAACTAACACTTTAAAAAGACGTAAGTAGAAGTAGCAGTAACAAAGCAAAGACCAAAGAATGACAAGACTAGCAGGCGATGTCAAGTAAGAATGAAAATTGGGAATTCATCCCAGTATGACAATTACTCAAAGAAATTGACAGGGAGGACCAGCACATGGACAATGACCGAGACCATAAACTTGATTTCTGAATATATGAATCATACCTTGGTTCGATTGTTGTAATAATATTTTTTCCCATCACTAGTGGAGACCAACAGCCAATCAGTACCAGGCAAATGCACCCTATTACAGGAAAACATGACAATAAGATAAAAAGGTAAGATTGTAAATCTTTGTTTCCAAATAACAAAGGCTTTTAAGATCCAACAAGAAAAGAAGATGCAGAGCTAACTTCAGGACAGTGTTGAACCCACAAGATAAGGGTTTTAACACATATGATAGATATATCAATATTTTTCTTTTTGGGTAAATATAGCAATATGTTGATAGATACCCAATACTGGGGCTTAGAAAGAAGGCAGTGAGGTGTCACGTGGGCGAGGAGGATAGGATAGGAAATATTAGGGATTGTCATGCTAATATGCTGCAGCATAGGCTGAGGTGGCAGAGAGAGGAGAAGGCTGGAAGGGAGGACTATATGGGTAGGAAAGCAGAGGGGGGATGCACGTTTTGGGTGAAATAGAGTGGGAAGTTGGGAGGTTTGCGGACCCTCAAAGAGCTGCATTATCTTTGTTCCTTTTTCTTTTTTTTTTATCTTTTCTGTTGAGATAGCCTTGTAATCTTTCTTCCTGAGGAGTTTTATTGTGATTAATCAATAACAAAGGCCATTTCAGTATTTTCCTGGTGTTATACTTTTTGGTATCTCAACAATTGGTATCAGAGCTCCAGATTTGGGAGCTGTAGGTGCATAAAACCAGAGATGAAGCGTGACCAAATGGAAGAACTCTGCAAACAATTGCAGCTAATCCTACAAAAAGATGACAACCAGCTGGGAGAACGGAAGAAACGACTGGAGATTCCAATGTTTGAAGTAGAAAAAGCCTATGGATGGATGATCAGCCTTGAGCAACACTTCTACGCAAAGGGGATTCACGAAGGGAAGCTGCAATTGGCTGTGGAGGCTTTGGAAGGACACGCCTGAAATTGGTACCAGTGGTGGGAAGTGCGTAATCCCAATGCAGACTGGAAAATTTTCCAGAAGGCAATAATCAAACGATTCCAACCTGAGTATGATCTGGAACAACTCATCCTTGTCCAGGATGAGGAACCAGAATTGTTGGCTTCACAATATGGCAGCAAAGGGTCCATCAGCCATGTTCTTGACGTTGTTGCCCCAGAATCTGAAAAGCACATGGGTTCTACCTCAGAGAGGACGGAGTTGAAAGCCATCGGAGACTGTTAAGGGTTGGGAGAGGAAAAAAAAAATAGTTGATAGACTAGAGGAAAAGAAGATGGAAGAGATCGGGGATTGAAGATGAACTACAGAAAGAGATCATTTATGGGAGGGAAGATTATTCCCTGGGTCGAGCGGTGGTGAGACATACGCAGCCACATCCATGGCCGCAATTGGCAAGCAGAGAGTTGGATGAGGATCCGCAATGGCCACAGGGTTGCTTGGTGGGCGAAACAAAGCAGAAGTGGAGTGTGAAACAAAGAAGAAGTGGAGTGCGAAGGCCACAAAGCTCAGCAACTTGCTTGGACCAGCCGATCAACCACCATCGCCGGAACCGCCAGACTCGAGCTCACATATAGTAGTCGATGGTTCATTTCTTTCTGGGTTACAGTGGGTGCCAAACGATCTCAAAGCTGGTGAGGAGCCACAAGCCACCGGCCCTAAAGCAACCAATGCCAAACCTGTACTCGGTGGAAGGGGAGAAGACTGTGGAAGCTAGTCCATGGTGGTGTGCCATTGAAGATCCCCTACAGGTGTCGTTCATGATGAAGATGTAGCTTTGGGAGGGAGAAGGGACAGAATTAGAATTCTGTAAATTAAGTTCAATGACTAACCTAATGGGCCAAGCCCAACACTTGAAGGGAGGAAGCTAGGTTCTGAGATGGTTAGGGTAGGAATTCAATCAAGGTCAAAGAGTAGGCCTAATTCAAAGATGAAATTCAGGCTACATTCACCAACACTGGGCTTGGCTACATCTCCTTCAAAAAATAAAAGTGGGTCTTATTCATATATATTAGACCAAGCCCAATTAATTGAGAAAGAAGAAGAGATTTTAGGGAAAAGTGATGGGGGCTTGGGAATTAAATCCAAAAAAAACCAGCCCACAAAGACCAGTAAAAGTGACTTTGGGCAACAGCCCATTCCAATTGCTGAAGATTTTGGACCAAGACCCAGTCTAATTGCTGAAACTGAAAGGGGTGACCAAACATCACCCACAATTAGCTCCTTAGATGTTGTGTGGGAGAAGAAGATGCCCTATTCTGGTCATGGCAGTACCACGATGCAAAACCTACAGGGGGACAAGAAGCCATTGCTAACAAGCAACACAGAGGGACACTAAACTGAGATATATACAGAAGATATGCTTGTTATGAAGGGGCTTGCAATGATTCAACCAATTTGGAAAGCTCTTCATGAATTAGGGGGTACACTTGAAGTTACCCAAAAGAAATTATTGGAGCATGTTTTTACGATAATAGCGGAACTGACAGATCTTCCAGTGGGTGACGTTATCGGGAAGCAATTACTCACACTTGTTGAGGATCATTCAACTGACAAAGCCAACAAGATGCTTGACGTGGCACTGCAGGGTGAAGAGGAGAACATCCAATTTGAGATCAAGATGCATGGGTCTATGATTGGTTCTGGTCCTATGGCACAAGGAGGTTAGGTACTGCACATACTAAGGAACACGGGAACATGGTTTGATAATCTCGGGTTAGCCATTTTGATCCACATCATTTTAAGAATCTCTACAATTTGCCTGCTATTTTTTGGTACCTATCACACGATGTTGGACTTTGATCAAGGGAGTGTTTATTACCATCAGTTGGGGAGGAAATATAGTTCAGGAAACTTCAAGAAACATCTGGACTATAAGGATATTATTACTATTTCCAAGTTTATGGATGCTGGTTCAGGGAGGTCCCCTATTTTTGAAGTCACAGCTTATGGAAAATATAATGCAGCTGATAAGTTTAGTGGGGCAAGAATATTGCGTGAGGCTCTTGGAGATATTGCAATCCCAATATGGTATGCAACTAATGAACAATTCGGTTGCTCATTACAAGCTTTCCCTGTGGAGAATGGAAACACTGTATACAGCTTTGCTGAACTGGATTTTAGTTCATTAAATTTTTGGGAGTTGGCAGCAGTTGTGAATGAAATCATTGCAGCGGAAGGCTGGTGGGGTGTGGAAAAGTACCAATTATGTATATTGGTTTGTTGTTTCCTGGACTTGGCAGAATCAATGGCTTGTATTTATTTGAATGTTTGCTCAACAGGAATGCGCTCGAGATCCCCTAAACTATGGTCAATATTAGATGTTGCTATAGTCTGCAGGTGTTCGGCAGGTGTTGATCTTTCCATCATTGCTGAAGATTTTGGTGTGGCTGCTATTAAGGTAGCGGTTACCATCATTACCATAATTACAGGGGTGAGTTTTCCCGTTGATTAAGGGGAAGAAGAGATATTTGTGACGTTTGGCGGTGCTGTTAATCAGAGCATCATATTGTCATCTTTGCCGCTTCCTGCTGTGGGATATGGAGAAGGCCAATGGGACTTCGATGGAGGCTCCTATGCTTCAAGCATCTCTTGGTTAACATGTTTCAAGCAATGGGACCCCAGTGGAAGTTTTTTTTTTTTCTCAGCTACTTCCAGACCCACACTTAAGCCTTCACCTTGAGGACAAGGTGAATTTTTTAGGAGGGAGTATAGATAGATACCCAATACCGGGGCTTCGAAAGAAGGCAGTGAGGTGTCACGTGGGCAAGGAGGATAGGATAGGAAATATTAGGGATTGTCATGCTAATATGCTGCAGCATAGGCTGAGGTGACAGAGAGACGAGAAGGCAGGAAGGGAGGAATATATAGGTAGGAAAGCAGAGGGGGAAGGCACGTTTTGGGTGAAATAGAGTGGGAAGTTGGGAGGCTTGCAGACCCTCGAAGAGCTGTATTATCTTTGTTCTTTTTTTTATCTTTTCTGCTGAGATGGCCTTGTAATCTTCCTTCCTAAGGAGTTTTCTTGTGATTAATCAATAACAGAGGCCATTTCAGTATTTTCCTGGTGTTATACTTTCTGGTATCTCAGCAATGACATAGACAAAAGAAATTTAACATGGAAGTGAAGAAAATTACAAAGAGATCACCTAACCCATGAACAAAGTATCTCCATCAATGTCCTCTTATTATTGAGCACTATAGCAAGACATAATTTGCAGTAAATTTCTTGCAATTGTGATTTCTTCGTCATCCAACACAATTCATACTGAAAATCCCTCAGATCTTTTACTGATGTCTACTAGGACCATCAAACCCTTCCCACACCAATGAATCCATATCTCTATATTATAAGGCATGAGACTATCTTAGGAATATATTGGCTGCAGTAAATTCAACTCAATCTTCAGGAAACTGTACAGTCACATATAGAGTTAGCACCAATATATAAACATTGCCGGCAATCAGAGGAAGGTTATAAAAACATCTCCCTCCAATATTAGGCTTGTAGCACAACTCCCAAGTCCCAACTAACATTATGATCTCTTTTCTAATCGCCTACACCTGCCCAAAATTCAAAGGCTACAACTTCCACACCAAAAAATTTTGAAGAACAAGAAGCTGATTTTGTAGAATTAGAAGAAGAGGGTTTCAAGTCCACTGATAGTGGCTGTTAAAGTGATGGGGTCGATGATTTGGAGGAGTTCTACCTTCTATAGAGGTTAGATTCCCTTAGCTTATTAGGATTTTCTAATTGCTTCGTCTTTGCTAATATCACTAAAGAACTTCCTTTTATTTTCAATTGGTTGTTTTGGCTTGTGCTATGACTTTGCTATGTGGAGCTAGATGAATGCTAATACCTTTTCTAATTAAGGGATGATTTTATTTGCTTGGAAATCATGTTACTTGGTGTGTGTTGTATGATGTTTGTTTATATAGTTTTGCTGTGTTCTTTTCATAATTTTTTTCATTTATTAAAATTTTTCGTTTTGGCCATGGCGGTTTTGGGCGTTGGCACCATGGGCCACTATATTCCATTGACAACACACTGACCAAAACGCACTTCTACTAAGGTTCTTATATTTGGACAAAGGATAAGGAAAGATTTTGGTAAAACCTTCTCCTTGTTTGGGAGTTTTTTTAAGGCAAGGTAAGGAAGGGATTTTCATTAAACCCTCCATAATCCTCAAACACTTACTTTTCTATTACTATATACCCTTATTAATATTTCAAAATCTCAATGTTGAAATAGAATTTTAATATAGTAGTTTTTTTTTTAAAGAAACTTTATTAGAGAGAAAAGAGAAAAATACAACTAGGGGGAGTATAAGATATCCTCCAAAACATAACAATCCATATACAACAAGAAACATACAAAGACTCAAGAAAGTTTATAATTTAGTAGATTATGAGCAAAGGATAATATGTAAAAATGTACCATAATCAATCATTTGTCATTATTTAATCCTTCATTTCATTCCCTCATTCAATTTTAAAAATTCAGACAAGGGGAAGAAAAATCATCGTTTACCCCCATCCTTCCACTTCTTTTCCTATGATTCCTTCCCTTCCCTTTCCCTCCCAATTCCTAAAGATATCCTTAAATGACCAATAAATTTAAAGTTTTACTAGCATACCACCTCTTTCCTTACTTCACAATTATTAGTTTGGGAAATACCATTACCTGCAAAGTGTCTATGACATCTCTAAACAGTTGAATTATAAGTGTTATATTTTATTAATGATAAAGAATAAATGGACACTTTATAGGCCTTTTAGAGAACAAGGTCAAAAGGAGAAAAGTAGAAAAGAGAAATAAACAACCCAATATATATTGGGAGTTAGAAGCACAAAACAAAAAACATGACTTCTACAGAAAGATGATTTTGTCACCAAAAGACAAGCAATGAACTTACATTGAAACTGGAGTTGGCTGCACAGAAAAACTGTGTGAGGCTGCATACACATCCAAAATATCAATAAATTTGAATAAAAACTAAAAGAATCTCATAAATAAATTGTGATTATAAAAAGTAAACTTCACATAAAAAAATATGTACACACGACTGTCATAGAAATACATATACTCTGAAATCTGTATGAGTGTTTGAGCCCCCTTTCCCCCCCCCCCCCCAAAAAAAATCACAGATATACAAAAAAGGGTTCTAAAAAGCACCCAATATCTGAAATATTTAGGATAGTGGACAGTTTTTGGATAGTAAAAATAGGTATCCAAAATTATTTTTGATGGTTGTGGTTTTAGTCTACAAATATCTAGTATCTGAATTCTTTCCAGTTGGTTAGAGTATCCAATATCCATTATCTAAAATATTCAAATATTATATATTAATAACATAATAAAACTATATAGAAGAATATTACTTTTGTGATATTTGAAAATTATATATTAATAACATAAAATATATAAAAGAATATTACTTTTGTGATGTAGGACAGCAGAAGGCATAAGATCCACAAAGAGTAAGCTGTAAGCATCAGTACCTCCCCTTTGAAGCCAGCAGGTTTATCATATGTTGACACTCCTGTCAAGGCATTATAATAGTATACAATTCCTGCTTCCGTCTTATGGGCTGTCCAGGCATCTAATTGATCATTAGCAGCATCCTCATTCTGTGTGACAACAGCATCCATTTTCTTCTTGTCATCTACAACCACCAGAACCACAAATGAAAGGAAAGTGATTCATATTTTCAAGACATCAATGAACTAATACATGTCAGTGGAGCAGTAATATTGCAGTGCACATACCAGCATGCCCCGAATTTAATTCTGTCTGTAAACCAGTTGTTCCCCTCAGCTGATGACTGGAAGCAGAAGTGGCACCAGCAGCAACCACAGGAGTAACACCAGGAGGCTGAGAATCAGGTAATGGAACAGCAGGGAGAGTAACACCATGTGCTGGAAATGGAAAGGGACCAGGAAAAGCAGCAGGATATTGTAGAAATCCTGGTCTAGGTACACCACTCATCTGCGGAGGTTGTAACCAAAGTCCCTGAGGGGAAGCAACCATGGCAGGTATGGATGGATAGGGTGTGCCTATCTGCGGAGCAGCAGGATCTGATGTAATGGCTGCAGTTGGCATATTTTGTCTTAGTACTGCAGCTGAGGAAGAATCTGTGGTTGTGGATGGAGCAGCTGGATTGGAGGATAGTAGCGAAGCTGATGGTAATCCAGGGGGACCAGGGTTCCCTGGAGTTCCAGGCATTACAGGATGCACAGGAAAAGATAGAGCAGTTGGAATCCATGAAGTAGCTGGAAGATAGTTAGGATCAGAGGGTGGAGGTATTGTAGATATAGAACTATGAGCAGAATGTAGGACACTTGATGCAGATGACACTTTACTAACATCCTGTGCAACAGAATCTGACTTGTTCTGCAATAAGCAAATAAAATTAAGAAGAATTAATTATATATTGTGCTTTTTCCCAAAGAAGTTATTATTGTGCCAATTACATTATGCCAATGCTCATTAGCCCTTATTGACAACTCATCACCAGAGTACTATGTGATCTCCACTTTAGATGGTCAGGGTCTGCCCATATCACAAATTTGAATAAGATCATCTTCTTTGTTTCCCACTACTGCATGAAAATCTAAGATAAAAGTAACACAGGTAGGCCCCATAATGTTATTATACAATTGCATCACCCTACATTATGTTAAACCAAAATTTTTTATCATTATATTATTTAATGTTTTGTGTATATTTAGGTTACTTGCATTTTTACTTCAAGTACATTTCATTTCACTCGAGAACATCGGTTATCCATTTTAGGTCCAGCTTTGGTGACTCAGTCCACTGAGAGCATTTAAAAGGCGATAAGGGTGTGCATGTTTGAGTAGCTGGAGAGTGAGATGGTGGAAAATAGAGGGAGGAGTACAAATGAAGTTGGATGGAAAGGTTTTGATTTTGAGTTTTTCATCCATTGTTGCTTGGTAGAGGGTGGAAAATCACTTTCATACCAAGAGAGTGGCCAAATTTTGTAGGGAGGAGAGTAAAGGAGTTCCACTTCACTTTCAACTGTCCCATATTGTTGTCAAACCAATCAATCCTAAGGTTTAGATAAATCTCCCCATTTTCCACCCTCTCAAACAAGTAAAGCCTAAGGTTTTAATAAATCTCCCTAGAATAGAATCACCCAAACTTATTCCCTCCTTTCTATTCAATCACACAACTTGCACTCTCTTCTCCAAACACTATTAATGCTTCCTTTAAAGAAGTGATACTATCCACTCTTCCATGTTTCATCCTCTCTACCCCTACTTAGCAAGCTAACTGTACCCCCATCATGTTCATTGTCTTTGTGGCATCACCATAGAGCATTTTTATTTTGAATAGATAGCCAAAACGTCTTTCTATCCTATGACTATCCACTTTCATCACTTATTATTGCTAATGCTAAAAGCGTATCATAGTCAACCCCACAACCCTCTTGAGCAAGACCAGGTAAATACATGGGTATGAATCTCACCACGTATAATATCTCGGAAGCAGTGTCAGCTGGTTGTCACAATAATTAAAGCAACTAATTTTGTACTTTAATAGAATTGCTAGTGTTTGCAAAGCTATATAGGGAATGGAAGAAGATAAGAATATATTGTAGATAAGGGTTTCAAAATAATGGTCAAAATGTCAACTGTTGACAAGGGGAACAAAAGTGAAGGTGCATATGGATTATTATATGATTGTGCTAATTTTGTTTCATTATGTAATTGTCTGCAAGGAGTAACAACCAGATGTAAATATAAGAACAAAGTATGCTACTGAATTTTTAAGTTGATTTCCTATAATAGTTTTAGGTTAGTGAGTTTACATTTCACTTTTCACAAGTATCAAATCCAACGTATTTTCGTTCAGATACCGAAAGGCCTTGTATTAATGTTCTCAATTGAATAAGTGTCAGAGATTAATTGAATTGAATTCTTGACGGTTTTTCCTATGCCTCAGAGGTAGCTTGCTGAGCAAAAACCCCTACCTAAAGACCCTCCCAAACCAACCTATGGCGATGCAAGATCAGGTTGGTCAATTTAAAGCCTCATTTATTTCAATTTGGTAAAGTAATTCTCAACCCAGATAAGGCCAGGCAGTCCAGTAACAGATATAAAATTAAACAAACCCAGCCCATAGCACATACAGATGGAGTAGAACAATCACTTCAATCATGGAACTGTAATATAATATGCTACACCATCACATAGAGCACACTTCACAGGATCTCAAGTTGATGTAAGAGTAATGGTACGAGCCTTACTATGCTAGATTGCGCACGCTGATCGCTAGGAAAAGGCGCAGCACTTTGAGAAATATTATATGAAAATGAAGGGGCAGCAAGTGAAGAGAGGCCAGGAACTGGAGGTTGAACAACCATGGGAACCACTGCTGAATTTGACTTTATCACCTGCATTTAAAGACAACAAATATAGTTGACAAATAACGTGGAAGAACGCATATCTTATCCCAAATATGACAATACAACATCATCTGAACAAACAAAACAACTCGGTACTAACAGAAGGTATCGATGACTGCTGAGAATTCCCAGAAGTGTTCACACTTTGATGCACGCCGCAAGAGACCAGTGCCGCTGGAGCTACAAACCAGTTGCATGAAAGAATTTTTGCATGAGCAGGTGCTTGAACTGATTCACTCGTAATACTCGTTAAAACAATAGATGTAGGTGTAAACATACCAGTACCAGGAGTTGTAGAAGCAGAGTTTGGGGTTGAAGAACCCACAGCCGTTTCTCCAGTTGGTTGACCAGACACAGGAATTTGAGAAACCGGTGGCTGTGCTTCCTGGGGCAACCACGCTGATGATGCCATTATTGATCTATATAAAAAAAATTTCAAAAACATGATAAATCAAAACAATCAGTGTGATAAGTGTTAGATTAGGTTAAAAAAAAAGGGCACCATATGAGAGAACGAACACAAAAGTAAATCACAATTTCTAACGCGACATACACTTAGGGCTTTGAATAGACAGGGAAGTTCCCCCAAAAAGCAACGAAGCTGAACCAAAAATTCAACTAAAACGCAGACTCGAAGACTCGAGGGAGCGAGCGAGAGAGAGAGAGAGAGGATCCTAACCAGATTTTGAAGAAGCAAGCGGTGAGCGCGAATTTGGAAGCAACGGAGGAGAGTCAGAAGTTGAGACTGCGAAGAGGAGTGTATGTGAGTCCGCGTTTCGGTCGCTTTCAGTTCAAACAAAAACTGAAACTCGAACTGAGGGGAAGCATGGAACCGGCGGTGGCTGCACACAAGGGAGCATAGCAGGGCAGAGCAGATCCCGTAAGGGTTACGTTTTGTTCGAAGTTTGAGTTTGGGCTTGGCTTGCTTCCTTGGACCGTTGCTCCACCGACTCGGGGTTCAGGTTCAACTAGGCGAGCACCATGGCCACGGGCAACGATACGTCTTCTCTTTCTTGCGTTGCATACATTTTTAGATGGGTATGTCCGTATATGTGGCCTTGTGCCAAAAAAAAAAAAGTGGGATTGGCGAATCCCTTCCCACAAATTTTACCAAAATGACAAAGATTTTCTTTTTTATTTTCATTACTATACGCGATTTATTATGGTCACGTTATAAGAACTTCTTTTATTAGTAAAGTTTGTTGTAAATTACGAAATTATACCGACCTCTTTTTAAGATATAATTTTAGTTTGATTTATTTTTGTTTTAAAAAAAATTATTATTATTTAATTACAGTTTATTATATCATTGTAATTTTATTTTTCTAAACTGTCATTATCATAATTAAATTCTTTAATAATGCAATACTATATTATTATATGACAGTGTAAACAAATTATACTAACTAGCTTTTTGATAGATACTGTCGTATCTTTCAATCTGTATTTTTTAAATTTTTTATAAATCAATTAATTATAATTTCATTATAATTAAAAATAGTTAAAAAAAATTTATAAAAATGTAAAATATATTTGAAGTAATAAAATTAAAATAATCAATTAAAGGAATTATAATAATATATGTAAAAAATATTACTCTTTGTATTTGAAAATAATTATAATTATAAAATATAGTTATAAAAAATATTTGTATTTACAATTTTATTCTTTTTTATTTACATTCAATTAATTATTAATGATTTTTTAAAAAAGTAAAAATTAGAGATCAAAGAAAGAAATTTCCTTTATATATAGTATAGATAATTTATCAAAATTCAATTATTTAAGATATTCTAAGTAAGTAATTAATTATTACCTTTCAAAATATTTTAATGTAGCATAGCAAGAAGTTTTGTTTTCTTTCATTGGTTTATAAGTGTAGGTTATACCATAATAACAAAAAGTTCTACCGTTTTCTTTTTTTTTTTTTTTTTGGTCTTCATTCTAACGTTTTCTTGAATTAAAAAGAAAATGCCCAGCAGAGATTTTATTTTTTTTGTCATCAAATTGCTGGTAGAGACTTTTTTTCATTTTTTTTGTCATCAAATTGCTGGGAGAGATTTTTCTTTTTCCGGTCAACCATTGCTAGTAGAGATTGAACTAAACAATTTTGTCTGGAGGGCCGAAGAGAGATCCATCAACATTAAGCTTTATAAGCCCAATAACTTGGTTTTTAGCGTATATAAGTTTATTACAACGATGATCTCTCCATTTGAATCGGGTGTTACCGTTCAGACAAAAAAATAAAATCAAGTGCTATCATGAACTATTTCTGACAATCATAATGCTTTAAAAAATATTCTTGAAAAATAACACATTACATTTCATGTGCAAAATATAAATAATTAGTTGACGATATAATATTTTACATGACACATTATTCTATAAATTAATAATTTTTTGTTAAAATTGGTGTTGCAATTTTCATTTAAATTAATATGTTGTTAACATCCTGAGAAATTAGAAGTCCTGTAAATAGTGATTCTGTCCTGTGGTTTAACCGTCCAACACAAGCAGCAATAGTTAATGAACTTGGAAATTTTTGCCCTTCTCCATCAAGCATGTGTAGGAAATTGGGATGACTGAGGTTGACAAGAGAAGCAATTCTGATATTTTATTTTATTTTTTAAAAATGCTAAACAACAAGAATTATTTTGACAGAATAAATTAACATACTTAATTACTCTTATAAAGATGAGTGGTTTCTGTCATTTGATCAAATATAACAACCACCCATAAATCTCGATAAATTTAGACTAAATTCTATCAAATTTGTTTTGACTGTAGCACTACTTCTATTTTTATTATTGCTGGGTCGAAAACACTAACCTTACATGTAAACAAGTAATAGAGAGTTAAATTGAATTCAAATTTGTGGTTCATGTAAAACGAAGTCAAAAATATTGCGCCGCCGGCGGATGCCTTCCTCTACCAGTACTCACAAATATACAAATATCATACTAGTGGATAAAAAAATGAATTCACAATGGTGGATCCACATTGTTGAAGTGATTATAAACTATAGCCCAGCCTGCCAGGGAAAAAAACAAATTAGAATTAGCATCTTTTAATGACCGAAAAAAAAAAGAATTAGCATCTTTGAGCAGCAAATAAACTACGAGGAGAGAAGTATGAAGTATGAACACAACATGCAAGCAGTTGACCTCTACTTTGGAAGTGTTCAGTATTGCAACTCGTACCAGCATTATTTCCACACAATCATTTACGACATCCACCCCAATTCCCCTCTGCACACACAAATATTGACAGTATTTATTATGTCTCTCTTCGTGTGTGCACTTACTCTCTGTAAGAAGCCTTTTACCCCAGATTATTTTTCTTCTAATAAAGAGATTTTCAGCTAATATTCTAGTATACTTTCTTTCTCCTACTTTAACAATGTCTAAGGAAAGACGACAAGCCAATTGGAGACCTTATAATACATAAAAGGGGTTTTCTCCTTGAGGAAAGCTTTGACATTAATATGTACTCCAAGGCATGCACCAGAATGACTGCTACAATACATTTGCAAACAGCACCCAACAGAGAAAAAGAATATCAAAAATATAGAGGAACAAATACAAGCTTCTTTGATAATAATTTAAGTCAAGTGTAGGAATCAACGAAAAGGGAATTCAGAATTACTTGAGTTGAACCAAGATCTAGGTTTGCAAGCGCACAACATCATCTTAAGGATTGAAGAAACTTGAACCCCCAATATTGATAGCAATTAGTATGGATATGCTAGTAATCACGGCAAGCCAAAATAGGGCTGACCCTGCAATTGGAAGTTTTAACTGTCATCATGAACTCGAGACAATCTTTAAATCTTATAAAAATCAGATAATGCATGCTCATATCATATCAGGTTCAATAAGAAAGTAAATGTAAAAACGGTACCTTCAGAACCTTCAGAATTATCAGAACTAGAAGGAATTGACTCAGCATTAGAAAGAGGCGATACTGATACTTTAGACCCTGTATTTGAGCCATTATCCAAAACCTTGGTATACCCTGTTTCAGATGCAACTATCCCCAGGAATTCTTCGCTAACAATTAATGCGGCCAAAACATCCATAAATGACTCTTGATTTGTTTCATATGTGGAATCTTTTTCATCCTTCTCATCAGGACCACTCGCTTCTTCGGTATCAGACAACTCATCATCTGAAGCATCTGTATCGATGGAATCTACCTCAATCTTGTCATCTTCCTCATCTTCCACATATGCTTTATAAGTTAGTCGTAGTAATATCTCCCCGGAAGAGCCCTTTCCTAAAAGACCCCAACCCCCTTGTAAAACCACAATTCTGTCTGTTGGAACAGTGTCCTGAAGAGATCCCAGATCAACCTGAAAACATTTTCAATTAATAAGCATATACATAGCAGATTCGACAAAATAGGAAAATTAACTCTGAAATACCATATATATCCATTTTTTCATTCAACTGTCAACACAAATTCAATATGGCAGTTGAAAATTTTGTGCAATCTTGAATAACAGCAATGGAAATAAAATTGCTATTTTTTAAAATGGATGCCTTGACAACATTATGTGTGTCCAGCATTTGGTGCATGGGAAGATAAAATTTACTTTGCAGTAACTACCCTTTTGACATAAAAATAAATATATTAATATCTTTTAGAATACTCTATTTTTCTGAAGTGTTGCCAATGGTGGCCACCAAGGCAGAATGGTGTGGTGGTCTAGGGGCCCTCCATTATATTAACCTCATGGCATGACTGCAGTGAAAATGGTGGCTGTACTGCCTGCCACAGTGACAGTGGACGACAGGTGTCAATTTCTCTCCAATTCCAATTTTTTCCTATGTCCAGCCATTGGGCTTCTTATTTTTAGAGGTTTCAGTTCTTTCTGTGAAAAAATATAGCAGAAAATTAGAAGAAAAACACTAGGCTCTCAACAGAGTTAGCTCTATTCGTGCTCCTCCTTCCTGAAATCATAACAGACCTTGCCAAAATCCCTAGACAGGTAGTTCTCAATTATCATCTCCGTTCTTCCTTTAATCTCTCTTTTTTTCCATCATTTCCTTCTTGGCTGCCACTAGAATCTGTTCTTCCTATGTCTCTGCCTCCTTTTCTAGTTTTTTCAAAAGACATAGAATGTACTTCATTTGATTTTGTTTCCTCCTTGTATTCACTCCTGGTAAGTGTGCTTATTATTTTTTTTTTTACTATTTTTAAATTGCCGCCATGCTTCCATTTGGTGGCCACCACATCTCCTGACAGAGCAATGGCAGTTTCTGAGCTAGCTGCCATTGGCAACCATACACCATTGAAAACACTGATTTTTCTTGACCTTGCAAATAGAAGGTCATTAAATACACTATACAAAGCGGAAATACAAAACCTTGTTCTCCCTAGTCTGTTGCCACCAGTGTTGTTAGAATCGCATGATTCACAATTTGAATCGTGCAATTCGATACGATTGGTGCTGCCCACGATTCGTATCACACGCCGAATTGTGGAATGCTCTGAATCGTGCCAGAATTGCTTGAATCGGTGAGATTCTGTATCACCAATTCAAATCATGTGCTTCTACGATTCATTTCTTTGTTTTTTTTTTGCTTTGATATCTTCTTTGAATTCGAATCGGCAGTGCCGAAATTAAAGGAAATAGATGGGTATCACATTATCACCGAAATCGACCCTTTCCCATTATTTGAACTTGCTGTTGTGGTTTTCTCTCTCTGTGGGTTTCGTTTTTCTCCCCTTTATCAGCCATTGTGGTCACGTTTTCAAGCACACAGCAGAACGCAACCTCTGTTGGACGTCCAGTGCCTCTGTTTTTCATTCTTCCTATTCGTTTGGGATTGGGTTTCATGTTTCTCTGTTTTCAGTGCTTCAAAACAGAGCATTTGTTTGGTTTTCACAGCTTTTTTGTGCCTCTATTTCATTGGTTCAAAACAGAGTGGCTGAGTGGGTTTTAGAATTTCTTCTTGTCTCTGTTTTTGGTGGTTCAAAAACAGAGAAGTATTTGGATGGCTCCAAAGGCTAAGAAGAAGGGGAAAAGAAGGATGTCACATGGGATCATTGCAGTGTTCTTGATAACAGATTACATGTTAAATGTAATCACTGTCCACAAACAATATGGGTTGGTACATTTAGGATGAAGCACCATTTGGCAGGAACACGTCAAGAGGTTGCTGCATATACCCAAGTACCAGAAAATGTTAAGAATCAGTTTATGAAGATGCTGGAGGATAAGGAAAAAAAAAGAAGATGATGTTGCTGAACTCTTCAAAGAGATAGATAATCCTATTGATGGTTCACAAAGTAAAGGAGCTATGGATGCATTTGTCATGAAGGGGAAAGGGGGAAGTAACTCTAAGGTCAGACAACAAACCTTGAATAAGATGGCAAAGGATAAAGATATGGTGGTCAGAGATATATGTCGATGTATTTATGGCAATGCATTGCCATTCAACTTGGTGAAGAGTCCTTTATTTGTTCAAATGGTGAAGTCCATATCTGAATATGGGAGAGGTTTGAAGCCTCCAAGTTATCATGAGGTCAGGGTAACATATTTAAAGAAAGAGGTTGATGAAATTCATGCTAACTTAGATATCTATAGGAGTGAATGGAAGAAGACAGGTTGTACATTGATGTCAGATGGGTGGACTAATGTAAAAAATAGGTCTTTGATTAATTTTTTGGTTAATACTCCAAGAGAAACTGTATTCATAAAGTCCATTGATACTAGCAAGTTCATTAAAGATGCTGAAAAAATGTTTGAGTTACTTGATGGTATGGTGGATGAAATTGGAGAAGAAAACATAGTTCAAGTAGTAACTAATAGTGCATCTACCCTTGTAGCTGCTGGAAACAAATTAATGGAGAAAAGAAAACACCTCTTTTGGACACCTTGTGTAGCTCACTGCCTAGACTTGATTCTTGAAGATATTGGTAACATTCCAGTATTTTATAATACCATTGGAAAGGCTAGGAAGATCACAGTCTTCATTTATAGGCATACTTGGGTGCTTTGTTTTGTATAGGACCTTTTCCAATGGTAGGGAATTAACAAGGCCAGCAGTGACTAGGTTTGCTACCTCTTATCTCACATTGAAGTCAACTTTGGATCAAAAGATAGCTCTCCAGTCTATGTTTTGCATCAGAAGAATGGGCTACAAGTACTTATGCTTCTGGATAAGTACTTATGCTTCTAGATTTGATGGTGAAAAAGTAAGGGAGATTGTTTTGGAAGATTCAAGATTTTGAAATCTCTAACTTATTGCTACACTTGTGTCTCACCACTAGTGAAAGTACTTAAACTTGTAGATGGTGATTCAAAGCCATCCATGGGTTACATCTATGAAGCCATGGATAGAGCAAAGGAGCAAATAGCTATAAATTTTCAAAAAGTGGAGAGTAGATATAAGAAAGTATGGGAAACTCATAGATCGATGTTGGGACTATCAACTCCATAAGCCTCTTCATGCAGTTGGATACTATCTTAATCCTAGGTAATTTTTTTATAGTTTATATTTTAATGTAGTACGTAAGCTATTCCTTTTTTCCTTCATAGTATATCAAATATCAATGATCAAAGCTTATTAAAATCTATAACAACTTTATAGGTTTCATTATGAAACAAGTTTCAATGCTGATCTTGATGTAATGACTAGTTTGTACAAAGTGATGGATAAGTTAACTCCAGATATAGAGACAAGTGTGAAAATCATTGCCCAGCTTGATAAGTTTGATAAGGCAGAAGGAATGTTTGGATATGACTTGGTAATAACAACTAGAGACAAGATGCAGCCTGGTATACTTTCTTGCTAACTCATTTTGTTTGTAGTTACCTTATGTGTTTGCTAGCATAGAAGATATCTAAATTCTGAACTTCTGAATCTTATTTAGTGTATTCTTTGATTCTTTCGCTTTGTTAGCCATATGGTGGAATAGTTTTGGAGCAGAATGCAAGAAGCTGCAAACTTTCGTTATTCGTGTGTTAAGTCTCACTTGTAGCGCTACGGGGTATGAAAGGAATTGGAGTGTGTTTGAACATATTCACTCTAAGAAGAGAAACTGCTTCGAGCAACAAAGATTGAATGCACTTGTATTTGTTAAATACAATCTTAACCTTCAATTAAGGCAAAAGATAAGAGAGGACAAGGGAGAGACATATGATCCTATTTGCCTTTCGGAACATGGAATCCGATGATGAATGGATCACAGAAAAAGAGGAGGCTTGCCTAATGGATTTGGAGCTGCAAGAAGTAAATAACTCTTGGATGGATGTCCAAGAGTGCTTTAATATTGATGAAGGAGCTCCAAGTAAAAAAAAAGAAAGAGAGGTAATGTAAATTATTGACTTTCAGTTACAAAACTTCTTACTTCCTAGATCATACATCCAATGATCCAAATTATTAAATCCTTAACTCATATTACATTACAAGTATTCCATGATTAGGACCAAGAAGCCTTAATGCAGTGGGCAAGAATGACAAGGGAAAAAAACCCATACAAGTTGCTGAAGTTGAAGACATTGGAGATGATGGTGGTGGTGAAAATGGAGACGAAGAGAATGAAAGGGCAGTTGTGGTTGATGATGACACTCAAGTTGGTCATGATGATGACTTTGATGATATGCCTGAATTGGAGGATATTTGAAGAAAAGGATATTAGATTATTTAGTAATTAGTATTTAAAAATTAGAATCTTTTTGGCGTCAATATGAAATGGTTTATGTTTATTGAAGATTTGAAATTATGGCTTATAAGCATACTTATGACTAATGACTTACAATTTAAGTATTTATTTGAAACTTTTGAGTATTATGTTCATGTTCTAGTATGGAATCATGTGTGTTTAAGTGTTTTATTAATGTGTTTCTAAATCGTACGATAAGTTATAATTCACGATTCAAACATTAAAAAAACAATTTGCGATATGATTCACGATTTGACAACTATGGTTGCCACAGAAATAAAGAGACTGCTCTATGGTAAATCATCTACTATTTTCGTTGGGGAAGGGAATGGAAATGGGAGTGCAGCTTTTTCTTTTCTTGGGCCAAGGTATCAGAGTGCAGTGTAAAGTTTAAATAGTCCAGTCTTCCAAACATTATGTTTTCTTTGAAATATCCATCTTGATATACCCCTGATCTTCTCATCCATGGGAACTTTACAGGTGGCCACTACTTTCTTACAGGTTTTCAAAGAATATCTAAATCTCCATTCTCATTAGTGGCAACACACTCATATCAGACATGTACTGATGTACATATTACTTGTAGGCCAATGTTTTTAAGGTACTAGCACTGGGTGTACCCCTATGTTCTATGTAATAACTATGGAAGTCAGTAGGCATAAATGCCAACAGATATTAATCGCTACTTCAGATAGAAAGCCAAAGGAGAGAGCATTTAGAGAACAAGAAGGAAGGTCCAACTGCATATAGGTGAAACTGATTGTCATTTCAGACTAAAAGTGTGCAAGTATGCCAACCAATCTGGGAGAACATTCAGTAGAAGTCAGTTCAAGTGGCATAAACTATAGTGAATCTATTAACAGTGATTCAATAAGGTTAAAGATTTAAAACATCTAATACCCTAAGACCGGTCACCGTCCTCATAAAAGTGATTTCATTCACAATCACCAATTCCAATGAGGCTTATTCAGCTTAACCCTCTTCATAAACTTCAACCAATTCCAGCCCCCACTCAAAAAATCATCAGAGCTCCATCAGCTCAAGACAAACACTGCTGATCAACAGCTGGCTTCTAACTGGATTTATAATTAAAAGTCAGAAAGAGGAGAAAGAGGGAGAATCTACTAAGCACTTCTTAGTAGATATTCCAGGTGCAATAATAATGACCTGGACAACAGCATTAAGAATAAGGAAGGCATAAAACTAGGCTATCCAATCAGAAAATATTTGAAAAAGTGACCAGAACAGACACGCTTTGATATCAGGTCATTAGCTAGATGTGGTAGTAGGCTAGAAGTAGCAAGAGCCCCAAGAAAATCCTATAGGTAGCAGTATCTAAGCCTAGTAGAACATAAAAGAAGCATAAACCTAGTTAATTGAAGCAATTGTGAAATAAAATATCACTAAAATACTTATGGATTGCACATTATATATGTAAGTTAAACTTAGACATACCTCTCCCGTACCTATAGTCAAATCAATAAATCCCAGAGAGTCCTTTACTTGGATGCATAACTTCTGCTTTTTAGGGTTGGTGACAAGCATATGAAAATCCTGTAGAGTTAGATTACATGAGTATGAAACTTTAAGATTAAAAACATAGAAATGACATAACACAAAGATGAATCAGGAAATCCAAAAAACAACACCTGATTCCAAATTGGCATTCCAGGGGGCCCAATGACAGTAGTTTGACTGTTCTTTTTGCTGCTTATAATTTGATTTCCAAGGCTAAGAGTAACATAAGGATCTGTCTTGCCTGACAAAACAGTAGAACAAAAGTGAGTATCGTAGGAAAACAGAGCATATATATTGCAAAGTAATTGCATAACTAAATTTATTTGGAACTAAATCTGGTAAGAAAAAGAAAAGCAGATAGGATAAAATGGAACATACACAGTCAAAGTCACACCTTATGATAATCATTGTTAGTTCAATGTGTTGGAAAACAAGAGAGTTTTAGAAATAAAAGAGAAAACGAAGGAGATGTGAGACAGAGAGAGAACACAGTATTTCACTAAATACTCAGAATAGTTCAACACATAACCCTATACCTCTGTTTATACTAATACTACAACTACCAAATGATACTTATATCCTTTACTTTGGGTGCGTACAGATAACTAATTGTTTAACTAAAAGCACTTTCATTATTACTATACTATATCCTTAACACAATGGAAGCAGAGGGGATGTTCTTGATTCAACATTCAAGAATCAGAGAAGTTCTATGATATGGATTCTAGGTGCTTTTCATAATAATAACCGGGCCTTGAGATTGGAGGATGAATTCATAATTCTAATGTTACTATTGGTAGGAAGTGTTGCGCATAGCACACTCTAAGGGTCATGTAGTCTTTAGACATACACTATATGCAAAGTTTCATTTACATCAATTTCTACCAACTTGAGAGTTGTAGCAGTTGATAGCGAAAGAAAGTGTCTATGAATGAAATAAAGTTTGAAATTTTGTGTGAAACATTGCTATTATGTTAAAAAATTTCATTATTTGTCATTGACAAATCATTTTCTGCTGGAAAGATCAACAATAACTTTTCCTCTTTTGCCAAGGTGTACAAAATGAAGTTCCAAGAAGACCTAATTTATGCTTAGTCATGATTTAAAAAGATAAAAATATGAGAACATCAACATGACACTGCACTTCCACATTTACCTAAATTTTTTGTATCTTCTAGGAGACTTGGACGGAGACAAACTACTCGAGGTCATATTTGTTTTAAGCAAGCAACTATATCAGATAGCTAATTGACTTTTTCTTTTTCTTTTCTTTCAGTTTCACCTTTTTATAGAGAACATTCATCATATGCTCAACTGTTAAAATGAACTGGTATTTATCAAACTCCAGTTCAGGGTTAATACATACAATTTTAATCCAACATCTGAGGGTCATATTGACTAACTAGAACTGTAGCATGTCTATTGACATTGATGTACCAAACAAAAAAGCTCATTGTGTACACAAGAAATATTAGACGATAAAACAAAAATATGTCCACAGTACATAAATTACAGAATAGACTTTAAAATAAAAATTCATTAAAGGGGCAAAGAATGTACCAATTAAGTCTGAACAATCCAAAAAAACCATGCAGAAATTTAAAACAAAAAACAATACAACAGATCGTTTACCATAGAAGATATAAGAAAGCTTTCGAGCATCCACAAGAGTAACAGATAGTTCACCAACAAAATCCTTGTTTCCATCTTGCATTTCTCCAGATTTAACATCATTAGTAACAGGACCAACATATTTTCCCTTCTGGAAGTCCAAAACAATTTTCTTTGGGCGTACAAATAGTCTAGGTAAATCTTGAGTGAGAAGTTTAGTCAAAAACCTACAAGAGAATAGCCAGAAATATTATGTTACAATTGAGTGAGAGAAAAAAAGAACACTCAAAATTTCCAGAGACAATCTCAGGATAATAAATCCATGAAGATGAAGAGAGCTTGGCATGTATTATATTAGGAATACATTGAATATTCTAAGGAATTAATGTCATTGGCATTATCTTTATGATGAAAAAAATATATTATTTAGAAAGAAGGGAAAGTACAACTTGGAGGAGGATGAGAAATCCTCCTAAAAAGAAAAAATAAAAGAGAATAGTGGGCCAAAGTAGCACAAAAAAGCAACAATGTGTCCAATCTCTTTGCATATCAGTAATGGAAATTTCCTTGAAAGAACCTTGAGTATAGCACCAAAGAGAAGCCAAAACACAATCCTATCTCCTAGCAAATGTAAGTAGAAATCAATCGGTAAGTAGAAATCAGTCAATGATTCTGGGATAAAGTATGCAAAAAATATGCTACCCTTCAGCTTTGTAGAGGGAGAATACTATTGAGATATGATGCTGATGGTATTACATACATATTAAATCTGGCGTAACTAAAGCTTCCAAAAGAGCAGTCACATTACAAAATCCGTAACATCAATATCAGAGGCATATCTAATACTCTATAAATAGTATATCTTTCGAAATGCATCCACACAAGTGCACACAGACATAGCTTCACAGACATGATATCAAATTCAATGAACTTATAAAATTGAAAAGATAAATGGAACTTACATTGAGAGAACTGGAATTGCTGATAGTGCCCAGAGATGCACGAAGGTAGAAAACAACAGAGATGTCAGTAACAATATGATGTCAGATTTATTTAAAAAAATATTGAACTTTACACTTAAATTATGCAAAGAGATTATACATTGTGTTTGACCTATCAAAAACTGTGAATTTGTGCATTATTGAAATTAAAATATCAGTTAAGGAGTACACAGTAAGTTGTTAGTGGGAAGGGAGGACCCAGGACATTATAGTTAAATTGGTTGTTAAGTCTTCAAACTCACAAGATAAGTGGAGAGATCCAACTAGTGTTTTTACCCATTTAAAGCAACCTTCCCAACCAATATGGGACTCTCTTCAGCACCCACTATTATGGTCCAATGCTGGAAGATGCTGGCAGCAGCCCCCCAGAAAATTGGCGCATAATTAGTGAGGACAAGCTTTCTTGAGATATTAGTTTCCTTTTTTCAAATACATCAGCTTTCAGGGCAGGCAGTGACTTCTAACATAGGCTCAGAATGTGGGATTGCTCCAACCATCCAGAAAATTCAAACTTATCATTGAGAGGCTATAATAACAAAAACCTTTCCCGTCATTACGCATTTTTGGACCCTTGGGGAGGCCTATATATCAAAGAAAACCAAGTAATTATCAACTTAAAAGTATAAGCAAATTGCCTAAGCCATGAGGGTTCCTTTGTTTTTCTTTTCCTTTCACTACCCAAACTATTTTGGTAATCAAGTTCCTAAAAAATAGTGTTTTTATTTGAATTGTTTATAGAAGCATTCAGATCCACATAAAGATAAATACTATAATCTCTTATGCCCATGAAAGTATGACATACCCATTAAATTGAACAAACGGAATGGAGACAATTCAAACTTGATCTTTGGAAGTGAAACAAAAGCCCATGAAACAGCTCCCACCCAAGGTTCTGTTGGTATCAGTCGTAATTTTACCCAAAGTTCACCATCAATGTCAAAATCTCGAACACCAACAGGCACAACAATTGGAATAATGCCAAATTTTAGAGAAAGCATTAATAGCATGCGAGCACCACCAGTATACCTAAGGCCTATCTGGTACCTAGATAAAACAAGGAAAATAATAGGTTATAGGCAATAACAAGTTGTTGCAAATAAAATAAAAAAAGATAAAGGTAACAGAACATTAATAATATGATAATAAAAACCTACAAACACATGTCATAGCCTTTGATCTCAGGAAGATAACTCCAAAAGTACAATCAATAAAAATGCTCCATACTACATAAGAGATGACCAAAAAGCATTAACAAAATAGCAATTCAAATTCAATTGAAGCATAAGGTAAAAGATCAACTTCAATTATTTGATAGCCAGCAAAACTTTTAACTTCAGGTATTACTGAATACCTAGGTCGAACATTAGATTACTACTGTTTATAATTTAAGCATAATAAGTGATAGCCCACATATAATTTGAACATTGTTAACTATTTCTCTGGTTAATAGTTCCTAATTGAATTTTTTTTTCCAGGATTTCTTAAAATACAATTCTCCCTTTAAATTTCAATTGATCAAAGCCCAATGTCTACTACCCATTTTTCCTACAATTTAACTAATATACTTGGCATCGTCCAACCAAATCATAATTCCAATAATTGATTCAAACACTGCATTGTTGTAACTGGATCTTGATTCTTGAGTACAACAATTTACTTACAAATCAAACAGGATTAATCCTGAACCAGAAATAAAGTGACTGACAAGAAAGAAAGAAAGAAAGAAAGAAAGAAGGAAGGAAACTAGAAATCAACAAATCATTTGAACATTGTAAAAATCCTTGTAAAAGTAAAAGATTAAATAAAAGAAACCTTCAAGGCTACAGTGGTTTCCTGCTAATACCTCATACGTCTCTCTCCCAATGACCTCTAAATGTGTAAATTCTATGTGAATATGGGTATATAAAAGCATACAATATGGTGAACAGTGACATATTAGTCACATGCCTCAAGCCATCAAAGAAATTCTAATCCATACTCAACTATTCCCTTAACCAAGAGTCTAGCATGAAGATTAACATGTGAGCTCTGGTGTAAGAAAGACTCCAAATAATTTGTGCACACATCTATCAACATTTTATCCTCCAACCATGCCCTAGTCTTCACTTTTTTTTACAGCCTCTTATTACAATAACTGAACTGAAGGTCAATTTGATAAGAATTATTCCTGTGAAGAACCAACTCTCCTAAAGGCTTAAGTTGTTAGGTAAAGGCACTTGAATGGCTTTATATATCTAACACGTCCCCGCATGCAATAACCCTTTAGACTTGAAGCGTAGACAATGCATATGCCCATTTTACCTTTTGCTAAAATTCAACTTAATTATAAAGAATGAAAGTAACAAAGCTTAAAAACCTGATCACTTAGTCATAGAGGCTGAAGACACCATGTCAAGAACCAACTTTTCTAAAAGCTTAAACTGTTAAGTGAAGATACATAAATAATTTTATATCTCTAACAATTCCAATATGTATCAAACACACAGTTTGAAAATGATTCCCATCTCATTGAATAAGGAAACCCATTTTTAGTTGATAATAATAAGAAGAAAAAAAAAAGAACTTGACAAAAAGAGAAGACGTTTAGGTATAGAGGGTTACTGATACACAACATAAAGCACATAAGAACCAAAACTTACTGCAAATCATTCACCCGGCGAGAAGTCCTGCGCTCAACATTTCTAACAGACAATGGTTCATCCCCCAATGAGAATTGCTTTATCTCAACCCTCTGCACATAATCAGGCTTCTTTAAATTATCAATAACAGGTTGAAGCAGTCCTATAATCCAGTTCTCAATCCCAGCTCTATAGACCTTCCATAACTTTCCCAGCACCATGTTTACCCATTCAACTGACTCTTTCCTCTGTAAATCCTTTTCCAAAAACAATGAAAAGCTGGTAGGCACCTGTGGCCACACACCACGCAGGCTGTCTTCACTACTAACTTTGTTCCTCCTCCTTGAAGTCCACAATTTATCAAAAGCAACCCCAACAAAGAAAAAGAACACAAATAATCCAACTACGTTGCGATTAATTGGAGGCGATGGAATTGGGTGTATCACCCCCAGTTGTGTTCTTAACTTGTCTACAATAGGATCTTCTTGGAAATTGGTAAAGTTTGACCCCAATTGAACCGGTGACTCTTGAGACAATTCCTCCCCCTCCAATTCATTAGAAATCTGTTTCAAAACGAAACTTTTGGCACCCTTTCTCGTAGAAGTTGCAAATTCTGCATTCCAATTTCGGTTGGAACCGTCTGTGGGAATCGCACACAAGCGCACGCTCCATTTTCTTCGAAATTTTCGATACCCAGAATTCGCAATCAACCGCTTCCTTCTTCTTCTCGACAAAGGAAATGTCAGAAAACTCTGGGCCCTCGTACCGACATTCGCGCTCAAGTAATCATTACACGGACAAGCGCAAGGGAAAATCTGCGAGAATTCAAAGCTCGCAGAAGCTGGTTGTAGAATCATCTAGTAGCAGAGCAGGTGAGAGATGCCCAATAGCAAAGCGGGCACAAGAAATAGCATCGTTAAACATGAATTCAATTCGAACCCAGACTGGGAATGAAATCGAAGACTTCGATTCCACGAAACCCAGTAAGAGCCACCACAGCGGCGAAAATCTCTCGCAGATATGTCGCAGTTATAGTATGCAGTTGATGACTGAAGGCTTGGAATTTACCAAAAACGCAACCTTGAAAGCTTGGGAGGCTAAAAAATAAAATGACGAAGAAAATTGAAAAGAAGGCATACAAATGGAGCACTCGATTTTCGATCGTGGAGATTTGAAACTGCATTTATGGCCTCAAATACAGGACGACGTGGATAATTAATAGTTTCTGTTTTTCCTTTTCCTTTTCCTTTTTTGGTTTTTGGCATTTTTCTTACCTGTTTTGGAGGTTTTTGCACGTGGGTCGGAGCAAACGCGGTTCAGGGTTTTGATTCTTTTGATCGTTCAAAGTTTCAGACTCGTTTTCAGTTTTTTCCTCATGGCTTTTCTTTTTCTTCTAATCCTGAGTACGAAAAGCGTGTTTAGTTTGAGATGTATTGTGTTACCGGCCGTATAGACATTAGAATGGAATTAAATTTTTACGTATAATTTATAAATTCAAATTATATCAAAGACTTTTTAATATATTAAACAAATTTATTAAAAAAATTTAAATATTATTGACTAAATTGTTCGATATACTTTTACTGGATGGTGTCCTTGGATTAGCAGAAACAGTGTTGCTGCTGGTTATCCAAGTACAATGTTGTTCCTGGCTCAGTTGTGCTGCTAGCTGTTGTTGGCGGTGATGGTGCACTGCCTGTGCTGGTTCAGGTGCGTTGGTGTTGGTGGTTCAGGTTCACTGATGATGCTGGTGTAAGTGGTCCATCCCCCTTCCACTTGGTGATACCTTAGCGTTGCACACGATGTCTTTGACACGGTGCCCAGTGAAACTTGTGGATTCTGGGAAGGGCGTTAGATTTATGAATTTATGATTTATTTAATTTATTTATATTTAAATTTTATTTAATTATAATAATATTTAATAAATTAAATTAATTTTAATTAATAAATTATTAATGATTAATCAAAATATTTATTAGATTCAATGAATTTATTAAAAGAAGAATATATTTAAATATATAAAGAGTTTAGATACATCTAATTAAAAACGAAATAATTAGATATATATTTATTAAATTTAAGTAATGAATAAATTAAATATTTATTTATTAAAATATATTATAAATAAATTAAATTATTTTAATAATTCTTTTAATATATCTTAAATAAATTATTAATTTATTTTTTATTTATCTATTAATAATCTAATTCAAAATCTATCTAATGTATTGATTTGACACTCCTAATTTAGGGACATTACATTTTACATGTTTGGTTGAGAACTAGTTGACAATTACATTGGTTTACAAGGTTATTGGTCTTCACTGTTGTTTGTAGTTGCACTCGTTCGTCTGGTTTTGGGATCATTACTTGTCGAACTATTGTCTATAGATTATGGGAAGAAGTGAAAACTGCTTCACCAATAATCCTTTTCCTTGGATTATCTTATAACAGTGTTCTTTCCACTCATTCTCTTTTTGAGCTCATCGTCATGGCTGTGTTTTGGACTTCGAATGATATCTGCAGAAGCTCAATAGATATAAAAATGCCAACGAACACTATCTTGAATCGCCTGCTAGATTAGGTTATTTTTTCTTGATCATTTCCTTGTGCTTAGAAGTTAAAAAAGTTGGGGGCAGAAGGTGTAGATGAAAAATTGAGGAAGTTTACTGAATGGTGGAGTTGGTACATGTGTTTTAGCGGCCTGGTTGATGAAGTTTAATTTCAGAGCAAGGGGACAACACCTGCAACTCTTTCTGAAGCGGTGGGTCTCTTTGGTTACTGCTACTCAGGACACATTGTGTTCCCAAACATCAATGCATCCATGGCAAATCCAAATCAATTCCCTGCTGTGCTCCACCAAGTTTGTTGTGTGGACTACGTGGTTAATTCATTTACCATATGCGCACTGACTATATCTCTAGCCGCAATGAGAATTGTATGATACCATCAAAGCCTTGCTTATTTGCTTTCTTCAGCAAAACAGTGCTGGTAGTTTCCACACTGCTTGTTGGCCTGTCAGTTTCTCTTTTTCGATCTGGTGATGTTGTTATTTGGATCTTTACTGAAGATCCTTTTTTCTTCCTTCTCATGCATATTGTTTTCTGAAATAAAATAAAATAAAGTTATGTCGTATAATTTTTTGGGTTTATACATGTTATTTTATCACGTCTTATCTCAAATATTATTAAAAAATTAAATTCAATCAATCATTTGTGTATTTGATTTAACTAATGAAAACTTCTAAATTATGATTTAAGTAGAAGCTTATTAATTTTTGCTCAAACTGTAATTTTAAAATTTTAAAAATCAAACAAAACACACTATATGCCCTGTGCATATGAATGTGCTATCACTGCTTTTTTTAATTAAAAATCAAATGAGGTCCAGTCGATTGTGTTAATTTTCCTTATGGGTACTACCGTACTAGAATGCATGTGACTATGTACATGCAAAAAGGGCGCGCATGTCCATAGATGCATTGTTGTACCTCGAATTTATCAAGTAGTCATTTCAGTCTCAAGTCTCAACTAAGCTAAACCATCAATTTAAGTCCACATATAATTCATGAAAGACAATGGAAACTCTAAAAACAGTATCAGCAACTTGGGCAATCTGAAGCCAGAGAGCCAGAAATACAGAGGCAAAACGATAAGTTCAGAAACGAGATACGAGAAGACCTACAATCAGATGAACCAAGAATTTTAAAATCAGTCTACTGGTTGATCAACTTCTGCATAAGCGGTTTCAAGGTGTGCCTGCTCGGCTTCCTGCACCTCCTTCTCAGTTTTCCTGCCCTTCTTTGATTTGTAGTACAAACTCATGAAGGTCCCAACAGCTCCGTACTTCCTCCTACAGTGCTCATAGAGACCAGCATCGAACATGGTCCAGAATTTTTTCTCAGTCAACTCCGACACAGCATACTGTGGCTGAAAACCATGATTTTCAATCAACCAGTTCTCCATTGAACGCACTGCTCCTGCACCATCAAACACCTCACCCCTCAGAACAGGGCCTGGTGCGTAGTAAACTCCAACATCTGTGTACATTTGAGCAGTTTGTGTGTCTCCCTGCCTGCGATGTAGTTCGAAGCCGGGTTCTGGGTAGATCATAGTTTTAACAGGCAGCTTGAACAGTTTGTGTGGGCAGAGCCAAAGGGGGTATACCTAATTTATCAACAATCAGTAAGGTAAGAAACAAGGACGACTGCACCGAGTTGTATAAGAAAACTGAATTCCTCAGATAACTAGATGATATATCAGCTTGAATTGAAATAAAATGGAGCAACATTTTGAATAATTTATGGATCTCTAGATCCTCTCCGTTTCCTCAAGAACAAGAGAGGGTGTTAAAAGATAAACCTCTTTCGCTGAGTTTATGGAAAAAAAATGCGGGACCAATTACTTTAGAACAAAATAAGCAACGCAAATGGGCTTAGCTTGCAAACCAATTACATGAGAGGTCAGGCGCAAACAAAATTCATGTAAAACATTAAGTTGGGTAAGAGGAAAACTGTACCTCCATCTCACTGTGAACCCATTCTAATGCATCTCCCACCTTATACAGAGGAACAAGCATGTCCTGGATGACATGCATTTCATGGTAATAGTTTCTTATAGCTTCACCTTGAGTTGCCTTGAGTAGAGAAACCTTGGGTGGCATCAACCAGCCAAACAGAAACCTAAACCAACATTGATCTGCAAATGGGAGGATAAGCTTTCCCTCCCAATACAAACACCTTGTGTGCCTGTGATAATATTCTCTGGTTGGAATGTATTCTACAAACAGCCCCTTCTTTAGTGCCTTCTCCGCATGCTGATAGAACCAAGGTTTGAACCACCATCCCACACTGTTGATCACATTCCCCTTCTTCTTGGCCTCGTCTTTTGAAGCATATCTCCCTGTCATGCACACAGCTTGAGTTGGTGAATAAATCATTGTTTCTACAAAGTCCGGAACCTTCTCATCATTATCCTGGTCCCCATCTCTGGATGCGAAAGAATCGGCATATGCCTGCGCAAGATCTCTCAGGTTACCCACTACAGGTTTATAGGTTAGCTTCATGTACTCTTTAATGGGTATAAGCCTGATCTCAGCAGCAACAAGAAGCCCAAGTGTTCCCTGAGACCACGGAATAGCATGAAAAAGATCAGAGTACTCATTGTCCTTGGTAGCTCTCACGAGACTGCCATCCGCCAAAATAATTTCGTAGGCCACAACAGTATCCGCGAACAGGCCATATTTGTGGGAGCTTCCTTCTATCCCATAGCCATTGATGAGGCCGCCAACAGTGAGATCATCTAGCTCTGCAACTACAGCAAGTGAAAGATTCATTGCGACAGTCACCCTGGTGATCTGCCCCATGGTGACTTGGGGCTCCACTCTTGCAATCATTCGTTCTTTGTCGATTCCAAGTATATTCCGGAAAGCAGACAAATCAACTTCGAAGTGACGAGCCCGCTTGTAGTCAACATTTCGCATCCCAACAGCAATCCATGGCTTACGAGCTGTACAGACAAGACCATCCTTTGACGGGTTCCTCTGTTTGAGGCGTTTGACAACCTTTTTGACATTTTCATCATGTTGCTTCTGACGCTTCTTAAAGGACTTCATCTCGGACCTTACATCCCCAAGGTATGTGAGGAAATACAAGGTGAAGGAGATGGGAAGGACCACAAATATAACAATTATCCATCGAAACTGAACAAAATAGTCCACCCAAACCCACTTCCTCTTTGGGCGCAAGGGGGCATCAAGATCCGACATAGCTGAGCTTTTCCTTTTTGCTGCTGCAAGAAAAAGAAGAAATTAACTGGAACTCACTTGAAATTGCATAACTGTAGCTCTCAACAGTTCAAAATATCTGGATAAACAAAGAGTAGAGTTTTACAAGAATCGAAGAGAGAAAGCAAAAGCAAAAGATATTGATCCCTGTAAAAACTAGGATGTTCCAACTTCCAAGAGAATCAAGAGGAATCACCAAGTTGTATACCAGCCAAATAAGCAGAAGATAGAACAGTAAATAACCCTAAATTTTTTTATCAAAATCCAGCACGACAACTAACAAAGATCAAAGACAAAATCCTACGCTATGGAAATGCAATTGGATCATGAAAAGGCAACCCGCATTCACTTCAGAAGCGAAGAAGTACAACATCGATCGAAGCAGCGTATACCAATACCGGTACTGTATCCCACGCTTCAAATCCGGTCAACAAGTATAACCGTATACCAAAAAACATTCTTCCTTTTCGTTTCTCTATAATCCGCATCTCGGGAACCGTTGAGAACATTATGGGATTAAAAAATACGAAAGAAAATCGCAACTGTTGGAAGTAGCGCAACTGGACGCACAAATACTCAAAAATGCCAGCAAGACCTAGAAGACAGAGACCGGGAATCTCAAGTTTTCTCGGTATCCAAACAGAAGAATCGAGAGAGAGAGAAAGAAGAGAGAGAGAGAGAGAGTACCTGAGAGTGAGGGGCTGACTGTACGTGTGAGGACTCTACTGGGGTTTTATAGTGTGTGAGGACTCTACTGGGGTTTTATAGTGTGTGAGGAATTCCACTGTAACGCCGCCCCAGTGACTGAACAACAACATAGGCGATGGTGCATCTTTGCGAACTTTAATTGCCGATATTCTAAACGGCCTAATAATTTTTTTAACCATTTAAATAAAAATATTAAATACTTTTATATTCTTAACATATTAAATAGTATTCTCTTTTCATCTAATATTTTTAATAATTAAGAAGATTTTTGGTTATTTTTTTCTTTATAAAGATTGATCATTACTCCTTCTTTTAATATTCAGTAATGTTAGAATCACTTAAATCAATATAGAATCCCTTAATTGTTATTTAAAAAGATTAAATAAAAAACCATAAATACTTAATATATTAAAAATTTTAAAAGCATTTAATATTTTCTTTTCAAAATAATGATTATTTACTAATTTATTAAAAGAATTTAAAGTCTGATCATTTTTATAATACTTATTAAATAAAAAAATAAATATTTAACATCATACAAATTTAAAATATACTTAATCTTTTTATTTAATAAAAAATCATTAGACTGATTAACTATAAAATTCTTCTAAATATTTTTTTAAATTCCAATCAATATTATATCTTTTTAACACCTATTAAAAAAATTTAAAAACATTTCTTACGTTAAAAATTCAAAAAATATTTAATATTTTTTAGATAATTAAAAAAATATTAAACTGATTTATAAAAGAATTTATAATTTTTTAATACGTAATACATAAAGTATTAAATAAAAAATATAAATACTTAATACTTTTAAAATTTAGTAATTAAAAATTATTAAATTAATTTATTCAAAAAATATGAAATTATTTTTTAAATATCAAATAAATAAAATTAAAATAAATAATAATAGTATTATATCTTTTCAATTCATTCTCATAATTATCTTTTTAATATTTAATAAAATATATTAAATAAAAAAATTATTTATTATTTTAAAATTTTAAAATATATTTAATAAATTCTTCATATTAAATTAAAAAAATTATTAAAATAATATAAAATTATTCAATAAATAAGTTGACAAAAAATGAAAGTATATTTATAAATGCATTTATGTCACTCAAATATATTTTTAAAAATTTATTAAATGAGTTTTTATTTATTTTTAATTTTATTTATTTTGATATTTATATTATTTTTTAAATATAATTTTAGTTTCAAAAATTAATTTAATTTAAAATAAATATTTTTTACTTTAATTAAACATTATTTTTTTAAAACATAAATTATTTTATTTTGACCTACTTTTAATTAAAATTAAACTCTCGCAACGACAGTGGGGGCAGCCAATGGGATTCGTTGGCAGTCACGCTTGAATCACATGAAAAAGTACCCCGCGTGACCTGAGAAGTAGTTGTACTTGTGGACAACCTGACATTTATTACTTTATTTAATAATCATTTTGGTGTTACATTTCCTTACCCTTGTGGTGGTCCCGAGTGAAAAAAAAAATTAAAATTAAAATAATAATATACAAATATTAAAATAATATATAATATTTATGTAATACAAAATCGGATATAGTTACCACTTTCAGGAATAGAGAAGAGAAATATTTCTCACACACTTTTTTAATAATTTTTTTACACTTACTTGTTTAAGAAAAAATATGGGAAGAGAATATATTGAAGGTTCTGTTTGGTATTTATATAAGTAATAAATAATATAATATAATTAATATTATTTTTATATAATATTTAAGTTATCATAATATATGATAAAAATATTTTTATTTAACTTTAATTATATAATAAATAAAAATTATTTTATTTTATTTTGTACAATCTTATATAATTAAAATTAGATAAAATTATTTGAATTAAGTAAATTATTATTTAGTATTTTATTTGAATGTGAATACTATTAATTATACTATGTTATACATCTTTTATACAATATACTAAAGAAATTGAAATGTATATTTTTCTTATTTTCTTACTCATATATCTTTTTAAAATTTTCTCTTAATAATTCTCTTAATATTTAATGAAATAAGCATTAAATAAAAAAGTAAAATATTTAATATTTTAAAAATATAAGAAAAGTATTTCAAACTTATTTCATTTAGTAATTACGATGATTATTAAAAATATGAATTAGGATGATTATTAAAAAGATGAGTTAAGATGATATAAAATTATTCTAAAAAAAATAATGTAAGAATAGTGTAATAAAAATAAGAGTAAATTTTTATTTTGGTCCGCTAAAGATATAAGTATTGATACTTTGATTTTTAAAAAAAAATTATTATCAATTTAATTATTGAATGAATTTAAAAAGTGACATTAACATTATCTTTTTGTATACGAATAAAAACTAAATTAATAAAATTTTAATGATCGAATAATTAAATTAATGATAATTTTACATACTTAAAAAATTAAATTGATGATATTTTTAAATCATTAAAAGGCTAAATTAAAAATAATTTTAATAAAAGACCAAAATGATATCACTTTATAAATTTATAAAATAAATTAATAATAAAATTCTTTAGATAATCATATTTATGATATCTATATCTTTTTTTTAATATACAGATGATATTTATATTTTTAAAAAATAAAAAAATAATTTATTCTAAAAATAATGTGTAAATAATATTATTAAATATAAAATTTTCAATTTTTTTGATTTATTTTGAATACTCAGTTTTTAAAATTCCTTTTTTTTGTTTTTAAATTTGCACTAACCAGTGTGGCCAAAGGGTGACATGATCAATGTCATCATCCCCTAGTTATTTTGTTGGGGTGGAATTATTCCCTGGTTTGCCTGCTAAGCAGGTCCTGCTTTTCTTTTTTTTTTTAATTGAAATATTGAAGGGCCATCATTGGCATATTGCGAGGGCTATCCAATGACCGGTAACCAGAGATAAAGGTTTCATAAACTATTGTACATAGCCGCCGGGTATTTCTAGAGGGCCAACAGGTTTTATTTTAAATAACATTATTTAAATAATATTTATTCTGTTAAAATTAATTTTTAAATAAAAATTTTTAAATAAAAATTATTTTATTTTTATTTAAAATTTAATTTATAAAATTAAATTTATTTAAAATTAAATTTATAAAATTTAATTCAAACACATATTTATCTGCAATGAAAAAAAAGGTACGCCATGTCATTTTCACATGCTTACTTCAATAAGTACACTTGACACTAAAATTTTCAAATTTATTTAAAGAGTCCCTTTCCTCTAAACCCACCGAAAAACAAACCCATGCCGTGAGTGAAATTGCTATTGCAACTAACAGTTTTGGAAGCAACCTTGTTTCATCCGTTGATTTCCTGATCGACTGATAAATGATAGCTCAATCCCATCTTTCTTATTTTATTGATTTTCTTTGTTAATCATTTGAGTCTTCCATTGTCAAAGCTGCTCACATGCCAAAACTAGAGAGAGAAAGGCTCAATATTTAGAAGACAGATGCATAAAGACTGAGTTAATAATTCTACTCAAATCCTTTTTTAGAGAAACGTTTTTTGCATACTTTTTTTTACCTATTTTTTATGTCTAGATAGAGAGATTTTGAATTAAAACTTGTATTTTCGTTATTTTATTACTAAAAAAATTGATGCAATGCAAAAACAAAAAAAATATTATTTTCAGTAATATTCTTTAGCTACAACATTCACATAACACTTTAATTGTATATTGAGATTAACTTACTTTGTATTTAAAATAATTTATAATCAAATTTTATTAAAATAATAATTTTTTATTAAAATTTAAACTTTACCAAAGATACGTTAAAAATCAAAACACAACCCCTCAAGGACTTTATAAATTTATGAAATAAATTGATGATAAATTTTTTTAAAAAATTAAAGTTATGATATTTATATCTTTTTTTGAATAAACAAATGATATTTATATCTTTAAAAAATTAAAAAAATAATTTATTCTAAAAATAATGTACAAATAATATTATTAAATATAAAATTTTCAATTTTTTTGATTTATTTTGAATACTCAGTTTTTAAAATTCCTTTTTTTTAGTTTTTAAATTTGCACTAACCAGTGTGGGCTAAAGGGTGACATGATCAATGTCATCATCCCCTAGTTATTTTGTTGGGGTGGAATTATTCCCTGGTTTGTTTGCTAGGCAGGTCCTGCTTTTCTTTTCTTTTTTTAATTGAAATATTAATGGGCCATCATTGGCATATTGCGAGGGCTATCCAATGACCGGTACCCAGAGATATAGGTTTCATAAACTACTGTACATAGCCGCCGGGTACTTATAGAGGGCCAACAGGTTTTATTTTAAATAATATTATTTAAATAATATTTATTCTGTTAAAATTAATTTTTAAATAAAATTTTTTAAACATAAATTATTCTATTTTAAATTTATTTTTAATTAAAATTAAATTTATAAAAATAAATATATTTTAAATTAAATTTATAAAATTTAATTTAAATACACACTTTATCTGCAATTAAAAAAAAGGTATGTCATGTCATTTTCACATGCTTACTTCAATAAGTACACTTGATACTAAAATTTTCAAATTTATTTAAAGAGTCCCTTTCCTCTAAACCCACCCAAAAACAAACCCATGCCGTGAGTGAACTTGCTATTGCACCTAACAGTTTTGGAAGCAACCATGTTTCATCCATTGATTTCCTGATCGACAGATAAATGATAGCTCAATCCCATCTTTCTTATTTTATTGATTTTCTTTGTTAATCATTTGAGTCTTCCATTGTCAAAGCTGCTCACATGCCAAAACTAGAGAGAGAAAGGCTCAATATTTAGAAGACAGATGCATAAAGACTCTGAGTTAATAATTCTACTCAAATCCTTTTTTAGAGAAACGTTTTTGCATACTTTTTTTTTTACCCTATTTTTTATGTCTAGATAGAGAGATTTTGAATTAAAACATGTATTTTTTTTATTTTATTACTAAAAAAATTGATGCAATGCAAAAAACAAAAAAAATTATTTTCAGTAATATTCTTTAGTCACAACATTCACATGACATTTTAATTATATATTTAGATTAATTTATTTTATATTCAAAAGAACTTATAATCAAATTTTATTAAAAAAATGATTTTTTCTTAAAATTTAAACTTTACCAAAAATACGTTGAGAATCAAAACACAACCCCTCAAGGACTCTATAATCATTCACATAAAGAAATTTACCATATTGATATTTGGAAAAGTTCATTAGTTCAATGGTCTCTATATATGTTTGAGAATAGCTTAATTTTATGAAAAAATTATTTTTTTTTTAGTTTTTTTTAAAAATATTTAATTATAAATTATTTTAATTAAAAATAAACTCATCTAAACACAGATTCAATAGAAGATAACACATTGGAGACAACAACAAATGATCTTGTTTTACCCCCAAATTGTGGACGCAAGCTCTTTCCTTTCTTTCAAAATGAGAACACCAATTTGGGTCTTGAGGCTTGCGTTTTGGCCAGTTGAAGTTGAAGGCTTGTATTATTAATCTGCATATAAGGCTAAAATGCCACTTGTAAATTTAGAAAAAAATAATAAATATTAAGAGATAAGACCATGAGCATGACTAGTATCTTTTAATAAATTTAAATATAGGCATGGGAGAGATTAGTTGATTGCTTAAAACTTAGAAGAGTAGCTAGGTAGAGGTAGTTGATTTCTTGCCGGAATCGCTAGCTAGGTAGCAAATTGATGGCAGGACAAATCTGAAAAAAAAAATGGTAAGAAAAAAAACTCGTAATTGGGGGGGGGGGGGGAAGAAGAAAAGTGAGCATGAGTGTCCATTGGATTTAAATTTTATAGAATTGATTTAAATAATTATAAAATATTTGTGCTAATGGAATGAAATCATTGGGAGATAAAATGCTAATGAAATAAAACCACGTGAGACTAAGTGACAAAAAATGAAATTATGAGATGCCAAAGTGATATAACACAAATCACGGAAGATAAAGTGCTAATGGAATAAAATCGTACGGGAACAAACTATAAAATACTAACAAAACTAACTTAAAAAAAATAAAGTGATAAAATTAAAATCACATAATGATAAAGTGATAAGGTCTCAAATTCTAGAAAATTTGCTGATTTAACCCTTATATAGTTTTGATTATATTAAAGTTATTTTATATACTTTTATCATTTCTTTTTCCATTTATTTATATTGTGTCATATTGTTTATTTGGGATAAGATAATTGTTTTGAAAAAAAAACTGCCTCCCGGTTTCAGTGACAAGGTTATCAATCAACCCCTCAGAGCTGCCGTGGAGGACCCAATGACTAGCTTCGAAGAATTTTCCGCAGCCATTTGAATGTTGAATTCTTGTCCTACAACTCCCCGCCACATCAACACTCATTTGCTGCGTTGCTCAACCATGCATACATCACAGCAAGAACAAGGCTTTGGTTTTCTCATGCCCTTCTTGTCTGGATTCATTTGGTCCAGGCATAAAAAGACTAGAACAGTCATTTTTCTTGATGATCAAAGCTTGATAGATCACACCTGTGGAAATCAACCTAACATTGTTATACCTTTCAACATTTGAATGCCTGTCATTCTTCTCCTTTGACGATCAAACTTACATATTCATCTCATCTGATAAGGACTTTTCTTTGCATTTGTTTATTGTCAAATGAATTCTGCTATACACGCAAGTGGTTAATCATACTAGTTAACACATTACAATATTAAAAATATGAATAAAGTTTAAATTTTATAATTGTCATTCGGAAAAAGACTTTAACTTTTACACTCCAATTGCAAAGTATGAAAATTTTTTCTCATTCTTTTGTATAAACAAATAATTTTACTATTACATGACGAATACAAAATTGAATGTGAAAGAATGGTGCGTTTTAAAAAAACGAAAAGTTATGTAATTAAATGAAATAGTGAAAAAAATAATAAATAATTTTAAATGTATTAATTAAAATAATTACAACTGTTCACATGTATTAAAAAATAATCAACTATGAAAATTTATAATTTATACATACATTATAATTTTATAATTTTTTATAAAAGTGGCCATAGCAGACGCAGAAAAGGATAAAATTGCGCAAGCTGCAGTACAGATTATTAATAATAAATAAATATTTAATAACTTAATAATAATAATAATAATAATAATAATAATAATAATAATAATAATAATAATAAGCCCTGCTACTGGTAGCATCTCTACTAAATGCCATATGAGATTCCATTAGATAGCGAATGTTTCGACGAGACCAAATACATGCAGGCTTGATTGTGAATTTTAGTTGTCCTGTTCTGCAAGAAATACAAATAGTTATTATAATGGTCAAATATTTGTATAGAACTGGTGCCCTTTGAGAAAACCCTGTTTATATTAATTTATTTTACATTCAAAATAATTTATAATTAATTTTTTAAAAAAACTTTAGAAATTAAAAAAAAAACTATTTTCAAATGTGTACTTAGTAAAAAAAAAAGGTGAGATATAAGTAGGATGCAACTATGCATCAAAAAAGAAAAAAGTAGGGTGAAACTATTTTTTTTTATTATAAAAAGTACTCATTTAAACAATTCAAAAGTTTAATTGGAGTAAATTTTCTCACTCCTCATGTACTTCCATATAAACTACTAGGTAACAGTTCCACTTCAAACTTTAGCCAACAATCTCATTATTTACTTTTTCTCACTTATTCATCACCCTAACCTGTATATTATAAGACTCTCCACGTATCCTCACATATATGTAGAAAAATCATTATCCTTTTTTAAACAAAAAATTTCTACACATTACCCACATGGCATGAATAAATGTCTCTATTCTAAATTGCAAATTCAGATACTTTAATCTCAAATTTGGATGCAAACTAGTGTCTCTTCTTCCCAGAATCTCCGCCATAAGATATGTTGTTCATTAATATCAGACAGAACATGGATAATACACAAAATCCATTTAGCATCCGACAAGATCAGTAAGACAAAATGCTACATTGTCAGTGCTGTGGAATCTCCAACACTGCAGGGCTTTTTGAGAGAATCTTTCTTTCTTTTTTTTTTTTGGTAGACTTGGAATCGACTTAATCATCTATACATTAAGGAAAATGGACTCACTGAAGCGCCCTCAAAACTTGTAGCAGCATGCTCCGACAACGATTTTGACAAAAGGAATTAAGGCCTGAAATTCTACATATAATTTATAGTTGCCAATCTATGGGGGCAATCCCCATTTGCTCCAGAAGTTGGTTGGTGCGAGAGAAGTGCCTGCTCACATAAATTCAAAATAAACAATGTGCTGGGCCAGAAATGAAAATAAAATTCTTCTACCCATCAAAATCAAATGTCATCAGGAGCCATAATTTCAAATAAGGAAATGGCTGGATAAGACGGTATGTCCAAGGACTTCAGTGCTCTTGAAGGAAGATACAGAAAGTCAGAACAACAAATAGCTTACATTGATGAACATTGATTAGGAAGTTATTTTAAATATAAATTTGAGATGCGTAATAGTTCCAGTCTATTTCAGGAGTCTTTACTACAGCTAATCAAAATATGGATCAATGTATCAAGCGGTGGTGGGCTGTAAAGGCTGAGGGATGTGATCTTACCGAAAGTTAATTTAGTACGAGGATAAAAAAAAAAATAAAATTTTTACAAATGAGTTTCATCTATGAAAATTTTACCCATTTTTACCCCCATACCTGATATACACTAACTACAATAAAAAAGAAATATGATTGGATTAAAACTATTATTTAAATTTGTTATGGGATAATATTTTGTTTTTTGGTTTCTGCCCCAGCCCCCTTCTTTTTGGTTCTTCAGTGAGCTCCTTACCAATTCTAAACGATCAACATGTCTATGGGCACCTTCAGCTTGCACAGCATTCCAAAATTTAATACCCGAGTGGATCCTCAGTACTCAATGAAAGCAACCTAGTTCAGTTGTCAGAATTCATTTTGGTTGAGATAATATCTGATGTTACAGAAATTGTTATTTTGGGGATGTTTATGTAACTATACAAGTTTCATATATTTCAAGTTTAATATTTTAAAAAGAAGTTCATAATAGAAATCCCATCGGCTGCTCAGGTAAGAAAACTAATAAGTAAAACAGTGCCTGATCCTAGTCTTAGGAGAATCTGGCTGCCACAGACTGAAGTATTAATGTCTACTATAAGCCAATGGACTTAGCTACGCAAAGCCAGGAAATATTTTTCAGAAAAAAAAAAACCCAAGATACTTATAGTGCCAAAAAATTAAAAAGAGCAATGGTCAAATTTAAATCACTGAATCACCGAGCAAGATATGCAAATGGAAGTCTTGGCAACAAACATAAATTATTGATGATCAAAAAGAGAAATTCAAATTAAATCATATTCCAATATTACCAGGTTATGAAACTATTTTCCTTCAGCTGCACGTAGCCTGTATCATATTGTTGCCTTTGTTACCTTACTAATAGCAAAAAGCCATAAACCATACCTTGTGTTACAATATATATTATTCTATGGGCTTGCATTTTTCTCATATTTTCCTATAATGTCACTTCGAAGAGCAGCTGTACAAATACCAGCAGCTGTACAAATACCAGCACCCAATTCTCTATTCAATCCATGCATCCTCTTGGATTCATTTATAGACAAGGAAAAGAAAGGCATCTTACAAAAAGAATAAAATCAAAAGTAGAAAACCTTAGATCCTTTCAAATAGCTCCAAATCATGTTTAAAACAAGAGTTGTCATTTAACATTCTTCAAAACATATGCACAATTTAAATTTTAGATTGATTCTAAAATGCTATGGGTGCACTTGGTTGAGTAGGTGGAAAGTGAAAATGTATTTGAACACAATAAAGCTTACATGAAAAAATGAGAATGAAAAAAAGGGCAATATAACTAGACTTTATGGTGTCCAATTATATTTTCACTTTCCACTTACTCAACCAAGCACACCCTAATGTCTAACATTTACAACCTTCCATTTGAGAATGTTGCAGGCTCCAAAAGGATGTATTTTGTGACAAAAAGCCTTAATAAATGCCCCATAAGTTATAAAATGCAAAGTTTCAACTCTTAGTTAGCTAGTCATGCAATCAAACAACTAAAGGCTCATAGCGAAGCAAAATGTTGTCTATATTCCTTCCAACTCAGAAGCTCTTCATAATAGCTGACATGTGCCCTTATTCTTCAAATAAACTTAAACCCCAGTCATGAATGCCTAATTGGTCTATTATCCAGAAAGCAAACATATATGTAGAAGTGACATGAAAGAATAATGACAGTGGGAAGTTGGAACAGATTTTTTTTTTTTTACTACGCTGCTATATTGACTTAGATTAAATTATAATACCACCACCTTACCTGCAGCCAAAGAAGCCTCTATTTGCAGACAAACCAGAAGGATGTGCAGCTTTGAGAATGTGATGCTTTGTTGCATCAATTAACCTGTGAATATGACATTCATGTATAAGCTCATCAACGAGTTTCACAGAATTTCTCTTCCAGGCAAGGAAAGAAAAGAATCCGATTAATAGTTTAAGAAAACCATTTCTGAAAAGCAGCTTGCACCAATTATTTGTTTTTAGGTTACAATTAATAGATCCAAAGCTTGTTATAATGTTATAAAATGATAGTACCTAGATTTCTCCCGAGCAGAGTTTCCCCACAAGAGAAACACAACTCCTTCCTTCTTCTGTGAGATTGTCTTAATAACAGCATCAGTAAATTGTTCCCAGCCTTTTTTGGCATGAGAATTCGCTTGATGCTTCCTGACTGATTTCAAAAATTAAAATTACTAGTTATAAAAAAATACAGATGACAAATAAAAAAACTAATACTATGAGTTGTTAGGAAACCAAATAACTGTTGTATAAGTTGAACATTTGTTCTCTGGCATATGTACGCATACACACACATTCATACATCCATGCATGAAAGTCATTTTATGGGAATCACTCATAATCTCAAGGAGTGATACTATTAGCTTAAGTGGCCTCAGTTAAAAAGAAACACAAGGCCAATCTTTTCATGAGTAACTTTTTCATGATTCTGAAAAAATGAAAAGTAGGTAGTTTTGACATATTCTACAAAATATTTAAACTTCACTTGCAACCAATAAGAATATACACTTTAAGAAACTGAATGTAATAGGCTTTCTCCAGTAATCTTCAGTAAGAATTGACTGCAATAGTTCTCTGCAATGAAATAGTTCTTTTACTATCACCCTCCCCTAGGCAGCCACAAACAAAACAAAAGAGAAAGAATTGATCGCATCAGTTTTAAAAATTTCAAAATTGTCCTCAATTAATGGAGGCAAAACACAGATACTGATATGTAATGGTCCCACAATGTAATAATTTATATAGGAAAGAAGACAGTATTTTCCATAGGAAATTTCTGTATGAAATTGACATAGAAGGCCCAGATTGTTGACTAATTTCAGCCCTACAGAAGCCCAAAGCAGAGAAAAAAATTCCTCTTGGTTCATCAAAAGTTGTTCTTGTTAGTTTAAAGGTCATTAGACAACTGTCTAATAGTTTTTTAGTTTTCAATGCTTAGAGGTATTTCTGCACATTTTGTGTTGCTGAATTAGATTTTAATCATGTTCTATTTTTCTTTCTAGTTTCTACATTGAATTTGCTTATTCTATTGGGATTTTTATGCAGTCTTTATTTTTTTTAAGTCGTGTCTAAAATTATGCTAGTTTGGGAATACTAGTGAAATTAAGGATAATGATGTGCCTGATTGGAGTGAAAGGGCAGCTGGAAAAGGAAGCGATGAAAAATGACAATGTATTTGAACTGAATATAAGTCTAAATACAATACCATTTTCCACCTTCCCATTTTGACTCCTACCAACCACACCCTAAGTCTTGCTTTCATTTATACCCTACGACTATAAATGTCTCATTGTCCTTTCAGCTTTAGGCATTCTTAAGTGAGATTTGAGTCAATGAGAATTTTCGGTGTTTAAAGGATACTGAGCAACAGTTTCCTTCTCCTTTGTCCTCTTTATGCATTCTTGATACAGCACACAAGTGGGTTCCATCCAGTATCCACATCAATAACTTTGTTTTCATGGCACATGGTCCACATCTATATGACACCAATATGCACACAGTACCACATGTTCCACGCCTATAAGTCACCAATATACTTGATTAGAAGTTCACAGAAATACAAAAACCTTACCTGTGAGAACAGCATTGAGCAAGAGAACACCCTGAAACGAAGTTAAAATTGCTGTCAGAGAAACATATTTCAGAAACTACACTCACTAAGTACGGTCACCAACCATGTTAAAATATCTGTACTGATGACATAGAGGACAACACTATCCCTCTGCATTCAGCACACAAACTTACCAAATTTCTCCAAAAATCCAACCTTTTATTCAATAGAATTTAATTGACACCCTTCTTACGGTATGACTGTTAGTTATTGCCAGATAGTTCTTATCTTCAAATCATAGTAAACCTCTGAAGGAAATATTAAGAGGCTTCAGCTGTTAAAGAATATTAACTTATTAAGCATATCAGACAGGATGAAATCAATGCAGAAGCAGAGCTTTCAAAACATGAGCTACATTTGGTTGACATTTTACTCAGCATTTATCATATACTTTACATTTCATTCTATTGAGCTGTCATTAGTGATGTAGTTATTGAAAAATTAGTTATCCATTGGGAATATATCTTGATATTTTTTTGAATAAAACTTTACAGTCTGCCATTATGGAGAGTATTGGGTAGACAGTACTAAGAAATACAATGTTTGCATGTACCCTGTTCGCTTTAATTATACAGTATAAATAACAAGTATTTAAATCTCAAATTCGTCTTTTTAGTGGACAGAGTTACTGATTCTTACAATTTACATCAAATTAAGTGTGAACTGCTAGATCATTTTAGTGCCATTTGTAATTATTCATGAGCCATGCTCAACAACCATAATCAAATCAAAAGTAACAGAAAATGTTTTTTATGGCTAAAGTTGTGTTTCTTTATCCCACTACATCGCAATAATTTCATCCCATTTTGTTTGTGGAGCTTATCTAGACAACAACCCAAGGTTGCACGGATATAGGCACACATGCCTATACTAGTACAGGTACGAAGTATGACAAAATTTCTAAAAACTAGGGTATGGGTACAGGAGGATGTCATATAAAAATATAAAACTATAAACAATCAAGAAATGAACCATAAGATAAATATCATTTCCATAATATTCTAACTCCGAGTTTTCAGGCAAAACTCCATAAAGTGCATCAAGCAAGTAAAATATGCCTATAAAGGAAATAGTCTCTGAGGTAGGCCATCAGATTTGAAGGGGTGAAGTAGCATTGTGTTTCATTTAGTAGCAAACCAAAATAATAAGCAGCAAAATGTTGCGTTTTGTGCGAGCCAGCATAACCAGCTTGTACTTCAGTCATGCCAGCTCAATGCAACACATAACCAAGCCATACCCAGAACATACTCGATAACAAAATTAATACAACTTATAACCAAAAAATGGAACAAAATTGCAGTCACTAGTTGAAATGTTTACCTGTACAGCCCATTTTTCCAGATTTCCATGAGCTGGAACTGAACAGCCAAGGTCATCCTTAAGTTCCTTAAATATATTTACCAAACTCGAAGGAACCTTCACTCCCTCAGGCACAGAGAATGAAAGGCCCATTGCTTGACCAGGTCCATGATAAGGGTCCTAAAAAATAAATAGCTTACAGTATTTTAATAGTCATCTCTTCAAGAGGAACACTATCCATAAGCAGGATGAGAAGTTAATTGCAGAACAGTGTTATGGCCTTTGATCTACCTGAGAGAGGACTTACGCGTAATGCAAACAAACAGAACTGGTTCCGACTCAAGTTTCATTATAGAGAATTCTCACATGCTTATTTGCAATACTGAAAAATATCAAATTGCAGCTCCATAACAAAAAATTGTAGATTAGATTTAATGAAATTTGTTATTCATAAAGCATAAAAATTCAGAATTGGATTTGAATGGAAATTAATGAAACAATACTAATTCTTGTAAACTGGTTATACATAATCAGAAATAAAATCTTAGTTATTTAACTGGGTAGGATGTCATATTACCTGTAGGTATAGGTTCTAATACTTATATGGATTAGGATTACATAAGTAACATCTTAGGGTTCCTTATTCTAGTAGAATTAGGATTACTATGGTTCACCTATTTGTTGGGGTTATTAAATTCAGCCTTTGGATATGATTCGGAATTATTTGGCATTTCGGTTGTTGAGTAATTGTTACTTGGTTCAACTTTCTCTTACTCTCATTCTCTTTTAAAATTCCTCTTCATACTACAGCAATTTGGTATCAAGACAACCTGTGATACTGCGATCCATCACACAATCATGTGCAATCATTGCAATTTACTCTTCTTCAGCAACATTGTATAAAGCCTACAAATTGCTATTAACTTCTTCTAGTGATTGGGATCATCTATTTTTGAAAATTGGTAGCACAAGAAACTTCAATAGCACTTGATGCATGAATTGCGCGTGAGACCACTGTTGGGAGGGGGCGGAGGTTGGCAAATTGAAACCAAAAACCAAAATTATGAGGGGGGAAAAATTCACCCACCTGCCCAAGGATCACTGCTTTAACTCTATCAAAAGGGGTAGAGTTGAGAGCGTTGAAAACCAACTGGGTGGGTGGGTATATAGGCTCACTGCCGCTGCAAATCTCTCTTTCCACAAATTTGCAGAGATTCTTGGCATAGGGTTTCTCAAATTCTCCTGGAAGAGCTTCCAACCAGGTGTCTTCCACCAGCAGATCCTCTAGTTTCACATAAACTCCTGCTCCTGCAACCATACAGTGATGCATTGAATAAAAAAAATTAGCACCTAAAACATCGCATTTTCTACGACATTATCCGAAATGAAAGAAACCCAAAATTGTTAAAGCCTTACCTTTGCATTCAGAGACCCTTTCGACACAGATTTTCAGATTCCTTTTGGACTTAGCGAGCAGTTTGTTGTATTCGATGCGTGATTTTTGCTCGACAGAAAGTAGAGAGGAGGCATTAGCATCTTCAGAGTGGGATTTAGAGGTTGCGGTGAGAGTGGGTTTCAATCGCTTGGAAGCTGGTTGGAACATATCCATTAGGGTTTTGGAGGATGCCGAAGCCATTTCTCGTGTTCCTTGCGATTGCAGGTGCCTGTCTGTATGGCGGGAAAGGACGTAATTTATGGGAGAAGACAGCTTTTATATATATATATATATATATATATATAAGCTAAGGGGTCCTTTATTTTTCTTTTTTTTTTTCGAAATTACTCTTTGGGTGAAAAGTTCGAGGCTTCCAGCTATAAAGAAAAAAATTGTCAATCTTTTTTTATTTTAATAGTGTTATTTATTTTTAAACTAATTACTATGATAAGTTTATATTTAAATTATTTATTTGTATCAAAAATATTTAAATTATTTATTCAAATACTATAAGTTTGTCAATTTTATTTGAATAAATACTCATTTTAATTTTAAAAATGTAAGTCACATCAATTTAATTTTTTAAAAATATTAATATCAAGTTAGTTCATAAATAATAAAAAATAATATTAATTTAATTATTCAAAAAAAATTAACATAATTTTAGTCTCTTAGTAATAGAAAAAAAATAATTTAATCATTCAATAATAAAAAGTTACATTAATTTGTTCCTTCAATTAAAAACTTCATTAATGATATTCTTATAATTCATAATATAAAGATTATTTTGATGTCACTTTTATAATGAAGAGACTTAATTAATGTCATTTATATTTTTGACATACTAAAATAGGTATTTACTCATTTTATTAGATGTTATGTATGTGAATTAAGTTCTTATTAGTGTAAATTCGCTCATAATATTAAAGCTGTCCTTTAACTTTAGCTTGGTTATCAAGAAACTATACCTTGTGGGCTATGTGATTTAAATTTGCTGCAATAGAATAAACATTGTTCACATTAGTAAAAAATAGTATGGTGATAATTGCTATCAGTTTCATCCATTTTAAGATCTATTCAATTTGCAGATCAGACATGGTTGGAATGACAATTCAATTTGCCTTGACATATCTGCACATGGGATCGATTCTAATATGGAAGAATCTCATCCCCTCCCCCAAATCCCCCGACCAACAAAAAAAATCAATTTAATTTCACTTTAAGGATCAAAATTTAATGGCATTGATATTGAAAAACTAATTTGATATATTTATAAAGAATTATAATGTCGTGTATATATTTAGAAAACTAAAATAAACATTTCCTCAAGTTACTCTTTCTTCTTCTTCTACCTCCTACCTCTCTTCTGGATCTCTACCCATCCCTTAATCTCGTCATCTTCAATTTGACTACTCCACTTAGTCAGATTAATTAAAGAGATTGTTGATCATGGTGGATCCACTCAGAGCAATTGAAGGTAAGAGTTAACATGGAAATGGTGTTAGATAAACCTCACTTTTTGAGCATGATGTCATGTTGCAACATTACTTCTTGCACGCTTTCATCCCACTAGTGGAGGGATTGCAAAAATTGAGGCACCAACTGTTATCCCACTGCCATTCCCTTTCTCAGTTAGAGCTCAACCAAATATCGCAAGCTTCTATTCTCTTTTAATTTCCATTCCTTTCTCTGCAAACCACCCATACCATACATGAGTCAAATACTTATATGTAACTAAATACCAAAAAGATTTTCAAAAGCCTTCTTTTCGAAAACATGTTGAGATTTCATGATTTTAATAAAAGTTAGTTTTTTTTTGGTCAACCAAAAAAAAAAAGACAAAAGTTAGTTTGACATGGGGATTACAATGAAAAGCATATTTTCATAGATAAATTTTCTTATTCTATACAATTTCAAAGGATGAATTTCTATACAAAATTATATAGAAGATTCATCCATAAAAATATATCCTCCATTTTTAACCCCGTACCAAAGATACACTAAGTATACTATTGGATGTTATTAGACAGGTAGTATCGCCTAGATGCAAGAGAGATAAGCTGACTACAACTTGACAAGCCTATTTGCATCCAACCACAATAGAAAACTGGTGTAGGGTTCAGTTGAAACTCGAGGCACGGCATCTATGCCAATTTGATTCTAGAGACGTCCCCGAAAGTCTGCTGCCAGATACAATCTTGTTTGTATTAAGAATTGGGACTGTGGGCAGGAGATTTCAATGAATTACTCTGCTCAGGTGAATAACAAAGAAGGTTTATATGGTGAAAATTCAGCAGGCCATCTTAGAAAAATAACCTTGGATTTAATAGTGTAACGATAAAGCAAAATCTTGCATTTTAAATAAAATAGATTATCATTTAAAAACACAAAAGAAAACCTAAAGCAACATAATTATAAGAAACTTCTAGGACATCCTCTGAGCAGCTTCCTTGGCAAGAAGCCTTTCCTTTGCCTTAGTCTTGGCCTGGGATTTGGAACCCATGATCCCACCACCCCACTTCTTCCTGTACTCATCATACTTGTCATTGAAGTTAGCCTGAAAGGAAACAAACCAAGACACATTCAGTTTTTGATGAGAACATTAAGGACAACCAAAAAAACAAAATAATAAATAAATAAATTTAACTCCACGCCACCTTGATAGCCTCTAGGACTCTGCTGAACTCCAATTTGTCTTCATTCTTAACAGTAGTCAAGCACAAAACAGAGGCAGTTTTCTTATGGACAATCTGTTGTAAATCATATGGATTAATCAATCATAAACTTGTTGTCAAGGAAACTTAATTCAATCATAAACTGTGTTGAAATCACAATATTCAAAAAAAAATTACCGATCCTAAGCGTGCCTTGCCTTTAACAATGCAGTATGGAATTTCCATCTTCCTGCACAATGCTGGAAGCCAGACAACCAATTCAATTGGGTCCACATCATGAGCAATCACAACCAGCTGTGCTTTATTCTGCTAATAAAACCATAGTTTAACAAGCAATTAATCAATATCACTAGAAATTAGGAAAGAAAAAAAGAAATAATACAGTAATAAAATGGAACACGACCTGCTCAATAAGGTAGGTAACATGATTGAGACCATACTTCACAACAATAGGCTTCTTAACTTCAACAGCTTTGCCATCAGCCTCTGCCTGAGCCCTTTTCAAAAGCCGCTCCTTCTTTTCTGCTTTATCCTCAGGCCTGTACTTAAGTAACATCTTGAACAGGCTTGTTGCTGCAGGCGAGATTAATAAAGGTAATCAAAATTGTGATATAACTAACACAAACTAAAGCAGAAGAACTGGTCACAAAATTAAGAACAGCACACTGAGAGTTATATATGACAGGAAGCAGCTATAAGTAATGCAAATCAAAACCTACAGTAAAACAAAAATGCAGCTCATGAGCAATTAGCAGAGTCCAAGGCATATTCTGCAACAAGAACCAAATGACTAATGCATGTCATGGACCTACAATCATTGCTAACAAGACTCCATCAAATGTATGCAAGCTCCAGTAAAAAGTTAGGCCTGCCATTAAACTATCAACTACAGGAATTACATTGAACAAGTTGAAAGCAAACATGAAATGGTGATGAGTGATGACAACTTTATACAAACTCTGACAAGCGAAGTAAGAAACTCAAAGTATCATGCATATCATGTATCATACTGTCAAAATCATCATGACTATACAACCTAAGGTTTTGCAGATGGAAATTGTTAGAGCTACAAAAAGATGTAAATCTCCAAATATCTGAATTTTGATGTCAAGAAAGTGATCACATTGAATATACAGCACCAACTTTAAAAAAAAAAAAGTTTGCAATTTGTCATCAGATGATTCACTTGTTATATTTGCTCAGTTGGAATGTAAATCCAATCATCATTATTATTTAAGCTTATGTAGTGTAAGGGAACTTGCTTAGCATTTCTTTCATGAGCATGGATAAAATCATTCAATAGCAAGGCATCCCATCGAAGATTGAGCCTATATTACCACAATAACCACACAAGAACATTGGCATCAGCACATCACAATGACCTAAAATACGCCGCTATCGTAAAATAACAATAAAAATTGCATCTTACCGGAACTGCGCAAAACTATACATCAGGTAACAAAAAAAACTGAATTTTAAGTTTCAAAACGAAAGAAATTAGAAAAGGGTAACACCAAAAATAAAATCACATCCAAAAATCCTTTTTAGTTTCCTCACCCAGGTTCTTGTCGAGGGTCTTAGTGAACTGGTTCAAAGCTGGTGGGACCTTCAACCTCTGCTTGAGTATCCTCTTCTTCCTCTGAACTTGCACAGTCTTAGGCCACTTCACGAATCGGGTCAGGTCCCTCTTCGGAGGCAATGCCCCTCCAATCCCGAACTGCTTGGGACGCATCTCGAACAGCGGGTTCGTAACCTTCTCCTGAAATGAAAAAAATAAAATAAAATAAAATAAAATCATTCAAAACAAAACAGAAAATTCCCCCAAAAAAAAAAAAAAAGAACGAATCATCAATCTGATTCAATTTCAACCAGATACATACGGGCTTCTTCTTAGCAGCTGCAACCGGAGCTTTTCCACCTCTTTTTGGAGCCTATAAAAAAAAATAATAATAATAATAATAATAATAAGCGCATTACACAAATGGAATGAAGTTTCTTCAGAGCGGAAATTCAAACATCAGAAACTGCTTGAAACTCTAATGAAAATTCTAAAATTTGAAATCTCCAAGGGAAACGAGCACATTCTAAAGAATGTATCTAACTTTCAGTGGGATGAAGAAACTGCTGTATCAGTGAAAGATCTGGGCACATTGGATATAGCCCGAAGAAGCCAGAGAGGTGCCACTCTCCCTTACTCACCATAGCTGCTGCTGGCGACGCGAAACAATGTTTCGGGGAAGAACCCTGACTAGAACAAAGTTCATATGTGCAAGGGTGGGCATGGCAAGAACCGGTCCAGGCCCGGCCCGGGTGGTAAACTGTAATAGTAAACATGCTCTTCTATTTTAATCATTTAAGAATATTTACTTTTTTTAAGTGCTTTTCAGTTTTTAATTGTACTTTATATTAGATCAGATTATAAGATTTAAAATTCGTAAAGATGAAAAGATTTGTTATCAAATAATCCATTTATGTACAAGTCAAAAAAAAAAAATAAAGATCCATTTACGTAGAGAAGTTTAAACAAAATTATATAAGATTTTTAAAATTAATATTTTAAAAATCAATTGAACTGAATAATCAAAGAAAAGGACGATTCATAGTTGATTTGATTAGTGTAATAAATACATTTAAAGAAATAAAATATATTATGTATAATTATAAATATAAATTATTATAATAAATATTTTATTTATTATATGAAATTAAAATAAAATAAGAATATAATATAATGAAATAGAATAATTATTCTTAATTTATAGTTTGATAATTTTTGAAATAAAATCTTTTTTTAAACTACTCCGTTATTCGATATGTAGAATAAAATTAAAGTTGACATAAATGATATAAATATTTTTTATAAGAAAAAAATATGTTAAACATTAACAATAATAATTAATTTTATTTTTTTATAATTTGATTAAAATAAATATTATCATCTTTTAAAATAATAATATTTTCACATTAAACAAATACTGCATATTTATTTTTATATATAAATAAGTTTTTAAATCAAAAACAGATCATATACATCAAAACTAAAAATTATATTGATATACTAAAATATCATCATAGTTAATAAATAATTAAATATATAAAACTTATTTATAAAAAAATTAGACCATAAATTTAAATTGAAATGTAAAAAAGACAAAATTTTATTACTCAAAAAATATAAGAAAAATAATAAATATAATTTCATAAAATTTTTAAGAGTATATTAAGTATAAATAATTTTAAACTCATTTCATAAAATATAAAATATCAATCTCACATCTTTAAAATAGAATGAATTCTATTTTTCATTCTTAATTTTATGAAATAAAGTATAAAATAAAATCATCATTTCATTTTTTTCACAAACAAATATAAAAATACTTTATTTCATAAAATGAACACGAAATAAAATAACCATTCTTACATACCAAATATCAAGTTACAAATTTATTTTTAGATAAATTATGCCCATTGTCAATGAAATAAAAGAACTTTGACATGAGCTAAAAAATTGGATTATTCTAATTTAGTAGTGTCTAGGTGCTGAATTTAACTGATCGGATATTTTGACCAAATTAATTTATTTATTTTTTTGGTTCAAACCCAACCTTAGATACAACTTGATTATATTCAAATCTGTAAATTAGATTTTGAACATAAAACTTTGACATGAATAATTTAGACCCTAGATTTGAACATAATTTAAATTTTGACTCATATAATTAGTAAATTAAATCATGAAACTTAAATCTTAGAAGTATAAATCTTTGAAAGCAATTTTTCAATGTTTAAGTGATAATATATGTTTTTAAAAAAATATTATATAACATCAAGCTAACCCAAAATGTAGCCGGGTACTAACCCCAAAATAACTTGGACTGAGTTAAGTCTTTAAGCGTCCCCGTTCAAAATTTAAGTTAAATAACATTGCAAAGAGTCCCCAATAATCCATGTAAACACCACCAACCAACTACAAACAGTCCCTCTATACTCATTGCACACAGCCCCCATCAATGCATTGCAAACAGTCCTCCATTCCATAATTACCAATCAACACATTGATGAAGTACAACTGTAGCTATAGCCGTGACAAAAGCCACAAGCAATCCCCCGTCGATGCATTGCAAACAGTCTCCCAATTTTTATGGTATGGCTACCAGCTACACTAAGAACGAGGCCAAGGAATCCTATCACAAAACTCATGAGGGATTGATATACATACAATCCTATCACAAAACTCATGACGGATTAATATACATGCATAATCCTTTGAGTCAAGACAGAAGGGTCATTAACAGCCTCATCGGCCCCATCTTTTCACCAAAAAGAAAAAAAAAAAAAAGAAAGACTGAGTCTTCATAACATTAAAGCTCAAAAAAAGCTGAGCAACGAATTATATCTAGCAAGCATCTCAATGTATTGATATGATAAATAAATGAAGAGAAACAGCTACTTAGCAACATATTAAGCATCTGCCATGAGGAACATAATTAGAAACAATATAACGACTCAGCAATCTCCAAAGTACAGTGAAGTTTCTTTCATTCCCCTTTCTCTTCAATACAGCTTCTATGGAAACCCTGTTGTATGGCAAAAGAGCAACCATTCAAACACCTAAGAATACTTCATACAGAAAGATTAATGAAAAATGATTTTTTTTTTAGCCTTCTAAATAAACAAGATTAAGAAGGTATTGCCTGACCCTAACAGAAGCATGCATATTCATTTGAAAAATATACTGAAACAGAAAAGAAAAATGATACCTCATCCAAATAAAGTATGAAAACTAAAAATGGTAGGGACAGAAGACATTTGATAAATCAAAAGTCCCTTGTTTTTTATTTAGATCATCCAAATAAGAAGTTAATTTCCATTAATCTACCCTTGATTAGGTCCAATTTTATTTTACCACCTTATACTTTCATCTGGCTAGCCTACTTAACAACAGCATCTGAATGTATCTTGCAATCCTCTCTATCCCATTTAAAGCCCTACTACGTATTAATAGAAAAGGTGGTAGTTTCCATGTTTGCTTTTTGTCCCAAAAGGTCCAAAAAATTCCTTCTATTCAAATACTTGTCAAAGAAACAAAAAAAATAAATTAAAGGGTTATAAATGTAAATGTAAACAATGAAAAACAGATATTCAAATAATTACATCCCATTTTCTTTCTCTACTTCCTTTATTTCCTCCATTGATTGATATCTCCATCACTTTTTCTTTCAACTGTCTCCAATATCTCATTTTCTCTCGACATCTATTTTATGCACACAAGTATATGTGTCTATTTTTCTGGTATTAATAAAGAAAATGCTCAATCATGTTTATTTAAATTCCACAAAATGTTCACTAGTGCAAAGTAAACTTGAAAGTAATGGTGGCCTTTTATAGACCTACCACCTATTATATCTACGAAGTCAAGACGACACAAAAGCACTTCAGCCAACCAATATAACCAGTGATTTTGGCCATACCTTCAACTAGCTGATGGGAGAAACACCCTTATAAGCTCTTTCACAGTAACCTTTTTTCTACAGGTAGGGCATTTGCCCTGTGCACTAATTGCAGCCTTAATGCAATTCTTGCAAAAAATATGACCACACCTTGTCGACATTTCTTCTACCAAAGGGCCCATACATATTGGACAGCTGAAGACAGGCTCCTTTGGAGGTTCAGGTGGCTTTGTAGCATTTTCCCTCTGCAAAAGAAATATCCAACTAAGAAATTTGAACTCCAGTAAACCTTCACAGTCAACTATGAGTCATGCATTTGTTTGAGGCGGTGGTTAAATATAAATGATTGATAAAATTTACACATCAATAAAGAGGCTGGAAATAGATATCTCCTTGGATGAGGCCAGAAATTATATATTACTTGGAAACATAGTTGTTAGAATCGCACGATTCACGATTCGAATCGCACGATTCGGCAAGCCAACGATTAGTATCACATGGTGAATCGCAGATGGCTTTGAATCATGCGATACATCCACGATTCAATGTGATTCCATATCAACGATACAATTCTGCGATTCAGTTTTTTTTTTTTTTTTGCTTTTTTCTATCACCAATTCTCATAATAGAATTCAAAGAGGTAAAAACTTAAATTATTAAATAAAAGAAACTGAAGGGCATTACTGAACACACTTGGTTCGATTGCTTTGTTTTGTTACTGAACATGAAACCAGTTTTCATTCACGTTGAAAACCAATCACTCTACTCACTTTGTTTCGTTTTTTGGATTTTTCCTTTTTGGTTGTTCACACAATCATTGTTTTTATTATGGTTCTGGGTGTTCACATAGTCACTCTGTATGATTTCCTAATGCTAAGAAGAAGGGGAAGGAGTATGTTACCTATAAGCTTACTTATGACTTATGACTTATGATGGCATTATGGTAGTATACTATTATTGGAGTTTACTATTTCCTTAGTAATGTGACATTTAAGTATTTATTTGAGACTTTTAAATATTTTTTTCATATTTTAGATGTGGAATCATGTATATTTAAGTTTATTTATTGATGTGTTTTGAATCGTACGATACGTTACGATTCACGATTCAAAAATTGAACAAACGATTCTCGATACGATTCACGATTTGACAACTATGCTTGGAAACATTATGGTTTTCATCCAGTGGACCACAAGAGAGGAAGAGAATAAAAGCAGACATGATGTGACAAGCATTGGCCTGTCTTGATTCTCTAGGTCAGTTATGTTGAAATAATGAACTGCTCTACCAATAACATTTATGAAAGCATGTAGAAATCTCAAATTGCAGAGCTTGCATCAGTTCCATTACATGCAAGTCCCAAAAAATTGTCAATTTAGAACCAACCAACCAACCCTTGTCTCTACAATATGTTAAAATTGGCATGCCACTTCAGCTTTGGCTCAGTGGTAGCCCGAGTCCCCACCAAAGGTGAGGGACACAGGTTCAATTCACCCTGTCCCTCAACCAGTATTCTTAGCTCCTTAGAACCCCAAAAAATTGTAAGAAAGGGGTATTAGTCTCAGAACCAATTACATACAACCATTTTAGGGTGTTATAAGTCACAGGAATCTCAACTACGGGTTCTAATCAGCTGTTGCAAACAGATTAAACTAAAAGCCCTTCTATCCCAAAAATTAAAAATTAAAATTAAAAAGCTCAAGAACTAGATGCCTAAAGATCAAGGCTTGAAACAAATGAGAAGCAGGTAATAATAATTAATCATACACAAATACCAACTTACAACAGTGGAAAACTAATTATCACATATCTGACAGACAATTAAGTTAGCAAAACAAAGGAAGAAGAACAGAGAACATAAAACAATATGACATGTAGCAAGGGATTTTATTACCATAGAACTGCTACTGCCTTCCAAGTTTATATACAGATCACAATTAATAATTGTTTGGTTTGGGGAATCTCTTTTGCGTTTGTTGTGATTATTGTTGGTTACCCTAGTCCGATCTTCTGCAATAAACATGAATGACACAGACGTTAACCACCATCAATAATAATAAAGATCATGTCAGGAATAGAAAACTGCAGTTGAAAAGTACAAAGTACACAAGGGAACATTTTTTTTTCGTAATAGCAGAAAAACTTTTGGGGAGTATGTCAAGTGTCAACTCAAATCTAACAGACAAAAAACGTTGAACAAACGATATTCAGCCTGATATCATATTCTCACATACTTTATCACTAGAAGTCTAGAACATTTTACTGTTTTATTTTACTACAAATGTTATGGTTGAGTAGTTACTTTCTATGGCAAACTAATGTAAAAATAGTCAAATATTTTACTGTTTTCTTCATTTACTATTGTTATTGCCTGTCTTCTGTCAGGTATGCACTTTTTAGCGCCTTAAGGGCACCTTTTGCCATTGTCTACCTTAGCTGAAGCAAGTCTGCTGGTTATAAAGTTACCTTACCTGACAACTAATGTCTTATTTTGAAAATGCAATGCTGTTCACCAGGACAACACAGTGAGAAAAATGCGTAGTGCAATACTAAGAGTAGACCAAATAATCTTTGTTATGAAATGGTAATAATTCATATTTCAAACTCATCAAACTACCCAGACGCATATAGAGTTAGGAAAGAAGGGACAGAAAAAGATAAACTAAAGTTAAATAATTAAAAAATAAATAAAAGGAAATGCTAATAAGTGATTATCAAAATCCATTATAAAAGTAAAACGCAAATATCACATGATGCTTCTAAGCTAGGAAACAAGTGGAGGAAAGGAATTACATGTTACCTAAATCCACATCAACTATAGTCCTCCCACGATTTCTTCTTGAATTGTTTTTAGCCTAAGATGAAAGACAGCTAAATAAGATTAATTTTCAACAAAGAAATCTAATAAAGACTGAAAGAATAATAAAAACAAAGTCTACAAAAGGAGGAAGGTAAACCTCAGCAAAAGCCCTAGGGGTAGATTCAACAACATCATCATCAATGGCCTCCACATCAATCATTGCAGGTTGTTGTACAACCAGCAGCTGCTGGCCAGCTTGAACTTCTTGAGGTCCCAACTGAGTTGAAGGTCCCTCCTGCTCCCGATTCTCACCAGTTGGGACACGGTTAAGGTCAAAGTCCATAACTGTCTTCCTTCGGCGGTAACTTCTGACAGCAGGTCCCCTGACTGTCCGAGAGCTCATCTTTGTACAGTATTCCCTTATCAAAGTTGAAACCTGAAAAGCCCAATACCATAAGTTCATAACACAAGAGAATATTATTCCACACAAAGGAAGCTATTAGAGGGAAGTCTAGGCACCTAAAAGAAAGAGGCAAAATTTTTGTGGTCAGAAGATAAGCATAAAAAGAAAAAATTAAAAATCCCAAACATCTCAAAAATCAAAACACAATGGCGGCATTTTGATGTGTACAAGCACGCAGTGACACCATTAACCTGAGAAAAATTAAGTTTCACTCTCACTGGTATTTCTCATAAGTGGCCTTCAGGGGCTAAATTTCATTGGATGTTTTGGAAAGCATTTTGGACAATGTCAGGACTCTTGTCCATGGTAAATTGGTTCTTGTGATTAACATCTTAACTCAAGGCCCAGAAATTAATCATCATCCTAGCAAATTTTCATTGCATAAGCCACAAATAATCATGAATTTAGGTTACATAAACTAATCTAATATGGAAAAAAGTTGTTGGAATCTAATCTAATATGTTTTTATCCAAAGTACCATCCCATTAAGTGGTTCTAATCAGAAACCAAACTAAACTAATCCAAACCCAGCACCACCACTTCAAGCACAGGTGAATCCTTCGAAGCATACCCGTGCTTGACACTTCTTGCAAAGCGGATGCTTCAGGCGACTGAAAAAGAAGCCCGTAAGTGAAGTGGCAATCTGATGATAAGGAACGGAGTAAGGCACGCATAAACATAAAATCGGCGCTCACAAACCCAAACGAGAACACGATCAAGAATTCAAGATCGAAACAATCCAGCGGCGGCTACCGATCTAAGAAATCGCATAAGCGCGGCGGCATCGAAACCCTAAGCTAATACTTACATCCAAAGACACACGACAGAACCTACCGTTGCCAGACGGCGGCGAAATCGTGCTCCGACGGCGAACTCAGAGTAGATGCACGCTGAGATTGTGCCCTAAAGGAAGAGAGAGAGAGAGGGTGTAATCTTGGGTTCCCTGCTTAGGGTTCGGAACGGAACAGGGAGGTTTCTGAGAAGGCGTTAAAGAAGGAATTAGGGAGGAGACTGTTGAGAACGGAGACAGAGAGAGAGAGAGACAGGGGAGGCCCTGGAACCCAGCCACACGCGCTCCAAATGAACGAAACCGGTGTCCACGTGGCGCTCCCTGCTATGCTAGCGACTACGCACGTGCTACAACGCCAGCCTTAACGTGTGCTATTTGAATTTTGAAAAGTAAACTTGCCCCTCTAGAAAATCATAAAATAATAATAATAAGATTTTTTAAACTAAATTTGTTAAAATTTTCATTTTTTTATGGAGTTTAATGCTTCCTTCTTATTACTAAAATCCTCTAACTTAATTTTTTTTTATTAATATTCAAATTATAAGTGATATTTAAATTAATTTTTTCATCTATTTTTTTTATTCTTTCTTTCATCTATTATTTATTAAATTACTTAACGAAAATATAATTATGTGATTGTCATATGTAATTTTTAATGATATGTCACTATAATTTTTATTAAATCTAAATAAATTTAAAATTTACATTTCAAAATAATATACAATGATAAAAATTATTTTATTATAATTTTTAAAATAAAAAATTTTAATTTATTTAAATATGATAAAAACTATAATATCAAGTCATTAAAATTACATTTATCAATCACATAATCATATTTTCATTAAATGACTTAAAGGATAATAGATAAAATAATCAATTTAATTAATTATTATAATTTAAATATTAATTTAAAATATTTTAAAATTTATAATGATGATTTTTAAATAACTAAAATGTAAAGGATGTTAAAGCCTTTTTCTTATTATTATTTTTAAATATTATATTTTATGTTATAAAAGTCAATTAGAGTGTGTTTAAAATATATAAAATAATTATTTTTGTCAATAAATAGTTTTTCAAATATATTATTTGAAATCATATTAATTTAAGAATTTAATTCATTTCATTTAAAGTAAAATTATTAAATTTGTAAACATTCATAATTTATTTAATGATTATTTTATATTACTTTTGAATAGGTTTTTATAAGTTATTTATTTGTAATTGAATAGGATTTTATAAGTTTTTTTTTCTGTGGTTGAGTTCTTATAATATATAATTATTTTTAATTGGCCATTTATTGTCATTTCTTATCAGAATACCATCCCATTTTTTTAATATTATTTGGCCAATAGAATGGCTACATGAACAATTTTTATCCAGATCAAGTTTACATGCATTGTAAATTTTATTTTTAATATTATTTAATCCAGAATTGCATCACGTCTAAATCAACAAAGAACTGCATTGAACTTCTAAACAATGATCATTGAGTTGTTTACGATAATCAAAACTCAAACAAAATACAAACACCGATTTACAGAAGAAAATTATTAGTTTCAAAATGATTATAAGTGTGGACAATATACGGTTCTAATCCCATGACTCAATGGTAAAGGCCCGGCCCAAATTTACTTAAGGAAGAACCACTTTGGGTAAGATTGTCCATTAAGTTGCCCTGACCAAACCAATCTATTATGATATATAAAGAAGAAGTGTTGTTTAACTTTATTATATGAAATTTAATTTTATCGTATAAAAAAATAACATTTGATTTCAATAAATAATAGTTAGCGGTAAGTAATAATAATACGAATCTTCAAGTCAAAAAAATAATAATAATAATATAAATTTCAGATATTGTAATATATTTATTATCTTAAGAGAGTTAATTGGTCATAATTTTAAATTTTTAAGAAGAAAAAATTTCATAACTTAAACCTTTTAATTGAAAAAAAAAATAATCTTTATTATAATTTAAAAATAATCTATAATGCCTATAGTTTATAAACACCAAAAATTCTAATAAATAATTTTAAAAAAATTAGTTCTCAAAGCAATTTTAAAATTTTATTTACTTAATGACATTCTAAATGCTTTAAATCATATTTTGTTATAGAAATAATTTTTTTTTATATGTGAACTTAAAAATTTGTAATAAATATAATCATAATTAAAAGATATTATCATATAAACTATATTTAAATAAATATTGTCTTGTCTTATTTTAAAAAGAAAAAATAACATACATTACAAAATAAATTAAAATAACAAAGAGTATAAATAAATTATACAAAAACTAAAGATAAAAAAAACTTGATTTTCTTAAATATAAACTAAAAAATAATTAAAATAAGTGTGAATAAATAAATAAGAATGTCAATAATCTCAATTTTTTTAAAATACAAAAAGTCTAAGTTGTTAAAAAGAAAATAAATGATATAAATGATTAACCGAATATCTTCATATATTAATAAAAAATTATACCACAAAGCAATTAAAGCATAATATCTTTTGATATTTTTTTATTAATTAAATTTAAAATTTCAATTTTCCTTTCACCTAAATTTTCTTGAATAAAAGAAAATACTAAAAAATATTAGAACAGACTCAAAATGAGCAATAAATATGTAAATTTAAATTATGTAAAATTAAAAAAATAATAATCTATTCAATATCTCTTTTAAAATTGTTATAATTGACAATTTTTTTATATATATTATGATTTTTCAATAATATATTATTCTTAAGTAATATATTTTCTCTTTTAAATTTTTTGTACATTACACAAGTGTTATATTAATATATATTCACCTTTAAACTGAGGGGAACAAGCTAACTGTTTGTTGAAACTGCATATTGAAAAAATTTCAATCCAATCCGTCATAAGTTGCAGACTAAACAATTTGGACCGTCTAAATGAAAAATAACAAAACAAATACAAAAAGAAAAAGTCATAAAATAATTGATAGACTTAACAAGAAATTAAATAAATCGTCAAAAATTCAAAAAATCAAAACAAAGAGGGAAAACTTTTGTTGACGGGGTAACCCATTCCAAACCCGCCCAACATGCGACCAAAACGAGAACAACTTATTTGATCTGTCATTATATGGATTATTAAAACATTAATCCAACCTAAGCATATTAAAACATTAATCCAACCTAAGCATGCGGATACCTAACTTGTCCCATCTGACGGAATGAGTTATGATTCATTGCACTTGCGAGACAAGACGAGTTCGGGTTTGAAACGATTCGCCTCGCCCCACTCCGCACTCTTAATATTTTAATTTTTTTTAATTTTTCTTCATTTTCATAGATTATATTACAATTAATTATGAGAAAGAAGAGAATGGTGAAGAATTGATTGCATGATAGAGGTTATGCAAGAGCAAGTGTTAAACTTTATTTTCTTTGTTGACTTCATATTTAATATTTTAAGTTCTATAATTTTATTATATTTAGAATTGATCATGCTATTGTATCAAAAAAGAAATGATCATATTATTAACTTGTTCTTAAAACATATATTTTAGTTTATATCATATTATAGTTATTTTTTTTAGATTTTAATTGATTATTTTATGAATTTATAACTAAAATGATCATAAGTGCAGGTAAAATATTGATTCTCTGGTTATGCTATGGGATAGATTCAAATTTTTTTATTCAAAACTTGTAAGAACGGATAAGAGTGAATTCTTACAAAAAATAAAAAATACAGAATAAAATCAAGATAAAAAAAAACTCGCCCGTACCCATGCCTAACCCAACCAACCTCATAATTATAGTTAGGTGGGTTAACTCGACGGATCTCATGTCGAAACCTGAATTTATAGTACAAATATTGGGGGCGCTGCAAGAGATTCTCTCATCACAGTTCTTATTGCAATCTTGTTCTCCTTCTGGATCCCAAAACCTCAAATCTATATAATTATTAAACCTCAAAAAAAATTCACATTTGAGATATCATCAATAAAGGAGTGAATTGAAAAGACCCAATTACGGGAGAAATAGATGAGTTAAATGAGATGGACACCTCAATTTTTTATATATTGACATATGAGAAAAAAAATTGGGCCTTTGCAAATCTCTCTAACCCTTAGGATCCGTTTGAAAGCAGAAAAAATAAATAAATAGAATGATAGATTTTTTATACTTTAACTTTAAAAAATTTATAATATTTACTTTATTTTATTCATTTTCTTTTTATCGTACCAAATATACAGTATATATTTGATACAGAATAATATAAATTTTTATGAATAAATTATATATATATATATTCATAAAAATTTATCTTTTATTTTCACCCTATACTAATCATAATTAATGGAAAAAAAAGTCGACCACCTTTTACTGGACTCCATTATTCTGCCTTACCAATCTTCCTAACCATCTACTGCTATGCTCTCCCTAGAGAAATTTAACGACATAAACTTCCAGCATACCCGGTACTTATATCCTCCGCATTAATACTCCATTTCAAAAACCAACAAATTGATACTTCGATACATGGACTACAAAATATTGGCTGATTACAAATTAATGGTTCAAACTGTTTTGAACATTCTCAAACAGAATTTTGTCTTTGTAATACTAAAAGCATGAACATCTCAAGTTACACAAAAGTTCCATGCCAAGGAAAATGGGCATTCATCAGACTACGTGATGTTAATCACCAAATTTAAGGAATTTAATTTAAAGCAACTGGAAACCTCCTTACACAAGAAGCCAACACAACTTCAAGGGAGTCAATACCTCAGAATGTACTTTTGCTGCTAATTTTAATAACGGTGTCTATTTCGGTCCCGATCACGCCCATAATCTCTATCATCATAATCCCAGTCTCGATCTCTTCCCCTGTCCCTCTCTCTATTCCGACTGCTTTGCCTCTCTTTATCACTTCGTTCTCTGTTCCTGTTCTCCCCATCATTCCGGTCCCTTCCTCTGTCTCTACTCCTTTCTCTAGCATCCCTGTCAATCCCTGCCATAGGTATTATAGAGTAACTTGCTTAACCCAGGTCCAACCAATTCATAATTTCATACAAAACATCAATGATCACAAGTCAGAGTGACATAATAATTTATGTGGCTCTCTTTTGGTATATTGGATAGTTGTTACCGTAACTTGAACCGAAAACCTCTCCATATCCATACACAGCCTAACCACGTGAGCTAATTCTCCATAACAATACTCTATTTAGCTTTTAAACATATATGAATACTCCAAGATAACCGATAACCAGTTCAACTTAGTTTTATGCAGGATTTGAAAGTAAAGAATCAGACAATCAACCAGTACATATATGAATACTCGAAGACAATCAATAACCAGTTTTATGCGGGATTTGAAAGTAAAGAGTCAGACAATCAACCAGTTGACATAAAAATTATGGAGCAAGAATGCTAAAAAGGAAAAATGAAAAAAAAAACAAAAAAACAAAAGGAGAAAGACGAGATATGCAATCATGATTCTTAGAGAAAATGCATGTATTTGACTGATAGTTCCATTAGGCCCATAAATATTATTAAAAAATGTAATAGTGTCAGGGAACATGCGGGGGAAAGTGAGGCAGGGTAGAAGTTTAATAACCGTGTAATAGAAAATCAAGCTCAACTAGCTCAGGAGTATCTCAACTTAATTCCAATCATAGCTTTAAAGGCACTGGCGCAATAAATTTATAAAGAATAAACCATTCTAGCTATGCAAAAAATACCTAGTTCCTCAACTTCCCATCCAGCACGCCCTGAACCAGGAAGCACTCGTGCAGCTTCAGCTTGCTGTGTTTTGGCACGGAACTTCTTCTTAAGATTTCCAAACTCATCATACAACTCCCCATCATCCTGACAGTAAAAAACAGATTACAAAACCAGGGTAACATATATACATGGCTGATCTAATTTTTAATTAATCTTACTTCAGCCTCCCGCCTTCGACGTTTAGTTTCCTCTATTTCTACTTCATCAAGCTCTTTGTAACCTCCAGCTCGCCCTCCTCTGTTTGGACAGAAAGTACAACCATAAGTTAGCAGAGTAATTTCAACTAAATTTTCATAAGAACTAAATCGGAATAAGTTGAATAATGAGATGGATGCTAAAATGAAGTTATAACTATGAAAAAAGAAGCGGAGAATTATGATCTAGGAAATTCAACATTTCCAAATATTGGAAGAATTAACCAAAGTAAAATAATGGCTAATCCATGTTCAAACCAGACACTAACTGGGTTGACCATAAATCCTGACTTAGGTTAATTTTTTTGCTAATAGGAAATTTGCTTGACAAGGCTTCCTAAATTGAAATTCTCCAAGAAAGAAATGGTTCACAGTATTTCAGAGAAAACACAATGCAATAATTTTACACAAGAGACTTAATCAAAGACAAACCGTACACACACCCACACACTTCCAAGCACACACATCACAACGGGACAAGGTAACCACAAACATACATATACTATGACAATAAACTTGAAGGAATTTATTTCATATCCAAAGGGCAAGTTCCTAAAAGTTAAAAGTATCCCTGAAAAGGCTTTGCTAACATTTGATTGCAACAAGGATCCTTTATGCTGTGAAATGATAGCGAAAAACATCTTTGTTAATATTTTCATGAACGAAGTTCAAGTTACATTTCTATTTGAAAAACATATTGGTGTTAATATAATGATCAAATAAGCACAATGCCATAATTCACTCCTTGCCCATGGTGACTGATATACAAGGTTGGCTATAACCATAGGTAGCAAATATTGATTATTCAATTTTCCCCATACATATCAAATTGTTAAGTAAGATTTTGAACAAATAAGAAATATTATAAAATAGATACAATATTTGACATTAACATTTTATACTGATATACAAGCCCTCAAAAATCAATTTCTTAATAAATTAAAAAGCATGATGTCCATGAAATCACATGTGCAATGGCGCATTAAGAGACAAATCACATTCGGTACATATTGCACAATATTTTTTGTGGTGCATAATTGCATATGAATTTAACAAGCACGATAAGAAATTGGCATGTATCTCTACTACTATGGAAAGGGAACTCCATTTGGCATCCAATTTTTTCTTCTTTCTTCTCTTAGAAGCCCAGTGTTTTGTTTCTACTTATAAGAACAAAGAAAAGAATATTGGCATTTCAAAATAATCACAAAGTCCTATCTCTTACATCCGCTTCCTAATTTTAGGGAATTTCATTTTCAAGATTATATTTGTACATATTATAGTTTTTATGTCAGTTTTCATTTATTTTTAAAAATGTAAAAAGAGGGCACTGTCATGCCACAATGTGTTTAAATAAATTTTCATTGGTCCAACAAAAACAATTGTATTTTCTCCTTACACCACATCAGAGGTGCCACTACTAGTATGTTCTTCACTAGCATTAAAAAGGTATCATAAGATTCAAATATAATACCTTACGCCACCCTCATTATGACCAGGCTTGTTCGTATTGCAAATATTGCATTTAGTACGCTTCGCCCAATTGATATTGCCACACCTAAGCAAAAAAGGGCACAAGAAAGACTACTCATTACATTAAATTTTTATTTGAAAAAACCTGCACATACCACATCAGCATCTATGTGATGTCCACGTTGAATGTCAGATATAACTGCCTCAGGGCAAGTGTCACATTGAGTATAACAAGACACATGTTAAATGAAGAAACTTATTCAACAATATAAACAGTACATGATGATAGAACTGAGCATAAATCACACCCAACTTGCACTAAACTCCCAAAAATATGCACTCTTGCCACAAATTACTATAACAACCAGAATCAAAATTCATTGACAATGCAAAATCAACTGCCACAAGGACATATGAAAAAGAGGAAAGAGAGGCTCAATAGCTAGGGCCAATGACCTAAACCCAGTAATGGGTTAACAGAAGAGTCAAAGAAAATACTAGTGCTTACCTCAATTATCATTGGGGGGAGGGAATACAATTAGGATGATAGATGAGGGTGGGTACGTGAAATTTCCCCTAAAATAGTGCAGCCAATCTTACAAAGTGCAAAAGCAGGATTTCTAATGAACTGGCTTCAATTAAACAGGAAGCAGTCACTCCTGTTTGAGCCATCTTTATGCACACAGATAGGTTCTGTATCATATGCATACACACATATATCTCACTATCATACATCAATTTACCCATGTTTAAACTGCTTGCCAACACTTGCTCCAAAATTATATAACACAAGCAGGTAATCCAATTGATGTAGCTAAGGAGTATGTTTTGTCAGTTTATAAGGAACTTCCACATGCTATCACTCAAATAATGGAACTTGAATGTACACAACAAAATTTTAAATGAAAACTGATTATATAGAAATCAAGCCAGAAAAAAAAAAAAAAAGAAGAACATGAGGACAATGTGTACACAATTATACATTGGACAAGGCCAATCATTGGGACCAAAAAGTCCTCCGCCAACTGGACGGCCAACACCCCCTGAATCTTGTCCAGCACGTCCCTTGCCACGGCCACCAGACCCTGCAACACCAGCGGCACCAGCAGGGCGGGCACTTCCACAGCGATTGCACGCACCACGAAAAGCAAAATTCACATTGGAGCAACTGCTATGAGAAGAAAACATGTTATTCTCTCTACAAAAGATTATCTATAAAGACTGAAAACAGTGAGTAAAAGAACAAGAAAGAGCTGCTCACCAATCTCATATCACAGACCTTGTATTCGGACACAACCAATCGCCCTCTTGCTGCCATGCTTTGCCCGAAGTATCATTTTGACCTCCACCTCTTCCACTACCCCCATTAACATCCCTAGTAGTTTCCTCTAGTCCACCAACATTACCAGCAACACTTGGCTCTCCCAGTGAATTATATGCTTGGTCATCCTTGTTTTTTGACTCTGCTATAAAAACACCAATTGTATTACCATGAAAATCTTTGTTGTTAAACCATTCAAGAGCAGCTAAAGCAGCATGCGGATCCTCATATGTTATGGTAGCATCTCCCTTTGGTTCATTAGTCTCTTTGTCTCGATATAACCATATTTTTGGTCTCCCTGTACGTTTATCTTTCTGCAGAGCATGATTTGTAAATGAAATAAGACTAATAGTTTAGAAAGAGAATGTGATGGAACAGAGAAAAAGAGGAAAAGTATAAAGAGGACACAGAAATTCAACAAACATCAAATCAATCATTCATTGAAAATTGAAACTATTGTTCATTTTATTCTTCATATAGACAGTCCCAAATAAAGCTAAGTTTGCAAGGATAGAAAACCACAATTTCATTCAAATATCAGTATTTACATCGAAATACTAGATTCCAACCTGATAGTAATAAAAATCCCATATAATCCTACTAATTACATTATTAAAAACCTTAACAACGGTAATAACGGAATCCAGTAATGATAGTTTGTAAATCCTTAAAACACTGCAATACATTACCTGACATTACTTTTGGAACTTCAATAGTAACCTTATCTTTGCACACAATAGGATAAAAAGACAGATTTCAAAAAGAAGATACATATGCCTTTCATGCTCTCATGCATAAAAAAAAAAAAAAAAAAAAAGATCAGTCATAGTTATGATCAGTCATAGTTATGCATAGTATCTCAAAAAGCCAAGAGGTGACTGAAATGTTCACAGGACTCAAAAAAAAAGGAGAATAGGCTTCTAAACCATATCAAATACCAATGCTTTCAATACAGGAAAAATATGGGTTTTAAGGAGACTTCTCTACTTCTACAAGGAAGCTTTGTATTTCACAACAATAAAATAAACAACTTTGAGCCAATCAATTTTTTTATAAAAGAAGAATGTATTAACAAACAGAAAGCAGATATGGGTGGACAACTAGGAATCCTCCCAAGACAAAATGAAGAGAACTACAGAAAATGCATCCACTGAGAAAATATTTAAAATCCCTCAGCATATCAGACAGAGAGAACCCCCCCCCCCCTCTTCCAAGAAACGAAGAAACTATCCATTCATTTATTCATGCAAAATTGCCAAGGGAAATAGTATTTTTCAGAGTAATATCTAAAGTTCTTCTAGAACAATGGTAATAATGGAATCCAATAATGATAGTTTGTAAATCCTTAAAGCCCTGAAGTGCATCACCCGACATTACTTTTGGAACTTCAAAAATTAACCTTATCTTTGCACACAATAGGTTAAAAAGATGGATTTGGAAAAGAAGATAAATAATCTTTTCATGCACTCGTTAAAAAAAAAAAAAAAATCAGTTGCAGTTATGCATAGTATCTCAAAAAGGCAAGTGGCAACTGAAATTTTCGCAGGACTGAAAAAAAAAGGAGAATAGAACTCTAAACCATATCAAATACCAATGCTTTCAATATAGGAGAAACGTGGGTTTTAAGGAGACTGCTGTATTTCTACAAGGAAGCTTTGTATTTCACAACAATGAAATAAACAAGTCTGAGCTAATGAATTTTTTGATAAAAGAAGAAGGTATTAATAAATGGAAAGAAGATACAGGTGGATAACTATGAATCCTCCTAAGACAAAATGAAAAGAACAAAAGAAAATGCATTCACCGAGAAGATATTTTCCAGTCCCTCGGCATATCAGACAAAGAGAACCCCCCCCCCCCCGGGGGCCGCGGTGCAGGTGGGCAGGAAGAAAGCCATGAGCGGAAGTCCACAAATTATATATACAAACTAATTCCAAATATACCAAGCAACATAATAGCAAACCAAAAGATGACTCCAATATAACATCACAAAAACATCAAGGGATCACTGGATCAGGCCTTAAATGGACTGCGCACTTGTAAGTTGTAACTGATGACCAGTGTCAATCCAGTTCAGTAAACAAAGGCCTATTCCTAAAACTGTATAACACCAATAATTACATAATTCCCATATATTCTCCATATGTCTATTTATATTCCTTAGAAGATTTTCTGATAACTGACTTCATACCTTTAGTAATCCAATGGTGCCAAAATATTCAGCCAACATATTTTCGTCAGTCCCATAAGGCAAGTTGCATACATAGACAGAGCCATTTGAAGGAGCAATTTTTCCAGGATGGCTTGCCATGGGCTCCCAATTTCATGAAATAGAAAGCAATGGGAACCACCACAAAGCTCTGAGAAAACAAACAAATACACATTTTCTTTAGACAATGTAAAAACAGAACTGAAAAGAAGCAGGGCAATTGGCAGGCATGCGTATGCACACAAAAAAGTGAAGATAGAAATCAAACCAGTCAAGTAAGCTTTAAGGAAAACAGAAAACATATCACATCCCCACCGAAGATTCTTCTATGAGCCTTGATAACAACAACAAATATTTCACATCTGAAACATGGATTTTACAAAAATATACATAATGGGTCTACCAGCTTACTGCACAATTGGTTTGTTGAGTTTATATATGCTTTTTTCCAGTTGTTGTATTTATTTTATAGAAAAAGAAATTTTATTAGAGAGAAGAAAAAGTAATTGCAACAAGGGAGAGGATAACGTATCCTCTAAACAAAAACAAAAACAAGAGGGAGAAAACAGGAGAATAAGGACAAAAAAGAAACTAAGAATGTAGCAGGGCTGCACAATCTCTCTGCAAGTCAGAGATGGAAACACCCTTTACAACCGTGGGCTGGACACCAAAGAGAGGCTAAAAACACAATCTTGTCCCAAAGTAGATTTCACAGCAAGGAAACACCCATCGAAGTGCGTGAGTTTTGCTCCAACCAGGTGCACCAAAGAATCCCATTTGTTGTATAATTATAAACTGCATGCTGATGGTCAGGATGTTATGGGCTAGCAACTGTCTTATAAGTTTTTTTTTTCCAATATTCTGAGATGCAATGTTAAGCTCCATTGAAAATCTATTTAAAAGGCTTTCATGCTTCTGTCCATAAACCGCTTGGTCAAAGAGTTTTTCAAAATCAGCAGCAACAAGCAGGCGACAGATGACAAACAAGTTTATACACTAACCAACCAGCACGCATGGCACAAAAACAAAGTCTTCTGCATGGGTGCAGATCATATCAATTGAAAATAAAGCCCCAGTTTTCCCAGTTAAACATTTTGGGGGGGGGGGGGGGAAGGGTATCAGAAACCAAATGGGCACAAAAGATATAACACATCAGAGGCGATTACGGTGGTTCGAGCCATTTGAAAGACGGCGTATTCAAAGGTAACCACTCAGTGGTGAAACATCGCGCGAGACAAATGGACGAAATGAAATCTGAGGGCTTACTCGGAACCAGAGAAGAGATCGAATCAGCGAGTACTTCGTTTCTACTCTTCTCTCTCTGCTCCAGTGGCTGCCACTGTGGATCTGCGATTTCTCGTTCTCCCTCTCTCCGCCCTGTTCCCCTGTCCTCGTATGGCAATCGCTCGCTTCCGTTTTCTCTCTCTATTTTTGTTTTCCTTCCTTTTTTTTCTTCTTGTGATCATATATTCATCGCCAATGTAGTTGTGAAACGGGCCGGGTCAACGTGAGGATGAGATTAAGCGAACTTAGTCCAAACTGGCCCACCAGATTGGGTAAAAAAACGAAAAATAAAATAACCAGCATTAATATGGCCCATTGGAACCACTTTCTCTGTTCTGACAAAATAACAATTTTTGAGATATAAAATATTTTTTAATACTTTTTACGTGGAATAAATAATGTCAACAAATAAGAATACACATAAAAATATTTTATTTAGTTATGAAATTGAGAAATTGATTTTAATTTTAAATTAATTAAAATATATTAAGTTGCTTTATATATTTAACTTTAAATAATCAAATTTGATTTCATACAAAAATATTATTATGTTGGAATTTTGTGTGTTTTGGTATATATTGAAAGTTAAGGTGAGGTAATGGTTAAAATTACAATTATAAGAGATTATTGAAAGTTCAAATAAGTTAGTTGTCAAAAATAAAAAGCAAGGAGACTATTTGCTAAATGCTCATATTTAAAAGAGAATAATGTATCTCTTAAAACTAATAATGTGTTAAGTGTTAACTACGAAACTGAAAAATATATGTCCCATCTAAATTCATCCTCCAAGCATACAATAAGTCACGTTATTGTTATTATTTTAAATAGTATTAGAGATATATAATTATAATATTATTATCATAGTTAGAGAAACAAAGACCCATTTAAATGATTATCGTGGGATTTCTTTGAGGATGAATAGTCACTGAAGTAAAATTATTAATTAAATATAAAATATAAATTTTTGCACGTGGATAATGCAAAATTTTATTTGCATCTTTTTAACTAATTAAATCAACTTACATCACAACGATTACTTAACATGGTAAGAATTAGGTTAAAAAAATATATAAATAAAATAAATAAATAACCTTTAAAAGCTAACTCAAATAGCTTTTTTTCTTATTATTTAGACGATAAAAATGATAAAGAGAGAGATATCTAACTAACAAACTCTAATATTTTATCCTTATATAATCAAAATATTGTAAAAATAACTTATTAGTGAAGATTTATTTTCGTGTAAAAATTAAGTAAAATAAATATACGTAATAATGTTAAGTTAGTTTAAGTCATCATGAGGTGATATTATATTTATTTTTTAAAAATATTTTTATTTATTTTATAAATTCATATAAATATTATTATATTATAACTTAAATATTTAAAAAAATATTTTGAGTTTTATATTTTTAAAAACTAAAATTTAATGATTTAATTTATTAATTAAATATATTAAAATACAAATTATATTTAAATTTTAAATCAACTCAATCTCAATTAATCTTATTTAAACTATATATAAATTTAAGCATAATCGAATATAATATGATTATGACAAAAAAATTAGTTCAATTAAAATATTAAATCAAATTTAAGTAAGCTTAATTCGAACACACCTCAATCCCTTACCTTTAATTATTCAATTTGAATCAATCCCATTATCATTAAATTGCTTTGATGCAAATTTTAAGAAAACGATAAAAGTGATTTAAACTAATCTTAGTTAAAATTGATTAGTTTTGACTTTTTATTTTTTTTTTTTTTACATGATTGTCAATATTTTATTAAAGAAATACTTGAATGAGAGAATTTTTAAAAAAGAGAAAAGTAATATTTCATTTCAAAATTTAAAAGGTCATAAAATATTTCATACAAATAAAAGAAGAAGAAGAATTAGAAGGTTATGTCATATTATTTTATTTTATTTTTTATTTCGAAAACTTATCAAAAAAGAAGAATTAGAAAGGTATAGCATTTGAATTTGAAGTATTGTATTTTTGCTTGTTTCAGTATAAAATAATTTTATTAGATATTATTAAGTTATTTAAAATTTAATTATTTTATTTTATAATAATTAAATAAAAATAAATAAAATCAAACATTTTATCTACTCAAATAATATTTTAAATATATAATAAAAATAATTTATATAATATAAATTTATATAATATAAATTTATACATTAATAAATATTAAGTGTAATGATAAGTAAAAAAAAATTAAAATTTAAATTAAAAAAAATACTTATTAAAAAGATTTAGTTGTGACAATAGCCGAAGAATCAGTTTCGTATCAATGATTATGAAAGTGCTCTGATCAAAATAAAAAAAATATAAACCTATACTATTTATGGCTGAATGTCTGAATCTCTTTCAGGCTCCCTTCTCCAATTTTCCTGCCGCTATGCTTGAAAAAACCCTTGATAGTCCCCAGTAAAGAACTACACACGGAAGGCACAACTTGGATCAGCCTCGAGCCATCACAGTTTCATCGCAACACCGCCTCAATCGTGCTCAGCACACTCTCGTAAGTCGCAGTCAATCATCTATCCTATCAGTATACCATAACCGAAGAAACTTCAAAGCGCACCAGAAACAATCCGCACAAAACTCTAATTCACCCATCTTTATCCTTGAACGTTCTAAAAACACTCACCCCTAATTCTCAAACGCGGTTCAGAATGTTTGATGGTGGTGATCATGCAGCAGCAGCAGCAGAATCCCTCTGCACTGGTGCCACAGCTCAACAATCCTCAGTCCTCCTCCACCACCACCAGTACTACCTCCCTTAGGTCACCCTCCACCGCGACCCAGCACCAGCTATCTTCTCCTCTCTCTCTTGCTCCCCTCTCCGCGCCGGTTCCCGCTCCCCACCGCCAAGCTCTACTCTCCTCACTGCCACCGGCTGACCATGCCATTGGACAGGGTGTGGTGCCTATCGCGGCAGCTCACCCGTCCGGTGAGCCCGCTTTGACGACGGCACTGCCGGCTAGCCCATTGGCCAGAGTCCGGCTCTCGGATATTACCTCCTATGATGGGGCACCGGCAGGGCCCTATGTCAGAGCAGTGGAAGCGTTGTCTAGGTCTTTGATGAGGCATAATGCTGCGTTGATCGAATTAGGGAGTGAAGATATTGCACTGATGCGCTGCGGCTTGGAGGGTGCAAGGTTGTTTTTCAGGAGCAGGGCCCATCTGGGTGTTGGGAAGGGAAGCCGTGGGGTTTACATGTACAGAGCTGGAAGGTATGAACTCACATAATACTCTCTAGTTACTAATTTAATTGGTGAGGTATTCTCATTTTTTCTTTCTTTCTTTGTTTGGTCGTAGTAGACAGTAGAAACCCATGTTTTTCTTGAGAACCTGGGAATCTTATAATTGGAGTGCATTGCTCTTATAACCTATGTTGGTCTTTAAACTGATTAAGCCTGTTCTATTACTCTCAAAAATTGATACGTCTGCTTTGTGGATCATCATTCTGTTCTCTTTGAAGTTTGAGGAGTCTTGTGTATGGTGCTGCTAATATGTGATTTAAGTAAGAACATATTGATAAGGATCAATCCGGTTTGGAGATTTTATAATGTAGGAAACTTTTAATATTAACATTTGAGTAGTTTCGATAATATACCAAGGCAATGTAGTTCAATGGAGCAAAACAAACTCAATTGTCTGTGTCTAGTACGTTCTTTCTTTTACGTAAGTAAAGGCAAGTACTGCACTTTTATTAATATATTTCAACCAAAACTTATTCCTTATGCAAATAAAAGCAAAAAACTTTGTTGTCCATACTAGCTTTATACCCTAGTCACCAGCCTTCCAGTGGTTGGGAGTATTGTTCAAATTATATCTTTGTTTGTCTTTGGTTGGAACAGGGAAAATCATATCATGTTTAGAAAATATCCGTTTTTGTTGTCTTTATTTTTCTGGGTAGGGGGGTTGGGGATGGGGGGCATATTCCATGGAAATTATTGTTTTGAGCTGGATGATGATTGCTCTCATTGCTACTGTCATTTATAATATTTATGGGTGATCTGTTTCAGGGCTTTGGAAGATTGGGATTCATCTCCCCCATGCATGGCTGATATTTTTAGGTGCATGGGAAAGGCATCTCGTTCTGCCTTGTGTGCCATTGCAAGGCATATGCGTCTTCGAAGCGAGTAAGGATGGTGATGGTGGACCTTCCTTTTTAGTTTACATATCTTATATGTTGTCTGATTCTTCATTTCATTTTAACCATGTATGCTCACAGAAAGGTTACTTCATGCAGTGTTTTTAACCATTTGCTTGATGATGCTCCATTGCCTGCTAATGAGGCGTCTTCATCTGTTCTTGTTGCAACCTACTCACATTCTTCTTTACAAAATGGAAAAGGTGCTATTGGAGGCGGTAAGCCTACCATGAATGGTGAAGTTGAGAAGGGATTGTTGACATTGATATCTTCAGACACTCCTGGTCTTCAGGTGTCTTTTAATTATTTAATGTAAAATCAGAGAGTTCAAGTGTGTTATAGTTCATTGAAGAAAAAACAATTAGCTATAGGTCCCATTGAATTGATAATGCTATATCTAATACATATTTTATAGCCTCTTTGGCATTTTTGTTTGATGGCAGTTAAAGCTTGGTGACTTTCTAATTGATTTAGGACCAAGTTATATGAATATTCTGTTTTCTTCTCTAGGTATGTGACCCCAGTGGCCGCTGGTACCTGGCAGACAGTGGATCTGGGCCTGGAGATCTTTTACTGATAACAGGCAAGGCGCTTAGCCATGCTACTGCAGGCCTGCGTCCTGCTGCATCATACAGAGCTTCTCCTGATTATTTTCTAGGCCCTAATAGTGGAGGAAGGTACCAAATATGTTTTTTATTTTTATCTTGTATTTGTGATGACTGATAGGATTTTCAAGGAACTTATTTAGGATACCTTCTTGAGCTTTGTGATTGTAGGACTTCTCTTGCATATAGACTTATGCCACAGGGCAATGCTATATTAGATTGCACTCCAATTGCAGCAGCTGGCCATGTTATTCCCCAAAGCTATGTTCCAATATCTGTAAGCCAGTTTATGGATGACCTTGCTGCTGAAGAACTGATAGGTAGCAGATGTGATAATGCTGATGTAAGTTCTCTCTCCTTATATTATTCTTTGGTTTCTTTTGAATAAAATTTCCTTATTTTAAAAAATTAAAAAAAATTATGCTATGGTCACTTTCCTAGTGAACTAAGCCTTACTCATAATTGTTATCAATTACAAGAATTCTTATGAGTTTGTTCTTTGATAGAAGGAAAAGAGAATGTAAGTCGGGGAGGGGGGGGGAGGAGTATAAGTAATCCTCCTAAACATAAAATCAAACAAAAATAGCAAACCAAAGAGGCCCAAAAGTTATAACAAAACTGTCTAGTCTCTTTGCATGTGTTATGGAAGTCCCCTCGAACCAACCTTGATCAGATAACCAAAAAGAAGATGAAATGAGGATACTAACCCATTACAGATGTAAGTGCAAAGAGGCACCTTTGAAAATTGAGCATTCTTCTCTTGCCAAATACACCAGAGATCCGCAAAACTGCAAACTGCCTGAAAATCTTGGCATCCTTATTCTTGCCTACTGCATCTTTATTTGCTGCAAAAGAGGATTCTTTTTAATGTGAAGTCTCCTGTTGGAAAGTAGAGTAGAATACAACTATTAGCAGAAAATTAATCATAAACAGTGGTTGCTCTTCCTTCTCTATTGTAATTTTGTTTTCTGCTTCCCATTGCCCCGGCAGGAAGACATCAATATCATTGTAACCAACCAACTTTGCATTTAAAATTTTATGTTGAGACACAATATAGGATATTGAGCATGAGTGTGACTGTATTTGATTTCTAATGTTCTACTGTGAAACTACACCTAAATTAAAGTTGTTGCTGTGGGGCCCTATTGATGAACAAATACTTGAAGCACAGTCTGTAATCTAGCATCCATTGCCCTATACTGACTGAATTGATATTTTAAACTAATTTGGTTATGGCCATATTTGTTTCACTTATTTATAAGGAATAGGTTATATATGTAGTATTTTTGTCTGTAAGCTTGTTGGCATTTCGCCATTGAGGCCAGCCATTCAGAAGGTCATAATGGTCTTTTTCTTATTTCCCTGTCATTCCTAACTGCTCTCTTGTATTTAAGGGCACTTCTTGTAGAACTTCTGGTACAATTTCTTCTTAGTAAACTTTTTTTTCTTATGAGGACAACCTATGCATTTTTTATTCACAGGTTGCTCAAAATAATGTGAATAAGGAACCATCACTAAGAAGCGTTCTATCAGATCCTATGTCGTAAGTTTAACTTCAACTCTTTCAACCCCGTAACTGATTTAGCTGTTTGTTAAAGCAGCATGTTATTGATGCTATGTGGTTTGTCATTAACAGTCTTACAGAATCTTATCTATGTTTTCTCATAAAAAATCAAGTTGCCATAAGAGTTGATTAAAAAGAAAAAGAAAAAATACATCCCTTCTTTGGGAATTACATAAAACATTCTGCTAACGCTTGCCATGATACATGACAATGACGTTATGCTATCAGAGCATGGTATGCTCAAAATGGTGGGATCTACAATACTTTTTTTTTTGTGCTTTTATTTGTTCTGAAATTCTTTATTTAGTGCTCATTTCCTTGATTTATTGTGATCCATATGCAATGGATTTAAGTATATGGAAATGAACTAATGCCTTTGCTCTGTTCCCCTCCCCCTTGCCCCCAAAAAAATGGTGCCATGTTAAGCGGTTATTAGGCTGATTGCAATATGCAGTAGTCCCCTCCCAGGGTTGTTTTCAAGCAAAGCTTATCTAATTCTTTGCTTTGTCCATGTTCTGTTGCTATTGCTCCATGCAAGTGTTTGCTGAATTTATGATTCTGTGAGGATAGTTGCATTTATTATCTTGTGTCTATACTCTGTACTGATTATACCAAATGTCATATCATGAAGCTTGTGATGACATGTGTCCAGGAAAACTCAACAGTTGGAACATTGGGTTGGGTTTTCAAAGCACTTGATTTGTAATAAACAATTTGAATTACAAATCTTTTAGACTCTAAGTGCAATATGATGATTTTTTGTTAATGTTTTCTGTTTACATGCAGAATACTGCTTTTTAACTCATATAATTGGCTTGTTTTGTTCCTTTTTCTTTTACTAAGATCTAAACAGAAAAAATATGCACTTTAGCATGTACTGAGATTCTACCTTATTCTGATATCTCTTTCTCTTTCCTCTTTTGATCTATTTACTAGTGGCGCGTTCCTTGAAGATGCTATGCTTGTCTCATGTGGACATTCATTTGGTGGTCTCATGCTGAGGAGAGTCATTGAAACAGTAAGTAGGACTCTTTCCTATTTCAGTCTTCTAAGCATATATAGTTTACTTGTCTGCTTTAAGAAATGATATAGCCCACAGCTGATGAAAGTGACAGTTTTGTGTTTGAACTATAGGTGGACATAGAATGACTTGCTAGAGTTCAAAGATTAAACATCTATTGCTGTTTGGCTGTTTGGGTGCTGGAAGTTTGGTGGCTGCAGTAAAATAAGGAGTTTGATAGTTAGGTTCTGGATTATATGGAGGCTAAGGGGTTAGAAATCTGTAGATATTAGAGGTTTCTTTATTGTATTGTAGAGAGTTATAATTTGGGGGAATGGAAGATTGGCTTAAAATTAGATTTTATAGAGGGCTGTGTGCAATGTTGTGAACAGTAGTCATGAATTTGATCATTTTATGTATTAAGGCGAAATAATGGATATGTAGATTTGAAATGTATGAAACCTTATGGAGTTATGGAGGTTAAGGAGCTGAAGCCTGATAACATTGTCGAATCCATAACAAAATTTATAGTGATTACCAGCATGCCCCAAATTAAACAAGCTAAAACTTACATCACCCTTCTAAATATGGTAACATTTGATTTCTATAAAAGCAATAAGTAACTTTAATCTACTCAGTGCCTTGAATTGTTCAATTAAACCTAGCAACAAATCATACCATGATTTTATGTTTACTATGTATTTAAGGCTTAAGCCTGTATTTACTTGGTCTCTGTACCCTCCATCATTCTCTGCTGTTGGAGAATACTCAGTATCAATTTCTCTGAGGCATTTACTGGTAGTATGTATTTCTTGAAGAATGGTACTGTATTCATGAAAAAAAAAAACTCTAATTACTTCCTGTATGATGTGGCAGTCACCCATTACCAGATATCAAGTCAGATCGGATCATCTATTTTAAATTTCAACTATGCCAAGCCAATCACTGGAAAGAATCAGTAAAAAGAAACGGGAATGATTAGGATAATCCTTTCTTAAATTGCAATGATGATGGTTAGTGCTGCTTGAGCATCTTGGAGGAATTTGTAATGACAATAATTCCTTAGATATTCTGAAAAAATTCTTGGCCTTAAAGATTTATGCTAACTTTGTTACTTTGTTTACAATTTAATTTAATGCTGAATGATGTGGCACCCACAACATTGCCCAATTTCAAGTGAGATCAGGTTGTCTTTTTTAAAGGTCAACTGTGCCAAGCCATTCAGTAAATGAACTCAGTAGAAGGTTGGGCACATTTAAGATTATCTCTTAGTTTGCAGTGATGGTTGGTGCTGCTTGATCATGTTCATTGGAGGAGTTTGCAATGACAAGATCTCATTGGATATTCTAAAAAGAAAATTTCCTGGTCTTAAAGATATACACTATGTTCACAATTTAATTGAATGCTTCTTGAGAGTCCAAAATTTCATTAGGTATAGACCAACATAAGATTCTTTTAGGCCTACAAATTCAGCTGAGTTCATTCAGTTCACTGAATTTAGGCCCTATTTTTGCAGCCTGCCCTGATTGAGATCCATGCATATAGTAGATTTAAATTGAATTTTCAGATTTACTCTGCTGTTATCCATGCATTTGTCTTCTTGGTTTGGTTGTACTTGTGTTGTCTCATTTCGATCACCTTTCACTTTCATTATGGAATTATAACTTTTAGATGGGGAGAGACACGAATCATAATTACAATTATTGTTTCCGTCACAGTCAAGATGTACTCTCTGCAATGCAGATGTTGAGACCGGTTCTTTGATCCCTAATCTTGGTATCTCCCATCTCTTAATTAGTTTAACTCTGCTTCAGCCATCTACACACACACACACACACACACATTGATTATATAGCCCTTATTTCTGGTCATACTATATCTTTCTGATGCATTTAGTTCCTTGATATTTTTATTTTACTCTATGTGACATAGACTGATTTCCTTTACAGCTCTAAGAGCTGCAGCTGCTGCTGTCAAGCATGAGGATGATCGAAGGTTATTTCGTAATGCCGCTCTCCGAAAGCGGCGGAAAGAAATGGGTGACCAAATGGATTCCATGAGAAGAGCAAACAGGGTATATAACATAACTAACCTGTAATTTTTGTTGCTTTTCAGTTGAAAACTTGAAATCTTAGCATATGTTGAATGAAATTTTTTTGGTAGAAAACATCTTTTTATCTTAGGAGTTCAAATCCAAGATCTCAATTTGTATGTTGAGCAATAAAGAGAAGTATGGTAGCTATTTTTTAATAAAAAATTACTTAAATGATGATAAGGAGATAGCATGACATCTAAGGTCAACTGTGAACAAAATATGATTTGCCTAGAATGTTCCAGAAATGCACTTTGTCCTATCTTGTTTGTGAAAATGTTACTTAATTTTCGTTAATTCCACTCAATACAAGAAAAAATCATGGTCTTTTTTTTTGAAATTCTGGATTAAAGATTCAAATGTTATTGCAGTCTTCTTTCCCAAGGTTCTTTAAATTTAGTTTGAAATTTAATACGACTGATTGAATGGTGCAATCTATGAGTGCAGAAATTACTTTTTTGTATATTCTATATTCCTATTGACGGCAAAATTTTGCAATAATAAGTTGTCACAATATTTGTTATTCCTATATGTTATGAAATGAAAATTTTTGGGCGGTTGAATTTTAATCATGTTTTGTAAAAAATTTCCTTAAAGAATATGAATACAACAGGAAAAGACTTGAATTATGGGGCAAGAATTAAAAATTGAGGAATTTATTTTATATTTAATCAAAGTGATTACTATCTGAATTTATTTATCGACTTCAGCATTTTTATGAACTTATATATAGGAGCTTGATGATAAACACAAGGGATTATATTTAACCATGAGAGGGGCTTTAAGGCTCAGAAAATTTAGGACAATAAGAATCCAAAAGTTTCTTATCATCTGTAATAGAATATATATAAGCATGTGTTTGCCCACGTTGTTTGGTTTCTTTATTTAGCAGTTGGTTCATGTGGATGTTGATTATTTGTGAAACCTAAGAATGCATGGAAGGATAGTGTATGAGTTACTTTATATGGGTATAAGCACTTTTGCAATTTCAAACTTTCAATATTTCAAACTTTCAATCTTATTTGGTCTATGAAGAATTGCAACAGGTCTGTACTATGAATGGGTTTCTAATTTCCTTCATCTTGATCCTATTCCAGGGTTCAATTCTGTCCTTAGTGTAGGTGGATTCAGCTAAAACTTTTATGTAGAATTTATTTAAAGCTTTAGGTGGTGGACTTGATTTAGGTTCTTTATACTATATATATATATATATATATTCTTTTTCCTTTTCGCTGAAGTATCATAATTCATAAATATTATTCTAGATTTTTGGCTTGGCTTTCCTATTATATATCAGTTGCTACTCTCTTAGCTGTCTTTCAATATGTGTGACGGAGTGGTGGTGGTGAACTGTATTTGTGTGTATCTTCAGTAAAACACCTCTGCCAGCAATAGTGTTAATTTGTGCTACATATAAGTTATCGCTATCATAGTAGTACTGTCTACCTTTAAGATATTATTTTATAAATTGACTTCCACAAACCCATGAAAAAAATTGACATTGTCTCTCCATGACTTATATGTGGATTTTGGAGAGATTCACCAGTTGGGATGAATAGAAAACCAGTAGTGTTGCATATAAGCATTAACTAACAAATTAGGATATGTTTTCTTACTAAAAATATATGCTCAAGACAATAAGGATTTAGTTTTCTGGAGAGAAATTTATGTATATTAGCACTTAATTCTTCAGGAAAATGAAGATTTTACTGCTGCCGATGGACTCCACCGAGGAGTACAATATCCATTTTCAGTAGATGAGAAAGTGATTATTAAGGTAAAAGTGTTCATTTTTACATTTTCAATTTTTGGCCATTACTATATCAGATGGTCTGGGAAATTATGGACAACCAATTTCTACAGGGTAACAGGAGAACACCAGAAAAATTTGTTGGGAAAGAAGCTGTCATTACATCTCAGTGTCTCAATGGCTGGTGAGTTAGCAAGAATTAACTTGTTAAATTTGCATCTAGGCTCTTAGTATATTTATGAATTATGAGCAAGTTACTTTAGATGTGTAAACCATAATATTAGAAGTCAGTTACCTTGCACATAACTAGTCAGCTTTTTCTACTTCTTAGAGAATTTTCACATTAAGGTGCTTAGGGGATAGAGAGGTTTTTTGTGTGTTTGGTATCACTTTAATATCAGATGCTGTAGTGATTGATGGCCAAAACTACCGGGAGTACCGTGACTAGATATATCGCTGTCAATGTCATACTCACCTCTTTTCTTAGGATTGGCTACCCTGAGGTTCTTCGTTGGAGTAATTTGTTTATCACAGAACAAGTCCCCCTCAGTCACTGCCATGGTTGACCCAATTTCAACCCTCTCTTCCAGATCCTTGCTTCTATGGACTATGGGCCAAATCGCTAGCACTCTCCTTTATTGTTAAACTTGCCCCTTGACTGCACCCATCTCAGCTTTGGTACCCAGATACTCAACCTGAGCAAACTCTTCCAGTTCAGCAGTGTGTTGCTCCCCCCTTGCGAAACTTTCTACAATTTGAAAATAAATAAAAGATCAGACAACTGGGAATCGCAAAATCACCTTTCTTTTTGTTACATTTGTATTACTAGCCTCTTGACATGCATTAAGGTGTATGTTAAAGGCTTTTTTATAGTATTCAAATTTGGAAAGTTAAGATTTTGATCAAGGTTAGAATCATAAATCCTATTTATTCTCTGTTCTTTCTAGGATTCTACTTTCTCTTGTATATTCGCTTGAGATTAAGGTAGTTCTAAAAACTGCTATAACTCTTTAAAAAATGGAGAAAATGGGTTTGGAATAGTTTTGAAAAAGTGAATCGTAGTGCCACAACTTTGTGGCCAGAAAAGAAGAAAGCTTATTTGACAGATCGATGGCATAGAAGCAGGGTTGTGTTTTTTTGGGAGTGTAAAGCCATGGCACTAGCAATAAAAAATTAGTAGTCTATAAATGTGAGACAATTTGACTTAGGGCATAGTTATCAGAACCGAACCAGCCTAGCCGGAAACCTGGTGAACTGGTCTGGTTCAAGGCTATAACAGGTTTTCTTATCAAACTGGTCAAAACCGGTATAACCTGGATGACCTGCCCGGTTCTATACTGACCCATTTTATAAAAGAAAAACCTTACAAAATGTGTCGTTTTGTCTCATAAGAAAAGAGGGCAGAAGAAAACCCTCTCTTCAGATCAGACTTCAGACTCTTCATACTGGCCGCTATCTTCCACTCTTGTTCCATTGCTTATTCAACTCGTTTCTCCTCCGTGTTTGTGGCATACATGGTTCAATCGGGACTCTGCATTGAAGATGAGTAAAGCTAGGGAGTGAAGGGGAACCCACTGTTGGGGTAGAACCAGTAGTCAAACTGGCAAACTGGTGCCTCGGCCAGTTTAGCCACTGGGTCGGTCCTAAGTCCTAACAACTTTCAATTAGGGTGTTTTGTTTATAATAGTGTAGAAAGTACATGTCATGGGTGGGGTTTGGTAGTTTATAATGGTTTTTCATTCATACACATTCTACATGCTTAATTTAGAAAATATATCTCATCACTCTTTCTGTGAATTCTTTGGAATACTAATATATATATATATATATATATATATATTTGATTAGTCCTAACTGAAAATTTAATGTCGATCTTACTTTCATACAGGTATTTGCTCAAGATTATTGAAACTGGGGAGAATGTCCGCCTGCAATACCGTTCTCTTAGGAAGCTCTTAAACCCACCAGCCATAGAGGACCAGTGTCCCTCACAGCCAATTCAAAATAGCAGCTCTTAAAATTGATATCTTCTTTTGGTTTTCTTTCATTCATCGACAACGAGAAAAGGGAAACTTTTGTAGTCTTGATCTTTGATGGTAAAGAATTAAGTTAACTTTTGTAGTCTTAATCAATCCTTCATAGTGAAGAATTAACTTTTCTAGTCTTGATCCTTGATTGTAAAGAATTAAGTTGACTGGTCCGGCTCCTGTCAGCATGTGAGAGGTGTATGTAACTTATATTAATGTATCAATGACAATGAGGTTATTTGTGCAGATGCTAATGCTAGGATGTCTTATGTTTTTTGTAAAGAGAGCGGGCAAAGATGGTTTTGATAGCATGTAATTGTAGTTCGCAATTACTGAAATGGATCATAAATATTAATTTTTACCAAAATGCAGTTGTGTACTTAATGTGTTACTTCTGGTCTCCATGCCTTTATGTTAGCAAACTAGAAGCTGTAAGTGCTGACTTGGAGAGAAAGTATATAAGTGAACCTCTGCATTTGTACTAAAGTTTCACTTGATGATGATCTCCAACCGGAGTTTCCCAATCAGATTTCCTTCGCGAACTGGTGTCTTTTAACTTACTCCCACACTATTCCACTCACCCTAACTTTTTCGGTTTACTTCTACGCAAACAAGAAGCCTACCAAGTAGATGTGACCAGGATTGCTAGTTATGCTTATCCTCGTTCTCCACGGTACCACAAAGGGTACCTTCCAGATGAACATTCGGATCCAAAGTTCTCAGATCTTTCAAGTAATTCTCTATCCAAGCAGTTACATAGCCGGCTGACAAGGTCAAAAGAAAAGAATGGGCATGCACAAAGGGCAACAACACAACCATTAATATCTCCTCTAAATTATAAATTTAATTTGGAAGCTTTTCTTATATTAACACACTTTACATCAATGCTGTAAACTTTAAAGGGAAAAAAAGGAAAAATCGAAAAATATAGTTGCCTTGTCCTGATGCCAACAGAAACGTTAGAAAGATTTTGTTGAGATCCAAGTGTAATAAATTCCAAACCAACGAAGTTCATAAAAAAGTTGTGGTCCTGCTGGGTATGAACTCCTCGTTCATCATAATCTGGAATCTAGTGACTGACTGAAGATGAATTTCAACTCATCAATGCAATCTATTTGTAGATCCACTCGTTTGCACGAGCACCAGACTCATCCATATCAATAAAGATGCTTACGGCCTGCAGCAATGACAAGAAACGAGAAAGAAATCAGAACGCTCATCGGCCATTGTTTTTTCTTGGCAACCACAACCTTGATAAGATTTTCTATCTTTTAGGTTATTGTCAGCATAAAACATCAAAATCTCAGTTCCAAATTCTAGGAGTTCTTTTTTCTACATTACAACTTGAACTAAGATTTTTAACCAAATTCCACAGGTTGATCTCTAATCAAAATCTTCAGTGTTTCCCCTTTGTATAGTCTTCTTTCCTTGCTTTTTGGTAGACTAATAAATATTCATTTTAGTCCTTCTATTTTCAATTGTTTGAATTTAGTCTCTGAAGTTCTCTACTTGGTTCAAGTTCCTTTGTTTTATATTGCTGCATTTTAGTCCTTCAAGTTTCATAAATGGGTTCACTTTCATCCCTCCAGGAATATTTTTGATAAGCTTTCTGCTTTCTCCCGAGTTCATCTTTTATTTTTATTTTATCAGCCTCTCGTCAAGAGGGTAAATACAAAAGGCTTTGGAGAATCTGCTTATGTTCTATCATTGTGTATGGCTTTGGATAACCTTAATTTGGAATAGGCTTTTTGGTGCATTTGGTGAATCATTGTGTGTGGCCTCAGAGCTTGGAGCAACATCTTTTAGTAAGCTTAATAGGTTTTGTAAGAACAAGGAGCTTAAAGTTTTATGGTGATGTGCAATGTATGCTGTTATTTGGTGTATTTGGCTAGAGTGGAATGCTCTTATTTTCAAGCAGAAACCTATGTTCTTAGACTTTCTTATGGAATAGGATTGTGTATTTTGCCTCTAGTGCTTAGCACATGACTTCATTAAGGGAGCTCCCTTGAAAGCTACCCAGATGAATTGGAGAGATTTTTTGCTGTATTTCTAGTCTGAGTCTTAATTTGGAGAGCTGCTTTACAAAGCAGTCTTTGTTTTGCTGTGTTTCTACTTTCTGATTTGTGTCTTCTGTCTTGTTTAAGAAGGATATATTACCCTCCTTTTCCCATTCACTCCTTCCTTTGTAATAATAATATTATCCAAAAAGAAATAATATTCAACCTAAATTTGAATATTACACCTAAATTCAAATTGAAGCACAGATAAGGTAACAAAACTTCAAAGGTAGCAACTAGATAATTGTACGTATGCTAGAAGAGCATAATTTTACCTTTCCTATTCGAGGTCGTTCTTTCAACTTTGCTAGGCTGTTCCGAATATGTGAGACAGCTCCCCAACATTTTAATGTGTTTGCCACATCATCAAGCCTCAAAATATACTCTTCTTCAGTCAATGGGAAGGATCTCTAAAAGAAAAATATCAATGGACGCAATGAAACAGGAATTACATGGATAATCTCAATGTATACAAGCAATTCTATAGCTGGTATCAATAGCATTTAACAACCATATACTTGAAAGTACAACCAAAAGCATAGTTTAGGTGCTCAAAAATTACTTTATACCGAATGCTATGCTTAGTCAAGTGGCATCAAATTGTAAGGAAGCATGATTTGAAATAGAATAGCAGTTTTCAATAATAAATCTGGAACACTAGAATTATTTTTAATCATCCCAGCCATGAAGGCCTTGATGTGGTGTTATTAATACAAGAAAAATGATGAAGCGGTTACATAGTCTGAATTCTCTGAAAACTATTCGGTTTGGAACAGCCTATCAATCATCTTGTAGGACTGTAAAGAAACTTTAAACAACCTCTGAAACAGGTTCCCCCCATGGAGCAAGAAAGAGAAGATCTGAGTAATACTGGTTGTTTTCTATCATTGTTTTAGTACAAACCAATAAATGGTAGTGTGACTTTACTGAAGATTAACCTCCCCGGGAATATTGATCATTGGTTCAATCCTGTGTCAGGGTTGAGCATTTACTTTCTAAAAGGATTCTATAGAGATTACTTCAATTTTTTAAGAAGTTGTTCACTCATGTGATAAGAAGTACTACAAGTAATTTTAGAATCACTAAATTTGTCTTAAAAAAAGGAATAAAATAATTACTACATGTCTAGACCCAACAAATTGTTTTCTTTCTAGAAATTTCTCCCATAATCTCTTTGAAAGGGTGGTATATATAACAATATATTGATGTGTAGCACAGAAATTTTAATACCTGCTCCATGTACTTCCACATGACATTCAAAGCAAGGAGATTTCTTCCCATGAATTCCTAGCACAAATCATGTAACAGTAAAATAAGAAAAGCCAACCCAAAAAAAAAAAAAAAAGAGAAACACAGATAATAGAGGTTCCTATTTCAGGTACTAGGAATGTGTAAGATCAAACTGCGTCTCATATGAGTCAATTCAACAATTTATCCAATTTCAAAGAATCATGCACACTCCAAGGAGCTGATATAATGGTCCAAGGCCTTCATAAGTAAAGTGCTGAAGGAAAAATGGAATTAACATTATATCCATATCAAGTTTCAAGTTACATTCAAGAAAACGGGTAATGCATTGATAATCAAGAACAAGGATGCTATATACTTCAAAAAATATTGGGCCATATATATATGGCAGCAGCAGCAGTGTGTATCAAACTCTTTTAATAGACCGCCTTCAATATCAGTTCCTTTCCCTTTCCCTTTCCCACCCAAAAGAAAGGAAACAAATTAAAACACAGAAACAATATTATGTATACAGCGAGTAATTTCAACACCATCATAGTAGGCATATGTTTGTTAGCTAACAGAAGGAGAAACCTAATTTTTTATTAAACTAAAATGTAGGATATAATAAGCACTTTCATCTATTTACTATCCAGTATTTTCTCAACCAAAAGGATGTTAAATAGGGTCATATATCATATATGCACAAAGTTTGAAAAAGATGACAAAGTGCACTGGTGATTTGGTCACCATTTGCAGAAGTCTATGAACTAGAGCATGAAAGTTTTAGTATTTCAATGTATAAGCCTGATCAACAAGTGCAATCTGGATAGAGTTGACCAGAAGACACATCAGCATATGAATGCTTTACCACATACAAAAATCTCTGTCATTGGCAATTCTTTGTCAGAAGAAACAGCAATTTACAATTTCCAACTAAATGCTGAACAACTCCCATCATTTTTCAATAGATAATAGTTTGGGAGAACAATGCCTGAGATTATAGGCCAAATTCGTCGTGCAAAACTCGTGATAAGTTAATCTCACATGTAATTCCACTTGTTAAAAACTGTACCTTCTTTATCAACTGAACATCGTAAGACCTCCCATATTTGCTCCTAATAAGAGTAGCAAGGTCAAATCCACTAAACGTTGAATCATCTGTACCAACTATTTTCTCGAGATTCTCTCTAAGCATGTCACTATTCATCTGAAGCATATTTCACAAAAAAGAAAAAAGAAAAAAAGAATCAGATGTATGCACGGTACTGGAAAAGTAAGTATGAAAATATAATCCAACTGGAAAAGGACTTCATCCATTATTTAAGCTATAAATGTAAATTGATCAAAACATACAGTTAAGGAAGCAACATGGACTTTTCTTAAATATACAAGAATAATATATAAAGAAAACTAAAAACGAAGATGAAGTACGATATATAAGAATTAAAGAAGTCAAAACAGTTGCCTATTTAAAAATAGATGGAAAAATTATCTTTTAAATTTTGTAATCCATTAAAACAAGGATTTCCATATCCAACCAGTGCATGAGATGAAGGGGAACAGATTAAGAGAATAATAAAGATTCTAAGAAGTAAAGACAAAACAAATGCTCCAAGTGTCCAGATCTTAGTTTGTTGACATACTCCCAAAAAAGAAAGAAATACATGGTGAGATATTTTACAATGCAATGAATTACATACAGACAAGGAAATTGAGAAGTCAACATACTCCTCCGATTTCATCATTCTGAGATTTGTTCTTATCAATGTCATCTGAGTCGTAGGGATCCATACTGTCATTCACTGTACTGGAAAAGATTGGCCTACACTTCCTGGCAGTTTGGTGACATTTATGAGCAACATATCCAACATTAAGGAAGTCCAATCCTCTTGAGGGAGAATAAGGCCCAAGGTATCCTGAAAAATGGAACCTTATTAATACTTCCTCCGTCAGTATGATCCTGAACTCTCAGAGGCCAACTACACTGGTGGGTGGACATAATGTTCATTGTATCCTGCACTAAGTGTCATTCAAAATGCAAGGGAACATTGTTAGCAAGTAGCAACCCAAAAAACAGAAATACTGCTCAACCCAAGAAGGACAGATTTGAAAATCAGGCCATGCACATTATGTAGGAAATACAGAATATTAGAAGACAAATAAACCCTTATGGGAACAAATAGTCATGGAAAATATTTTGAGACAATTATTACTCTGATCATTTACAATTTTTCAAATTAATTAATGTATAATACATCAAATATATCAATTGGGAATTGAGTTAACTAGCCATCCTATCCATGGAGTATAACACAGAGCTACATCTTATTTTTTTCCAGATTCTACTTGAAGACTAAGACACAAGGAAGAAAAAAAAAAGAAGAGAAAATGGAACATCTTGTTTTGTTTTCATCTTACCTTCAAAAAGTCAATACTACATTTCCATAAAAGATTAAAACCTTAGTAATCTAGATAAATAGGGGATGCTACCAAGAAACCAGAAGATAGATAAATGTAAAGGTAATGTAAAGTCTCCAACTTGAAGAGGAGCTCTTCATCAGACAAATACCTAGTGCATATTATAGGGCAGTAAAGTAATTGTGCATAATGGAATGCCACAAATAAATAATTATGCTCCTTATAAATGGAAGAAGTGGTGAACATTGTGCCTCAGTTGCTTGACCTCTAGCCAATTTACTTCTGTCCTTTGCTATGTAATAATTTTCCTCCCGCCAACTAACTTTCCTTCATATTTTCTTTCCTGCCCTTCCATCTTCAATAGATTTTAATTTAATACACTCAAATCCATATAACCACAATTTAGAACCATATATATCCCAATCAAAACTTAAAAAATTTGGCTTAACATCCCAGTTATCCCAAAAATTACGATTTTAAACTGTAATAATCGTTGTGGTTTGGTGCTTTGAAAACATTTCCGTTTTCCTTCCGCTGCATAATAGAAGAAACCTTCAAATTAAAGGCCATAAAGTATGGGGAGGCTTATACATTAAATCTCATCAATAATCCTCATCTAGCAGCTCTTGGAGACCCATTTAGACTATCATCAATGAGCCCAATTTCCCTTTTCAACGAACCCATAATCTGCAAGTGAATAATTTTCCAAACCCTTTAAAGTGAATCACTTCCAGTGTTTTCTTAGCGATGACTTTGGCAAACGAAAGAGAAATACAAGACACAGAAACTCATGGACTGACACCAAGACAAGAAAGAAACCAAATAGACTCAATGCGAAAGGTTTAACGTAGTAGACAACAAACCTGATACTAAGTGCGAGAGAGAGGCTCCAACTTTAGCAGAGCGTAGTATTAATCTGTCATCAGTTTTTTTGTGCCTTGAGAAATAGATTATAGATAATAAGAACTGGGTCCGCTGATTGTGGACATTACAGCTTATGCAATAACAGCCTCATGTTGTTTCTTGTACGAGTTTTGTTTTGTTTTCCTGCAAGGAACACCAACCACAAGCAGCCATGTGCAAATAAAACAAGCTGCTTACGGACACTACACTATTATCTCACCATAAATAAACGATGTGCAACCGCTTACGTGCTTAATTGTATATCAATGGCTGTAGGCACTGGGACTCTTCATCCTGTCTTTATTTATGCACTCTGATGAAATATTTTTGTTTTTTTGTCTTCGCTCTGCTAAAATTATTATCAATCAATAAAAAAATAATAAATATTATTTTTATTTTTTAATATATATTTTAAAAACATACGTTAATAAAATTTATTAAAAAATATTACTATTAATTTTTAAAAATACTATCGTTAATTTATTATAATAAAAATTAAATAATAGGGATGAAAGTATCGTTAATTTATTATAATAAAAATTAAATAATAGGGATGAAAGTTTTCTTTCTTTCATTAGTTTATTATAATAAATAGTAGGATAAAATGTAAAAAAATTTCTGTCAAACTCATCTCAGGTGTTACTTATTTTCTGAGTTTTAAAAAAGATAAAAAAATTACTTGAACTTTATTAAATGAGTAAAGAATCTTATCGATCGTAAAGATATTTTAATCCATATTTATTAAAAAAATATTATTTTAATCTACTAAGTACTAACAAAAAAACACGGTAAATGTAAAAATATCTTTAATAAAAAAGACATTTTGCATATTTACTGAGGTTCACGAAGTTTTTTTTTTTAACATTCAATAAAGCTTAAAGAATTTTTTTTACTCTTTTAAGGGTCATATGATGAGACAAAACTTGAGGGTTTTTTTTTTTACTCTAAAGAGTATGAAATATTACATAATTAATTTTTTTTAATTTTTAATAAAATAATTTAATATATTTATTAATTTTTATATAAGGTGCTTATTATTTAATATCAGAAAAAAATTGTGATTATTGTTTTTTTCTATGTGGCATTCCTCAGTATTCCTTTCATGAGCATAATCAAAGTTACACCACTGTTTCCGATAAGTGTGACAAGGGAAGGTGCCATTTGTTCAGTTGGCATGAATGAGAGAGAGGAGGCTGAAAGGTGGATTCGCACAGATGAAAGTGCCAAGGAGATGCTTGCTAGGCTCCCCAAGGTGCGACCTTTCTTGCTTCTTCCGGCCCTTCACAGGGTTCCTCTGCGCCTCGGTAATGTGCTTGAGCTTTTCGGTCCCTCACCTTCTGCCAAAACGCAGATTCTGATTCAGGTTCCTCTTCCCAAAAGTTTTTTTTTTTTCAATTTATCGTTAAAATCACTATTCGACGACTCTGATTGTATACTTACTCAACACTGGAGGTGGAAATTAGTGGGCAATTGTTAAATTAGAAATAAAGGCAGTGAAATTCGTTAGGGTTGCAGTTGCATAATTGGATGGAATGGAAGAGACTCATGATGGTATCACGTTTCGTGTTTTGATGTTCATATTGTTAAATATAGGTTGCAATCAATTGCATTCTTCCCAAAGAGTGGAATGGGGTACAATATGGAGGCTTGGCCCATTTGGTAGTGTTTGTTGACCTGGATTGTCGATTTGATATTATGCGTTTTTCACAAATGCTAATTCATCGGATTGCGGAAGCTGAGGGTAAGCAGTTTCCTTTGCTTCTGTCAGCATATATCTTTGTCAGTAATTGATTATTTACCAGCAGTAGCTGCCTCTTATGCACAATGTACAGCAGTTTTCTATATAAAGAATCAATTGAGATGATGCTGATATATTTCTCTCTGATGGAACAGGGGAAGCTAATGGAGATTATGATAAAGCATTATATAATTTGTGCCTGGGCCGTTTTCTGTATGTTCGTTGTTCCAACAGTTTTGAATTCCTTCAGACTCTCAAAGTGAGGAGTTACCTGTTAGCTATAATCTTTTCTTCAAAGATTCAAATATAAAGTAAAATGTTGATTCTGTCCAGCAATGTCTGTAAACTGTATTAGTCCTTAATTTTATTTGTAACAATTAGATTCTTAAATAATTCATTTGGAAAACCAAATGTCATTCTATTAGACAAAGGAATTACAAAGCTTAATTACATTTTTTTTAGATGCAATGACGGATAAAGTGATTCTGTGAAAGCATTGTTACTGTAGAGAGAGAAAGCTTCGTAGAGAGAAACCCTTAGTTTCTGTCTATAATTCAGTGTCTAGCAACACTTAGAGGGGTTCTATTTATGTTAGAATAAAAGGAAGTACAGGTAATGCAGTATAATAACAAAAAAAAATCCTTCTTTTTTCCTTTGCATATTGTCATATTAAATCTTGGTGCTTTCTTTTTATGATTCAAACTTTGTTATTAAAGTGCTTCCTTGGTATAATAGTGCATGTGGTGGATTATTGGTGTTTATTTTTACTCCTGTTTTTGTATTTCATTCCTTTTTTTTTTTGTGCAACAGACATTACATTATCGCTTGAAAAAGGAGAAAGAAGCTCATGGGGTTAGTGTTCACTTGCTCATGATAGACAGGTTAGTTTCTTTCTTTTTGCTTTTTCTTTAAGAATAGATTTATTTACAGCTTGCTAAGGTGGAAGAGTGGTTGGGTAAAGTTAGAAGTCTTGGATAGTTAAAAATGGTCAACTTTATCATTTGATAGGATTTTTCAGAATAAATCTGCTCTTGTTATTTTGGTCGTGCTTCTAATTTGTTAAAAGTTTAGGTGTGATCTTATATTGTTATCAATTGGGTCATCTTTGTACTATGAACCATAAAATTTTTTTCCATTCCATCAATACATTGGAATGCCATGTAAATAACTATTGGTTTACAAAGCTAGGGATATTGTATACTTATTGTGAATGATGCAGTTATTTCATAGCTTCCGGAAAACTATGTAGATAAAACGCTACAAGTGAATAATAAGCTTAAATGGAAATTTATTGAATAATTTGATTTCAATTTTCAATCAAATAGTTTACTTAAGATGAATAGAGGTTTATTGTCTGTCTTCCTTGCACAGTTGTGCTGTTTCTCAGTTGTATTCTGTTCAACGTGCCAACTTTTGGAATTTTCACTTTTTTTGGATGATGATAGGAATAGAGTCAGCTATAAACACTCCCCTTTCCCCCTCAAGATGGTGGATATCTCTCATGCCCATCTTGCTTAATTTGGGTGAAAAAATCAACTACAAAATAAGGGGAAAGGAGCTTCATTATCAATTTTATTTTTTGGGAGTGTTTCTTTCAGTTCTATTATGATGCTATAAAGTACAAATTGAAATTTGATACAGAAGGAATAATGTTGTGAAGCAAAGATAATATTAAAAAATTGATGGCATTTCTGGATTTTTTTGAAGTTCTATAATGAGAAATACAAACGTTACATTTGGAATGGGAGTTGAGACTGAGCAAAGATTTATTAGTTAATAGCTCTCTTGAAATTATTGGTTATAATCGGGACAAGATTATCCTCTTTTATCTTTAAGCTTGTCTTATCCTCTTGCTTCCATCATCTTTTGGCCTTTATCATTTTGAGCTTTTTTTTTTTTTTTAGTTACAAAGGAGACTACAACCTAGTGTGGGAAGGGGGAGGGTAAGCTAAAGGGGAGGCAAAGCTGCCTCAGTGGGATTTGAACCCAGGATCAAGCAGTCCCCAAATCTACTTGATGCCACTTGAGCTAAGGCTCTTGGGCCATTTTAAGCGTTTGTTACTATGATGAACTATATTGCAAAGTATGTATATTATAACTTTCAACCTTTCGTAATCCTATTGTTACTATCAATGATGTTGCATTGTTAATTATGATGACATTAACACACTTAATTATGTGTTGACTTGATCTGATATATGAACTAAACTTTGACTGGTCAAACTGTATTTTACAGCATTGGAGCTTTTCATTGGGTAGATCGTGCATCAACATTCTTGTCTTTAAGAGAAAACAACAGGTAAGTAATACATATGTTTAATATTTTCTGTGGATGGCATGTGTCTGTTTTGCCCTAAGTTTTAGAATTCTCAGAAGCTCACTTTATACTTAGAATTCTCAGATGATACTATTTGTCCCTTTTTAGTTTTTTTAAGAGTGAGTGAAAACTTAGAAAGAAAGCAAGGGGAAAGGAGAATATTAACAGGAGGTTCTCTTAATAATAGCACCTGTCTGTATCGTTGATACTGATTGTAAAATGACATATATGCCCTTTAGTTAGGGTATCCTACAAGTTAGAGCTTTCCCATTTTCTAATCACTTTCCTTAGCTATAAGTTTGTAACACTCACATTCAAGTTAGAGCATTTATACCATGAGCTTTCTGCTTGTTACAACAAAACCATGTTTAATGAAAATCAAAAAGCTCAATGAGCTATATTAGTTATATTAATTTTAGGAAGAAGGGTGTTGAAAGACTAGAGAGAGAGAACTTTCCTTAGCTATAAGTTTGTAACACTCACATTCAAGTTAGAGCATTTATACCATGAGCTTTCTGCTTGTTACAACAAAACTATGTTTAATGAAAACTCAAAAGAGAGAGAGAGAGAGAGAGAGAGCGCTAGAATTGTTTGTGGGGTTCACTAACTTGTTTCAAGTTAGGATCCCTGGATATGCATTGATAATAGAGAGAGAGAGAGAGAGAGCGCTAGAATTGTTTGTGGGGTTCACTAACTTGTTTCAAGTTAGGATCCCTGGATATGCATTGATAATAGAGGAATAGGACAAGCACAAGTGTAGTACACAAGCCTAGCTTACAAACTTTAGAGCATATGCTTATTGTATTCTAACACTCCTCTCAAGCTGGAGCATAGATGTTAATAGAGAGAGAGAGAGAGAGAGAGAGAGAGAGAGAGCTAGAATTGTTTGTGGGGTTCACTAACTTGTTTCAAGTTAGGATCCCTGGATATGCATTGATAATAGAGGAATAGGACAAGCACAAGTGTAGTACACAAGCCTAGCTTACAAACTTTAGAGCATATACTTATTGTATTCTAACACTACTCTCTCAAGCTGGAGCATAGATGTTAATCATGCTCAACTTGTTGCAAATATAATTAATCCGATTACAACTAGCAGCTTTAGTGAAGATATCAACCAGCTGCCCATCAGTCTTCACATGACACGTAGAAATAAGTCTTTGCTTGAGTTCTTCATGAATAAAATGACAGTTGGCATCAATATACTTTTTCCTCTAATGGAAGGCTGGATTAGAGTTAATGTGAAGAGATGCTTGCTTGTCACACCGCAACTGCATGGGCCTTGCACACTTGAGATCAATCTCATTATGCAACCATATCAATTCATAGGTAGCTTGAGCCATAGCTCTAGATTTAGAGTCCGTTTGGATACATTTTTTTTTAGAAAAAGCATTTTTTTTAAAAAAAAGTGCTTCAACACATTTTCAAATGTGTTTGGATGCAACTTTTAAAAAAAGTAAAAGGTAAAAAAAAAGTTAATTTACCTCTTTTTTTAGAAGCCAATGATCTCTAGCTTCTGGAAAAAGTAAAAGGAGAAGTGGTTTTTTAATATAATTTTATCACAAAAATATCTGATGGAACTGGATTATATTCTCGTGAAAACGGACAATTGTCCGAGTATTTTCTCCTCTTCTGCTCAGTGATCAGTGGGATCAACTGACAGAAGGGCAACAATTATACAGTAATAGAGAAAAGAAAATGGAATACACAGAACATATAGGAATTCTGGGCAATTTCGAGAGTTCCCAGTTCTCTCTTCTCTCACTTCACTTCACTTTTCTGATGCCTTCATCTAGTTTGCTACCCTTTATATAAGGGGTCAGGCTCCGTTACCCTTCTTGCATGTTTCCCGCCTATATCCCTTGATCACGCGGAATTCTCCTTTCCCTCCATTCCTCCTGACTCACACGGGTGATGCTCTCTGGAGTCACATTTCCCGCTTCACCCTTCAGTTCACATTGGGAAGCGTCTGCATGAGTCACATTTCTCTCCTTTCCCTCTTGCTCACATGGGGGAACGTCTGCATGTGTGGAGTCAGTCGCCAGAATGGGATAACGTCTGCATGAGTCAGTTACCGTTTCTCTCTTTTCTAGCTTCGTTAACTGACCGTCTGTGGAGCCTGTTCTTGGTTTCCTCTTAAATCGTTTCCTAGTATACACCTTAGGGGTTCTATCAATATCCTTTACCTTTATTAAAAATTACATTTTATATCATCTTCTTTTTTCTTCTTTATAAACCTTATTTACATAAACCTCCTTAGGTAATTTTATGAATTATATTTTAAACAACGCAACTTTAAGTCATTGTGTCCTAATATCTTAAATTGAATCATGATTTCAATGATTATAACACTTAGAGAAAGTAAAATAGAACAACAATAGCAATATGTTGTTAAGCCTTTAGGTACACAATTATACATGCTGTTATTACCTTATGTCTCGTTTTTCATGACGTTGTTACCATGACATATTAAAAATTTCTCCGTCCCTATTATGCTAGCCCATTTAATCATATCTTACATATCATAACTCATCATATCTTGCATTTGGAATGTCTTTTTCAGTTAATTTTGATATAAATTAAAGTGTTTCTATTCTTTTTTATCCCAAACAAACTTAAAATTCTTTTTATTATTTAAAAAGTACTTCTTAAATATTGTATCCAAATACAAAAATTATTTTTTCTTAAAAAAAAAGATCTACTAAAATAAGATATATAAAAAAAGTACCTTTTTTAGAAGCTTATCCAAACGAGCCCTTAGACTTTGCATTGAATCAAGCCATTACCCTTTGCTTCTTACTCTTCTAGAAAACTAAGTTACCCACACAAAGACACAATAGCCTGAAATAAAACCTTCTATATCACAGTGACCTTGATCTCTATATAGAATACCCTGTCTAGGATATGCAACAAAGCATCTCAATGATTAGTCATGGAAGATGACGTAAACTCACTAGCTACCCTCATTTTGATAAAAACAAGTGGAGATATGTACATGCCTGCAGAGTTCTTGACTTAGCACCTTGTGCACAACATAACGGTTGATGCCTAGTATAAGGCACCTCACTGAAGGTAGTTTGCTTGGGACTTTAAAAGGCGAGGAGTCTTTAGAGTGCCTTACACACCACCTAAGCATGTGCTGGGTGCCTTTTTACTACACTGGTTGTCAGGCATTGCATAGCACTCATTTATAAAAATGTTATCCTAATTCTAGTTGTGCCAAATTTATCTCCTTTAATACACAAAATATTAACTATCTGTGCAAGTATTTTTGTTGAATGCCTAATCATATGATGATAGATTGTGAAAGGTAAAGTAGTCAGCAAGTTTATAATTAGTTGTCAGCTGGACATGTAAGTTGTCGTTGCTAGTCGTGTATGTCATCATATAAAGTACATCTTCAGATATATACTGACTTTAACTTGCAGATGTTATATGTGATGCAGGAAAAAACTTTTCCTTCAGAGTGTGTCTGAAGCTGTAGTTCAGGAGATTAAAAAGCTTCTTCAGGTGCATCCTATGCTTGTTATAGCTACAAAGTCAGCCATTTTTGGCAGTAGATATTCTACAGCTTCAAATGAGGTCAAAGGGTGAGTTCTAAAGTGGTTATGGAAATTGAAACTTGTATCTTTCACTATCCAAATTGTAGAGAAGCTTGAAGAACTCTCAAATCTCATCTGAAATCTTGTATCTTTTAATTTGGTATATGGTTGATTTTGATAAAAACTTTCTTGCAATGTGTCAAGAGTATGGGAAACTATTAAGGAACGTTGTGAGTTAAGGAAGAGTTGACCCTTAATCAGGGGTGATTAATAGGGGGATTGATTCTAGTTGATTGATTGCTGTTAATTAGGAGTCTGATTGAGGGGTAATTGATTGACAATCACACTATTGTATACTCTTTCCTCTAGTATAAATACAGATGTGGGCTTAGAGGTAATGTAAGCTTCAACCTTTTTAACAGTATCTGTTTTTCTCTCTCTGCATATCTTGCTCTCTTTAAATCCTCCATGCCCTTATTTTCTCTCTCTAATATTTTTCAACATATTATAAGTTAAGACAATTAAGTGAAACCCAACTGGCCTTCATAGTTTAATAGTGATTTGTCAGGTCTGTTGCATTTGCAAGGCCAATTAATTTTGTTATGTTGCTTTGCAAATCATCAATCAGCCACTTGTAAAATGCAAGGCAGTCTTTTCTGTTCTGATCTCAATTTTAGTATATCTTTTGATTATATGTATGATAATACCCTATGACAGGAATTTTGGAAAAGATAATTGGCGAGAAAGTTGTTCAAGAAATGTAACAAGAAACCATGAACATTTTCATTATCGTGAGTACATGCCTCCTGTTTGGCAGGTAAAGCTTTGTTACTAGTACTTGACATATCTACATACATATATACGTGTGCGTGAGTGTAAATATATGTGTCTAGGACCAGAACTCCTAAAAGCTTAAACTGATAGGTGGAGACACAAAAATAGTTTTATATTTCTAACACCCTCCTCATACTAGAGTTTTTGGGCTTGAAGCGTGGATGATTCGCAAACCTATTTTACCTTTTACTGAAATTTAATAATGAAGAATGGGGGCGGTAATATTGAACTCCTGACCACTTGATCAAAGGCTATGTATGATACCCTGTTAAGAGGAGGCTCAAGAATCATTTTATATCTCTAACAATATTTTTTGTGTGTGCGCGCAAGTGTTTGTGTGTATAATATTTGACAGTAGAGTTTTAAGCACACATTAAACTTGTTTGATTGAAAATTTTGAGGAAAATTACAGAAAAAAAGATTCTTGGTAAATATTTTCAAATTAGGAATAATTAACTGCTTAAGTAGTAATTAAGTTGAGCAACCATTCTTTGAATATCATTAACTAGTTGAGTGGTTAATTGTTATTGGATTGGAAAATTTTACCAAGAATTATTTTTTTTGTAATTTTCTCAAAAAATAAATATTTATAAAAATAATTATAGAAAGTGGAAGAACAATAGGAAATAATGGGTGTAGTGGGAGAAAAGTAAGAAAAGTGGAGAAAGTTAGAGTAATTATCTGAAATAATTTTATTTGTGTTTATTTTAATAATTATATCTATAACTTGTTCGTTTTACTAATTTAGCTGACAAGATGCAACATAAAATGAAGATATTTAGGAACTATTGAGCAGAAGTTTCTGCCGGAAAACTAACCGCAATTATCTTTGTTTTTATTATAGATAAAAGGACCGTTTCTAGATAAACTCCAATAGGACCTGGTTGTTCAACCATGTCACTGGTTTCTGCTTATTATTGTAATTTAATTATGGGTGGCAATATGACAATCATTAAACAAGGGAGTTTTTTTGTTCATAATTAAACTTCAAGTGGTGCTTCAAATAACCTTAGCAAGTACTTTCTGTGTAATTATTTGGAGATGTAAAAAGCAGTTGTTTACAGAATAAATATTGTCTACATAATTAAGGGTTGAATTTCTCTCTCTGAAGATTAGATATTGAGCTGACTTGAAAGTGGATGTGTCCTAAATCATGAACTCGCTGCTGTGATTGCTCCTAATGCTGTTTTTATTTTGTATTTTTTGATATCATGAATATTTTTTATTCAGTATTAAGCTTTCTAATTTGATGTTGTCCCTTCAACTGTCTCAGTCCTTCGTTACACACAGAATACTTGTACGTTCTACAGGTTTGGACTCCATTTCCTACTAATAACAATTGGCAATTGCTTTACTCATCAGCCATGATTTCAGCATATTCTCTCGCTTTTCAGATGATCATCCTGTTACAAGCAATGATCAAAACTCCTCATTCTATTTGTTGGAATGGTTATTGCCGAGATTGAGTTTTCCAGAAAAGATTGTGGTGAAAGATGTAAGAACATTATGTGCTGATCATGCTTGGTTGAGGCAATTTTATGGTTATTAAACTTGGACTTTTCATTGGACTTAATTTTACTCTTTGTTGAACCTGTAGGCTGGTGTCTTTGTCAGTTCGTGAAGCATGTTTGTGGAGGGATGGGATCCATTACTGCTTCTTTCAGTTGTGGGTAACGAAATTCTTGTCTCTTCTGACTCTGAACTTTCTCAATATAAGCTCAATTAGCTCATCATTGTTACTTATAATAGCATTCCCCTTTCTTTTTAACTTTCAAATTTTATGTTATTTGTGTTGCTAGTTGTTGTTATATAAATTCAGTAAAAGCTCTTAAAACACAAAGAGCATGTATATGAACTTTTGTTGGGCTAAATATTATGACGCACACAGGATCCAAGTTTTAGTGAAGATCCATTTTCATCCGAGGCAAAGTTATCCGTATGTGCTACAAGAGAAGAGGAGGAGGAATGCTGTGTTTTACTTTGCAGTTCCAGAAAGATTGACCATATTTTTAATCCTATTCAGCGGGATAATAAGGCTGGCTAAGGATATTCCACTGAGCAATTATCTCAGGCTAAGGAGCATTCGAAGTGTAATCAGCGGGGAAGGTCCAAACACACCAAAGAAACCTATTGGAAGCTTCATGAGGTCGGATCACATGAACCCATCACAGATTGATGATTGATACTTACTTCTCAAAAGAGGGATCGAACATTACCAACCTGATTTAGGAAGAGCTTCAAGCACTTCCACGCTTGATTGTTAAATTTGATTAATATTCCACGTCCTTTTCTATTCATGATTTTGCTTACATAGGTACCTTATAAGTAACTTTTCAGTGTCTCCACTAAGACCCATCCATGGGTTGTAAATTCTGGTGCTTGTTAGTTCTTACAGAAATATTACATTCTTTGTTTAGGAAAATGTCTATATCTATTATCATTTTTTGCACTCCTAAAATAAAATTCTTTCATTTTTAGTGACCATTGCTTTGCAACTCATACGTTATATACCTATTCTTTTACTTACAAGTTTAGAATGCAATGTGAATTACCTTTGCCTACAAAATGAAGGTTTGTTGGCTATGGTAGAGTGCAAAAGCTAGAAATACCCGAAGAAATCACCATAGCTGTGTAACTTACCCAAGTATAATCACCATACTGAAGAAATCACCATATCTGTATAACTTACCCAAAGAAATACTCATCAGCTTATTTAAATTGCTTCATAAGCTTAATTTTTTCAGTTTAGTAGTGGACCAAACATACTATGAATCTTAGGCCTGGCATAGCAGTAATTCCAAATGAATTAAAAAAAGAAAAGAAATAAGAATCTAATGGTTATCATCAATAAAAACGTTAATACCCGTGTACAAGGTATACAAGAGCCAGAATCTACCCGTGACACTATAAACCCATTATTTCTCTAATTTGCAGAATCTCATCCGAGAATATTTGTTACGTGTGCAAGAAATTCAAGTGCTGCAATAACGAAGAAATCTATTCTACTATATTATTCCGTCTATCACGTTGAAATTCTAAACCAAATATATATAAAAAAAAAAGTACATAAAATTACAGCCTTTCACAATTCAAGAAATACCCGTGTATCATGGATAGTGAGACAAGTACACAAGATGCAGATATTCAACAAAATCTTGGCATGGCTCTAGCACGAGAAGGATTAAGCAACACATTATGGGCTATGAACCTTGACATCTGACCCTTCATTTCCTTGCATATTTTCTCCAGTTCTACTACTCTCCATTGCATTCTCTCTACGTTTGGTCTCGTATCTTTTTTCTCTTCTGAGAAGCTGTCTGTGTTGGCTTCATTGTACAAAATTATTTGGGAAGGGTTCTTGCTTGGACTCAGTTACAAATTCACTTGTTGGAATTTTTGCTTGTTGAGAAATAAGAGCCTGCATTGCAATTCTTGGAGGTATTCTGGGGTTCTTGGCCAGATCTTTACAGGCTTCAAAGCTGAGCTTATTGTAATTTAGACATCTACACAATCTCGATCTCTCCTCAAATGGGGTCATTGGATGAGACTGTGATTCATCAGTTCGGAAATGAGAAAATTTTATAAAATCATAGATGTCAAATATGGTGGTATGAAAGAAAAAGAATAAAACCTTATTTTAATATCAATTGGAAGCAAGATTTATGAATGACAAAGTGTTTATTTACAGTGATTTCCTCCAGTAAAAACAACAGTAAGACACTTGTTTAAACTTTATATTATTGTAAGTAGAAATGCTCTAAAGGAGTGAGAATTCCCTGCCCATGGGCACATGCCTTGAATTTAATAGTTGTTTCTCTTTCCCCAAGTCATTCAATAAGTAAAAAATATATCAGAAAACACAAGGATATATATCTAGGATCTAGACCACCAAAGGAAGGGTGGAAGAGCCAAAATACGGAGAAAAATAAAGTATAACCTGAAATTCTGATGCTAAAGCATTCAATTTAGAATTTTAGCAGTTGAAGCTAAAGAGAATAATGCTAGAGAGACAACTTTTAGAAAGACAAAAAAACACAACTGGTGTCTAAAGTCATTAGGATGTTAAATGTGTGAAAAAAAAAACTACATTGCATAAATTTAAAAATATTTAATAATGAAAAAAAATGTAGATTTTTACTAATCTGATTTTTTTGCGTATAGCATTAATCTTTTAATAATGCTGATATTCAGCGAAGTTTGCATCCCATCCGGACTGAACCTTTCTTATCCTCTCCTTTTGTTTTTTTGTTTTGGTTGATTGCATATGACACATAATATGACAACGAAAGAGATATCAAGAAGAAAAACAAAAAAGATGGGGTGAACCAAGTTGAGAACTTCAAGGTTTTACAACTGAATTTGCACCAGCTATTTTCCTTTTCTGTAATCAGATACCTTGTTACAAAATAATAATGTAGATTTCAGAAAGGCAAGAAACTAATTTCAATATGAGAATAAAAATGAAATTCTTTATGTTATGATTCTTTAGGAAGATGATGCATATGAACAGCAATGGAAAAGGGTATGTGACATTCACCTCAAGGTAGATGTCAATGGCTCTGTAGACCCCATCAAAGCAATCCCTGGCAGAGTCTGGCAAGCACTCTGCAACTCCAAGAAATTTAGAGATCTTGAGGTTCTGGTCAGGGGATATCTCCCTCAAATACTTGTCAATCAATCTACCAACCTTTTTCAGTCTCTGTAAAGACACCCCATCAGAGCCATTGATATCAACAAATCGTCTAACCAATCTTTTCACCAAATTAACATCATAATAAACTCCCATATCATGCCCAGAGACCAGCAGATCGTCCAACGTAGCTTGCTCAAGCATCCCACCAATCACTTTCTCCAGTTCAATTCTGCAATCTCTACTCAACCCAAACCCAGAAACAATCCTCAACACCCAAAAAAGTCCTCTGCAAGAAAAGGTCTTGTTACCAACAAATATGACCCCATAAACAGCTGTTTCTGCCAGAGCAGCATACTCACTGCTGTTTCTGCAATTAACAACTCTGGTTTGAGTTGCTGTTTTCAGATAATGCAACAGAAATCTTGTAAGGATTAAGTTGTTGTTGTCTGTTTTGTATGTCCCAATACTCTGAAGAAGTTTCTCAATGATCTTTGGGGGTAAAGTTGCCAAATCATCAAACCACCATGCTTTGCTTGGCAAAATTGACTTGATTTTTTCTGGGGTGGTTTTGGTTGAAGAAGAGAATCTCTTAGCAGAATTGCTTTCTGGTGAAGATGATGATGATGAAGATGATGAGGAAGTGAGGAAGTTTACATCTGAATTTTGGGCAATCTTTGCTAAGAGTGCACAAATGATCTTCTCTAAGAGACCATAGCAATCTGCATATGTATAAAATAGCTCGCAACTAATGAGACTTACAAGTATGTCATTCCATTTCCAGTAATAGATTCCCTCAAGAAACTTCTCTGTTTGTTGCAAGAGATTGTTGCTGATGACCTCCTCGGTCATTCCAAGGTAAACAGCACAGCAATGGAGGAGAGGCACATTAGATACAGTGATTGGGATTCTGCCACTTGTTGTAGCAGAATCTTGAAACCAGCTCAAACCCATCGGGGCCTCCAGGGAAATCATCGATTTTAATCCCCAAGTTCTTGACATGACATCGTCTCTTATGATGATTCAAGATTTTCTTCATCCTTCCACTGTAATTTGATATAATCATCTGCAAAATAAATGAACTAGAGTCAGTCACCCACCTGAGACATTCGATTCTTATTATTTTTCTTTGAATCGAACTACTATCGTATATAGAATCAATAAAGAACACGAATGAATTGCTAGAATACCTCGTTCAAAAGAAACATATGCTGGCCATTAATGTAGATTTGCAAGTCACAAAGCTTCGACATAGCTACTTCTGCATTGAAAGTTTGAAACAAAACAGAAAAAGTAGTGTTTATAATGACGCAGCCTTTCTGAAAAAAGAAAAGAAAAGAAAAGAAAAGAAAATGCTTTACATGCAGAGATATCCTATTATCACCCCCTAGTATGGCCAGATTTTATGTTAATTTTTTATTTAGCAGAGGGATGCTTCATTCCCAACTCAAACCAGTTAAATTATGGACAAGGTTTCAGCTAAGACTAACCATCTAATAATTATTCAGAACCCTCTCACTGATTTCTCATCTCTCTTATTTATTCTCCACATAATAATTTCTTCATTGCTGAATAATGTTTTTCTGCCGTGAGTCTACAGTGCTAATCATAATTGTTTTGATTTTGGCTATTTTATGACAGATCCCATGTATATGTCCCATCCATGACAAGTTTTGGTATATTGCAGAGATGGAGGCATTCAGGCAAAGGAGCTAGTAGCATATATGTATTTGGCTAAGTTGTCCTATTATCTCTCTAGCCAACAAGTTGTTCTACCTTAAATAAGATAAACTTTTGAAGCAAAAAATCACAATAGTTTTGTATTTTAAAAATATACGTGTTGGTGGAACAAATAGCAAAGCGTTATGTGACGATTTTGTCTGATGCAGGAGACAGTGTCTGCGAGTTAAGAAGTGTAAATCCAAAGCACATTTGTTAATATATTTCACTTCAGTCACTTAATGCAAATAAGGTTCCCTGCCATTCCTTCGGATTTACATGAAAGTGATGCACTTTCCAAACATGTGAAGATGGACCCTACGCGGGATCCGGGGAAACCATTAAGATTTAAAAACAAAGAAAAATTATATTCGTTGTCGCTCATATTATTTTCGAATTTTATTATTTTATTAGCTAAAATACGAAAAACTTTTTAATTATGAGTCATTTTCATAAAAAAATTTATACTTTGAATTCAGTAACATAATTCCTTAAACTTACTAAAGCATGCATCTTAGTACAAATTGAATCCCCTCGTGTATGTGTAGAAAATCTTCTATAAAAAGTTAATATGTACAATTTAAAAAATTTAGATAGTCAAATTATTGAGTTTGAAAGTACAAAAAAGTTATCTAAAAATAACTTATACTTAGATAAATTTATTGTATTTTAGCCTATTTTATTGTTTTAAAATTACAATAATGTTTTTCTAATCAAATAATGTTTATTTTAATTTTTTAAATACACAGGTCATGTCACATTAATTCTCTATTTATATACAACATTAAATTAATCTTTTGTGATATCAAATTTACTCTTTCCTAATCTGCTACTCCGTATAATACAAATCAAGAGCAGGAGTTTGTTTTTAAAAAATCAACCACTTTTAATTTTGAGGGCAGGAGTTTGTTTCCAAAGTATGATACAAATAAAGCTACGAATCACGGGTGTCTATCTACAGAATACCCATGCAATGCAACTTGAAATAATCAAATTAAAATGCGTAGCACGGGTAGCTTACCTATAGAATAAGTCATTTCTCAAGTCTCAACTTGCTCAGATTCAAAGCATCTTCTCATTTCCTTTTAATAATTTTTTACATATTATATATTCTCTATTAATAGTTGTTCTTATTTTATTTTATTTATATTCATATAATTAATGTAAAATAATTTTTGAGTACAGGATATATTTGAAATGATTAATTTCAGATTATTTACTTTTGGGATAAATAATTTTATGTTTGGAAATGAATATCAAAAGTAATTTTGTTTAACAAAAACTTTAATTTTAGATAGTATAAGTAAAATTATTTTTGAGAGCGAAATTACTAATAAAGATTAAATTTTATTTTATATAAATATATTAACTTTTGTAGTGGGAAATAGAATAAATTACTTCCAAAATATATTTTGTCCAACATTCATTTCATGCAAAAATAACAATTACTTTTCCCCAGAATGTATAAGCATCTGAGTGCATCGTGAAAAGATTTATCATCAAACATATTTGTAGCAAAGTAGAATTCATTTTCGGAGCCAAAATAAATTCCTACGTTGCAGTGGTATCCAAACATGATAAAAAAAAAAAAATGTTGTTGTAAGATAAGTGGTATTTTTGGGTTAGTTCAGATTGGATTGGGAGATCCATCAATAAATGTGCTTAAGCAAATAAGTTATTTGTGAACTTGATATTTTACATTTTAATTCAAAACCTTAAAGTATTAGATTTATAAATTTTTTTATTTATAATCTTTACTTAACCTATTCTTATGCATAATTTTTTTTAATCATTAGACTATTTTCATCATTGAATTAATTTGTTAAAATTATTAATAAATAAACATGCTAAGCATATTACCAAGAGTAATGGCCTAATCTCTCTGGGTATATTTAAGGATATAGTACACTTTTACTATGCTAACGTCTCACCAAATAATTTAGTACTTATACTTTGATCCCCTTAAGAATTGGCTATAAAATTTAGGCACGACTCCACATCTATGAAGTCCATATCTAATATCTGTTTCATCTAATGCCAACATACAATCTTCATCAACATTATTTTCTTCGGCCTTTGAAGATGATGCCATTGTTGGATATTTTCCAATATGCGAGGAAGATACAGTTCGCATAAGGCGTGAAGGACCTAGTAGGACAACAAGTACTTTGAAGAAACCTTAACGGAGAGGAAGACACACACAAAGCAATATTCTAAGTTCCAAATTAACAAGTTGGTGGCATTTATTGTATTTGCGTAGCTACATATTTCTACAAAGGGATACATAATTAAGAAACTCGTCTTCTTTTTTTTTTTGGTCGTAGAAGTACTCATCTTCTTCTTCTTCTTTTTTTTATCAACAGAAGTACTCATTCTCTTTTTTTTTTTTTTGGTAAACAGAACTTCAATTCAACACAGAAAGGACACCTCCGCTCTGAGCACGGTCTTTGCATGGAGATGAAAAATTTGACTCCATTTGGATCGTTTAGTCCAAAAAAATTATTGGGTTAGAGATAGTCGATGCAGTTGTTATGAAATGTTATTTTTAGTCTAGCTCAACAAATCAAGTTAACTTTTTGTAAGCCTGACAAAAATTGGGCCAAATTGACCACATCCAAAAAATGAATGTTGGTTCCATCCATTTTACACATCTTGTCTTAAGTTGATTTCATTTTAAAATTATTTTTCATGTTTCAAATTTGGACCAATAGATATCTATTAGGTTCAAGTCTAATAGTATACATTTATTTCATTATCTTAAATTTAAACATTTTCGTCCTCTTTTCAATACGTTAAAGGATTATATCAAATATTTTCACTTTTTATGCATGTTCTATTTTATTCTAATATTAATTTAAGCATCAAAATGTCTTACAGTATTTCTATCACTAACTACCATTGTAGAATTATTCAGTATCATCAGATAATCTTGGACCATGTATCAAAGGAGAGGATCCATAAATTTTCTTTGCAAGACCCAGTGGCAGCAAAGCGGCTAAAGAAATTAGGCCAAATTGATCATATCCAAAAAAATGAATGTTGGTTCCATCCATTTTACATATCTTGTCTCAAGTTGATTTCATTTCCACGTCAAAAAAAAAAAGAAGTTGATTTCATTTCAAAATTATTTTTTATGTTTAGAATTTATAATAAAATAAAATTAATTATTATTTTAAATAATTTTTTAATAAAAAATTATTTATAAATTAAATTAATTTTCAACATGATTACAAAGAGAAGGAAGGAAAAATGAAAAAAAAAAAAAAGAGCATGCGATACACTGCTCGGTAGTTGCCACTGCCACACCCACACATACATATTAGTGAAATTACATCATATCCGGTGCTTTATAAACCGATTACACCCATGGTGGCTCTCTTGCGCGACACGCTTCTCTCACTGTTCAGGAAACACCAAAATTTGGACCAATATAAGCAAATCCACTCCATCATCGTCACTTTTGGCATCTCAGAAAAGACACCTTTTTCCTCAGCAAACTCCTTCAATGCGTGGCGTTGTCTCAAAATCCATGTCTGCCCATGTTTCCCTTCTTCTCAACACCATCCAGACTCCCAACACTCGCCTCTTGAACAAATTGATCGGAGCGTTCTCTGCGAGCGCCCACCCTGAAACGACCATTTTATGTTACGCAAGAATGCGAGAAAAGGGGGTAGACCCAGATAAACACACCTTCCCTTTGCTTCTCAAGATATTCTCAAAGCCTAATGTTCAAGGCCCATTTCTGCTTTATGGTCAAGTTATTAAATTTGGATTGGATCTAGATCATTTCGTCAGAAACGCTTTAATTTCTGCTTTTGCAAATTCTGGATTTATGGAAAGTGCGTGCCGATTGTTCGATGAAAGTTCCTTGAAGGATATTGTTGCTTGGACTGCGTTAATTAATGGGTATGTTAGAAATGACTGTCCAGGTGAGGCGCTAAAGTGTTTTGTGAAGATGAGAACAACAGGCACGAGAATTGATGGGGTAACCATTGTCAGCATTCTCTGCGCCGCTGGATTAGTGGGTGATGCTTATTTCGGAAAGTGGGTCCATGGATTTTATGTAGTAGCAGGGAGAGTGCGATTGGATGCTTATGTTTGTACTGCTCTTGTTGATATGTACTTCAAGTGTGGTCATTGTAACGACGCCCGCAAAGCGTTTGATGAAATGCCTTACAGAAATGTAGTTTCTTGGAGTGCACTCATTACCGGTTATGTACAATGTAACAAGTTCCAAGATGCGCTTCATGTCTTCCGAGACATGCTTTTAGACAATATTGTGCCTAATGAATTTACGCTAACAAGTGTTCTTAGTGCTTCTGCTCACATAGGGGCATTAGATCAAGGAAGGTTGGTTCATCAATACATTGAGAGGAGTAAGGTAAATCTGAATTCAGCGCTAGGGACAGCATTGGTAGATATGTATGCAAAATGTGGGTGCATTGATGAAGCTTTAGTGGTTTTTGAAAACTTGTCATTTAAGGATGTGTACACTTGGACAGCAATAATAAATGGGTTGGCTGTGCATGGGGACGCCTTAGGAGCATTGAAGCTCTTCTCATGCATGTTAAGAAACAGTGTTCAACCTAACGAAGTCAGCTTCATCGGTGTTCTTAGTGCATGTTCTCATGGAGGCTTTGTAGACGAGGGGAAAAGGTTATTTGAATTGATGAGCCATGTTTATCACTTGAAGCCAAACATGGAACATTATGGTTGCATGGTTGATCTACTTGGTCGAGCAGGGCATTTAGAAGATGCAAAGCAAATTATTGATAACATGCCGATGAAGCCTAGCCCTGGTGTATTGGGAGCTTTATTTGGTGCCTGCATGATCCACAAAGCTTTCGACATGGGTGAACGTATCGGGAATTATCTGATAAATCTGCAGCCGAACCACAGTGGTAGATATGCACTTCTGGCAAACTTTTACTCAATGTGTCAAAACTGGAAAGCAGCTGCTCAGGTCAGGAAGCTCATGAGAGGAGTAAGTGTGGAAAAAACTCCGGGGTATAGTTGGATAGAGGTGAATGGTTTAATTCATGAGTTTAAAGCCTTTGATCATTCACATAACGAATCATCTCATGTTTATTCGATATTGGAGAACGTAATATTCCAAGGTCAAGTTCAAGAGAGTGAAGATTCTAACTTACCTGCATCCAACATTGATGAGGGTTGAGGAGATTAAACTGCCTCTAGTGATTTCACGTTGCAGCTCATAACTTGTTTATAATTATAATAAATACATACTAATCCCTTTTTTGGTAAAAAAAAAATTAAATGATCGGTAGGAAAAATCTCTTTATATATATATATAACATTATCATGATAATTAAGTATACTTAATTTAAAATAAATTAGATATTTATAAGTATCTAATTTAATAGTTAATATTTATTTATATTTTAAAAAATATATGACACGTTAAAATAAAATAATTAAATAAAATATTAATTTATTTTAAAATTTTATAAATTTAATTTACATTATGAAAGTTTATATTTCATGATTAAATTAATAAAATTTAATATTTATAAAAAATTATTCAATAAAATAAGCGTTTGCTCCTGACCTTAGAGTAAGTACATTCTCACCGTCTTGGCCAAAAAATAAAACAGTTATCCAAATTGTAATAATTGGTTAGTTTAATTTTTATTAATTGAACTTACAAGACTATGTCAAGATAATTAAAAAGAAAACAATCACCCACGTTGGACGAATAAATATTTTGCCGTCGAAATATAGCTTCTATTCGTTGATGAAAACGGATCCAAAGGTAACAACCAAAGACACCTGGTTAATAGCATAAACCACACTGCCGAAAGACACGCCTTAAAGAAAGCTGCAATTAGAACACATACATTGTTACATAATAGAACCAAAAACATCAAAATTACAAATATGCCTTTGAAACAATCAATGTCGGTCCCAGTTCTTTTTGAAAAAACTAGATTATTCATTGCCTTTCACATAACTCACCCTCGCCGTCCATATATATTATAATAAAATACCAAGTGCCAAGTTGTTTTTGTTTGTCTGGGTCCGACGCTTTAATGCCGATCGTTTCCACCCGTCTCAAAACGTAAAAGTGGGACTTTCGTTGGGCTAAGGACGAGGGGAGATATGTGACAGAGCCAATGAAAAAGATGGATCAAGTCTTCCACAGTACAAAGGCAATGGGAAAAGAGAGCAACTAGTGGGAGGATAGATAGATAATATATTATTATGGTGCTGGAAAATGATATTATATCATATTACTTATTATATAAATTCTGTAAGTAATTATTATCTCTAACTTTAATTATTATATTCAATTTTGAAGTATTAACTATGATTAGTATATGATTAATACCATGGTTAGTATTTCGGAGATTTCAAAAATTATGGTGATGCATAAAATTAAAAATAATGATGATTCACGTAAACTGACATGATATATGTTGAGTATTTACCTTTTTTAACAGAAAAAAATATTTTTAAAATAGCTTTTGTGTGAATTAAAATTAAGAAATTTTTTGAGTATTTTTACGGGTACCATTTTTATATCAACTTGTTACATTTAAGGAATCAATTACTTAGAGAAAGGCTCTTAATCATAAGTCTTTTTTTTATTTAAAATTTTTTTAAAAGGAGAGAAAAGATGATAATCTTTAAATAATTTTTTAAAACTCTTCTTTATTATTTTTAATGAACATTTAAAAAAAATTAATTTAAGATTTTTGAAGAATTTAAAATATTTAAATAAAATAATTTTTTTTATTAATTAACATCATTTTATCCTCCCTTACTTTCTCTTTTATTTTTTATAAATTTCTTTCATTCCTTTCTTCTCTAAATTCTTAAACATAACCTTAAGTGTTAATCCAATAATCGAACTTGAATAATCAATAAAAAAAATATACTTCTCTAACAACTAAATCAATCTCTTATATTATATGGAAGTATTGTAACATAAAAATATAAATTTAGATTTGATTCATTTTTAATGTAATATTTATTATATTATAATTTAATTATGTATTAATATATAATTAAAATAATTTAATTATAATAATAACTGTTTAAAAAATTATAACTTTTTAATTATGTATCAACACATAATTAGATGACGTAGATAGTATGTATGAACACGTAATTGGACAATGTAGAAAGACTTTGACAACCGAATCAAAATTAAACTTAAAAAATTAGTATTGGTGTTGAATTTAATTGTACGTAAGAATCTTTGGGGGTGTGGCATGAACATACAAAGTGTATAAGCGCACATGATGGGAGTGGGGTTTCCTTACCGGCGGGGACAAAATAGTCACTTGGCTGTGGGACCCATCTTCTGATGCGAATCATATGAATACGATAACGATAGTGGCCAATCTACCCCTCCGCGCGACATGCGATTGCTGCCGATCTGAACATCGAAGCTTGACCGAGCCACGCACACGCACAGCGAACCAGCGCAACAATGGCATCGGCCTTCGTCAAGCTGGATGATTCTCCAATGTTCCAGAAGCAGGTAGAACCTCTTCTTCCAATTTCACTCTATCCTTTTGCTGCTACACTCGCTTCCCTTCACAATTCCCTTTCCGATCAATCCTCGGTGACCGGATTCGCCGCATCAAGATTCTCTTCAGATTTGGTTTTTTCGTCGGTTCAGTGACACTCCGGCTCTGTGACTCAATAATATGCTTTGCATTTAGTTTGTGAACATACTTTGCCCTCCCCTTCCAAATCTTCACATGCTGCTAGACGTCTTGGAGATTTTCACTTTAATTTGTGAAATACTGTTTCATAGCGAACCATGAGGATGCGGGCCTTTGTTCTTAGTTTAAGCGTTAGCTACAATTTCGGTCATGATGGTAAAGTTGCAGGAGCAAGGAGATTTTAGTTTTGTCACTTGGCCACCGGCTTTGCCCGGTGTCCCCTCCCCGTGGGTTCGATTCCGTCCATGTACACCAAAAATAGAAAAAAAAAAGGGATTTTTTCTTTTCTCTATGATTAAATTGGAAGTTTCAGGGAAGTGTTCGAACCTTAAGTGAAGGTAGCTACTTATTCTTACAATGTGGTATGGCGTGGAAGTTGTGGAATAATCCTTTTGTTAGTTTAGGACAGCATTCGGTTTGCCCTGTTTTTTTTTTTTTTGGAAATTTTTTTATCACTCATTTTCCTTGATCTGGAATGAGTAAGGAAATAAGGCTTTATGGAACTTTGCAATTTTTTTTTTTGGTTTTTATGGTGTCCATTGCTGAAATGTAATGCTACAATTTTCAAAAGAGCAAGTTCAGCCTTTTAATCTTCTTTGGGACAAATTTTGGTTCTTGGCATCCTTGTAGGTTAAAGCAAATGCCTTTCTCAGTGGAATCTCCATGACACTTTTGCGAAGGTAGTAGGAAGCTCAACTGAGCTGATGTATTTTTTTCCCTGTTTCTTTTCTTTTTTCTTTTTAGGAGAATACCTTTTCCTTCAACCTTGTGCTTCCTCCCCTTCAAACAAAGTGTTGTTCTTCTATTCTAGAAAAGAAAAAAAGTGATAGAATTTAACCTCTAAATAACTCAGGCACACTAGAGCTGAGTCCCTGACTTCCCCTGAGCAACAAGGGCTGTAGATTGCTGAAAAACTTTTCCACACAAGTTGTGATATGATCTCTAATTTCACCTGCCATCTAGAGAAGGATTGGACAGTACTGGTTGGCATCTACTAAGGTCACTGAAATTTTTTTGGTTTTATCTTCTGAATTTTTTTTTTCATTTTTTTTATATAAAAATTGAAATGAAGGTCAGGGTTGAGGTGCCTTTATAAGGCTCTTATATCCTGTTAAAAAATAGACATAGTGCAAAGGTAGAGAGAAAAGTGTGACACTTACTTTTATGTTTAATGATATTTGATGGTACAGCAACACTTGTTACCTTTTACTTGGAGTACGTTACTAGTAACAACTTTCCTGATTCCTCAATATTTTTCTAATTGCTGAACAGTTTCCCAATTCTTCAACACTTTCCTTATCAATTCCTTGAGTTCAACATTTCTGAGAATTATGGGGAAGAAATCAAAGGAGTAAGAAATTTTAAAATAAATTCCATCTTCAATTTCCTGTGTTGATCAATTTTATCTGCTGCTATGGAAGAGAATTATGAAGACATGAGCTTCAGCATTTATTGATACTATAATAAATGGATTGAGTTTCTTTTTTATACTTTTATTGAGAATGATTGTACACATGTTGATCTGATAGGTAAATCTGGAGCCTCTATGCAATAGATGCATGCATAGTGGTGGTGTTTGCTGTTTTTGGTAATTTGGCATCTTTGGTTTGAGAGGAATGCCAAAGTTTTAAGGATAATTATCTGCCATTGCCACTTTTGTGGGACAGAGTTGTCAACTTGGCTGCTTTATGGTGCTCAGCTAATGACCTTTTTCTCGGGCTGTCTTTGCCTTAATATGCAATGGGATTGTTGGCGGGCTTTTTTGTGTAAATGTGTTCTTCCTATTTTGTTTGATATTTGTTTCCTTTTGTTTCCAGAACTCTTCAATTCCTATAACTTTTCATATTTCTTCCAAAAAAAAAAAAGATGGTATGTGTGTGTGCATTTGCCTTTATTTAAATTGATCAAGATTCTGGGATCCTTAGCTTTTTTTTTTTTTTTTTTGGGAAAATTAATACTTGTTTACCAGATGTGGAAAGATTATTCCATGCAATAATTTAATTTTCCTTATGACAGATATGCTCTCTTGAGCAAACAGCTGATGAGTTAAAAGATCGCTGCCAGAAATTATACAAAGGGTGTAAGAAGTTTATGTAAGTGCTTGATGGTATTCCTATATAGAGTATTAGATCTACTATTCGATTTACTACATCAATCCCTGTAAATGTTATATATATATATATATAGATATTAGATATTATGCCCTTGGTTTTGAAGTCATATCTTTATATATGAATATTTTTCTTGAATACAGTGTAATTTGTTCTTGGTAAGTTTTGTTGGGAAATTCTAAAAATTGGCAATTCAAGGATAAATTGCTGTCATCAAATATGTATCTATATTCCATAATAAGACTAAACCTCCAAATTGGTCCTTCAAAGATTAAGTCGACATCACATTAGTCCTCCAAAGAACGTCGACATCAATTTAGTCCTTGAATTATGGAAGGTGACATCATTTTGGTACTTTAAAAAAATTGACATCAATTTAGTCCCTCAATTATATAAAATTGACATCAATTGAGTCCCTCAAGCATAGAAATTATATCAATTTAGTCCCTATCTGTATACAGAAAGACGATTTTGATGCCACTTTTCATAATTCAAGGACTAAATTAATGTCGACATTCTTTAGAGAACCAAAGTGATGTCGACACAATCTTTGGAGGACCAGATTGAGGGTTTACTATATTAAAACACAACATATGATCTGCTTTGGCCTCCCTTTGGTGCTCTGCTAATGGTTATTTCAAGGGAATTCTATTATTGATGTATGGGTGTTCAAAACTCAAGAGTCAAGAAAACCAGTGAACTGAAAACCAACCTGCCAAAAACCGACCAAAAATCAATCAAAACCGACTGCAAATTGATTTTGATCAGTTTAAATTTTGTGAAAAATTGACCATTTGGTTCATTTGATGTTTCTTAATAAAGTTACCCGAACTGAATCAAACCTCATATACAAATGCACATGCTTCGACAAAGCATCTGGACAGCTTCCAAATCTGTTGCAATTAGCCGTCCCTTTTTGTGCTGTTCTCTTGTATCTAAATTACTTTAAATTCCATCATTTATCCTCTACCTGTCACTAAAGCTGATTCTAGCCTGTTAAAATCTTAATACCTATGCTGCCTCCATAACTTCTGTAGAGTAGTTTCTCATGTTATGTTTTAAAGGTTTTGGCTGTAATAAGGAGGCTAAGATTTTATGGTAGTGTGTCTGATTTATGTAGTTCTCTAGTGTGTTTGATAAAAGAAGGAATTCGTTAAGATGAAGAGAAGATGAGTGCAAGGAATGTGAAGGACAAGGGATCCTCCATAGCGAAAAAAGGAAAAATAAAACAACCAAGAAAAAGAGAAAACATCAGTGCAGCAAACCTGCCCAATTCCTTTGCATATTTGTTAAGAAAACCCCCTTAAAGAGACCATGTGCTTTACACCAAACAGAAGCCAAACACTTAATCTTATCCCCAATAAGCCATTGTGCCAATAAAACATTGTTAAAAATACGAGTGTTATGCTTCAACTCAATGCACCAATTAGTAGCATAAATTGCACATTGCTATGGTAGTTTAGCGTCTTCTATCAAACCACTAGTCAATAAAAATCAAGGTTCTGAAAACTGAACCGGTCATTGAACCGGTCGAGGTACTGATTCAAGGTTCAATGGTCGAACCGTGGTTGAACCGGAATATAATTAAATATATATTTATATTTATATATAAATATATAAGTATATTTATATATATATATAAAATTATTTATATATATTAATAAAATAAATAAAAATTATAAAAATACAATATAAATCAATAATAAAATTATTTAAAACATAAAAAAAATAGTGTCATAAAACAAAAAAATATTACATTCATGTAAGCAACACAACATTAATCCACATAGCAATATAGCATACAAATTAACCAAAATAAACATAATTCACATAATTCACAATTTACAATCCATATGTTATAAACATTACATTAGAGCAGTGGTAATATTTCTTTCATCTGGCCTTTTATCTCAAGTTCGAACTATGAATCTTTTGTTAAAAGTTGTAACTATGTCCCTACTTTATATTAAATATATAATAAGGCACATTATATAATGAGAGTGCAGTTGGTTCAGTGGTAGAGCCGGCTGCCTCACGCCCCCGTGACCCGAGTTCGAATCCAGCTGGGAGCACTTTTGTAAAATGTGAAGTTATTTGCAGAACCGGCGGGCCATCGAACCGTGGCCGGTTGGGAAAGTTTGAGCGGTTTATATATCCGGTTTGACGGTTTTGTAGCTGGTTTTCAGTACACCGGTCACAGGGGCTTGACCGGACCGGCCAATAGTCTGGTTCCCGGTTGAACCTGTTCGACCGGCCTGTCCGGTCTGGTTTTCAGAACTCTGATAAAAATTGGTCCAAGGATCTAGAGCACACCCAACATTCACCAAAAAGGCTGGACTATCTATTCCATAAAGAGACAGCAGCAGAACTATGTAGGAACAAATGAGGAACCGATTCTGAACAAGCACCACACATAACAACTATTAGGGGAAAGATTCTTATGTGGCCTGCCTGCAAGCCTGCAACATGTCATTCTATATTCACTCTGTGATAGGATTGTTTTCATTGCTTCTCTTTGGTGCTCTTCTCATAGTTGTTTCAAGGGGATTTCTGTTGTTGATATGCAAAGAAATTGGACAGCCTTGTTGCATTTTTAAGCCATGTTGGCTCGCTGTTTTCTTTTCATTATTCTTTTTAGGAGAATTTCTTATCCTACCCCCAATTATACCCTCTACTTTCTTTCTAATATTATTCTTTCATTTTAAAAAAAAAATTCATATGGTTGCCGAAAATTTCAACTTGGTTGATTAAATGCAAATGTAATTAAATCCAAGATTGATGTCAATACCACCAAACATGGCCAGGAAGTGTAATATGTGGAATATCTAACTACTAATGTTCATCAATTTTAATTAAATGAAAAACAGAAGAGATAGGTCTTTCATAATAATGATTTTTTGATCTGGTCTTAGTAGTGGAAAATTATTGGTGAATGATTGTGGTGGCTAAAATATGTGGCTTTGAAAGTAGAAGCACCATGTTGTTTTGGTTAAAATTTCACCAATCAAATTAGCCCATTAAACTATTTGTTGGAACCACACAGGGGGAAGTTGTTAATTCTTTGTTCTGTATCTTCTCAGGGCAGCTTTGGGGGAAGCATATAATGGAGACATTGGTTTTGCTGATTCTGTAGAAGCATTTGGTGGTGGCCAAGATGATCCTGTTAGTGTATCAATTGGAGGTTGTGGGGATTTATTTTCATATATTCTGTTTTACTTCCTCTTCTGTACAAGTAAAAGAACTCAAAAGGTGCTTCTTGTATGCTTGTCAAACAAATATATTTGAATTTAGTGTTAAATTTGTTAGTTACTTAGTTTAGTATTTTAAATAGTACCAAATTTGTTGATCAACATGATTCTTTTTAATCTTACAAAGAAGAGACATGTGAGAGATATGCATCCACTTTTCGTCCTAGTAATCTGTATGCAGTTTTAGTTTCTTTTGCTTTAGCTTGTAAAAGATTTTAACTTCACAGACCATTATCCTGATTTATAATAAATGGGTTTTTATCTAGTTCTTGAACTCTTTTTCTTTTACCTAATATAATTGTATAGTAGCTCTTACCATATAACTTACTTGGTGACAGCTTTGTCACTACTCGAGATACTCAGCATTAGTTGCTTTGATGTCTGATGGTAATATAATTAGTGGGATAACTGACATCATGAAGACAACACTGACCATTATAAAGAGTAGAGTATATTTTGCTTTTAACTGTTCTTTTTTTCCAGGACCAGTCATATCTAAGTTTATTAGCACACTGCGTGAGCTAGCTACTTTTAAAGAGCTTCTCCGTTCACAGGTGAGTCCTTGAACCAGAATGCTGCACTTTTCTCAAGGAGTTTTAATAGTGACTGTGAGACTTGCCTTGCTCTAGGAGTGTTTTATCTTGAAGGCAATGGTTTTTTGGTCTGTTTATTCAGCTGGCTCAAATCTTTTTATCTTTTTTAGTTTGCTAAAAAAAACATAAACAAATCTCTGTTGATTTTTCCCTTGCCATAATAGAATTTGAATCATAGTAAGTTTGACAGCAAATAATTGATATATTGTACTGAAGTATCCATTCGCTGATGGTTTTCTAAGATCTTGTAGAGATTATTATGTAGAATATACACTTACTATTCATGTAGTAGTAAAATGACAATTATTGGTTAAAAGGAGAAAACTAATGAGTGAGGTTTTGTATCATCCCCGCACCTCCAAAAAATATTTGTGACTGGTTCTCTTTTTCTTCATGTAGCTTTGTTGTGCGTGAGTAGGGTCATGCTCATTTCAAAAGCAAGCCTAATTTGAAGAAACAAATTTAAGAAATTCTGCAGTCCATTCCTCTAAAACACCAGAAAACTCAATTGGAACTTAAACAACAATTTCCTCATTCTGAAAATTTTGAAGCAGCATTTAATGATGACTAAACCTATGGAAGTTCCCAGCTAACCTTCTATCCAAAGAAAAGTTCTGAAGGTTCCAACTTTGTTTTGATAAAAAATTAAAAATTGAACTATAGATGAAAAGTCCTTCCTTGTCCAAGTTTTTGTTTTCGTGAATCTTTGCATTTGCATTGGATCCATTAGCTTGTATACTAAAGAAATAAAGGGAAAGAAAAATTGAACTGTGACATTTGTGTACTTATTTATGATTGGCAATCTCCAGAGCCATCTTCCTCATGTTTTGTTGATATAGATTTTTTATTTCAGTAATTAGTTGACAGAATTCTTGTGTAGGTAGAGCATGTGTTGATTGACCGGCTGATGGAATTTATAACTGTTGATTTGCAAGATGCAAAGGTACTTATTCTTTCCTCTCTAGTGTTAAATGTTTCCTTGTTATAGTGTTTATGTTGATTAACATCTTAGATGTCCAGAAAAAAATTTCTTTTGTAATTGACATTATCTTTGTATATTATTATTGTCTATTAATTTTCAGTACTCACTTTTGTATAGGTTCTTTGTTGTATTTTTTTTCATGTCCATTCTGCATGTGGTTGGTTAAATTTCTTTTGCTTTCATTAATCTATTAATTCATTTGAACAGATAAGATGGAAAAAGAAAAAAAAAAGGTAGAAAAAGAATAAGCCAAACAACAATTATGTCCTAGCAGCAAATATATTTTGGATTTTAATGCCTTCCGCCATTATTATATATCTTGTGGTTGGTGCATATGAAGAAGGTGATGAGATATTGATTCATAACATTTAGTGAAGTCAAAAGACGCTTGAGGTGCTTGCCTGAGCAAGGTGCTAGATTGGGTCCTAGCCCCTTGATGCTCCAGGTGAAGGTACCTTTAGTCAGGCATAGTGCCTATAAATAGGCCCTGCCAACTTTTCAGGTGTTTTTACATGTTTTCTCCCTGAAATATATAATTCTTCAAATCTTTTGGTCCATTCTCTCTCATCTTCTCCAACTAGTTTCCTTTCATTTCCCTCATTTCAAAGCTGAGATCTCTTCTCTCTTTGAAGCAAACCTGTCATTTTCTTTTCCCCTTCCATCCCTGTACTTGTTTCTTTTCTTCAATTTTTCACACCTAAACTTTTTATTTATTATTTTCAATTTGTTACAACTCAGGTACTAATATTTCCCCCATTTTAAATTTCACATTACAGTGGTTCTTTTTTTGTTTGTCCTTGAGACTGCATCATAATACTCTCTTTATGATCTTATCACATGTTTTCTTGAACATATGTTGTTATATATGAATTTTATGTTTAAGTAGTTAATTTATGTTGGTGATTTTATGTTACAACAGTTAAGTACGTACAAATTATCGTTTCTTATTTTCTAATTTGATGCTGTACTTCACTTAGGACAATTTTAGCACCTCTCGCCCCAAGGCACTAGGAGCCCTTGGCGCCTTAAGGACACTTTCGCATTCAACTACCTTAACATTGAGAATTGAGTTTCATAAAGGATTTAAAGATGAAAGTGAATACATAGAAAATTCGATGAATGCTGTTCATTCCTCTGATGGGTAATACTCAATTGAGTCCAGGTCTTCTAATTATTTGCTTAAGCTTTTAATGTATTCATTTATACTAGTTTTCGGGGTAAGTTGTTTCATAGTGAACCTATTATACTTATATGAAAATTTTTCCTTTTAAAGTCAAAGGTCGTATTGGCACACATTATTTCTGTTGCATTTGTCCACTTCAGAAGTCTATGCTTAGTTTGTGTTTCCTTATACTCATGGCCCCTTCTAAGGATTTACTTAAGCTTACTTTCAGCATCTCTTGCTCATAAATATCTACTAACCATAATTCCATTGCCTTACCAACTTACTTGTTCTTTTGTTCTATTAGATGTTAGAAATAAAAATTATTGTTGGGCCTGCTCTTAACAGCTTAAGCATTTAGGTGAACTAGGTCCTTTATGGCCAGGTGATCGGAAGTTCAATTCTTACTGCCTGAATTCTCAAAATTAAATTAGGCCACGCCTTTGTTACAATTGATACCCCTTCTTATGTTAACCACATTCAACTTAGATTAACCAAATTCAGTTTCACATTAGCCACATCAAGGGAGTCTCTATTTCTTACATGCATAGATATTGGATAGCTTTGTTTAAAGGGATAGGATTGTCTTTATATCTGTTTTGGAGGATATCTTATCCTTTCCTTATTTGTACTTCTTCTCTTTACTCTTTATTAAAATTTGAATAAACCTTCAATTTAGTCCTCCAAAAATTGTGTCGACATCACTTTGTTCCTCCAAAGAATTTTGACATCAATTTAGTTCTTGAATAATGGAAGGTGGCATTATTTTAGTTCTCGAAAGAAATTAACATCAATTTAGTCACTTAATCATCAAAAAATATCATCAGTTTAGTCCTTCAATAATAGAAAATTGACATCAATTTAGTCCTTATCCGTACATAGAAAGACTATTTTGATGTCACATTCCATGATTCAAGGACGAAATTGATGTCAACATTCTTTAGAGAGCTAAAATGATGTCGACACAATCTTTAGAGGACCAAATTGGAGACTTACTCTTAATATTTCTTATTTCATGCAAAAAGTAGAGTAGTTAGTTGCAATTTTGATGTCAAAAGGTTATACTTTTATTTTTATTTTATTTTATTTTTGAGTTGGTTTCTCATGACAATTTTGGTATTTGTTAATGGTAATTTCAAGCTTTCTCTCCTGTTTCCATCCTTTCTTGGCTTGTATCAGGATTCTCGCCGACGTTTTGACAAAGCTGTACATTCTTATGATCAGGTATTGAGAAAATAATAATTCTGTTTTCAAACTTGGTAAAGATTTTTTGACATTATTTGTATGTGCAAGTATACTCAGTAATTTTGGTAAAACAAATTGTTATTCATAAGTAAATGTTTTGATTGTCCTTGTGATGTTTAGATATTCTTACAGTTCAGTGCTTGTGTGGTACACTGTCTTAGTAAATGTATGGTTTTGTTTAATTTTTACACGATAACAGTGATTCAGCCTAAAGTTCTCTTTGTAGCGTTTTTATTATAAGCTTTTCTGAATACAAAATAAGCTAAACCAAACAAGCAACGAATGATGATTCCTTTCCTTTTTTGTTGCCTAAATATTCTTAATGTGATATCTATTTTGGGTAGTTATCCTATTTATTTTACTCAATTTCTTTTCCTTGAAGTCATTTAGTTAGTTTCCAGCTTTTAGGATTCCTTGGAAGAGGGTCACATGGATGTTTTTAGTCTTTTCTATGGTTAAACTTTTCCTGTTAGTATTAGTTCATAAGAATTTCTGCTTTTTAAGGTAATTGACGATGGTTTATGTGGACTTCTCATTTTTGCAATTATTTCTTAAACCCTCTGATTTATTTGTCTTTTGACTGAATTTACTGTTGTTTATGGTAAATTATACTTTGATGAAAGCCCTAGTTAACTACAGTAGGGGTAAGCCTTGATATTTTTGGAGGTTAAAACATTTTAGAAAGAATTATCAAACTGCTAATTTAGCAATCCGAATGCTCACGTAATCACTGAGGTAAGGTTTGCTTAATTCCAGAATGGCTTAAGGATGAGTGCTCATTTAAATCATCTAGAGAAGTCATGCTGATAGAGGCATTTCCATTTTGCACTTGAATGGCTCTCCTTGAAAGCAATAATTTGCTTATGTCATCAACTTCAATGCCAGAGATCATCCCTTTATCTCATGTTTACTTGGACTATATTTGAACTCAATTGCTCACAGTTTATTAATTATGGTTTCTAACAGTAATCATGTATCTCTTTTTTCCAGTCACGAGAAAAGTTTGTATCTTTGAAGAAAAATACGCCGGGAGACATTGTTGCTGAATTGGAAGAGGTTTGCTGTATCAAATTGTAAAAAGATGATTAATAGTTTCTCAAAAAAATTATTATTTTCTGAGAAATTGTGCCTTATCTTTCTTGTGCTGTGCCATCATTACAATTTTTGGTGCACAATTTGCCAGTTTTCAAGTGTTATGTATGTGTACTATTTTGCCTGCCAGAGTTTACATTGATACCTAATCTAGAATGTATTTCATCAGTATCTTGCTTAAATGTAAGAATATTGTTATTTTAATGAATGTAGAAGTGACTAGTGGCTCCTGTCTGACTGAAGCTTTAATTCTGATTTAGGGGTGAAAGGTTGATAAAGTCTCATGTTTCATCACATTTATTCTCTTCATTCTCTGCCCAAAATTTTTTGCTAACTCAATCTTGGATAATTCATTATTCTTTCTTTGATAAGTGATTGCAGAAGAGACAACCTTAAAATGATATTACTGAGTTAAATATCTTTTTAAACATATAACATCTCTTAGGTGCTGCCCCATCATCCAGGGGAATATCATAACTTGTGGACTCCGAATGGGTCATTTTCAAGTTTGAGTCTATAACAGTTAGGTCCCAGAGGAATTTCGTAACTAGTGGACTCTAAATAGGTCAATTTTGAGTCTATAGCAGCTAGTTTGATACTGTCAAACCTTGAGATCAGCATTTTTTCTGAATCTGAAAGTTTGAACAATTTATAATCTGAAAGGAACTCCAAATGAGTCCATGTTGAGTTTTTAACTGCGTGGCAGATATATCAGCACTTTAGCATCGTGATCTCTGCATTAATTCCAAATCTGTAAGTGTGACCAGTCTGTAAACTGAAAGGATAAAATGCAGTCTGTAATGTTGAAACTGGAAAATGTAAATTTAGGGGACAGTATGCTGAGGCCAGTATGTGTACCTATTTTTCCAGCAAGTGCTAGCTCATGTTTTAAAGACTTTACATATTAGGGGGCCTGCTGTTTTGGAGCAAGGTTGTTGAATCTGTTTTAGTATGATGTTGATTCATGGATGTTCTCTCTTTTTTTTATTAATTTTTTTGGGCATATTTTTTCATCATTTATTTGCGAGTCAAATTATTTATCTCACTGTTCTGATCCATGACAGGATCTACAAAATTCAAAGTCAGAATTTGAAAAAAGTCGCTTCAATCTAGTATGTCTTCTACAATTATTGATCTTTTTTCTGTGTTGTTTGCTGACATCTCCACAACCTTTTTAAGATTATGAACCTGGCTATTGGGTTTTAAGGAGTGCAGGTAAACTCACTCATGAATATTGAAGTGAAAAAGAAGTATGAGTTCTTGGAGTCCATTAGTGCAATAATGGATGCTCATCTGAGATACTTTAAGCTGGTCTGTAAATTGGTTGCTAATTTCTTCATATGTGAATATTCATTTTTTTTTTCCTTTTGTAGTTAACAAGTTATTTTATGCTTTAGGGTTATGACTTACTGAGCCAAATGGAGCCCTATATTCACCAGGTATAGTGTGGTTTGCTTTCATATCTTATAGGGGAATATTTTGAATATATGATTATGAACATATCTGATAAAACAGTTGGAAAAGGATGGCATTGGCATACTCCATTTTTTAGTAGTAGCCGAACTGGCTTTTTAGAGAGTTGAAACTAGAGAATTTTATTTACTGATTTTGAACAGCAATATCTAGCAGTTGATTTGTTAGATGAGGTGCCCTTCTAAAGTTATGAAACTTAATCTCAGTGTCAAATAACTAATCTTTTAGCACAAGTGCTGTTATCCTAGCGTCAAAAGTAATTTTCCTTGTCTAATACAGTCTCCTTATTTACAATTCTGTGTTCTATCCTTTGCTTCGTCTACCTGATTTGGTACATGTTATGGTACAAGTTGATGCGTTATGTTTCTTATTTCAATAGGTTGTAATTATACCTTGTGACAGTAGAATATGTAATCTCTGAATAAATTTATTTTATAAAGATCAACTTTGAAGAAATCTCTTTAATATTTTATGCTGGTGGCTTTCAAAGATCAAACCTAGATTTATACATGAAAATTCAGTGTAATTTTATATTTTGTTACTCTCCTGAGCTTAGGTTCTAACGTACGCACAACAATCTAAAGAACTGGCTAATATTGAGCAAGATAAGCTTGCAAAACGGATCCAGGAATACAGAACACAGGCAGAGCTGGAAAATATACGAGCTTCTAGCAATACAGAACCCTTACCAGGTGCTGATGGCACCCATGTTGTGGGTTTGAACTCTTACAAAAGCTTTGAAGTAGGGATGCTGTCCGCAACCAAAGGGGAGGCAAGTAATTGGCTTTTTCTGTTTTTTATTTCAACATAATATTGTAAAAGTTCTGTTTATGTTAAATACTTCAGATTTTTTTTTTCTTTATTTTGTTGTGTTTTTTGTGGCTTGTAACTTCATTTTTTACCCATGTTTTTAGGTTCAAACAGTTAAACAGGGCTATCTGTTAAAACGATCATCAAGCTTGCGAGGAGATTGGAAGCGGAAGTTCTTTGTACTTGATAGCCAAGGAAATTTTAATTATTACAGAGTGAAGGGAGCCAAACCCATGGTATTTATTTTTGTCCTATATTAATTTTGACCTCTCAAGTTTAGTACTATGTTACAAGTTATGTACTCCCATCTGATGCATGCTAAGATGTGGACTTGTTCTGCCTGACTGCTTGGCATGTCCTTTTCTCCTGCATTGCTAATTCATTAGGGAAAAAGCTATAAGATCTGAAATTATACAGAAAATATAAAAACCGAAGGACTTTCTTTTATTCAAACCGTCAATTCAAAATTCAAGTCGTAAATGGCTTGCTTATATTTTGATTGTGCTGTAACTATTCAGTGAACATTTGTGGTGTAATATGTCAGTTGAAGTAGCATCACTCATTCCATTGTGCTGCAAATAGTAGTGGGTGAAAGTAATGACCTGTTGCTGGTTATGGGACTTCTGATGTTTCTTTCATTAGTTCTGTTGGAAGAGTTCTGAAACAAAAAATCAATGTAGGGACAGTGGGAAACTTAAGACTTTATTGTTTAGGATGAGGATTTTTGTATAGACTGGTGGACTGAAGGTCATTTGGGGTATATGAGGAAAGAATGGGTTTGAAATCATAGAATAAGTTTCAAAGGTCATTTGTGAATTTGTTGTTTTAGGGTTATGAAAAATTCAGGCCAGAGTCAATAAGGTTTTGAAAGAATGAAATTTCAAGTGCTATCTGGTCACTCTGGTTTAGTCAGTTAATAAAGTTTAGGGAAAGAATTTGGAAAGTGTTGAAGAAGAAAATTGATCTAGGCATTACACAGAAGGCCCTTAAGTACCAGACCTAGGGTTTAATTGCATCTCACTACCAAGAAGAAAGTAATCTGGTAAGTAAGTCTTGTAACTGATCATTATTGAAAGAAAGTATTATATCCCTTTAAACATAACTGTTGTAAGGCATAGGTTAATTTTCCTCTTTTACTAATAGTCTAATGCTAATTAAATATGAATTACTTAGACATTAAATTTAGTCCCAGTAACACCTAAATATCATAAACCTAATCCCTAATACTATCCACGGATAGGGACTTGTCATAGTTTATTAAATATTACAGAAATGACCAAATTACTCTTAGGATTGAAAATATAGTAACTAAAGTTGCAGCTCGCTAAACTGAAATTCTATGATTTGATCTTTAAGCTTGTATTTCTTGGCAGTATAGCTACCTGTGTCAAACAGTCATTTGTTTCTGCATTGTTTGGTGGCTTGGAACTTGTGGCTCTCTAGAGAAGAATGGGCTTTACGTCTACATTTGATCTGTTGATGGTCTATTTTATGGAATTTGGTGTTAAAACGGATGGAAATTTTTTTTGAACATGTTATGTTTTCTGCAGTTTGGTGTTTTAGACAGCAGTTGGAAGGATTTGAGAGCTTATGTATCTCTTCTTGTTTTGAATTAGAGGATCCTTGCTTCTTCAACTACTTTTCCTTTTAATAAATTTCTTCTTTTACTGATAATAAGAGAGGTCGGGCAAAAGTACCAATTTTTTGGAAGGGCTCTTCCTTACAAGTATTAATTTTATACTTGGATTATGTGGTTGATCTGGTCTGGATATATTAATAATATTAGGCCATATGTGATGTTGGATGTTTGGGAAATTCTGTTTGCTTGGGCGTGTGGTGGATAGTGTTAAGAAAGTCAATGAATATGGGGTTTCCAATTGCAAAGAAAAGGACTTGAACCATGGTTTGTAATTTGTATATATAATGTATTTAAGCTAAAGTGGTGGTTGAAATGGAATGCTTTGTTTGTTAGAATCTGGTAGCTGCAAATTCAGGGGGTTTTATCGAGCAAATGTTATCAAGAAAAATTTATTGGGATTTAAGGTTTAAAGTGACTACAGGATGGAGTCATGTATAGGGCTCCAAATTGGGGGACAAATAGTTTGAATTCATGCAGTAAGGCTTAGTTTTTGTTGTAATGACTGAATGGCTGCCATGTTTCTAGTGCAGAAGAAAATCTTCCTTTTTTTTTTTATAAAAGAAAAATTCATTAAGAAAAGGAGAATGGAAGTACAAAAAAGGAGGAAAAGAAGTCCTTGTAGAAGAACCTGAAAAAATGAAAAATAAAGAAAGCTAGCCAGCCTTGAGCTTCTTCTTGTTATATACCACTTAATTATTTTAGTTTCTTAGTTGTGTCAAATAGCCTGAACTCTCTTAAAAAGCAGGGTAAGGGGAACTGTACTATGTATTCATTTTCTTCTTTATCTGCTTTTGAGTTTATCAACTGTTTCAAGATGAATTATTATGAATGAAATTTAAAGTTTGATATTAAGTGGTCTCCTAATGTTTTTCTTTCCAAATCTGACCCCAGGGATCTCAGCCATATAATTATACTCGTCCTGCTGAACAAAACAGTGGCATGTTTGGTAGATTTCGTTCAAGGCACAACAGGGCAGCATCACTGAATGAGGAAGTTTTGGGTTGTTGTGCAGTTGATCTGTGTACATCCACTATAAAGATGGATGCAGAGGATACAGATCTACGACTTTGCTTCCGTATAATTTCTCCATCAAAAACATATACACTGCAGGTGACTGATTGACTTATTTCATATATCTGAATGAGTCAAAAAATAAGCCTCTATAATATGCGTTAGCTTATCTTGGTCACAACCAAACATAATTTATTTAGATTTGACATTGAAGTTAAATCCCTTTTCCAATTCCTAATTCTGTCCTCAAAGAGTGAGACATCCTCTCCAGAAAAGCCCCTATGGAAAGTCAAAGTTCCATCTAAGGTTGAGGCTTTCATTTGGACAGCAGTTCTCAATGGGATTAATACCAGTGATTTATTGGAGCTGCATAGACCAAACAAGGCTTTATCTCTGGATAGGTGTGTGATGTGTGACTCTAGTTCAGAGACAGCATCCAACTTATTTCTATGTTGTCCAGCAGCCAGGTACCCTTGGAGTTGGTTATTTGGTGGTATGTTTGGTGAATCTGGGGTTTGCTCTCAGAGCTTCGAGCCTTGGAGCCTTTAAGTCCAGAGCTATGGTCAGAAAAAGGAGGGCAAAGTGTTGTGGCAGTATGCTGTATATGCTGTTCTTTGGTGCCTTTGGCTGGAAAGGGATGCATGGATCTTTAAGGGAAAATCTCTGTCCCTAGACTTGCTTTGAAACAAAAATTGTTTTAGCAACCTCTTTATGTAGTTCTGAACATGTTTTCTTCCAGGAAATCCCTTTAGCAGATATACAGAGGGACTGGAGGGCTCTTTTGTTTTGATTTCTTTTTCTGTATCTTTTTCCTTTTCTTTGTAGTTTCTACTGGGAGGATATCTTATTCTCCCTGTTCTTTGTAGTTTCTGTTCTTCCTAGTGAAGCATGTTGTTAGTGTCACATCATGTAGACCAGAGAAAAGGAGTGCAAAAGCTATAAAAGAAAAGCTCTGGGTATAATAAGACAAAAGAAAAGGACTGGATTTAGTAATAAGGAAAGTGCTTCAGGATTAAGAAAGTATTAACTTTTACTGCAGCAGAAGTAAAGGGTGTAAGAGTCATTTGGCTGTTGTAGTATCAGTGCAAAGAGATGTAAGGTTAATGCTATTAATGAAAATTATTCTCAGCATTTTAACGAGTTAGCTTTGCATTCTCTGTTAATTTCTGCTCAACTTGTTCCTATCTTCTTCCTCTCATCTTGCTAACATTGTATAAGATTGTACCATCCACCTTGAAACCCTAGGCCTGACATAGCTTTTGTTAACAAAGACGAAAATTTTAAAAAATTCCTGATGACCTCAGAGGAGGCTGACCATCTCAATCCATCCTCACCTGAAAGCACATTCATTACAATATTAAGAGAAGAGGTATCTTGATCAGCATCAGGAGAATTAGACTAAGAAGGAAAGTCAGAAGAAGCCTCCTTTATAGGGGAAACTTGTGTTTGAGCTACAGCATTACTGGCTACCATGTGTTGTTCCTCTTGCTCGGAACTCATACCACTGCACTTACACAGCTTTAGGCATTTCTTTAAAAAGGTCAGCTATCCCATCCAAAAGAAATCCATCATGCAAATTGTCAATTCCAAATTCATCTTGATCCCTTCAGAGCTCATAAATCTACAACCTTGTACTTAATACTCTGAATGGAATCCTCTTCTAGAGTTTCCTCCACCATAATTGAAGCATGGGAATCAGACATATGTTGATGCTTTCCCATCTGCACCTGTATTTCTCCTTTAAAGACAATGGTGAGAGCCCTGGTTTGGGACAAGAACTGGTGAAACTTCTCTATTTTCATTTTCAATCATAACAAGTGTCTGTGCAGCCATCGACTCTGAAGTGCTTGGAGCAGCCCAAGAATCAGGGACAGCTAATAAAAAAGAACATTCAACCTTTTGCAAAGATCCATCCTGAATCATTGGAAGGTTTTGACTTCCGTCCTCCAATTTCACAATTAAGAGGCTATAGACTTCTGTGTTCGAGTCAGGAGGTTGGGTTGAAAAGAATTTTTTTTCAGGCCTCTTCTAATAACCCATCTCAAACTAGAGACCTTTGGAAATGTCCTAACCTTGTGTAGCAAAAACACTTGCTTTGACATTAATCTACATTGAGCACTTTGAGGGACTTCTACCATGTTACTTCTCTCTTACCATTTAGGAGAGGTGTAATTCTAATGGTTCTAGTTATTTGAAAAGCTTATTAAAGTTCTTCAACGTGTTGCCAACGCTTTTGCTAGAGCCATCATTCCTCACTACATCTGCAAAACGACCGTGTAATTCACTGGCAAAAGAGCCCGAAATATGCTGGATCTTAGAGCAGTTTGAATCATCCCTTTTTCCTCCTCCTGGTCACCATTATGGAATATTTTCTTCACATCAAGTTGTTCAACCTTCAGGTTTGGGCTAGCCGCTAACCCAAGCAAAGCACAAATAGAAGACATCTTCACCATGAATACACTTACCAGGTTCAGGCTAGCTGTTTCCCACTAGTTAATTCCCCTTGCTTTGAGTGCACTACAAGTAACTCTTACTTAACCCATAAGACTTTGCTTATTATTATAATATACACTTAACATAGTATATCTTGTACAGTTGTACTTAAACTCTCATTTGTTTTATAATTTTTTCTTTTTTAGAACATAAACATAGAAAATGGACATTCTGTATGTTGAAGTTGTAATCTTGCATCTTTTTTAGATTGAGAATATTTGCTAGATCTTGTATCAAATCCTGTTTGCTGGTTTATTGTAGTTCTGGATTGCCTTTGTTAGTTGATTCTCTAATTGGTTTTCTCAGGCTGAAAATGAAGCTGATAGGATGGACTGGGTAAACAAAATTACCGGAGCTATCACATCGCTTTTTAATTTTCAGTTTCTTCAACAGGTTATCTATTCAAAGTTTTATGAAGCATAACTTTATGCTAAGATGTCCATAGAAGATGTTAACACTATTCCATTGTAATTTCTGCAGCGTGATTATGGTAGATTGCATTTAGAAAATAAAAACTCAGCAATGGGTGCTTTGGCTAGTCAATCAGAGGATGGTCATAAATGTTTGATGGACGACATATATTCCAAGGAAGTGGGTAGTGTCTCTAAGATTTTAAGGGGAATTCCTGGGAATGATAAATGTGCTGAGTGCAGTGCTCCTGAACCAGACTGGGCGTCTCTAAACCTTGGCATATTGCTGTGTATTGAATGCTCTGGAGTGCACCGAAATCTTGGAGTTCATATCTCAAAGGTGCATTCTTTCAGATATAAATGCAAACCATTTATTTCTTAGGTGTCTGTACTTCCGTGTTTATAATGTGGAAATAAGAAAATTGTGTAACTTGAATGAAATTTGTTTTGGGGTTTAGCTTTGACATTGAAGCATCCATAGTTTGAGATTGTAAAGATTTTAGTATTTTACTTGCATTTTATTTCTCTTCAATAGATAGATTGTACTACAGTGCTCATATATTTTATTACTTAAACTGACTAAATTTGCTTAAATAATGTGATTTCTGATCTGGCATTAACAAACTATTTCCATTTTCTAAAGGTTATTACATTTGTTCTGCAAACTGCAGGTGAGATCTTTGACATTAGATGTTAAGGTTTGGGAACCTACAGTTTTGGACTTGTTTGAAAACTTGGGTAATGCGTATTGTAATTCTATCTGGGAGGCCTTGCTTCTACCTGATAATGAAAGGTAAAATTTTGGCTCTTTAAGCAATGTACAGCATGTGCATTACATTGAGTCATTGAATAGCTTAGCTTGTAATCCTTTCTTTAAGCAATATAATCCTTTATTTTGGGAACAATTATCTGCAGAGTAGGCGAATCCAATGTGCCTATGAAACCATGCTCCGCAGATGCCTTCCAAGACAAGGAAAAGTTCATCCAAGCAAAGGTAAGCAGTTTCAGTTCAGTTTCACTTTCATATATGGAAGTCTTCGTAGTTTACTGCAATAGAGGCAGCATTATATGTTGGACATGTGACAATTTCTTTCCATGAGTAAGATAGCATAATGTTATGTAATTTTAATGTTATTTCTTAAGAATTTTAATTCATTATTCAATGATATTCTACCCATGGAGGAAAAAATAAAAAAACATTCTTGTTGAATTCTGTAAAGGTATTTGTGAATATCCATTGGCACCAACTTGTGTTTTTAAATTATCCAAAGTCTTAAGGATTTATGAGGGTTTTATATATCAACTAACAATTTGGGAAGTTGTTATAGTTTGATCTTCTATTGGAATTGAAGTTCAGTATTTTATGGATTTGACTTCACCTTTCTAGTCATAATTACTGGTTTTCTTTCCAAATAGAATTAGAAATTTGATGTTTGCTTATATGGAGAGATTATGTACTCAGATCTCCATTTTTTGTGAGTAATTGAATTAGATTGGTAATCTTTATTATCTGATTTCCACTTGTGGATTCTCTTATTTTTATTTCTCTCATCCATATTGTTTCTGCTAGTCCTACGTCAATTTTGCATCTTGACATTTATGTTCTGTATTGTTATATTATCTGATTGGGAAGTCGCTGCTTTCTTCAGTTTTTACTGTGATCTAAATATCATTGTAACGCATGTTCTTCTTAATCAGTATATAGAAAAATCACTAATCATCAGAGATGAGAATGTACCCAAGAATCCTTCAGTTGCCGCAAGAATCTGGCAAGCAGTTCAGGCTATAAGTGTACGAGAAGTGTATCGCCTTGTTGTCACATCAAATTCAAATCTGATAAACACTAAATATGACGATGTGGTTCACCATGCTGATGCAAAAGACTTAGGATCTAATACAATTGAAGAGCATCAGCACGATCCTGAAGCCTGCCTGAGAAATAAAGAGACTAATGAGACAGAGAGCTGTCTCCGTGGTTGGACATTGTTACATCTGGCATGTCATTCTGACAGTGCACTCATGGTTGAGTTGTTGCTCCAATTTGGTGCTGATGTAAACATGCGTGACTACCATGGAAGGACTCCCTTGCACCATTGCATTTCTAGTGGGAAAAATCCATTGGCGAAGTTTCTACTTAGAAGGTAATGCTTTCATACTAAGTCAGTTTTTTGACTTGTCTTCGGGCTTTTGGTATAGTAAGCAATCACAAATTCTCCCTCTCTTATCTCCCATCCTTTTTTTTACTCTCTCTATGAAAGTATACACTAACATGTCAATTTATCAGGGGCGCAAGACCTTCAGTTAAAGATGCTGGTGGACTCACTGCACTTGAAAGAGCAATGGAAATGGGAGCAATAACTGACGAAGAGCTATTTATCCTGCTTGCTGAATGCCAGTAAATATGCAGCTGGTATATATTGTGTGTTAAGAATGTTGAGGATTTGATTTTTATCAAGAATAGAAAGTCCAGTGTCTTATTTTAGCATGTCTATTTCACCAAAAGGAAGTTTATGAACTTTTTAATTTCTTTGGATCTATATTTCTTGCAGTTACTCACACTTCCCAGGTCTCTCGCTCTAATGAAAAATTTAAATAAAAATAAAATATTCATCAAGTTACTCCCACTAAACACATTCTCGTTGCATTGTGCTTCACCGGGAAACCCACTGTTATTTATAAGAAATTTTGGAAAATTATTATTATGACTTAAAGTTTTTAAGTTAATTGTCATTCAAATTTATAATTTAAAAATGTCATTATACTTGTCAAAATAAATTCATTTCTTTTTCTTGTTGCACTTGCGTTGCGAGTGTTACTATTAGTATTGAGAAAAGCAAATCATTACGTTGGTTCCTTCATAATGCAATTGGAAAACGCGTTAAGCACATACTGAGGTTTAGGCTTATTCATGTTATTTATCAGCACCTCAACAGCTTATGGCGATCAATATTCCTCTGGTAATCAATTTGACATAAAAAAGTAAGAAATAAAAAATGAGTTCAAACTTGTTTAAACTCGTTTAAAATGGACCTAGAGGGAAACGTTGACAAAAGAGTGAAGTGTGTGTATTAAATATTTTTTTGATAAACAAGTGTGTGTATTAAATGAGTAATACTTACTACAGATTGAACTTTATATTAGCCGTTTATCAAGCGAATTTCTACTAAGCCTAAAGGCTCTGCCGCCCTGATACTCCCGTGATTTGAGCATGGTTCATGGTAGTAATTGTCAAAATAGAATTTTAACTATTTTAATAGGTGTTCAAGAAAAAGAAAAAGAAAATTTTTATATAATCAAGAAAATGAAATCAACACATCAGATTTTAACATGCTAAATAAAATCAAACAAAACAATTATAATCACTACCCAAATTTTAATGTTTTGTCTCTTTCCACCAATTTTTTTTTCCCATAAAACTAACAAAGAAATTATAATAAATGAAAAAGTTATTCTAATTTTTTAGAGAAAAATGAAATAAATAAAGAATTGACATACACAGTTGTCGTTGTTAAAACACAAATATTTTTAAAACAAAAAAAAAACACAAATACTTTTTTCTCGAGGAAACAAAAAAGAGAGAGAAGGGCTAAAACATTTTTTTTTGGTAAGCGAGAAGGGCTAAAACATAACACAAACAATTGAATGAATTTTATTCTTCTGAAAATAATAATAATATCACTTGCATGAAGTTTTTTTTTTTTTTTTTGACATGCACTTGCATGAAGTTCGAATATTGGGAAACAAATAATTCCGTCATTATATTTTATAAGTATCAATATTTTTATAGGAGTGTAGGACGTTGATGTTGATGTCGTTCAACTCAACCAAAGTCACAATTAATCGTTAGGGTTCGTCTGCGTATTGATCCCTCTTGGTCCGTCATCACTTCTCTTTGAAAATTGTAGCTGCCTAACACTGGATTTGGTTGTTGCATCGCTTCTGGACCCTAACCCTTACAATTGTAGGTGTGATCTATGAAGCCAAGGTTCCCTCTTTTCTTGTCTTCATGCTATTTGCACTTTGGACAAATCCGGGATTTGCTTTGCTTTCTGTTTTTCGAAATTCTTCTAGCAACCCTATTTTTGTTAAACCCCAATTTTACCCCAACTGATGTTCTAAGTTCATTGCTCTGGAATTTTGCATGTTTTATCCGAACTGCTAGGATAAAACCATCCTCCTTGTTGTGTAATAGAGAATCCGTTGTTTACTACGTAGATGATTCAATTGTAAGACTTGTTTCTGCTTGAGGGTGACTTAAAATGTGCAAGAATCATATGGCGGGTGAAGAAGTTGTTAGATTTACCTCTGTTGAGGGAAGTAAACGGCAATTGCCGCAATGGATGCAGCAGAAGGTTGGTGCCAGCCACGTGAGTAAGTCTGACAATGTTGTTGAAACTAATTGCTCTACTGAAAAAGGAGACATGGGTGCAAAGGTTGGAAATGCAATGAAGACAAATGCAGGGGCAGATCACAAGAGGGAAACTTCAAGTACGATATCAAAGTCACGTGCAGAGTGTGAAGTTAAGAGAAGAAGAAATTTAAGCCAACAGGATGGAAGCAGCCATGATATTACTGAAAAGGAGAAGAGAAGAAACGATAGGTCTAGGGATAGGGTTCAGAGATCTTCTATGAAGAAAGGCCGAAATTTAGAGGATTCTAGCCATGGTAGTTGTGGTGTATATACAGTTCAAGCATTTAGTGATAATGACGTGGAGCTGACTATTGAAGACTTAATGGCCATTGCAGACGAGGTAATTTTCTTTTCTGATAATACTGAAGGAGAAAATTAGCTTTTGATTTTGCTCGAGTGATCTTAATAGAAATGTGTTTACTATTTCTATGATCATATACTTAAGTGAATTTAAAATATAGCCCTCCAATACAAAGTTGAAAGTGGTGGAGGTTTTATATTCAACCTCCCTCTGCTTGAACTTTTAAACTTTCGTCATGTGCATGCAGTATGTCAAAGACTGTGAGAACAAGAAGCAACAAGAAGCATTGGGTAGACAGTGTGAATCAAAATGGCAATTTCCAGCTACAAGTGAATCAGGAACTACTCTTGATTCCCCTTGTGAGAACAAAAGATCATCTAGTCCTGCAAGGGAAACTCTATATAATTGCACTCCAACAAAATCTGGTGAATTAATTGCTATTAGCACCTCTCAAATAGGTCATCCTGCTCAAGACATGTTGGACCTGTTCTTGGGTCCCTTGCTGAGGAAACCCCTTGAGAAGGAGGAGAAGAACAAATCTATAGTAGCTGGTTTAGAATTTAACCATGAGTTTACTAGACAAAGTCAAGATGAACTTGTTGGAGAAGAAATCGTCCCCTTGATGAAGAAAAGAAACACTTTGAAAGACAAGGTAGCAATGTTTCTTGACTAAGATTTGTATATATTAATTAACACAAATATGCATCTTAATTTATAGCAAAGCAATGAGTCCGAGTTCTTGAATGACCTAAAATAGTAGCTGCACATGTAAATCACTTGATAATTGCAGTCTCGTCGTAGTTGGTCAGAGCTTTGCAGTGGTATCATTCTTTATAGATCAAATTCTGATACAAGAAAATTGAATGCCAATCAAAGTTTCCATGTGCGCGCATGCGCGGGGCCAGGGGGGTGGGGGGAACTCATCTTTACACAACACTAAAGCATAAGGTTATTAAAGGCTGCTATTGTGAAGATTCCATGGTACATTATGATGCATGTGCATCAACTTTGGGGCTGTTTCTTTTTTAATATTGATGGGGGGCTGAAGGAAGGATAATTATAATAATTGTAATAATTATGGATGTTTATGTAGGTTTGGTTGTTTGGCATGTATGATTTTCTATTACTTGTTAGGTTAGGATTCTATTCTTATGATTCTTATTATAGTGGAATTCACATTATTCGGATATCTAGGACAATTGTGTTCAGAGAATATAGTCTTGGTGACAAGTTCACATGTTGGATAACTTTATTTTGTGTGGACTATTATATGATCATCACTGATTGATAGAATATACATCCATACTTGTTTAAGAAGTTTTATTTTCCATTGAAGCTATGATCATAATAGTAGCAAAAAGGAAAGGAGAAAAGTCCAATGGGGAAAGAAAAGCCTTTTTCGTTGCGGTGCTTCTGAATGGGTGCACTGTAAACCTTAAAACTATATCTAGTAAAAAAGAATATTGGAACTGCCACTTTCTCTATTACTACAAAGGCAGTATAGTATTAATCCCTTCTTGTAAATTAATGGTGTTTAATGCTTTATCCAATCTCAGTGTGTGTAAGTATCTTAAAGAAGAAATCTTGACAGTCCAATTTTGTGCCCTATTTTCTTGACATCTTCTTGAATTTGGTGTCGGTATTCTCCAAACGTGAACTTCTTATACACAGAAGAGTGTGTGTAAGTATCTTACAGAAGAAATCTTGACAGTCCAATTTTGTGCCCTATTTTCTTGACATCTTCTTGAATTTGGTGTCGGTATTCTCCAAACGTGAACTTCTTATACACAGAAGGTTCTTTGCAGCCCTTTATTATAGTACTGTATGACGGGCACAGGAAAAATGCAATGGAGTATCTTTCCATTTTGTCATTGGCCACGACCTTGTGCTCCACGCTTTTGTACTCATCATTGCTCCAGGCCTGTATTTGGTTTCCCAAAGGAAAGACCTTGTCAGTGAATGAACCCATTGATATATAATAGATGTAATAGTTCTTTCCGTAGCTAAAGGCTCGTTGGTAGCAAACTGATGTGATCATGCAGGCATCTTTGCTGCTAGGGTTGTGTTAATAATTGATGCTGCCATCGTCATTCTGACCATCACTCTATTATTGATTTTTGTTGTAGACTTACAGTAGTAGTACCAGGTCACAATCTTGGTTGTTCATTCTTTAGATGCAGCATTCTTTATTGTGAGAAAGTAGTTGCATACCCCTTGCAGTAACAGAGACTAGAGTAAAGGGAGCTGTTTCTTTAGTTTTTTTCAGTCTTTTAATTTTCATTTGTAGCCTTAAAAAGAGCCATAATTGTAGTTGATGGGTTCCCCATTAGTGACCATGTTGTTCTCTTCAAAGGATGGATTCTTGATTTGTTGACTTACTTTGAAAAAAGGTTGACATGCGTCGTTATGATTATTAGTTGAATTATTATAGCTCGTGAATTTTGAAATTCTTTTTGGCACAACTATTCACTTTCTTCTTCAATATAATTGTAGATCCCAGAAATGAAACATTCATAATAAAATGAGGTTAGTCTGGAATACCTGATTATGATTTGCTTCTATAATACCTAAGTAATTTTCTATGGCAGTTTTGTAAATTGATGTGCTAAACTAACTCTTACCTGGAAAAGGTCCCCAATGTTAACAATTAGAGCATCTGGATTTGGTTTTACCGCGACCCATTTGGAATCTTTCATGAGTTGGAGTCCACCGACTTGATCTTGATGAAGGATTGTAAGGAAATCGCTGTCGGTGTGAGGCACTAACCCAAAAGTTTCTTCTGTACATCTGGGGCAGGACGGGTAGTGATTCAATCGCAGAAAGCACGTGCTTGCATCACAAAGTTTTTCAACTGCATCCTTCTGGTAGCCCAAGTTTTCTGCAAGAATGCTTGCTAATAACCTAGATACTTTTAACATGGCTGGTACAAACTCATTAATTGCTTCCCTGCAGCCAGAGTTAGAAACAAAAATTAACTTGCAGTTCAAAGGGTGATCTGAAGAAGGTTGATTCCGGACTATGTCTGTGGGACAAATTCAGTGTCCGTGGGAAATGAGCCCAAAAATCTTAGGGCTTGCTTGTCTGAGTAAATTTTAGAAGTCAACCCGTCAGGTTATTCAATCTTTATATTTAAATATCTATATTTAGATTGGTTCTTATGATCATGCAATGAGTAAATGAGCAAATTACACTAATATTCCTCATAGTTTGAAAACCTACACATACCTGTCCTGTAAAAGTTTAATTTTAATTTATTATTAATATAAAAAAATTTATATTATTATTTAATTATAAAATTTAAAATTATTAAAAAAATTAATTAAAATAATAATTATTTAAAATATAAAAATATAAAATAATATGTGATTAAATAATAATATAAAAAATTTTTATATTAATAATAAATTAAAATTAAATCTATAAAGTATAAGTATAAGGAGATTAGTGTTGATGACTACAAGTATACGATTGTAAAAGTAGTAAAAATAAGATTTTGCCTCTCAATGATGAAAATTAAATAATAAATTAAAGAAATTTTAATTATTTAGAGTTAATTTAAGAAAGCCTCAAGAGAGTCGTGTGGTTTTCTTTTAAAAGAAAAGAGAATCATTACGCCTATCATGGTTGTAATGAATGTAATTTTATCACAAGAACTGCTACTGCGGAAGTGCTAAAACAAATTATTTTACCACTAGTAAAGAATTTCGGTTGCCGGCCACGTGCCACTAAAGATACCAGAATTTTTTTCCATCTTCTTAAACACGTTTTTTAGACAGGGAAATAACACCTCCAAAGAGGGTGGTGACTCACTTCCGACCACCCTAAGACACATCGATGATACTTATGTATTTGTCCTTGTTCTGCATTCATGCTGTAGAATTGCTATCAAAGGGACATATATAGGAAGAGAAAGATTTCAACTAAAATAAGCAATGTCAAATGTAAGACCAAGATACCTTAAAGAACTGAATTCAGCCCAGCTAGCTGCTTCTGAGATCATGCTGAGAGGAATGTGGAAAGCTTCAGACCAGGAGAACTGATTTGAACGAGTAGCTGTTGGTGTCCCCCACCTGTAAGGGTTATGTAGAAGCCCGCAACTGGCCTTCCTCTCAAATGGTATCCCAAACAACTTCACTTGCTCTTCCCTCATATTTCTCAGTAGGTCAGGGTTTATACCATGGTTTACTACTTGGAAAAATCCCCATTCTGATGCTGCCCTGCATATTGCTGCAGAGCAAGCCAGTCTTTCTCTTTCATCAGAACTTCTGAGACCATTAAGGTCTATCAATGGCAGCTCACATTCGTCCACCACACGATGATTTTGATCACTAAAACCTTTAACCTGATGGGCTTCATCAGAATTTCGCAGAAGTGCTCCATAATGATGCCGGAGTGGTGGGTTTGAGTTAATCATTTTGCCTCTAGTTGAATGTGGGAGTGAGAGCAGTTGAAGGAGAAGTAGAAGAAAGCCTGTTGGAGACTGTGTGTTGGTAATCATATTTGTATGGTTGATGGTGCAATAGAAAGTCCAGAAGTGGACAATCACTGAGGACAAACAGGGCTTTCAAGATCATGACATATGTCACAAAGTTAGTGATTTGGAACTCCCTTACACACCAACTATATGGATATTCTAAAATATTGTAAAAAGGTCATAGCAAGAGAAGTTGACAAGTAAAAACGAAGAAGGATTCAAACCTAACTTCATCTTTTGACTTTGTTTATGACATAAAAAAAGTTGATTCGACGTTGGAGAGAATACTTTTAGTCTGACTCCGATGTATTACTCCGGAGTTACTATGATAATTGGTAATATGTTCATTTACACTTTTGACTATTAGGAGTATCGACAGAAAACAAGACTATCAAATGGGATATTCCCACAAAAGTGCTTAAGGACAGTAGCAATGCCCTCGAGTAGTTGGTATGTCTAACAACTCATGAACTTTTCAATCTTCTGCTAATTTTGTTGCTATCTTAGTGGCATTATCTTCAAACTTGTCCTCGTTCCAAATGGCTAATAAATAAGAATATTCGGATACTTGCCCACCCGGCCTTCCCCTGCTAAATAATCTTCCTTAGGTGAATGTATGTTCTCCAATTTTGTCAATTAGAGTTGCCAGAATAAGTTATACACCCATTTGACTTGGACAATTTAACCCAATTTAAAGAATGAATCATTAGTCAACTAGCACCGGTTCCAATCTTACACTGAGAAGATTAGAGTGTGATAATAATGTTAGAATGGAAGTTCAATCTTTCACTAGACCATACAACTTCCTCTTACTTAAATGCTTGCACCTTCAATATATCCCAAAAAAAAAAAAAAGTTCCATCTTGAAATGGTTACTTTTTATCCACCCCGTTTAACACACATGTTCAGGCAGGCCAGGAAGAGTTAACTGCTTAGGTTAGTCTAATAATATTATAAGCATATTAAGTTAACGAAAAATTAAGCCAAAATGTGTAATGAATAATTAAGTCAAATGTATTCATCAACCAAAAAATTAAGTTACTTAAATATAAATTCCTATCAACTGTAATTCTTGATAGTCCTATTTTCATTTAAAACTCTAATTCTTGATAGTCCTATTTTCATTTAAAAGACTATCAGTTCTCAGATAACTGCTTCGGTATAGGAAAAGCGCACATAGGATGACAAAACCTTAAATATAAAATTTGGTTATAGTAAGGTGCTACTCGCAAATGGATATCAATTAAGGGGTTGATCCCCTAAGGCAGAAGCTGTTAGCTGCCAGGTCGACGAACTACAAATGACACTAATTTGTTACCCTCTTGTACAACCAAGAAATTATGTAAATAATGATCTCCATTTACATATTACTAAACAGCCATTTACCGTTAAACATGATTATTGCTCAAGTTTGAAACAATCCATGGCAAACTAGCATCATATTGATAGATCTACAACAGTTCCTATGGCATGATAAAAATAGCAATACTCTGAAATCAATAGAGGCGCATTCAGCTCAAACCATTGTTACATTAATTGCTTTCCTATTTTCATTTTTTTTTTTTTGGCAATGAAAACGCTTTTATTTATACAACAGGAGTTCAAGTTTTCCTTCAAACAAAATAAATAAACCAGGAAGCATTAAGATCAAGGATGGATTAGAAACTCTGAAAAGTCCTGAGATTGTGTAGATATCAGTTATGTCCTGGCTCCTCAATCGCATGTAGCACCAAAACATTTGCAGCTAAGACTTCCACATTAGAATGCGAACCACTCTTCACTGGTGCACTTTGAGTAGGCAGTCTTGATGGAGTCGGCAATTTGCCCGCTTGGATTGGTAAATACATAAACCAAAATATGATTTTCTATACTTCAATTCACAAATATGATCGTGAAATATGTGCTTTTTAAGAGAAACAAAATATCTTTTTAAAAAAATCTGGTACATGATGTAAAAGAAATTAAGAATTACAAGAGATCATCATAAAAAAGAAAAAAAGATGCTCTGAATGTGTAGCAGTGACAGCAACTCCACTTAATTAAACTGGTCATATACTAACATTCAGCCAAACAGAAATGCACTTAAATAATTTCATATTGAAAAGGTTCTCTAGTTTCAACTTATTTGGTAGCAAAAAGAGGAGTGAGAGCTAGGGGCCTTCAAATTTCAAACCAACAAGGTAAGTCAGTTAAATTGAACTAATCAGGGGCTTGGTTGGGTTTCTTTACTATATAGTTTGTTTGGATTTGGTTCACCAGAAAAAAAAGTGTATGGTTTAGTCTGCAATATAGAACCATATGAACTAAACCAAACTAAACTGTGTACATATATTTACGAATATTATGATTATATATAATATTGGAATTATTCACTTGCTAATTGCTTTTCTACTGTTACACTATTGCATTTGTTTTTGTTGTCATTTCAGTTTATTGTTTCTGTTTGATTATTATAATTGATAATTGATGTTATTTTACTTTATTGTTGCTATTGGACAATACCTTTTGAATGCTAAAATTGAAACACCAATAAAATCATGATTTGTAACCAAACCAAACTGTACAGATTGATTGGTTCAGTCGGTTCCTTAAAGACTCATGGTTTGGTTTGGTTTTTGAAATCAGGAAACTGTAAACTCTGAAGTATGGTTTGGTTCGAGGTGAAGCCTCAAACAACCAGATTGACCCACGAAAACTCCTATAGTGATAGCCATCCTCATAGTGCTTATGAATCCCATTGACTAAGTACTAAAAGTTTGAGAAAACATGGAACAAATATCAGGAAAAAAAAAAGATTTTCTTTTAATTATTCTCAGAAGAGTCGAATCTGGCTCCAACTGTCAATTAGATTTAGCCAAGTCATCAAGAGAAAAAATATACATTTACATATTAAAGTTCCAAACACAATAGTGTCTTTCCATAACTATGGATGGTTGTGTCTTAAAATGAGTTATGTACAATATGGGAAACAAAGGAAAGTGAGAACCCCATCATAATTACCAGCAATTATGAGTATATTTTACTACACACAGACTAATCAAGTATGTTTTCACATTAACACAAGAAGATTAATGATTTTGCTTTTCAAATATGATCTACAATGGGCATATTTAATAATCAAGTTTCACCAAAAATGAACCCTTTTCAAAATTCTAGTGCAAGTTAGCAAATAATGAGACTTTCTTATCATCGGTAAGAAATCAATCCCATTTGTAATTCTTGGTTAGTGTCAAACACCAATTCTCCTAAAAGTTTAAGTTGTTAAGTGAAAGCCCAAGAATAGTTTTTATATCTCTAACATGTCACTTCAAGCAAGAGCTCTTAGGACTTCAACTGTGAACAATACACATGCTCACTTTACCTTGTACTGAAATTTAATTTAATTATGAAGAATGGGGCAGCACGAATCAAACTCCTGACCACTTAGTCATAGATGCTCCAATACCATGTCAAATACCAATTCTCCTAGAAGTTTAAGCTTTCAAGTGGAGGCCCAATAATGATTTTTATACCTCTAACAGTGAGAATCTATCATATGATTGCTCCACTTTCTTCTCTTTCTCAACTTCCTTTCATTTGTTGAACCTATTGCTATGTGCCGGTGGACAATGAGTTTCAATTAATCATGTGCTTGCACACACACAAAACACATGGAAGCATATTGTATAACTTCAATAAAGGACAAGAAATGAGTTAAGTTGATCAAGAGCTTACCTAAATTTTATTAGGTAAAATACTATTTGCAAGGTCCTCGTTAATGGAAACAGGCAGTGGCGGCATTCGGCTCATATAGCCAGGCATCTCTCTCATGCTGCACAAACTTAATTAGTGAACTTCACAAAGTGATAGTCATTAAATCAAAATCTAAATGAAAACGGATTTGCTGATATTAACAGTAAACTTATTCTGAAGATTCACATACTCGTTAAGAATGGTACTAATATTGTGCCTTGTGTGGCAAAAGAGGTCAATGTTATCCTGCAACTGTTTATCAAAGAAAATGATCATTATAGCAGCTTAGAGAGCAAACACTAATTTATCTATGAATTATATGATGACAACATGAGAACTCATAGAAAGAAATTAAATATAAAAGGAAAAAAATTAAGAAAGTAAATATAAAGCCATTTGCCAAAAATCGATGCTCAATTCAGATTATCAGTAAATGTCAAGCATTCAAATTTATTTCCCCTGATAAGTTCTAACTGACTGAAGCTTATCATACAGCTGTTGTAAATTAGAATCATTTCGGCCAGAAAAGAAAGGTTCATGGCTCAGGTGGTCTGAACACTCAGTCCAAGTCAGAATTACAACTCTCTTTCAGATCCTAGAATAGAGAATAAGATGATGTGAATGGAGAACCTAGTTGACAACTGGTATTGAGAAATCAATGCAATACTGGCACACAAAAATCAGAGGCAAAATTGGAAATTCGTCAAAGTATCACTGTAATTCCATTCATTAATTAGTTTAACTAAAAACAATGAAACAAAGACAATTCAAACACCAATCTTATATGGCCTCTCAAACCTTGAGTCCAGTGACACAATGACAGGTAACCTTTCAATGCCATATGTGGATGAGATATCTTTCTTCTATTTATAACAATTTTATCTTTTCCTATACATGATATCAATTAATCATCCATGAAAGCAACTAGGTAGGTGAAATTCCACATATAGTTAATATTTCAGCCATTAAATCATCTGTTAAAAATGGTTAACCAGATTTTCCATGTTTTCAAAGGGCCTAAGATCATCAGCTGCACCTGTATTTAGAAACCAACACCAATAAATATGAAGGTTGAGATATTCACCTTGTAACTAGATAAATTGGCAGAGATTTGACTTAAAGCTTGAGCATTTTGATCCATGAGTTGCTTCATAGGACCACAAATTCCTGATCATACACAAGGAAAAAAGTATTTGACAAAATAAGGACACAGGTTCCAATGACACAAAAAGAAACACAATAAAAGCTAGGGGAGGGCTGGGATTTTGAGAGAACATTAAAAGCTAGAGAAGGTATGTAACTAAGTGAAAAAAACAAAAGAATAGTAGTAATGATAAACAAAAGAACATCTTGCCATTCCATTTACTTGACACATAAACTAAAAGCTATCAGAACTTCATCTAAATATAACAACTTTAAACTAAACTGAATTACACCCTAGCCTACCCAAAAGATATGCAAGTATGCAACTGATAGAGAATGAGGAATTTGGAGAATTGAAGTTTAAGGCGTGTTTGGAACTGTTTTTAGAAACAGGTTTGTTTTCAAAAAGTAAGAAACAATATATCTGTTTGAAAGATTGTTTTCATCGTATAAATACTAAAAACAGTTTTTGTTTTATTGTGTTCAAAGAACAGAAAACATAGAAAATCTTTTTGATGTTCTCTGTTTTTGGTTCTTTGAATTCATTCAAAATGAAAACGGCTTTCATTAATGGCAAAACTGTAATAAAATCATCCCTGTAATAAATTCATTCAAAATTGTTTTTTTCCATTTTTATTTCAAAAACTGTTTTTGAAATAAAATCATCCCAAATGCATTTTTCTGTTCTATCGGTCTTAAAAACCCAGCTTTCCTCTAAGAAACCTACATAGTTTCTTGCCTCCTTAGTCTGAAACCATCAAGTTCCTCTTACTATCTCCTTACCACTCCAAAAAGCTATAAATTCAATCTGATCACACATACTTTAGATGGAAATTTGCATTCAAGCAGGTCCTCGTCCAACTATTCTATCAGAATTTTCAATATAACAGAATGCACAGTGTATGATGAGCCAAACAGCTGAGGAAGACCAAAGCTTTTCAAAAATTGGTAAAAACAACATAATTTAGTAGCAAACGTCAGCACATGGTAAGATCCTTGCTGCCAAAAATTTCCGTATCTTATACCATCTTGTCCAAGTTTTCAGAAAGTTATTAAGAAAAAAAAAAAAAAACAGAATCGCAAATATTTTCTTCCTCAGCAGTGAAATGTGTTTACATATAGATTCTTAAATTGCCAGTCAAGAGCTCTAAATTTCAGCTGTAACTGAGCAGAAAATTTAGAAATCATAAATAATGGAGTTGCACACAAGTAAAGAGAAAATGATGAGATGTAATTTATATAACTAAAAAACAAAAAAAAAAATTAATATACTAACCATCATTTAGTATTCGTTGACTTTGGTCCATATGGAGAGACATGTGAGAATATGTGGCCATACTTGGGGGCAGACCTGAATGCAAATTTGTCTTTGATACTGACTCCACTGGCTTATCCTGAAGAAGCATGACTTTAGAATACTGGTTCTTCAATCAACATTAGATCCTAAAGACATTAATTGATTCAATATATCAAAACAGGAATCCCATTTATGGGTTACAACATAAGCAGACTTTGTTAGTAACATGACTTTTGAGTTCTCATCAACATCCTTGACAACATAGCTAAGTGGGAGGATTCATGGCACTTGTTTTATACTATAGTACCTGTTAGGTCAAATAATAATAGTAACAACAGAAGAAAGGTAGAAGAAAAACGCTAAATTTTACGGCAAGACTACATTATTCTCTAGTCTATTAGTATAGATAGTAACAACGTCCTCCCTAATAGATCTCCACCAATTAAATATAGGATCAACTCTAACGGAGTGCTCAAGACATGATATTCACATGTCTAATATCTCCACGACCATATTTTGCATCTACGTGTGCAGTGCACTAAGGGGAAGTGTTAATTTTACTGAACTAATTGCATGCATATGTGTGGGCATTTGGTATAATATGTAAGTATTGGAGATATTAGGTTTGAGAGAACATGGGAGAGAGTAAAGGCTAGGAGAAAAGAGAGAATGCAAAATATATTTATGAAAATTCTCATGTAGTGTTATATGATCCGCAGACTTCCATTAATACCAGGACTTTGACAAGACACTTAGCCCTTTACTTTGGGTGCACTAGAAGAAACTCCATGGAAGACTTCCCTAAATATTTTCCCATATTCTCAATTAGGTAACTCGACTTAGTCCTCTCTAATAGCATAAATATATAAACCTAAGAAGCATTTTCTGTTAGTGCAAAATTATAAAATTTTAAGCTATAGGTTTTTATTTAGCAACTTTAGTGAGATAGGGTAGTTTTTTTTTTTGGGGGGGGGGGGGGGGGGGGAATGAGATAGGGTAGTTCTTATGGGCATCTCTATTACTATTTGTTCATGATTCTTTAGAGGGATTTCTCCGATCAACTTGTAGAGGATTCCAAGAGCTCTTTTGAGCTAATGCATTGTTTTCTACAATGTTTCTTCAAGAAAATACCTTGTCCTCCTTTTTCTCTTCCAATGAATTATTCTTTTGTCAAAGGAAAAAAAAATCAGCCAATTATTACAAATTTTTAAACCATGCCTAACTGATTAGAATTACTTCAACTAAACAACCTCATAGAATTTTTATTTTTCAATCTCTCCTTAAGTGAGTTTAAAATGAAAGTTAATCCATGCATGCATCCTACATCATAGATCTTCAAACTTGGAGATCAAATATATTTGAAATTCAAAAACCTACTTATAACATCGAGTAGAAAATCAGTGAAAATTACTTAAGATTAACTAGAAAACTCCTCATGAAACACGAAAATTATAAGTAAAATAGTATATGTACACCAGCTTCCTAAATTTCACATACCTTTCTACTATGGACCTTCTTTCCCAGATTGTGTTCTTCTGGTTTCCTACGCTTTCTCTGCAAAAGGGTTTGAACAGTATTTTAAGCTTCTATAAACAATTTTAAAGGTGCATTTTACACAAGTACCCAAGTACAATGCTCAATGCATTATGTTCATACAACGCACATCTTTCTTTTTTTGGACGAAGTTTTATTCACTACATAATAATTTTTCCACTTTTAAAAGGGGGGAAAAAAGGTAAGGAAAGTTAACTTGGTTTACTTAATTTAAGAGATACCTATTCAATAATGAGATGAAACATAACCTTTAAATCAGGTTCTAAAATGTGGCCACAATATTGCTGCGGCAGCCACCACAACCATATTTTGGCCCAATTGCAGTTTCCATCATCCATATTTCCAGCATTTTTCTGCAATTGCTGGAAGCACAATGCAACCGTACCTTGAACACAACCACAATCTAAAACCCTACCTTTAAACCACCGGGCATGATTTGAAAACCTTTACTTACATCACCATCAAATTCACTTGCACAACACTTTTTTCTACACAGCCATGCAAAACTTGAGCCTTACAACAAGGCAAAACTAAGATAGGAGGGGAGTGGGGATGTGGGAAACAAGACAAGTAAATTTTGAATACCTTGGAAAGAGAAAGTTCCACTATACATATTCAACTTCCAAGTAATTAATTGCAACATATTCAAGTGATTCTAATGTATTCAGGATTTAAAATTTTCTTCTGTACTCAATTTATATGCTTTAAAGCAGAAAAGACAATCTTAAGTACAACTTCAGAATAAAAAATAAATGAAAAAAGAAAAAAGGTGCTCTTTCTGCCAAGTTGTGAGGGGCTAATCAAATTTCAAGAGGAGCAGTAGGAATGATATGATGGGTAGCACCATGAAAGCAGAAAACATTTTTTTCTTTTGATTGAAAGTTGTTTTATTAGAGAGAACAGAGGAAATACAACCAAGGGGAGGAAAAGATACCCTCCAAAATGAAAAAACAAACAAAAAACTAGAAGTAAGAAAAACTAAAAAATGCAACAAGGCTGCTCAATCTCTCTGCATATCAGAAATAGAAACTCTATTGAAACAGCCCTGAGCAGAACACAAAAGAGAAACCATAAAGACAACCTGATCCCATACCAGATTTATGGGGGCAAAGAAACATCCTTAAACATGTGAGAATTGAGCTCCAACCAAATGCACTAAAGAATTGAAAAGACTGGACACTGCCCCAAGATTAGTGCTTCCTTGTTTATAGTTGTTGACTACTGTAAATATCTCCAAGTGTATAGTGTAATTAGAGTAGTGCTTCCATATAGGGATTCCCTATTTGTTAGGGACTGTAAATTAGGAAAAACTTTGTATCATTCTTTGTGTATAAATCAAAGGAGGCTGAGAGGGTTTTCTTATCAAAGCCTCCATGACCAATTGGTCAGGAGTTTGATCCTTGCTACCTTCATTCTTCATAATTATGTTGAATTTCAACACAGATTAAAATGAGCCTATGCATTTCCATACTTCAAATCCAAAGAGCTCTTGTGTGAGGGGGGTGTGTTAGAGATATTAAATTATTCATGAGCCTCCACCTAAAAGCTTAAGCTTTTAGGAGAGTTGGACCTTGACAATACCAAAACCTTTATAGCGAGTCATTTAAAATAGCTCCAATATAGAAATTAAAACTTAAAACCCACGAGCTGAAACCCATATGGAAGCCAAGAAAAGCAGCCAGTCCCACAAAGGTGAGGAGCGAGAAATCAGTGGCCAAACTTTCTGGAATTATGCTCCAACTGAATACACCTTAAGACGAACAAAAAATCAAAACAGAACGACAAAGCACTTTTTGTCATTTCTACTGCTAAATTCTCAATAACTGTTAAAAAAAATTGCAAGTTAGGTGGTGGACAGATCCAATGTTCTCCAAACAGCCCAAACAACTTACTCTAAAGCTGCCAAGCTACCTCAGAATGCAAGAAGCCAAGAAGTGACTATTTGTTTTCGAACCTAACACAAATATCAAGAAAAAGGACCTTATCACACAAATGGACCAAATAAAAGTAGGTCCCACACTTTAAGTGTGTAAAAAATTCACTGTCTCTAGAAAAAGTAGGTTAAAAAAATTTTTTTTTCTGTCCTATATACATGTAGATAGACACATATTTACAAACCTCCCTTGTCTAAAGGGAAGAAAGTAAGCCCAATGCCCAATTTAGTTGAAAATTCTAGGCTTTGCTATTGACTAAGAGAAGGAAACACAAACACTTTATACTCTCAGATGTATCTAAAGTAACATATAAGAACTATTCTATAACCTGACTTAGACTTGCAAAGACAACTTGTTTAATACAATAATATTACTCATTTACAGCATAGGTACCACTCATAGGCAGCATTAAAATATGAAGATTGGAGAGAGTGTTAAAAGAAAAAGAGCTTACTGTCATCCACCTACACCTCAAAGCAACATCACGAACAGTTTTATCCGGCAATGTGGCAGCAATTTTGATGTACCTCATGATACTTGGCTCATCAGCATATCTAGTCATGAAACAGAAGAATCAAGAAAACAAGGGTTATAAATATAAACTATAGAAACAGGAAGACAATATCAGCACACATATAAATATACTGTACAACAACGAATTTAGCATAGCCATTCTAATAGTCTAATCCAAGTAATTCTAGAAGAAGAGGAAAGCATAAGACCAATCAAATGTTAGCAAAGAAAAGAGTACTTTGCAGCATTTTAAGTAGCAATTGAAAAATTAAAACAACATCATATTTGAAAATTGAGATGGTGATTATAAAAGGGGGAAAAAAAGCATGCAGTCCACGGATACAAAGACAAACAGCACGCAAAGGGCCAAGAGAATTTGTTTCATCCCTAATAAGAATGTTAAATTCTGATCATCTAAGATCTGAAATTTGAATGGCATCCCCATGACACCCCTTGGTCACATGCTGAATGATGGGCTATGGCCCCTAAAATCTGTCAACAGTTAACTTATTGTATTTGAAGATTCAGTAAATTAAGGTTCAAAATAGAAACAAAAATAGAGTGCACATCACAGGCATATAAATTTATTTTGTATAAAAAAGAAGTTTTATAAAAAGAGAAAAGAAATAATTACACCACAGTAGAGGATAATATCCTCAAGCTAAAAAAATTATAACAAATATTATGGAAACAAAGGAGAACTAGGAATGCAGCATGGCCACCCAGTCTCAGCATTTTGGAGATGGCCAATTGGCCATACCCTTGAAACAGCCATGGGCAGACCAGAGAGAAGCTAAGAACATTATATTGCAGGCATATAAACTTGTGATGATACAAAATGAAAAAGAAACAAAAAATGCAACAAGCAGCCCCACAATTTGTACATATACAGGAATTATAGACTCTTAATCTTCTATTCAACCTTTTCTCTTTTGTTTTCTACACTTACCATAAAGCAAGAAAAGATTAATTCCTATTAACTTTGGAATAAACCTGTTAAGAAAGAGAAAGTAAAATCTATGTGATAGGTTCATAGTTGTCAAATCGTGAATCGTATCGTGAATCGTTTTTTCAATTTTTGAATCGTGAATCGTGAATCGTAACGTATCGTACGATTCAGAAACACATTACTAAAATACTTAAATACACATGATTCCATACTAGAACATCAACATAATACTCAAAAAGTCTCAAATACATACTTAAATTATAAGTCATTACTCATTAGTCATAACTAAGCTTATAAGCCATAATTTCAAATCTTCAATAAACATAAACCATTTCGTTTTGAACCACCAAAAACAGAGACAATAAGAAATTCTAACGCCCACTCAGCCACTCTGTTTTAAACCAATGAAACAGAGCCATGAAGAAGCTGTGAAAACCAAACAAATGTTCTGTTTTGAAGCACTGAAAACAGATAAACATGAAACCTGCAGAGACACTGGACACAGAGAGGCACTGGATGCAGAGAGCACTGTGTCGTGCGTGAGACTGAGAAAAACGAAAGGAGCAGAGAGAGAACTGCGTTCTGCACTTGTGCGTTCTGCAGAATCTGCACTTCTGCAGTTCTGCTTGAAAAACGAAAGGAGCAGAGAGTGCGGTCTGCACTTGTGCGTTCTGCAGAATCTGCACTTCTGCAATTCTGCTTGAAAAACGAAAGGAGCAGAGAGAGAACTGCAGAATTTGCACTTCTGCTTGAAAAACGAAAGCAGCAGAGAGAGAACCACAACGGAATGGGAAATGGCGGAATGGGAAACGACGGCATGGTACCCATCTATTCCTTCCTTTAATTTTGGCACTTCCGATTCGTATTCTGCACATACATTGAAGCAAAAAAAGAAAAAAAAAAAACGAAACGAATCGCAGAAGACCACGATTCGAATCGGTGATACAGAATCGCACCGATTCAAGCGATTCCTGCACGATTCAGAGCCGGACACGATTCAGCTTCCGATTCGAATCGTGGGCAGCACGATTCGAATCGTGAATCGTGCGATTCTAACAACAGAGGATAGGTTACATATGCACATCTATCCTTGATTATGATTATGTCTTCTGTAAAATGTACTGTTTTAACTGATAAAGTTTATTTAGTTGTGCTTGTATGGCAGGTATGCAGATTCTATATGCTGATTTAAGAGCATATGAGGTGGTGGATGATATGAGGAGAAGAAGAAATTATGGTTTAGTTTACAAGTTGGAAGAAAGCTTATGATCGACTTAGTTGGGGTTTCTTAGATAAGGTTCTGATAGAATGGGTTTTGGTGCTGGTACTTTTTCTGTAATTGTGAATCGTGAGCCAGTGAAAGGTACAGCAAGGAGTCATGCAAGGGGGGACCCTTTATCCCTTTTCTTGTTCACTTTAGAGGTTGACATGCTAAATCGGATGCTTTTGAAAGGGATATTACTAAGGGTATTAGAGTTGATTCAGAGGAGGCTATGAACTCCCACCTTCAGTTTGCTGATTATATTATTCTCTTTCTGGACAAGAATAGTGATGCCTTTGCAAATGTTCTCTGTATTCTTACGTCTTTTGAGGCCATTTATAGTTTAAAGGTTAATTTGGCCTAGAGTGGTTTGGAAGGTTTGAATGCGGATAATCATATTCTTTCTTCCTATGCTTCTCAGGCTGGTTTTCATATTTTGCAGCGGTCCCTTACTTGGGAGGTCCTTTGGGTAGCAATCATCAAGCTACTTCTTTTTACACCTTGGGTGGTTGGATTGCCCTTATCAAACTTGTCTGTCTGGTCCCATTACTACCTCCTGCATTTTGGGATTTCAGTGGCATTTGCTCAAATGATAGAGAAAATCATATGGGATTTTCTTTGGCTTGGTGTGGACACAGGGACAAGATCATCATGTTACTTGGGGGGTTTGTTGCAGGCCTAAGAATGACAAGGCATACATCATTGAGTCACCAAGGAATTCAAAGTAAGTATGGTTTAGATCAAAATCGATGGGATGTCAACCTAGTGATCAATCACTTCATTTCATGCTAGCCCTTGCAAGTTTATTTCTCAGGGATTTGTTTCCTTTAGACCAATAGTTTCTTCCAGCCTAGGTGATAAGTGATGATGTTTGGATGGAGAATGTTCCTTTCTTAGAGGCTTTTCATCACCTCTACAATCTCTCTACCTTGCATATCTCCCCCATAAAACTTGCTTATTTTATTCATGGTCATAGTTTAACTTGGAACTTTCACTTTCATAGAAGTTTAAGTGATAGAGAAACTAGTCAATTACAATACCTTTTGCATTTACTTGATTGTAGTAACTTCCCAACTAATTCAAATTGGAGAGTTTGGAATTTCAACTATTCGCGTGAATTTTCTTGTAAATCCTTCTTTCAGTTTCTAACTTTTTGGAGCATCAAAAGTTCCTTCTTGACAAACACGTTTGGAAATCCAAAGCTCCCTATTAGGTCAAGTCCTTTGTTTAGACAACGGTACTTAACAGGCTTCCCCCACTATGCTTTTTATGCGCAGAAATAGTTCAGAAACGACAAACCATTTATTTTTGCATTCCAAGGTGGCTAATTTCCTATGGAACAAGTGAACAATCTTTTTGGAGTTCTTGGTGAGTATTGGGTGTGTCCTTCTACATTGAAGCAGTTTTGTATGATTTGTCATAAAGGTTTTGGTAAAATAAGGAGGCTAAAATTTTGCGTCAATGTGCAGTTTATGCTATCCTTTGGAGCATTTGATTGGTGCCTAATGCTTGCATCTTTAAGTGTATCTTTTGTCTGTTGCCCCTAAACTTGTGATGGGATAGGAGTATGTTTATAACTTCTGTTTGTTGCTCTTTCCAGGGCTGTTTCAAGAGAGTTGCTATTTCCAATATGCAGAGAAACTGGGCAGTCTTGCTGCATTCTTGAGCTTTTTAATGCTCCTTGTAGTATCTAGTTTCTTTTTGGGAGGATTTCTAATCCTCCCCCTAGCTATACTTTTCCTCTTTTCTCTCAAATAAAATTATTCTTCCAAAACAAATTTTTTTTCTTAAATATATGTGCAGTCATAAACAGAAACAGATTTAATAATAACTTATACTGTAGTTGAGCAACAACAGAAGGATGTGAAAAGCATGATCAAGCTAACAAAAAATTATTTTTTTGAGAAAGTAAATTGCAAACAAGTTACTATGCACCAATGTGACACGTGTGCAAAATAGAAAATAACAAAAAAGAGCTAAAAATAACCACTCACAACAAAATACTTACTTGCCAAGGCCCTCCTCTAATTTGTACTGTTCGTCAACAGACCACTCAACAGCCAACCCTGTATCATGCTTCAGCCCTGGGACTGAATCAAGAAGAAGAGAAGAACCGGACGGATTACCAGCTTGACTTATGACAGGGTTGCTGTTAATGAAGGTTGAATTCCCAGAATATATCATCCCAGACGTACTACTCAACCCAAAATAATTGCCCATCGGAACCATCTCCGAGAGGCTATTCATAGCACCAGACTGAAATGATATTGCATGCCGGTTCAAAACGGAATCTAAATCTTCATTGTGAAACCCAGTGTTTGACTCTGCCGCCATCCTTTTCCTACGTATGTCTAATGATTTTCCCAAATCACCATAAGCCACAGGCCCACAAGTAGTACCGAGCATCCAAAAAGAGTGGTTCACTTTGGCACTAGAGCAACGATCATTTTTCAAAAGAACAAATAAACCAATAACAAAGTCTGCACCAATTCACCGATTCCGGGTATCCATCCAATATTAAAATCATTTAAATTCCTCACAGAGAAAAACCCACCAGGAATTAGAGCCGAAACACCCACAGAAGGCTCTAATATCAAGCAACCATAGTTGATTAAGTGAATTTGCTCAGCTCAAATCCACTTCCCCAGAAACATCACAGATTTAGCAAACAAAACCCAACCCACGATCAAAAACCAAATTCCACACTTTAGCTCATAAATGGAGAGCCAAGAAAAGTAGAGAGCAACCCACAAGACGAAGCCTGAAGTTAAAACCCATAAAAACCCAAATCAGTCTCTAGAAGAAGGAGAAATTAATAACAATCTCCATCTTCAAAAGGAGTCAATTATGGAGCAAAGCTGCAGCAAATGAAAATGATGATAAAAGCCCTAATAACAGCAAATCAGACGTGTCGTAACAGAACAGGGAGTGGAGAGAGAGAGAGAGAGAGAGAGAAAGGCGTCACCTTTTCTGTAGCAACTTTCCGACTGAGCCCAACTTGGTGGTGGAGCATCCTTTTTCTCTCACTACAATGCTATCACTGCACTCCCATTTGGCATTTGCTACTTTCTGGGTTGCGGGGTACCCTGCTTTGTGACACACACACACACTCTCTCTCTACCCTCTCGAGAGAGACAAGAGATGGCTCAGAGCTCCGCCAATAGCGAACCAGAGAAAGGGAAAAAGTTGCAGTTGTTTAATTTTTAAAAGAAAATAGATAATAATGGATGGTTGTGGATCTTGGAATTCAGCAACAGTGCGAATCCCAATAAGCATTTGATGCTAATCATTGTGGACTCCACCTTCCCTTTTTGCTTAATTTTTCTTCTAATTTTATCTTTCTTCGTTATTTTTATATCAACTGCGAAATTTTTTAAGATATTAACTAGAATCTTAAATATATTATTTAAAAATATTTGAATAAAATATAAAAAATAAATTATTTCAATTTTTTTATTTATTTGCTTTTTATAAATATTTTTTTATTTTCAAAACTTATATATATCTTTTTAAATATTTTTAAATATATATATATATATATCTAAATACTTATACAAACGTTTTTTTATATTTAAAAAATATGTTACACATAAAATTTTTTTAAAAAGGATCGTGTAAGATTTGTAAAATAATAAAAAAAAATTTGAGTAATTTACATAAATATTAAATATTTTTTGAATTTTTAACATATCAAATATTATTATTTTTATTTAATATTTTTTAATGCTTTTTTCTATTTAAAAACATAAACAACAAGTACATCCAACACCAGTAGAACCTGTGGAGGTTCGTCAAAGCAGTCATGATCATTGCCCAAGGTCTTCCACTTATTGGACATGTGCAGCATTGTTGGCAGCTCTGGGAATCCGGTTGAAAATTCAAGCAGAAAAACGTTGGTTGAAGAGACTTGATTATGGTTCTGCATTATTTAAGTGTAGGGTTCAAACATATTTAGTTATCATCTTTTTCTAGTAATATCTCTTGAAATTAGAAGTTAGAGAGACATGTTGGGGTGGAGAGCATGGCCATCCCAATGTCCAAGGGACATTTTGGATTAACCAAACTACCCAAAGGGGCCTAGTTTTGGCTCGTTTTCACCATTTAACCTTATTACTTACTCAAAACCCACTTAAGACATGTTGAACCCAAAAAAAATATATATATATATATATCTCACGTAGCAACTAAAGAGAGTGGCTTCGTCGTTACCCAAAAAAAAAAAGTGGCTTTTATTACCACAAGGTTTCTAATTTTATGGTCGGGAGAAAATCCAAGAGTAAATAACAAAAGCTCTGTCAAATCAACACGAAAATTTACTATATAATTTATACTCGCTATAACAAAAAAAATATGAGATGAAAAATAAAATATACTCATTTTCATTATAAATTAAAACTTAGATTGAAAGTTATTTTTACGGTGCCCTTTATTTTAGATTTGGTATAAATTAAAACTTATATTCAAAATTTATGGTATTTTTATTTTTTTAATAAAATATTCTCTTCTTAGTTTATTACGAAGAGCATCTTTATTCCTTTATTTTCTTTCTACATTCTCAATTTTTACATACATAACCAAGCAAACACCTCATTGGATTCACAACCGAACAAGCAAGTGTTAATGTCAGGTTTTATTATTATTATTATTATTATTATTATTATTATTATTATTATATTTTAACAAAAGTAATTATGGGAGATTATAATAATTCCTTAAAGTGTGTGTTTGATTTAATTTTTAAAACTCTAAAATCATGATTTTAACAAAATATACAAAAGACAAGTGATTTTTCAAAAGGCAAACCAAAACTACTAGAAGAGACGAAGACTAGGCCTGCAGTGAGCATGGGTTGCCCGTGGATAAACCACCTCTACCCCTTTTCTCTCTGATCTGGGTGTGTCTTTTTTTCTTTAGTTTTCTCTTGTATTTTCTGGATTGGCAACAGGGTGTCGATGTTTGGGGCTCTAGTCTCCTAGGATATGGTTCTTTCAAGTAGCTTAAGGTAGATGTAGGTGAAGCCAGTAGCTTAAGGTAGATGTAGGTGAAGCCAGATCATGGGTGCGTTTAATTTGAGAAGCACGTGTTTTCAGATCTTTAGTGTTGCACGTGGTGTTGGGCCAACATGATTTGAAAGAGATGACAGCTGAGTTTACGAGTAAAGTCGGTGAGGTTTCAATAAATAAATTGATTAGTGTGTATTTAAATTAAAGTTTAAAAATTTAATTTTAATTAAATTTAATTGTATAAATATAATTTTAGATAAAAAAAAAATTTAAGTGAAGTGATTTATATTTAAAAAAAAATTTAAAAAAATTAATTTTAATAAGATAAATTTTATTTGAAATAATATTAATTAAAATTATTTTTAAATATATAATTACTAAAAAAGATATGAATTTAGATGTAATGAAAAAAGATAAAATAATTTATAAAAAAAATATCAATATTAAAAATATTAAAAAAAATTAATTAACTTTTGTTCTAATACAAAAATAATAAAATCTTACTTTTAGTAAAATTTTAATTTAAAAAAATAATTATATCTTGTAGTTACCAAACATAACGATACAATTTTTTAAAAAAAAAATTTGCCCTCAAACGGGAACACACACTTAGTGGCTAGATTTGTTTTTTCTTGTGCTTGACTTTCGGTTTCATTTGTCTTATAGCAGGGGGCCGGCCAAGTCTCTCCTTGAGTCCTTGGTTCACTTGTAAGTGATTCGTTTGCTGCCACAAACACACATTTAGTGGTTAGATTTGTTTTTTCTTGTGCTTGACTTTCGGTTTAATTTGTCTTATGGCAGAGGGCCAGGTCTCTCCTTGAGTCCTTGGTTCACTTGTAAGTGATTCGCTTTGGGTCTTTCGTTGCACGATAAATTCTTTCTCTGTTGATGCAGGGTCTTTTTTAACTTAGCCGTTGTCTCTGCCTCCGGTTTGGGTTACGTAGAGAAAGAGTGGTGAGATGTGTGTCAGTTTCGTTAGTTGAAAATGGTGATCGACTTTTGGGATGTTCAGCCTGGGCCATAGTTTGGCAGTATCAAATTGCGATGTTTTCAGTTCTCTTTAGCAGTGTCTTAACTCTCAACTTAGGCATGAGCATGAGGGTGGTATCTAGGACGCTACGTGGACTTTTCTTGGTCAGCTTAGTTAGCGGTTCTGACTATGTTGGCTGGTGGAAAAATTCTTCACAATTCTATAGATTCAATAGTTAAGATTTAATTTAAATTTTATTATATAATATTTTATATTTAATCTAATGGCATATAAACATACGTTATAATTTTAATGAATTAAGTATAACATTTTATTAGTATATAAGAATATCTTTTACGGATGGTTCTGTAGTGTTGCTTACTTTCTTTTTTTTTTTATAATCTTTTGTTTTGAATGCATTTTTTTTTTTTGTTATTTAATGGCCCTCAAGTTTATTTCAGATGCCCTCAAGTTTATAACCTTTTATGTTTGATAATGCAGAACGTGGAGGTGGCTCTAATTTAAGATTGACAATGTTTTTGAATGGGTTCCATCGTGTTCCACTAAGCTTTTATTTTTAGATTTTTCAGGTAAACCTATTTCCTCTCATGTGGTTTTTATTTAAACAAAGAACAGGGGTTTCTGATTTGTATCCAATATATATGAAATAGGTTTGTAACATCTACGTCTTTTTCTCCCAATAATAGGATCATGTTATGTCTTAACGAAAATGAAAATGAGAGAATTAAAGTCCTGCATTTTAAAATTATGCACTGACTCAGATCAAACACATCTTGTACTTTCTTGAGATCTTTTTAAATGTATGTTTAAATTAATTTATTTTATATTTAAAATAATTTATAATTAAACTTTTATTTAAAATTTTTTTAAAGAAATAATTTTTTTTAAAAATAATCACTTATCAAACATACACTAATTCTTAATCATAATCCTATTTCAAATTTTAATGTTATTGCCTTTTCTAGTGTCGGCCTATTTCAATTTTTTAAAATATAATTTTAAGAAAATTTGTGAATTATTATAAACTGCCAGCCCAACCAGTTAATTTAGTTGCAAGTTGCATTTATCACTAGTCATCATCAAAAAGTGACTTTTAAACTATACTCTTTATTCTTTGCAGTGCATGTTATATCTTTTCTTTTCTTTTTTTGGACAAAGGTGACATCTTTAAAATTGTATGATTCAACCTTTTATTCTAAACTTTTTTATATCAGCTTTATGTTATTTTAAAAGTTTGGTTATTGACAACCATCACTTCATGTCACATACAAAGATGCACCAAAATGCCGGGGGGTGCATTGTATAGCATTAGCCAGAAAAAAAAAAAAAAAGAGAGAAAAGGGAACTAATCATCCAAAAAGCTTAAAGGGTATCTCGGAATCTTTTGCAATGCTGAATCTTTGATGAGTGATGACTCTATAAATGAATCCATCCTTACCTCTAAACTGCATATGCTCACAGAACAAGAGATTAAGAATCTTAGTCTCTACAGCATGAGTTTCGTATCACCTAGTCGTGGAATCAATAATCAATTCAGTAAAAAATCAGAATGCATTGTTTCAACTATTGACCTGTCAAAAAGTTACCAATCATATGCTCAGGTGCTCTTCCCTTGGAAAGCTTTGAACAGTATCTGACCATCTACCAGGTGAATGATCACTACTGTTTGATGAAACCTGAGCTTCACCCCTTGCATCTCTTATCATCTTTAACACTTCTCTCATTGTGGGCCTGTTCTCTGGTACAAGTGAAACACAGGCCATTGCAACATTCACAAGAGCCTGAAGCTTCTCTTCTGATGCTTCGTTTCCTGAGGAAGGGTCATCCCCGGACTCGGTCTCTTCTTCGCGCACTGACCGAACCCACCTAGGTATATCTGAACCATGTGCCTGAACAAGGTCTTGGAAGGGTGTTTTGCCAGTCAAAAGCTCAAGGAGAAGGACCCCAAAGCTGTATACATCAGCTGGTTGAGTGTGCGGCCTCTGAAAGCTGCGGCATTCAGGTGCCCTGTAGAATAAAGAAGTGGCACTGGGTTCGTCCATTGAGTCAGGATTAAGGAACATGGTGAGACCATAATCAGTAAGACAGGACTCGAAGTCGGAACCCAGCAAGACATTAGAAGACTTCAGGTTTCCATGAGTTAAGCCTGGGTTCTGGTGGATATAGAGCAGGCCTGTGGCTAGATCTTCAGCAATTTTAAGGCAGGACGTCCAGTGAAGAGGCTTTCCCCCACCAGAAGTTTTTGATCCTGCAGTACAGTCATGACAACAGTTTTTCTGTCAATTATGAATTTGGTAGCAATGTTAAGATGCAGAAAATTTCAATTTACTTCTTGGTTGTTATTCATTTCATGATCCTATAGCACATATGATATCCTTAGAATGCCATCTTGATTAAAAATTCTGATTCTTCCAAGCCTCAAATATCAAATACAAACAATTCCAAGGACAACATGAAAACATCACTTGGCCAAAAAACAGAAAGAAAAACAGTAGAATTAAAATCAACACTCAACAGACATGTAAGGTGTGCTCACATATTCAATTACCAGAGGCTCACCCATAGCCTCACTTTATCAAGGTAACACAAACATATTATTACTTGGAAGAATCACATGGATACTACCCTTACCTTCCATTCACGTGGTTCTACTATATTATCACCCTATACATTTGTATTATCAAGAGATACCAACATGGCAGACTTGCATGAAGACTAAAAGTTCAAAAAGGATTCGACATAGAAAATAAAAGAGCATATATAGTACGTGTGAAGAAGAGAAAAATATTAGGTTTCAAGCCAGAAATACACGTGAGGATCAATGGTTTCTAGCAATCATTAAATATGATTGGGATTTATTGATTTAATTCCTCTCATCTCAATTCTCAAATTCATGAACCTAGGGTGCCCTTTACTGATATATACAGTTGGGAAGGGGCCAAAGAAAAAAACGAAAACAGGGGGGTGTATACATTTTTTGGGTTAAATAGGAATATATTAGAGAAACTGGAAATTGGAATGTTTGTTTATTTTCAATTGTTAGGATATTATGATTCCACAATCACGTCTTCTCTCTCATCCTGTACAGAAATCAACATGGGGGCTGTTTCCTTATAATGCTACAGGGACTTGCCACATGTACTCCAACCTTTTACTGTTACATTATTGCTTTATCAAAGCTAAGATTAGCACTTTTCTTTCATATATCTGCATACAATAGTTTTTAAACAGTTGTGAAGTGGAGACACATTGTTGCATATCCAACAAATTTCTTTAGTTTTGCACCTTTATTTTGGTAGAGAATTCCCAACAAGGATTAGGGGCTCTAGAAGAGTGCTCCTTGTTGGTTACTAAATTTTAAAAGGGACAATTATTACATTTTGAGAACCAATAAATCAAATTTATAATGCTCAAGACCAATGAGTAGACTAAAACTTAATTTTATTGTTGGAATAAATATACCATCAATCATATTAAAGAAATTTAACTGTGTCTTTTAAAATATATATTTTGAACAACTAAACTCTTGAACTAAATAACCGACCATTTATGAATGCATTTGCTGTGAAGCAGCAAACAGTGATGGCTATTAGGGAAAGAGAGGAAGATAGAATTTCCGAGTATGGAGAGCAAAAAGAATGATGACATTATGAACATGATAAAGACTAAATGTACATGGTTCAATTTGACAGCAATGGTCATATCAAAAAAAAAAAATTGACAGCAATGGAAGTTTGGATTAGATCACTGTAGGAGTACATGGCAGCACACTACTAGAAGAACAATAACTCATCCAACCTTCTCTATATTTTTTCAATGGTTGAGTGGGACAACACTAACATGGGTCACAGTCATAAATGAGTTGTCAATTAGAGAGCACACACCTTTATAAAGTCTGAAATTACATTAAACATTTGGTCAGGGAAAGCAACTCCTTTTGTCCTTATTTAACTAAATCTGTGCGAGAGGGAAAGATTTGCGTAGATACGTGGATATCAGAGGAGGCCCCCATTACCAAAAGACTATCAACTTTTAGGTCATTCTCAGCCCTGCTTTTCATGCTCAAAATGCATATGATGATAGTTACATGATTTAAACCCCCTTTCACACAGTTTGTGCACTAGATTTTAAAAACATTTCAACAGATTAAATAATAAAAGGCAAGTGAAGGAAGTGACATGTTTGACTCGCAATCCATTATATTATATTATATCCTTTTTACTTAAATTACTAGAAACCATTTCTACTTACAAACAATGTGAAGAAAATCTTACGTGTTCTAAAACTTATCACTAAAATGTGCATATTCGTTCATATGCATGTGCAAAATTTTTTTTTATAAAAAGTCAATAATTAGATAAATTTAGAGAATTGTGTTAAAAAGTTTCAATAAAACAAAAAATTTCTCCACGTGACCATGTGATTTATGAATTGAAGTTCTTTAATTTCATTTTGAATTTGTATACTGTTCTTTTTTTAAGAAAGAAAAAGACTCTACGGACCCGACATTTATGTGCGGAACTTAGAAATTCTGCAATGAATTTTTTTGCGTGTAAATTTATAGTGTAAATTTAATATTTTTGTAAAAAATGTTTATTATAAATAAAAATATAGAGAATTACATATTAAGGTCAAAACTGTTAAATTATTAACCTTAATTGTTTTTTCATACAGATAAAAAAGAAAAAAAAGCATGGATTAAATTAAAAATATACTTTTTTTTAAATTTTCATAGCTACTTGCACACTCTATATTTGTTTATGCAATAATAAAAATTTATGCTTACTAACAAATTAATACCAAACAAAGCATGGACAATCTGTTAGCTATAATAAATTACCAACAAAAAAAATGTTAGCTATAATAAGGAAGAAGTGAAATGAAGGCATAGAAATAGCAACACAAATTTTTTTCAAAAGAAAAGATATTTAAAGTTAGTGGTAACTCTTTAATTAAAGTATTATTAATAACTGAATTTTTACCCAAATTGAAGAGAGATTTTTGCAAAATGAAAAAAAAGATAAGCAATTACTAGTAGAATAAATGATTAGTAATGAGTTTTAGATTTTCCTTCTCTGAGGTGAGTTGCATTGAGCGTGGAGGGGGAGTAGGTGGTGACAATTAAAGAAGAGAGACATTACCATGAATAAGAGAGTAGAGGCTGCCATTGGGGAAGTAATCATAAACCAGAAGACGTTCTTCCTTGGCCTGGAAATAAGCCCTGAGGGGGACCATGTTAGGGTGCCTCAGCCTCCCAAGCACCTCTATCTGCGTCCTGAACTCCTCCAACCCTGGGTAACTTGCATCCTTCAACCTCTTCACCGTTACTATAAACCCTGACTCCATCACTGCCTTATACGTACTTCCCATTATGCCCCTCCCCAATGTCTCTGCCGATGCCTTCAGTAAATCCTCCAAGCTGTAACTCATCTCCCGTTCCCCTGCTCCGCAGAACACCAGCTTCCCTAGTCCCTCACCTTCCCATGTAAAAGCCCCCTGTTTTCCCTCGTTATTACCTCCTCTGCCACTCACACTCCCTCTTCCTTCTCCTCCCCTCGTCCCTGCCCCCTCTTCCCCTTCCTCCACCTTACCAACTCCGGCAACTTTGCTCCTTGTTCCAGAACCTTCCATTTCCATACGGTTCCTGCAAATCGCCCATAGCAGAAGCAAGCATATCAGAACCAAGACAACCCCACCAACACTCCCTGCAATTATTTTGATCAGTTTCGTGCGGTGCGATGATGACGATGATGATGGTGACGATGCAGTATTCACTCCTGGTATCATGGGATAACCAGGGCTTATTGACGGCGGCAACGCGACGCTGCTTTTGCATGCCCTGTGGATCTGTTCGCCGCAGAGCCCCGGGTTGCCTGAGAACGACGATGTATTGAAGCGGATCAATGCCGGGGTCACCGGGATCTCGCCCGTGAGTTGGTTGTTGGAGACGTTCAGGTATCGGAGGCTGGTTTGGTTGAAACCGGGGATGGGTCCCGTGAACAGGTTGTCTTGCAAGTAAAGGACGTATAGCCGTCGGAGTTTGAGCAGCGACGCCGGAATGTCGCCGGAGATTCGGTTCCCGGATAAAACGATGACTTTGAGGCGGTGGAGGCCGGAGACCGAGGCGGGGAACTCGCCGGAGAAGTTGTTGTCGTTGAGGAATACAGATTTCAGATTGACTAAGCCGGAAAGGTCGGGGATTTGACCAGAGAGCGAGTTCCCTTTGAAACTGAGGACTCGGAGTTGATCTAAACGGTTCAAGATCTTTGACTGCAAAGTGCCGGTTAAGTTTGAGTACTCGAGCACTAACTTTCTGACCCTTCCATTGAAGCAGTCTTTGACTCCGACCCATGAACAGACATTGCTTCCTCCTTGCCATGGAAGCGTGTTGAGGACATCAACGGATGATTTGAGAGCTAGAAGGGCTTGGGAATCATGTGCTGATCTTGCAGTGTGGGACAGGACACAAAGCACAGAGATAACAAATACAGAGAAAACAGAGGACCTCATCGCCAGAAATCAATCTTGATTGAGAATACGATGCGGAGGAAGTCACAGGTGAAATCTTTTACCTGTTTTGGTTTCCATAACAAGAGTCATTGTGCATAGAAGATATAAGGATACTTCAATGCATATAACGATGTTCACTAACCTACTGAAATTAGCTCAAAAACCGTTTAGACAGATCTTTGATTTTCCTCGTTGTATGGTGTTCTTCTAAAACTCAACGGGCCTGTAAAACCCAAGTCAATTTAGTCTTCAGATCTACCATTGTGCTTGAGCTTGAGTGTTTGACATATCCATCCATGTCCAAAGGGACTTAAACAAACCCCTGTTTGAGTCATTCTCAGCATCCTTCTCTACCCAATTATGCCAGAGGCGCCAGGTCGAAAGCTTGAAACGGAAGTTGCTAAATAAAGGTAGGATCTTCAGTTACTCACCTGACCCAACTCTCGGAATGGAGTTGAACAAAGCCATGGCAGTGTGCAGAAGCAGAACATCGAAGGTGCAAGAGCTCTATTGGTGAGCCCTGGGAATCCATAAAATTGGAGACACTTCCTGTTATTAAAGTGGCTCGGCTTCGTTTCTCGAAACTCTTCCTGGCTCCCAAAACTCACGGACACTATGGCAGAACTGTCACGTGTAATCATCCCAGTACCTGCAGAGGAGAAATAAGCATTCTTTTCGTCTCTATGATTTATATATTCTTAAACTTCAGCATTATTGAAGGAAAGTAAACAACTGAGCAAGCAAACAAAAACAAGTATATATTTTAATATTTTAATTATGTCGATTGCAGAATAAACATGAAAATGCAAATAATTTTATGCTTGATTTCTTGAAATGCTCACAGTTTTTAGCAGTTTTGAAACGTTGATGAAATGGGATCCAATACTCTATCATTACAATATATAATACCTACTGGATGGAATGATGAAGACCGAGCCAAGCTCAAAAAGGCTTTAACTTTTTCTACAATTTCTTCTTCAAAAATGGGTCAATGAACTTGGATGGTTATCTCAAAATAACGAGAGCTGTGACAGTAACACACATGGTGCAAGTGCGAATTCCAGCTCCTGAACCTCTATAATGGAAGATCCATCTGTACTCAGAATAGTCTTGCAGCAATAATGAGAGAGAGAGAGAGAGAGAGAGAGAGAGGGAAAGAGTGTCTCTGCCGCATCTATGTGTATTATGCGCGTGTCTGATCAGAGAGAGAGGGCAGAAACGAACATGCTCCTTTCCACCGTCCCTTCTCTTCCCCGAGGCAATGACCCATTTTCTCTCAGGAAATTGGTGAACGAATTGAAGGCTAAAGAGATGAGTAATAAATGGGACTTCACAAAAAGTGGAGATGAGCGAAAAAATACCAGACCTGCCGCGTGTTGCAACTAAATGGGGCAGTGGATGCATCAAAAAAGTGGAGTGGTGCTTAGTTGAGCTCGTGTTAAAAGCTACTATCATTAGCCACTCACTCTTGCCAGCTGTCATAATGTTAAGCTTTTCTTTGGTATTAAGTTATAATAATTTATTTGATATTAATTTTATTTTTTAAAAATATTTAATATTAATTTAATTTTTAAAAAATTTTAAATAACATTAAAGTATATTAAAAAAAAGACTTATTTTAATATTATTTTAAATTTTTAAAAAATTAATTTAATATTATATATTTTTAAAAAATTAAATTAATGTATTTTTAAACTACTAAAATGATCGTTTAATTTTTTTCTATAAAACAAAAATGAATGAACCAATTTGCTTTGATAATTAAATTATTAGAAAATTAGAAAAAAAATAAAAAGTTGTGAACTGGGAAGGTCATGGTTTTTGTGGTCGTGTTTGGTTGATCACAGACAGTTGCCGAAAACATTGGTACTATTAATGAGACCGTGCGCTCGTATTTTGGTTACGTTTGAAACTTTGAATGCCGAAACATGTGAATGGTTTTCGTGAATCATAATTCATAAGCCGTAACCATGAAATCCACGTGTTTTTACGTTATGCCCATTATGAACGCCAAAATCCCATTCTGTTCATGCGACGGGATAGGTCTGGCCTGGACCCAGGCCCATTAGGGTCTTAAAGATTTGACATATTGAATCCAAGTTTATTGTCTTCTCCATTGTCTCCTAGTTATATATTTTAGCAATTAATTTTATCTTTAAATATTATTTAAATAATTTTAAAATTTTATAATAATTATATGAATTTTTTATTTTTAGAGATTTTATCTCATTTTATTTTTAACAATTTATTTATTTTTAAAAAACTATTGTTAGGTTAGAATTATTGAGCTATAAATAATTAAATATCCTTTAGATGTATTGTGGAGTTTTTTAAGAAATTTATAAATAAAATTATAAACTTGTTTTTTTCAAGCATGAAATTACTTGTTTACTTTTTAAGGCTTAATTGACTGCTGTATCTTCATACTAACTAGTTGCAGCATTGGTATATAACTCGCTATTTATTGCTAATTTAAATTAAATATATGATTTAGTTATTAAATTATTCAACTTTATTATTCAAATTATTTTAAAAACTAACTTTGAATAATTTAGAAATTAAATTATACACTTAATTTAAATAAAAAGTTAATATGTGGTTGCCAATCCTTCTTTTTTACAGGATATGGAAACGGATTGCTTGTGGACAGTGCATTGCCAACGAGAGTTGGAGACATACAGATACCGAAGAATTTTAAGGAGCAAATACACCGTTCAATATGTTTCTGCTAATCCTATCGCTCTGTACCGATGTTATTTGCATACGTACTTTGATTGTTAATGAGCAATTACGAACGTATAGAGCAATACTTTAACTAAATTTATAAGCGTAACAAAATTGTTGGTAAGACAACAAACAAATTGTAACAGAGAGATCAATGTGGAGAAGTTTATGATTAAACTCAACCAAATTAAATAATTAATTTTTATTTTATTATATAATAAAGATAATTTATAATAGATAAGAAAAATATAAGATAAAATAATAAAATTCCTAAAACAATCCAAATAATAATTTATTCGTAAACTTAAAAGATGAAAGAATGAATAGGATAATTCTTTATTACTCTTTCAAACTGGACGGTGCCATTTTAAATATTTTAACTCTGATACCATATAAAAATTTGTAGTTAGATTCAACTAAATAGTTGGCCAATACTTTATTATATAATAAAGATAATTTATAATAAATAAAGAGAAGATAGGATAAGATAATAAGATAAGATTTCTAAAATAATACTAATCCTAATTTATTTATAAAGGTAAGATGATGATAATCTCATTGGTCATTCAGTTTCATTCCATTATAAGCCAAACTCTAAGATGCAGAAGCAATAACTATATAGAAAGTTTTAGAATTTGTTTTGTTTTCTTGGATTCATTTGTTGGAATCACTTGCAAGTGCTGAGTGAAAGTGGAGTTCTTCTTGAGAGGGTGACTGATTTCCACTTCGTAACTGCCATGAAAAAGGGAGGCCTCAAGGAACCCATTTTGGTCTGTCGTCCCTGATAATTTATTTAATCCCCACTCACGAAGTAGCGTGTCCACAAAATCCCCTGCAGGCAAGTTCTTGAAATTGCTATCTGTTAGGCACAGCCGAGAACAAGTTTCTGGAGACCTGTCTGTCCACATAACAATGCCCTGAACCTTTGGGTGGGAGTGTACTTCTCTCAGAATCTGCTCGAAGTACTCTACCTGCACAAATCATAAACGGAAAACTGCAATCAATGAGTGCATAAATGGGTAAACTCACATTTTGAAGCATAGATATCTTTCTTTCTGAGTCAAAGAAATATTTCCATGTTGAAGTTCAGCTCAAATCTCAGGCAGAAGTACTTCAGCTAGTAGAGCTGAATGAAGTTTACTGCCCAAAGCGGAGCCCATCTTCGGCAATTTGTCTGATATATACTATGAACCAAGCTGTCCAAGTTGGTTTTCCAGCAACCTGGTAAATAAGAATTTGCTACAGAAAAATACCTTAGGCTTTGGTACTATAGAACTTTACCTGCTGAGGTTGGTCTACAACATCTAATTCTGTAATCCAAATTGGAAAACCAGTGGCGGCAAGGGTATCAATAGAAGCTCTAATGTAAGGAAGGTTGGGAGCACCAGGAACAGAGAAATGGGACTCGAGCCCAATTCCCAATGGCAATCCACTATTCCCAGGATAGCTTTGGATCTCTCTGAGCTTCTGGATGTACTTTGCTGGGGTTGCTATACCGTCTCTACTATCCTCAATGGTATTGAATTCATTCAGGAATAAAGTGGTTTGTCCATCAATGTTGTGAACCTCATTGTAAAACCTGGCTGAAGCATCTTGTCCAAGTTTACTTTCAAAGAATGAAAAGTGCAAGTTTTCATTAACAACATCCCAAGCAATAAGCTGGCCCTTGTATCTTGAAATAACTGAGTTCAGCCTCTTTTCGACTGCTGACTTGAGCTGGTCTTGGGAGAGTGAAGGAACCCAAGAAGGCTGGTAATTAGGATCATCCCAAAACACATTGTGGCCACGAACAGCAATGTTGTGTTTCTTGGCTAATTGTAGCATGGCATCGGCATCCGCGTAGTTCTCTTTGCCTTGTACATTTTCGGTGCTGTACCACTTCATTTCGTTTTCAAATGTGGTGACTGTGAACCTAGAGGTGAACCAATTCTGGTATGCACCATTTTCCAGGATGTAACTGTTTATGACACTTCCAAATGGAAAGCTCGACGACTTCTGCACAATAGATATACTTGCATTTGGTAGGGGATTTCCTTGTTCATCAACTGCTTGGACTAATACCTTCCTCTTGCGTGCCTGCCAAGTCAGAATTAAACTTGCTGTTGATAGAATATTCTTTTTTTGGGCATATATCATATCACAAACATTCAAAAACAAAATATCTTAAGGAAGCAATCAATCTGATAAATTTTGTAGAAAATTTGTGAATTGTTCAGCAGTCATGTTAAACAATTTTCCAGGCTGAACACACCCTTCATGTCTTGGTATTTTCCTAGTTCCTAATGTCAATGGGATTTACAAAGCCTCCCACTTCTTCCTTCATTAAATAATTGACAATAGGTAACCGATAAAATGAAACTATAACAAAGGGTTTACCTTCTCGATGCTCTGATCCTGATGAGACCTCCATTGCTTTTCTGTGAATGGTTGTAAGGAAATGCTGTCGATCCATATTTCCACAGAAGTATTATTGCTCTGCAGAGTTTAACATTTTCTAGAGTTAAGAAAAATTGAGAAATCACTAATTGACAACTTTCATTAAACAATAAAAACATCCCTTTCTTCCCATTTGAACAATAGTACAGGACAATTATCTAGAACCCTCTGGAAGTATACCTCAAAATATAGCTCAGCTGGTCCTGATGTATCCACAGTGAGACCACCCTTAAGCATGGACCAGCAATTAGACTCAGCAATAATGGCACCAGCAAGTTTGAATCCTTTAGTTGTTTTGACAACTGCAGTTACTGGAACATTTCCCTCACTAACTTGTATCCAAGCTGCATAAGACAATTCATGAACATAGATGAAGAAGAATGCAGTAGAGTTATAGATCTTTCATACATACATACATACATATATATATATATATATATATATATATATATATATGTATGTATGTATGTATGTATATAATAATAATAATAATAATAATAATAACCCAGTTGGGAACTATGCAGAATTATGGTATTTGAGTAGAAAATTTACCAGATAAAGTATAAAGCTTCTCCTTTAGCAGGTGAATCTTTTGGGAGGCACTATCATGTGGTTGATTTCTGCTATGTGCTACAACATATTTGTTGCCTAATGATTCCCTGTGCTCTATTCTTGCGTCCCCAAATGCAGTCCACCCTTGTAGTCCATTGTTCAGTTGTGGGTTTTGGATGATTCCTCCACCGTACTGAGGCTTAGGAGGGAATGCCAAACACTAAGGTTGAAAACAAGAGGACCCACGATTAGACTGTGGAATTTTTAGTAATATATGAAGCACACTCGAAAATATAAATTAATGTAGCAGGGGCGCTCACTTCAATAATGGCAGTGGAATCATAGGTTAAAGCTTTTGCTTCAAAGCCTGTGGAAGCATATGAGATATTAGTTCTATATATTTCTTGCTCTATTTCAATCATCAAATAACATCAACAAATAGAATAAAACTACAGCCCTTTTGCAATACCCAAAAAAAAAACTATAAGAGGAAACGAAATACTAAGCTGTAGGGCTTTGGTAGTTACTGGCGATTGAATTAATCTTTTTTGTTTCATATAAAGAAACGCCTGTGTATTTTTTTTTTCTATTCAAATATGTATTCTCAACCTGGTATCTTATATATTAAAAAAAAATAGTATCAATAAAAAATTATGATGTTTCATATCACATGCACAACTACTTCTTTCCCTCCTTTCTGGCTTTTTCATTTTTTAACTGTTAAGTTGAAGATCATACTCTTTCTTACCTTCAAGGGTAATACAAGTTGTATGATCTGGTCTTCTTTTTCTTTTTTAATGACAGTTGTTTTATAGGTGGATTGCCATCTCGTCTCGTAATAATAATAATAATAAAGTTGGATTGCCATAAACTATATATGGACATTAGATTTAGATCATACAATTTATTCACATGCAGATGTGTATGTTTATCAGCTAAAGGGAGTGGGTTTCTTTTATTACAAAAATGAATGATTTTTCATTATAAAAATGGCTTTTTTTTTTTCAACAAGTACGCAAATTAGAACTGACAATTGAAATTAAGATAATAATGTGTTAATTTTATCCTATAATAATTCATTAATGAATTTGAAGTTGAACTAAAACTGACTCAAGTTTATAAAATTGAAATGTGATGATGATGTTAGATTTCATTCTCCACTATTTATATGTCCCCTGAAGCTATAGGAGGTTGCAACTCCAATAAAAATAATTATAATTCAAAAAGACGTGGTGGCATGAAGGATCCCTGCCTGCTTTTGTTCAAAAAATAATGCACTTTAAGGCTTGCTTGGCAACATTTTGCTAGTGAACTCAGCACTAGATTCTTGTTAAACGCAAAGAAATGCATAATTAACCGTACCCGGGGATGAAGATGCTGTGTTCATAAAATATATATATATATATATAATCCAATTAAAAATGAATGTTAGTTTCTATCTGAGAATGAACATATATATATATATATAGACACACACACACACACACGCACGCACGCACACACAACACACAGAGAGAGTAGATTATAATACTGGTGAATGGTGATTTGCGGAAGCAATCCATGGTAAAACTTTCAGTGTACGTAGGAGACACATATGAACATGAACAAGACAACAAACCTGCGAGAAGGATGACACACAGCAGAAGGACGAGACTCATATTTTTGTTTCCAACCTGCAGAGCCATGTCCTGATACCTGTTTCAACTGATACACTTGAGAATCTGATTCAGGGAGAAGAAAAAGAGAACCAAAACAACAGCAGGAGAGAGCTCTTAAAGATGTTACCAAGGGTTGCACTTGAAGAAGACTGATCTCATATGTTGCACCAAACCATTGTTTTTATAAGCAATAAAGCGAAGATGATTTGCTGCATTCAATTGACAATATCAACCGTTGGACATATTTAATAAATAATTTTTTTATTTTACATAGTTAGAAAAAATAATTAGCATACTTATTTTGGAATCAATTAGATTTAATTCTATTTAAAGTCAAATTTATAAAAATATATAAACAGTTATCATTTATGCCCAATCCGGTAAATGCACCATACTTATGGCAAACAGAATTAAGAAAGATTTTTTAAAAATAAATTTTGTGGAATATCCACTCTCTTGAATTTATTTTATTTTATTAACTTAGTTTCTTAATTTTCAGGATTTTTTTTTTGGTAGAATAATTTTCCGAATACTGATATTGCCATTCTTGGATTGTTTTAGAAAGTTTAATATTCTCTTCATTTAGAGGAAAACATGTTTCATTTTATCTTTTATTTTAGAAAATTAACGAGGTATTAATTTTTTTAATTTTATTTTTAATATTAATAAAGAAAGAGAGAATAAATAAGGAATAATATTTTAAATATTTTAATAAAAATAATTTATTTAAATATAATTATTTTTTTATAAAAAAATTCATTTGATAAATTCTTTAAACTTTTTACAATTATCTTAAACTAAAAATAAAAAAGAGTGAAAGAAATATATTTTTACATCTTGTGAATGTATTGTATAAAGAATAAATAATATTATATAATTAATATTATATATTTTAATATAAAATAATAAATAATAATTTATTTAATTAAAATAATATTATTTGATATTAATTAAATAAAATTATATAAAATAAAATAATTTTAATTTTTTTATTATAAAATTAAAATTAAATAAAATTATTTAAATTAAATATTATTTTTAAAATTAAATATTATATTATTTAATATGTTGTTTAAATATTATATAAAAATAAATAATATTCACTATATTATATTATTTATAACTTGTATGGATATCAAACAATACCTTAAATGAATCTTAGGGCGTCTTAGAATTGGATGAGTTTTGAAACTCATTCATGAGACCCAATCAGAAGAAAAGTATATTAATTTTAGGGATGGAGACACGTGATGTGGAGAGGACGTGGAAAAAATATGACAAATTTTTGAAGTAGCCCTCCCCCGTCCCCAGCCTTAGTGGTCGGCTCATCTCTGAATTCCTCAATCTCACGGTCAAATCCGGCGCTAGCTCCGTCAGTCCCGCTGTCTTAAATCCGGCGATAGTTCCAACGGTTTCGCACTGAAATCCGGCGTATTCTTCGGCGTGGGTTCTGGTGGCTGAAACTGCATTCGTTGGTTGACCTCCGTCTTTGTTAAGCTCCATCCTCAGGTACGACTTTCCAGCTTTGATCACCATGGATGTCCGCCTGAAATCTTTCTTCTTGGTCGCAGTTCGCACTGAAATCCGGCGTATTCTTCGGCGTGGGTTCTGGTGGCTGAAACTCCATTCGTTGGTTGATCTCCATCTTTGTTAAGCTCCTTCCTCAGGTGCGACATTCCTGCATTGTTCACCATGGATGTCCACCTGAAATCTTTCTTCTTGGTCGCAGTTCGCACTGAAATCCGGCGTATTCTTCGGCGTGGGTTCTGGTGGCTGAGACTCCATTCGTTGGTTGATCTCCATCTTTGTTCAGCTCCATCCTCAGGTACGACCTTCCAGCTTTTTTTACCATGGATGTCCTCCGTCAGTCCCGCTGTCTCAAATCCGGCGATAGCTCGGCGGTTTCACACTGAAATCCGGCGTATTCTTTGGCGTGAGTTCTGGTGGCTGATACTCCGTTCGTTGGTTGATCTCCGTCTTTGTTCAGCTCCATCCTCAGGTACGACATTCCAGCTTTGTTTCCCGTGGATGTCCACTTGAAACCTTTCTTGTTGTTCGCAGTTTTACTTACTGAAATATGTAGGCATGGTTAACATAAGTGGGTTAAAGTAGGGGTATTTCCTAAAAATATACGTAAATACAGTGGATAGAATGCCTATGTAAAATGTTTCATAAATTTTTCAGTCATGATTGAAAGGCTTAAAGCAGAAGGGAAGCTATTCCATTTCAATTGGGTTGGTTCTGTTTCAGCAAGATGAGACCGTCTATAGCTGAGCAAAACGAGGTTCGCAGATGATTCTATTTCAATTGCTATTCTGAGCCATGTATCAAAACGAGGGTTTAGATTTTTGGCCACTAGATGCTTGTTCGGATGAGCTTCTTTTAGAAGTTAAATTTTGGTGCTTCTGAAAAAAGATTTTTTTACAACATAAAAAGTTGTTTAAATTTAAAAAAAGATCTTCTCAAATATTATATCTAAACATAAAATAATTTCTACTTTTTTCAAAAGATTTTTTTATAAAAAAGCTCATGAAAAAAAGATTTTTTTTTAGAAGCTCATCCAAGGTAAGCCGCTTTTAGAAGCTCATCCAAATGAGCCTTAAATCTTTCTCCCTCTTCCAAGGTAAGCTTCTTCCCCTTCCAGTTGCATTATTTTGTTGTTCTTACTTTGCAATTTCTAGCAATCCAAGCGTTCATATTTTTATTTAGTCCTTTTCTTACTGAATTGAGGTATGTTTTTTTATTTCATTTACTCTGGTTTTTTTTTATATTTACACGGTCCATGTCCGATACCATGGCCAAATATATAACCTGATACACTGATATAATGTTATACTGATATACTGATATGGTGATATCTTGGAACTTTGATAAGAAGCCATCTTGGAACTGATATAGTGTTTTTATAGGTGTTAGAATACTGATTGAATGTTTTGATTCACTTTTAAGGAAGCATAGGCATTATCTCTTGGATAGTTGGGGTTGCTGTTTGTTATCATGAGATTATAAACAACCCGTATTAGCTATTGCTATCTTTAGTTAAATGCAAAGTAAATTACATGGATGAGTCGTATGCAGGGCAAAAAACATTCTGCAACTTACAGATATTACCTAGGTAAATCCTACTTGTCTGATATGCAAAGAATTTAGGACCAGAAAAGCACAAGCTGGGAGGTGGATGGTAGTTTCAACAAGAAAATAAATAGTCTTTAAATTGAATATATGTTAATGTTCCTCTCAATTTGTATGGAACATTCTTTCACAATCCTTTCAATAAAAAGGGGAATTCCTTCGTCATTTCAACATATAAACAGGACATAGGTGAAGTTCATCATGTCTCTACTCTATTTGTATAGGTTGGAGTGTTTAGTGTTTCTAAAATCATATACAAATAGAGCACAATTCTCTGTGGTAACTTTCAGTACTTGAGCTACATAAAAGAGCATGAGTACATCTCAGTAATCTGAGAAGATTACTGTATTAGTAGTTGAGCTACATAAAATAGCATGCTGCAAAAGATTCTGTTTTTAAACAAGCTTTTATTAGTATTCTGCATATGCAACTTTTTAGTGATTTTAGAAGACTTAAATGAGTGATCTCAGTGATTTCCTATTTACTCATAATTCAGACTGTTGCTGCATTTCAATTAGAGGATATGATGCTTCATTTAGGTCCTGTAGTTATAAATTGCTGCATAATACTTTGAGCTTCTCATTTAATCTGTGAAGATTATCCTCTATCTTGCTTGCTGTACATGTCTCTTTTGTCCATTGTTTGAATCATGTTAGAGTTCTATACAAATCCAATGGTCCCAAAGAATCAGACTGCAACATGATAGAAAAGAAAGATGGGTTGGCAAATAAGGTCAGATGTATTGTGTATTATGAACAGAACATTCCGAAACTGGTGTCAAGAAGACAGTACCAAAAATAGGAAATACTACCGTAACTAAATTCTCAGAGCACTACCAATTTCTGGTTTAGAATATGATTTATAGCAGAACACTCTCATTGTTAGAGAAGAATAGAAAGTTAATTAAAGAAGTTGCTAGATATTCTTGACATTAAACAAATAAAAAGTTAGTTAAAGAAGTTGCTGCATACTTACTTCAAAGTGTAAAAGGAATTATGAGATTATATTACCATTAGGATAAAGTGAGTTTACCAAAGTATCCTCCCTGCGAAGAATTGGATGTAAAACTGCGAGATGAAGAAGCAAGAAGGTTCTTTTATTCTGTTCTTGTGTTTGATAACTTCTGGACTAAGTCTAGGTGCATATTAATGGTTTTATTTTTTCATTCTCACGTAAAAAGCTCTGCGTGGAAAAGCTAATGCAGTTGATGGTATCAAAAGAGTTAGAATACGTGAGCGTGGTTGTGCCATTCCAGCCCCAGAAGACAATGTCGAGTGTAGAGGACACTGTCCCTGCATTGTAATATAGAAGGAATATGCAAGGGTAAGTCTACAGAACACCTGTTCTTTTAACGTTTGCTGCTGGTGAAGAATGGTGCAAGATGTGCGTGAAACGGTGTTGTGGGTGCAGATGTAGAGTGGGGAGCAAAGTGTGCTGCAGGTTGGTGTTCCAATTTGATGCCAAAAAGCATGATGATGTCTCCTTATGGTGCCAAGAATATCTAGCGTGAGAGCAGCTGCACACTTGACTGAATTCTGGTTGCTCTTAACTTTTTTTTTATTCAGTTGTATCTGAAGAAATTATGTCTTCAGCATTGATTCTGTGTTGTGATTTTTTTTAGTCTTTTTGATGTTGTGATTTATGGTTTTTCAAAGTCTCGCTTAGATTTGGTGATGAGTTTAGACCTAAAGTAAATTAGAGAACAAAATTTTAAATTAATGACATATCAATTTTTAATTTCAAGGGAAATTTATATTTTTAAAATAACTGAAATAATATGTTATTTTGATTTAAGTATAAAATATTGGAGCAAAACTATTTTTGTCTAAAAATATTACTGTTAAAAACAAAAATAATACATAATGTGGGTGTCTAGGGGTCACAAGTCAATTCTTATTGCCTAACATGTACATATTTCTTATTGCCTAGCATTTCTTTTCTAAACGCATTGATTCGTCATTATTTTGAAAAATAATAACTATTGCTCATGTACTCTTCATCAAATTTTATCAAATTTGATACTTAAGAACCTTAATATTTTTTATTTAAAGAAATTGTGATTTTCAGTAATTTTATATTTTGCTTTTTGATTGGCAATATATTAATGTTAATAGTAGATACATAAATAATAAATGTTAGACTTCGGCAATTATCACTACTTGTATAATGGTACATTATATTATTAATTGAAATATTGAAAGATGAAGAATGAATAGTGCCTATCAACTCATCTCAAAAAAACAAAAAAAAGGAGACTGCCTATCAACTGAAAGCTATGATTTTTTTAGTGAAAACGAACCCAAAATCTTTCAAATTACAAAATCGCGAAGCTCGAAATTGAACAGAAACAGAGTAGTCGATACTGGGTTTCAAATTCAAGGATCAAAATCTCAGATGCAACTCAAACCAGAAAAAAAAAAAAAATCCCAGATGCAACTTATAGAACCAATTAAAAAAATACGAGAGAATTGCTTTGATGAACTTCGGAAGGGGCCAAGGGCAGTGCATTATGTACCAGTTCTGCTTGGTGACGGTGAAGACAGAGAGAGAGACAGACAAAGACTCAACGCTATCTATCTATGGCCAAATTTTTTTTTTTTTTAAAAAAAAAGGCCACTTATTGGTGGATTGGTGATAGTCACGGCATTACCTCTCGTAGCACTAACTGCAAAGCCTGCTCCATATGTATTCACACCCTCCGAAATGGCCACATCAGATATCCACCTAGTCATTTTGATGTCGGCGTAATGTTTTTATTGGACTACCTAGATGGCTTTTAAAACCCATCTATTTTACTGGACATCGTAAAATCCACCATATTTTTAAATTATTTTCATATTTAATTAAAATTAATATATAAAAAGATTTCCACTGTTATGACAGAAAGCTTAAACTATTTTTAAATCAGTATATCATAATTATTATTTATGATTCAAAACAAATTAAGTGGATCATATATTATCGCAAAAGTTGATTAGTGAAGCTTTATAAAATTTCTAGATTCTGTGAGTCACTCACTCTCTTGAATTCATTTTAGCATACATACCTTGGAAGGATATTGCCATTTACTCCGGGATCTTGTATTATTTTAGAAATTTTGATAAACATTTAAAACTTTAATTTCTTTGCTTCTAATTAATATGAATTGGATTAGTTTATTTTGTAAATAAAATAATTTCTAATTAAATTTTTTTTAAGAGAATTAAAAAAGAAAAAACCATTTTTGAAAAAATTAATCAGAAGTTTTTTTTTATAAAAAAAATTAATCAAAACTAAACAGCACTAATGCTACTGTTTTTTAGCGCTTCTATGACAACGAAATTTTAAACGTGGTTCAATTAATATATACCAATATCATTAATGTCCAATGATACAAAATGTACCATGTTTTTAGGGAGCTAACCTTCCTAATCAGAGGAATAGAGGTTTGAGCATGACTACTCACGTTTGAAAATCTTAAAGAGGCTTTAGAAAATTTTTAAATTTGTAAGAGAATCTAATATGTCTCACATTAAATAAGATAAAAGTTTTAATATGACACTTAAAATATAAAGTATTTTTATCCAATAAATTAGTTTTTTTAGATAAATTTTTCATGAACTTAAGTCATAACAATTAATTCTTTCATTAAGAGATTAACTTACAAAAAGACTTACTTATAAGTTGAATTAAGGTATAATATCTTTTGAGATGGGCATGCATTATCAAAAGTATTGAACTTCACAAATAGTTGTTATTAAAATAATTTTTTTAATGATAAATATGATTAAATAATGAGTGCCCTTAATCAGTGCCTAAGAGATATTATTTAAGAAACAATTAATACTTTTTGAATTTTTAAAATATTAAATGTTTCTATTTTTAATTTAATACTTACTATTATAATTCCTTAATTGCTACGAAAAACATTCCTAACTAACATATTCAAGGTCGTTGTTGACAAATGTCTTAAATAATAATATAAAAAAATTTATACCGATAATAATCAATCAAAATTAAATGAATAATTCATTTTAAAAAAAAAAATTGTCTAATAATTCTCATAATTATTAAATGAAAAAAAATTTAAATATATTTTAGGATCTAAATATATATTAAATACTTTTACTTTCTTATTTAATATTTTATTATTAAATATTAAGAGAATTATTAAAAAATTGTTTAGGAGGATATACTATTAGTCAAAATAAATTCATTTTATTTTACCAATCCATTACCTTCATGTTTAGAAGAATATTTTCATTTAGAATTTAATTTTGATTCATTATTATTGTAAAAAAAATTTATATTATTATCCAATTACATATTAGTAAGTGTTTAACTCTTAATAGTTATTATCTTAATTAAATTTTTTAATGATTAGATAATTCATTATTGCATGATAGTGTAAAATATTTAACACTAATAATAGATCAAAATTAAATTCTTTCATTTGAGGTAACATGTTGGGAATGAAGAAAAAATGAAAAAAATTAAAGAAACAATAAAAAATAAGCCATATAATATATATATATATTACAAGATTAAAGACTAATTTGTCTTTTTGGTTTGAATATTTAAAATCCTAAAAATCCTCCATAATTAAAAAAATTTTAAAATTCTCATAAAAATGGACAAGAGATAATTCTTAAAAATCACACAAAACTTCCTCATTTTCTTCATATCATTTTATAAAATTCTCAAAACTTTTAATTTTTTTTCTTTTTTCATCTTAAACAAGTAATTTAAATAATTCTCTTAGAAAGTATAAAATAACATGATGGCATTTAATATTTTAAATTTTTTTAAAATATTTAATATATTTTTATTTAATAATTAAGAAAGTTATTAATTTAAATTGTTTAAGCCAGTACTAGAGGACTAGTACAAGTTTAGGTGTATACCCATGCACCATAGCGCAGGCAAATGCGGAGCGTTGTTAAAATTGAGCGGGATCAAAAGTTTTTAAATTTTTTTTCTTTTTGATGTAATTTTTTTTTAAATGACAATTTTCATTTTAACTCCCTAGCTATATTACTCTAGCTCTGCCCTTGTTGCAGGACTTTTAATTTGTTTAGATTACATTTAAGTATTTTTTTTGTTTGGATTTAAATTCAAATCATAATTTGAGTACAAACTCATTTTTTTGTAACTTTTATTCAAATTATAATTTTAAATTTTCAAAAGTTAAATTAAACATACTATAAAATTGATAGCAAAGGAAACACAAGAAAAATCTTCTTAAAAGTGTTCACTTCATCAAATTAATCTCATCGATAAATCCAAACCAATTAAAATAAATTTACACAAATTGTGTTTAGAATTAAACTTTTAGAGTTTATAATCAATTTTACACCATCAAATTCTAAATTTGAAGTTTGTTTTTTTTTTTTCTAAGTAATGCTATATCATTCTAAACAATTCTTTTAATAATACTTCTAATACTTAATAAAAAAGTATTAAATGAAAATAAAAATATTTATTATCTTAAAAATATAACATCAACTGAATACTTTTTACATATAGTAATCAGGAAAATTATTAAGCTAATTGATTAAGATGATATATAATTATTTTTTCTTTATAGTGTGTTTGAAATGATAAATTTTATAATTTGATTTGATTTATAAATTAAATTATTTGTTTAAAAAATTATAAAATGGGAATTAATATGATTTAAAAATTTAATAAATTTTAATTAGGTTGGTTTAGATTTCCATTTAAAAATGAGAGGACTTGAGTGAATTTTAATGAATTTTATATAAATTTATTATTATAACTCAAAATAAAAATATAATAATTATATAATTATAATTATAAAAATATAATTGTTTCAAAATAAAATCAATTTAATTTTTGTTGGTATATTACAAATATAAAAATTAATTTCTAAATCAATTAAAATCATATTTTTTTAATTAATTTGTAAATATAAAAATTAATTTTTAATTTAATTTTAATTTTTATAATTTTTGATAAGAGCGTCTATTAGGTTGGGTCAATATGCAAATCTATAAATTTTGACCTAACTTAACTCATAATTGACGGGTTGAATATGGTTCGCGGGTTAAGTTGGATTTAAAAATTATCAATTTGATGATGATGCGTTAAGTTAAGAGTTGAAACAATTATAACCCACTTAACCTAACACAACTCATGTTTTTTTAATAAAAAATGAAGTCATTTTTTAATATTTAGTATACGAAACCTAATGTTTCTTATTTTCTACTCTCTCATATTCTATATGATTTATTATATTTGACTTTTGAGATTTATGTTAATCTTATATTTAAAATTAATACTTGTTATGTTATATTTATGACTTGTGACTTATTATATTTAATTTTTAATTTATTTGAGACTTTATATATCATCTTTTGTTAAAATTTGTTAAATTATTTTTTATAATGTGTGATGAATTTTTAATTTTTTATTAATTTCAGTATTTAATTTAATAAGTGAAATTTTTTTTAATATATGTTAGACTTATAAATTCAACCCAACAACTCCCAACTCGCTCTTGTGCTCATGTATTGTTTGGGTTGATTTGGGTTTTAGAAAAAAAAATTCAATTCAGCTCAATCCAACCTAACAAACTGTTTGTACGAGCGAATTATGGACAAAAATACTTCAAACCTAATTCAAGAATACTCCTAATTTTTAATGTCATTTTCGTAATTACAGCTGACAACAAACCTATGCGATGAAGCCACGTCAAAAATACAACCAATATTTAACTGACACGTTTCAAAACAGGAGCCGAGATCTGAATATTCTATCATCGATGAACGGCATGTTAAACCCAGGTGTATCCGAGTGGAATTGACGCAAACCAGACGATCGCTCCTGCGGGTTAACGGCGGAAACTTCCGACAAGGCGACGACGATATCATCAGAGTTAAGTCCCAACCCAATAAGGGTTTGGCTCATGTCTCTCTCTCATAAGACTTTCTCTCTCTAGCGAGTCCGTGACTCGGGGCGTTGCATAGAGAACACCTGGGCGATTTGCTGTGGCCCTTGATTTTCTCCCTGAAGCGAATTCGATCTTTTTTTGGCGGGAAACCGGAGCACGACGACGTCGTCATCGCTGGTTAACAATTGGAGTTCGACTCTGAGTGAGAGAGGTAGGGAAACAGAGAGATGGGGGTTTCGGAAAATACGAAGGGGTTGATACTGGCGGTGGTTTCTAGTGCATTCATAGGGGCAAGCTTCATCTTGAAGAAGAAGGGTCTTAAGCGTGCTGCTGCCCACGGTACTCGTGCAGGTCACTTTCCTTATTTCCTTTCTCCGTTATTTTTTGGGTTTCTCCTCTGTTCCTTCGTAGTGGATAAGCGAATTTTTAATTTTTCTGCTAAATAATTTAGTGCAGTGTGAGCTAGAGATACTGAGGAATCCAACTATTATCTTTTTGACCAAGTGAGAAAGAAAAGAAAATGCGAAATTGTATATTTTCTTTTTCTTTGACTGTGATTTGGTTTTTGCCGCCGTTAAGCTTTACTGATCTTTATATAAATGGATAATTTCGTTTTGTTATTTGTTTGCATGAACAAGTAATGATTTATATTCATAGATATTTTCTTGTACCAGGTTGAATGTTATTGTATTGTGCTAGAGTCGTCATCGTATTTAGGACTTAGGAGAGGACATCAGTTTTTGGTTTCAAAGCAAACCTTAGGTCACTCATTGTTGTGTGACGTACTGACGTTACAGTTTTGATTTATGAAGTCTGTCTACCTATTCAATTCTAAAATCAATTGAAACTTTGCGGTAATAAGATGTTGTTGGCTTTTTGTTCAAAATGCATCTCCAATAATTTATCAAGGTAGTATTTTAGTTCAGATCCTAGTAAAAATTGACACATTTAACATGAACTAGTAATGATCTTATGAAACCTGCTCCTTCTTTTCTGGTGATATATAACTTTTAACTTCATTGGACCTTCAGGCTGTTTGCTTTGTCATTATTACTTATGCCACGTGAGCTTGCGATTGAATTTTATATTTTGAACTTTGCAGGTGTCGGAGGTTATACTTATCTACTAGAGCCACTTTGGTGGGCTGGCATGGTAACAAGTAAGTTTAGGGAGTTGCTTTCTCTCTCTGTTTTTCTCTCTAGTAGTATGCTTGAAATGAGACTCATATGGATCTTGAAACTACTTGCTTACAGTGATTACTGGGGAGGTCGCAAACTTTGTGGCTTATATCTATGCTCCAGCAGTTCTGGTTACTCCCCTGGGTGCACTTAGTATTATTGTCAGGTACACGTGCTTTTAAAATGTAAAAGTTCTGGTGAATGTTTGAATATTGTGATATTATGTTAGAACTAACATATTCGGTATATATTGCTAGTGCCGTTTTGGCTCACTTCTTGTTGAAGGAAAAGCTTCAGAAGATGGGAATGCTGGGATGTTTATCCTGCATTGTGGGTTCAGTTGTTATTGTCATCCATGCACCTCAAGAGCAGACTCCAAATTCTGTGCAAGAAATATGGGATCTGGCCACTCAACCAGGTTGGTTTTCATCCCATGTTTTATTTAACTCTTAAATTAAATTCCTTTTCAGTCTATTAATCGATGTTCTCATTCTCTTTCTTTCAACAGCATTTCTGATTTATGCTGCGGCAACAATTTCAGTAGTTTTAGCTTTGATTTTACACTTTGAACCTCGCTATGGACAGACAAATATGCTGGTCTACTTGGGTATTTGTTCATTAATGGGCTCACTTACGGTAATTATGTTTGTACCAATCACCTAGATGGAAGTTTCATATTGATATTGTAATGCATGAACTAATTGTATACTAGTCTGTTCAATGTTAAATTTGTGAAACTATTCAGGTTGTGAGCATAAAGGCCATTGGAATTGCAATAAAGCTTACACTTGAGGGAATAAGTCAAATAGCTTATCCCCAGACTTGGTTTTTTCTAACAGTGGCTGCAATATGTGTCATTACACAGTTGAATTACCTTAACAAGGTTAGTACAGAGTATCAAATTTAGCTGATGCAACTTCTAACTAAAACTATCTGTTTATCAATGTATTGAAGGAAAATTTTACCAGTTTGGTCCTGCATAGGATGCATGATTTATGGTTTCTTATTCTAGTACGGTGACATGGGTCAGACCTTTTTAAATTTGGTATTTTTATGCGTAGAGATGTTTTAAAATTAGAAAAAGGGAAGCTGATCAAAAGGCAACCAAAGGTCTGGTCTTCTGGTTTTAAAATTTTAATTACTAAAGCAACAGAGCAGAGCTTTTTTAATAGATTAATTTGAATTTACCTTATACATGCTTAGAAATTACCTAATATATAGGATAGGAACTGCAACAGAAACACATACACCAACCCTTAAAAGAAGTTACTTTGTCAGTCTGAAAACAACTTAACAGAGAACACAAAAAAATACATTAAGAAATAAGTAAAATAGCTCCCTCGTACAGAACTAGGGTTGCTGTTGGGTGAGCAATGCTTGCACTGCAGTGATGTGGATGGTAACTTAGGCTGCTTTTGTAAGGTTTCTTCTACATTAGTTTTCATGGATGGAGAGAAACTTATTGTTGAAATTATAAGGTTTAGGTAAGGAGAAAGAAGGAAGGAGAATAGAGAATAATATGATAAATATATTAGATGTGTTGATATATTACAAAAGACAAAGCATTAACCTCTATTTATATTCTAGTAACCCTAATCAAATAAGGAAATAAATCAAGAAATATAATAAAATTATGATATGACTCATAAATTGCTTTATCAATTAGAGCGCTAATTGATTTCACAATAATATATCTAAAGATCTTCTAAAGATATTCTAAATATATTCTAACACTCCCCCTCAAGCTAAAGCTTATACTAAGCTTTAAGCTTGTTACAAATAAATACTTTAATTAAATAACATAAATATAAAACAGACTACATGGCTGAAACACAACTCAGGATGCTGGAGACGCCGGAGAGATGAACATTACTGGAAAGAAATCACCATCAGAATGATTGTCGATAGGAAGATAACATCACAAACACTAGTATTGAAAAGTCATCAGTGATATGACTCATCAGTGGGAAAGAAATCATCATCGGAATGATCGTCGATGGGAGGAGAATAACATGACAAACACTAGTATTGAAGAGATGTCACCACTGGTATGATTCATCAGTGGGAAAGAAATCACCATCGGAATGATCGTCGATGAAAAAATAACATCACGAACACTAGTATTGATCAGACACCACTGATATGACTCATCAGTAGGAAAGAAATCACCATCGAAATGATCGTCGATGAGAAGATAACATCACAAACACTAGTATTGAAAAGTCACTACTATCATTATCACTTCTCCTCAATGCTATGCTAGCATTGGAAAAGAGATAAACAGTAAAAAAAAAAAGCAGAGAAAATAGATGAGAAAATGGGTTGAGAAAACAATAAAGAAGAATTTACAAAGGAGTTTTATAGAACTCGATATAACGAAAAGTATGGACACCCTCAGGGTGGATGATATCGCTCTGATACCATGTTGAAATTATAGGGTTTAGGGAGGGAGAAAGAAGAAAGGAGAATAGAGAACAATGTGATAAATATATTAGATGTGTTGATATATTACAAAAGACAAAGCATTAACCTCCATTTATATTCTAGTAACCCTAATCAAATAAAGAAATAAATCAAGAAATATAATAAAATTATGATATGACTCCTAAATTGTTTTATCAATTAGAGCACTAATTGATTCCACAATATATTCTAAGATCTTCTAAGATATTCTAAATATATTCTAACACTTATCTTTGACTAGAAAATGTGAGTGTTTTGGTCATATATTCTAGCATTGTTTTTCTTTAGCTCTACTGTTGACATCCAACTTCTTTCTGTAGGAAGCTTGTTTTACCTTTCAAATTCACAATATTGTTTCCAAATGAAAGATTATACTTGCCAAATTTTGAACTTCTATAAAATCTTATTTGGGCAATTTAGTTTGGCCATCAGTTTGTGGATAGCAGGTTCCAGGATATGGGAATTGCAGTCCTGACTTGATCCTCATAATTCATCAAAATGCCCCCATGAACTTTAAATCTCTATCAAACACAATTGAATGGAAAATTGCATGTATATGCTTTTGTTTTGAAATTAATCAGCCTCATGGATGCATCAATATTTCAAGAACAAGGAATGACCACTTTAAAGTATGCTCCTAGCCCTATGAGTCTTCTATTACCCAAGTCCAAGTTCCATGCTAAAGGATCATAGAAGCCAATCATTGTTGGTAGATTTTTCACTTTCATAAACTCTATAGACTTTTAACATCTTCAGTCATATATGCCTGATATTAAGAGCCTACTAAGATGGCCAAGGTCTTATCACATCCAAACTGTGCTTCTAAACAGGAATCCATGTACCGGCGTTAGAATAGTCAAGATAAAACTCAGTTGTCTCACTGTCTGTAAAGTGCTGGCTTGTATGTCAGAGGCCCTTCCCCTCAACCTTTGATGCATGACTGTAAAAGACTGTTCATTATTGCCAGCTATGAGCGGGTCAATGATAATAGTGCTACATGTGGTTTCCCGATGCTGTGTTTGTGGAGATTTCAGAGAATATGACTGTTGCATGCCCCAAACTTTCAGAGAGTTCATCTAAAGCATTTGCTGTGTATTGTCAATTAGGTCCTATTAACTTGTTAATTACATTTCAGCTATGGTGTAAACTGTAGTTATTGACATCTTTGCTATGTTGCACGGGTATAGGTACAAGTATCCGATACGATACGTTACTACAATAATTTTTTAAAATATTAATATACTGGTACGGCAATATATATTAAATAAAATATTTATATTTATATATATATAATATTTATATATGTACCCCAACTCGAGTCTTATATGTTCTCCCTCTCCATTGCTCATTTTTCTTTCCCATACTCTTTTCTGCTCCTTTTCTGAGAATAAAAGTTTGTTGTTATGTGTAATGATTTTGAGGAGGGCAAAATTGCAAGAGTGAGAATATGCTTTGAGAGATGTAATTGGAGAGAACCGAACTTGAATTTATATCCTAGATATTTCAAGTAGCAGTATTTTGAGGGTGATGGGTATTTAAAAAAAAAAGATACGCCAAAAATACGAATGTAAGCGTATCGTATGAGTATCAGTATTGGATACGGATACGATATAGATACGCCACCAATTTTGGAGTATCCATGCATCATAGCATCTTTGTGCTGGAAAAAATTGGAGTTTTGAACTGGATACACATCTTGAATATATGGCCCATTGAAATTAATACATTGAAGTGTAAAATGAAATCTTCTGAGCACCTTTGTCCTCTGTGTAAGTAATTATATTTAGTATTGGGAGTTTTTCCATCCGTATACTTGATCCAAAGTTAATTATTTTGATACTGAGTTGCAAACAGATGAACAGTATTCTAGTAATGTTTTCTCAACTGATCTGCATCTTGGGTTCCCACTAATAGCAATTCTCTTATCAGCCATCTATGGTCTGTCTATAACTGCCTTAATCTTTTAAAAAATATTTAGCTTATTTTACTACTCAACTATGTTTCAGGCACTGGATACATTCAACGCAGCAATTGTTTCTCCTGTATATTATGTCATGTTCACAACTCTGACTATTGTTGCTAGTGCAATAATGTTTAAGGTATGATAATAGATTCATATTCTTGGATTCCTTCTGTGCTATATCAAAGATGTCTTTTTGTTGGACAATAAATAGGATATGGCACGCTTGACCATTTGCTTTCTTTGATTTCCCTGCAGGATTGGTCTGGTCAGAATATCAGCAGCATAGCCTCTGAGATATGTGGATTCATCACCGTTCTTTCAGGAACAATCATATTGCATGCGACTAGAGAACAGGAACAATCTAATATGCAAGGTACAGAATTACATGTTACTTTCAGTCAGATGCATGCCAATTTCCATTTGTTTGCTAATACATTATACATCCATAGTCTGTCTTACAATCTGGAGTGGTTTCTCTATAGCAACTAAATCTGATGAAGTGGTGGTAACCTTTTTATTTGATGCAGGGACCTTGACGTGGTATATTGATGATGATTCAATGAAGGGCCTTGAGGATGAACGCCTGATCCTTATTCATGGTTCAGATTATCGTGAACGTTGACTTTTTCTTCGAGGTTGATGTAAGAGAACATGTTCTATTAGCAATGCTACAATGACGTGAGCCTGCCCGGGGTCATGATGTGGTTCATTTGCCATGTGGATTGCTTGTCATTTTGACCGTGGAGCTTAGATTCACGCTCCTGTGGTGCTCTACTTTTCTGACCTTTTCTCTGCAGGCTGTTTGCAGCAATTCACAGGAGCCATTTCAAAAGGTGTGATAGGCAAATCGTGATTCAAGTGCTGAATCATTTTCAAACTGAAAATGGGGATTGCTGTCTCAATGCAACAATTGAGATTTTTTGAGTGATCTTCATGGTAATGTTCTATTGTCCATGATAGGTGTTAGCCATTGTAATTTATTTTTTAACATTTTTTTTAGAAAGTTAGCCATTGTTTATGTTATGTACATATTGTTCCCTGTGCGTATTTTGTCATCCAATTACCAGATTCTATTGATTCTTTTCTTCATTGTGGTAAATGATATTGATCCGCTGATTTCTGCTAAATATGCTGAAAGATATTTATCCTCCTGATCTTCTGCAGCAACTGTGGATTAGTTTGTCGGATATTGTTGTGTATTCAATTTTCATCATGGTTTCTTTGTTAAGAGCACTAGCAAATAAAGATGACGTGTTGAAAATGATGTTTGACGCCGCTATGGCCACAGTTTTTCGCATCAAACTAACTAGTGGTGGCGAGTTTGGCGTACTTTTGCATGGCATCTATCTTTTTTAGGCTTTGTTGTTCTATTCTCACTGCCACTGATTGTGGTTTATGTATAGTTCTTTACATTGTTGCTTCGATTCGAAGCGAACTCATTGATAATTTGAATCAGCATATACCGTTTTTGAAAGTTTTTTCTCTCCCCATTGGAATATCCCATTAAGGATTCGAACTAACGTGTCAATGAATATGAGTAAAGCCTTGTCTCTCTCATCTCCATGCATTCCCTTTGTCTCGAATTCTACTTTGGAAGAGGGATTGGGTGGTTTTCGAATTGTGAATTTAATTTTGATTTATTATTCGGACAAATGGTTTTGTATGTTATATATTATATTTTGTTATCATGACTCATGCGATGTAAGGATAATGCATGCAATGTTTACTTTTGAGTTGGAGAATCGGTGAAGTTGATTTTAATCATCTTTATTCTTTTGAAGAAGATAAGTCAGGAATAATTTTATTAGTATTGTATAAATTTAATTATTAATGATAATTATTGAACATAATTCAATTTTAGTATATGTATGTATAGATAGATTTATTTTAAAAAATTGAAAATATTTTATTGCAAATAAAACTTTAATTATGGTAAAAAAAAAAAGAAAGCTTTTTCTTATCCTTATAAAAAGCAGAAAATTGTATTAAAAAAATGAAGAGCAAAGGCGAAATTATGAATTTTATTTTGTGATGGACGAAAACTAATAAATGTAAAATTGATAAAGTTTTCATCCTTTTATGTTAAATATAAAATTATATCTATATTAAAAAAATATTTTTAACATTTTGAAACATTCCAAAGTTGAAAGGTCATAGATTAAAGGAAATTATTAAAAAAATTGTGATAGGAAGTATTATTGAATCAGCTTTTATGCAAACTAAGATTAAATCACTATATATCTCATTGTTATAGTGAGATCTTAAAAGCCTTCACATAGTATATATAGTAGAATTAAATCAATTAATTCTCTATGGAAGTGGTAGTTTGATATTTAAACTCAATCAAGGCATTATTTTTTTTGGGGTACATCAATCAAGGCATCATTTACCAAGATGAGTTTTGAAAAGTTTGACATAGAGAACGTGATAATTGTTGTGGAATGCAAATTTTACTTAAAGTATCATTAATTATTAATTATTTTTATTTTATTATTAACATAAAAAATTTTTAGAGTAATGTTATACAATTAAAAAAATAATCAAAATTTTTGACAAAATTCTGACAAAATAAAAGAATGTTGTTTGATAGAATTAAGTGATGAAAATCACTCATTAATTTAAAGATTAAAAAATATGTTAAATTATTTTGTTTAAAATTTAAAAAAAAATTTATAAATATATAATATTTCTTTTTTTTTAACATTATCATTAAATTATGTGTTAATATATTATTTAATAAATTTAATTATAATAATAAAGGCTTAAAAATTTAAATTTAATTATCTTAATTAAATTTTTAATAATTTTATAATTTATAATTAAATAATAATATAACATTTTTTTTATGAAAAATCAAACTCAACTCAAAAAAAAAAAATTTATAATTTTTTTATATAAACTAAAAATATCACCACAAGTTTTAGCCAATTTAAACCGTATCGTACCCTAAATTTCTTCAAACTGCGACGCTCATACCGAACATCAATACCGAACTATAGGAATGCCAATTACCAACGGCCCATCCAGAAGACGTTAGGTCCCTAGTCACCAGAATAGAGAGTGAAATCAGCACCGTTTAATCATGTTGGCTGGACATCGTGGTCCGACCGTCCACCGTCAGATCCTAAGTGTGTCCCCACTTCATCCTCTCTCTATATATAGTCCTCCACCGCGCCTGATTTCGCTCCCAAGAAACGCAACCTCGTGACCGGTGTTGTGTTGTGCTATAAAAATCGAAAGAGCGAAAGCGAGTTTCAGTTTCAGAAAGACAGAGAGAGAAAGGAAGCAAAGCATGGCGGCTACTGTATCTGCGTGGTCCAAACCCGGCGCATGGGCGCTTGATGCCAAGGAACACGAAGCTGAGCTCCTTCAACAGAAAGACAAGGATGACACTTCCGTTCCTGGGAAGCCACTCGCCGACTTCCCTTCCCTCGCCGACGCCGCCGCCACCAAGCCCAAGAAGAAGAAAGCCCAGACCCTCTCTTTGGCCGAGTTCACCGCTCATGGAGGTCCTAAACCCCCCCAATCCGACTCCCTCACGCAGCAAGATCTCATGATGCTGCCGACCGGTCCGCGCCAGCGAACCGCCGAGGAACTCGAGGGCGACCGGAATCGACTCGGCGGTGGTTTTAGGTCGTATGGTGATCGGCCCCATAGGAATTCTGGTGGTGATGAGTCTTCCAATTCGAGATGGGGTTCATCTAGGGTTTCTGATGAGCCGAGGAGAAACGGTTCGTTCGGTGCTAGGGATTCGAATCGCGAGCTGGCACCGTCGCGCGCTGATGAAATTGATAATTGGGCTGCTGCGAAGAAATCGACCGTTGGGAACGGATTTGAGAGGAGGGAAAGGGATAGAGAAAGAGGAGGTTTTTTCGATTCACAATCGCGAGCTGACGAATCGGAGAGTTGGGTTTCCAACAAGAACTTTGTGCCATCGGAGGGCCGGAGATTCGGTTCGAATGGTGGTGGGGTTGAAAGAGATAGGAGGGTTGGATTTGGGTCCAGCGGTGGTGCAGATTCGGATAATTGGAACAAGAAGAAGGGGGAATTCAACGGTGGAAGTGAAAGGGCTGAGACTGGTAGTGGAAGGCCAAGACTTGTCTTGCAACCTCGGTTACTGTCGGTGAGTAATGAAAGCCAGGAAGCTGCTTCTGGGAATGTGGCAAAGGCTAAGGGTGCAAATCTTTTCGGAGAAGGAAGGCCAAGGGAGCAGGTTTTGGCAGAGAAAGGGCAGGATTGGAAGAAGATTGATCAGCAGCTTCAGACGATGAAGATTAAGGAGACAGTAGAAAAAAATGATGGGTTTGGGAAGAGGGGTTTCGGGTCTGGAAATGGTCGTGCTAGTTTGCCAGACGATCGGACCGAGAAGAGTTGGAGGAAGGCCGAAGCTAAAGATGATCGTCCAAAAAGGTTTGTCAGCAATAAGAATACGAAACCAACTTAGTAGTTCTATGTATTATATGTTCTTAATTGGCTGTGATAGTTGCTGAATGCGTGATTTGTTTTTCCTTTATGCTAATTAGAAGCTTAGGATGTCTTGGAGGTACAATTAGATTCTACAGGCTTCTTTTGATACTGATAGAACATCTCCTAGCTGATCAGAGGGGAAAGGAAAAAGAAGAAAGGGTTAAGAACAGTTAAATCTCTTGTTGTGATGTGCTCAGGTGTTGCTTTGCCGTTTCCAATCTGTTGCTGCACTTTTGACTTTTCTGCTAATAAATGTCCTCATCGATTTAGCTGTGTATATACTACTCTACCTAATACCATGGAGGAAATAAGGTGCTCAGCTTATAACTTGCACCTGTGCGATGTCATCATTGGGATTATCTAATTGTACTTTTTGTCGGTAGAATCCTTTCATAATGTCGTTTTTTTTTTTTCTATCATTAAGTATTTTAGCATCCTGACTTTTGAGGTTTGTAACAGTTTCTTATTGAATCATCCTATATTGGGCTCAGTTTTCTGCTACATTTGATTTTGTATCCTTGTCTTGGTAGTGATATCACTGGGTTGAACATGGTTGATAATGGGTTCCTGTCCTTTTATGTTCTTTATTATGACGATATTGTTTTTAAGCACATAGTGTTACTGTCTCTCCTGGAGGAACCGAATTTTATTAGGCTGAATCATTTAGCCAGCCATATATTTGATTCACGGGAAGATCCTAGCTCTATGCAAGTGGTGGAGTTTCTTTTTGTGACTTTGATTGATTTGGTGTCTATTAAGACCTAGTTTTAACACTTTTGACCTGTTTGCTTTCTGATGCAGTGCTGAGAAAATGGAGGATGGACACGTTGAAGAAAACTGAAGAGCTGTGAATTACTTTTGTCCCTGCAGATTGACAAGAGAGCTGGAAAGGAACATTGAATGTCAAACTTCTTTTTGTTTCCCAATTGAAGTTTTATCCTATTTCTTATATTTTTATTGTGTGACACTATACTGAAACTGTTAAAGACAATTTTGGTAGGTATGCCAGTAGCTTAGGTAGTCTAGTTTTTATGGCTCTGTTTGTAGCCAAATGTGGCCGTAATTTTCGTTTTATTTTCCACCATTTATAATCTGTATAAGCTTCTATTGGGTGAGGAACTGCATATTTTGGTATTCAAGTTCTGTTTTTTTTTTTGGTCGAATGGTATTTATACTCAATTCATATGTTTTTTTCGTGACATATGCTCAGCTCATATTTGTATGTGCATTGGACAGATCAGATATATTCAGATTCCTTTCCATTGTTGAGCATTTGTATATTTTGATTTGATTGGATTCATTATGTGGAATGCCATGTGAATAACAGCCTCATTCATTATAATTCATGTTGTCTGTAAGATGCTGAGAATAATGATCACCTGCCACTAATTTCTCAACAGTCTATAAGCCTTTGGAGTTTATGCTCAATTATCAGCAAAGTTAAAGGTGCTTGGACTTTTTTCGTTGCTACTTAAATTTGTCTGCACCTATTTCTAAAGCAAGATGCTGCAGAGAAATGCAGTTGAGATCAAAGAAATGGTTTGAATTTGTTGGGTGTAGTTACTCAATTCTGCTGTTACCACTAGCTAATTCAAACGGTCTTTTGCTAAGTATTCCAATATATTTTAAAATTCTAATTGATTGAAGGCTCCAATTGAGTTGACGTACTTAAATGTTCAATGGGTTACGATGGGTTGAATGTTGTTTTGGTGCAACTATCGGTCAAATGTTTTGGTGCAACTATGTTGTTTTGTCGGTTTGTCAACCATGGGTCAAATGTATAGCAAAGTGTTTTTTTCCTATGAGGGTGGATTTATTGCGGCTTCCAAACTTGAAGTGGACGCCAGGCCGGCAGTTCTTGCAATTGTAGTAGAGCATGGCGAGCACTGCGTCGGTGCTTAAACACTTTTTTTTTCCCTTTCTTTGATTTATCAATTCACCATGTCTTGAGCATAGTTTAAATGACTTTACAACATATTTTACGGAAAAATGCATAAATATTATCTGAATTTTATGTCATTTTAAAATAGTCATGTTAAACATTTAAATTGAGTGTGAAGTCAATCATCTAAAACTTATAAATTGATCTTTCTGTTCTTAAAAATTGTTCATTACATGACTTATATGTGCTCACTAGTGCACATGATAATATTTAATTTGTCTATATTATTTTTTTTAAAAAATAAAAATTTTCTCCTTCAAATATGATTTTTAGATTATTCATTATTTTCTATTTTAAAAAAAGAAATTAAATAAAAATTTTATTTTTTTAAAAATAATTTAGACAAATTTGCGCATGTATTAATCAACACATGCAAATAATGTAATGAATGATTTTGGATTAATTAGTGGATGTTAGAGTCTATTTGTAAGTTTCAACAAAAGTTTAAAGAACGTTTCATTAATATTTGAAGATTTACGGTCACTAATTTTTTATCTTTAACCAAGGTATTTTTACAGGTATTGTTGAGAGTGGTGGTTAAGTAAAACTCAAAGTTCAAATAGTGTCTACGTATTTGTTTTTTTTTAACATATTTCAAATGCATTAAAATTTCAGGAATGTTAATCTTCTAAGTTTATTTTTACGCACCTAAATTTTGTGACGAGTTATATGATGCATCTCATCCGAATTACATAATTTTGCTTCTGAGTTAAGCACGTGAAAATATATGTTGAATAAGATTATAAAATCTAACCTTTTTTTTTTAACTGCATCTTTATTTCTCTAGCAGAATCGCTCGAGGAGCTTATTTTTCTTTGATGCTAGGGATTTTTTCATTAATGTTACTCGCTTTCATGGCGGCTAACTAATACCCGTCACCGCCATGGCACCATGGTCTCAAGTTGCAATGGCTATGGAGACCCCCCCGTGTCATCATTTGAATCCAAAACACAGATTAACATCAGACCATGACACTCTTTCTTCCTTCTTCAGCTCCCTATTAATATTGGTGTGGATACTGTTTTGCTCCTCTTTCAATGTTGGGATGGCCACGAATCCATGACAATGTGCCAGGTAATAATGATTGATGAATGCCCCTCTTCATGGAACATTTGGAGCAAATCAAAACTTTAGCAATCCTTATACTTATAGTGAACTATTAAAAATGTTGATTTGACAGATTATGCACGATAAGAGTAAGACTGATGGATCTAATTTGGTTCCATGTTCACTAGTATTAAATGAATAATTGAATACCGTACTACTTTTTCCTTTTCAAACATTGAATTTGCACACCTCATTAATACTAGTAGTTGAGGGTTAGAAATGTGCTCTGTTCAGTTCTCATTCACTTCTTCCTCACTTGCATTTAAGGGTTCATCACATTCTGCTCGCTCCAACCCATCTCTTTCTTCTTTGCTTTTGCTCTGTGGGCTTCCAATATTCATGGACTTGCCGGAGAAGCTTTTCTTTGCGGCATTTCTCATTCTGTCAGTGGCCATTGATGGAACTCAGGCAGATGCTATGGTCACTGGCACTGTCATCTGTGACCAATGCAAAGATGGCCAGAGATCACTTTTCGATTATCCTGTCAATGGTGAGATCCAAGCCCTTCACACATTTTTGTTCCTTATCCTTCTGTGGTTGGAACTTGAAAGTAATCAGCTCCAATCACACAAAACATCCTGTGTCCAGTTGATGGGTGTCATTCAATTAATAATATGCATATGGCAACTAATTTGCATGATATTCTTGGATTCTCCCAATAAATTGAATTTCAATATCTATTTATTTACAGAGACCTGTATTTCAAATGTTTTGACTGAAGTTATTGCCTTGCACACTCTTGCTTGTTGCAGGTGCAAAAGTAACTGTGTCCTGTGCTGATAGCAATGGGCAAGTCATAATGTCAAGGGAAGAAACAACTAACTGGTTTGGAAGCTATGCACTGAGGTTCGATGGCGCACCGGACTTGAGTGCTTGTTCTGCCCGTGTCTCAGGCAGTGGACAAGGGTCAATGGGTTGCGGTGAAGGTGCTGGCCCTGCCCATAATCTTAGACTCATGTTTAGGATGTTTGACATGGAGATGTATACGGTGGATCCTCTCCTCGCTCAGCCTGCTCAGCCCCTGCAACACTGCTCGAGATCTTCCAGCTCCGTGCCTGCACCACTCACACCACCCAAGTCTCCACCTTTCAGGCTACCCCCAATGCCTGGACTTCCGCCATTGCCACCTTTGCCTCCAATGCCACCATTGCCACCAGTTATTTTTGCAGAAGCTTCAGCATGTCCGTCCGAGTAAGTTATATAACCAATGTCAATTTTTAGCTTTAGAAAGTGGTTCATAATACAATTTTCTAATAGTGGCAGCCACCAACTGGACCTGTTAAGGCAAGGTTTAAGACTTTAGACTAACCTGCTTTTCAGCATGCAAATAGGACCAATGAAAGCAACAGTCGTCACCATATATTATATATATGCTGCTAATGCACTTGTTTGGCACGAAATCAGAGTAGCAGTGCCACTATTCTACTCAGATAGTTGCATGGGAGATCTAAACCTATCATGGTTTTCTGAGATCTACACCTAACAAAGTTTCTGTAGTAGTTAGTATGTAGAAGTTCTATGCTTCTCAGTTCTTGCACTGAAAATAATTGTAAATGGGCAGGGCATGATTGATCTCGGACAGCATATTGATCCTGAGGAGTTGTCTAGTATATATATGACATGGATTTTACCCTTGTTTGAGATGCTTATATACAACTTGCAGAAGCCATAATCACTAGTTGTTATAAGCCAAATTCAGTAACATGCTAATGCTACCTTGTCCAAAATGAGATTGAGGACTTCATTAAACGGGCTTAATACAAAGATTTTAATGATCTTTGTAATTTGTCAGGAAGTGGACAATGCCAGATTACAAATGCTACTGGAGGGGGGTGAACCCGGACACAAAGGTAGCAGTAGCTTTTGGAATGGTCGCTGCTAGGAGATATGGAACAGACATGACACTGTGGAGTGGGTTGCAAGGGAGAGGAGACCCTTATAGGACTCTTCTAAGAGAAGGGGTCACTGCACTTCTTAACTCCTATAACAGCCTTCAGTTTTCTTACCATCCACTTGGTGTAGTCCAACACATGAATTGGGCATTGATAGGCTCAACTAGAAGTGTCCTTCACACTGCTCTACGCTTCAAGAGGGCTAATTCTGGTGCTGGAAATGTCACATGCAAATTCACCTCTTGCAAATAATTTATAGCCTCCTTGCATTATATATGAATATTTTATAATGTTGTTTTCTTAATCTTTATCCTATATATGGATATTCTATGTTGTATGATTTGTACGGTTATACCTACAACAGCACTTTCCATTGGAGCAGAGTATTTTTTATTAAAATATCTTTACTGTTCTTAAAGATAATTGTTACCACTTACAAGAATCTGAAGGCTTCTCAAGGTAAAGCTCAACTTGTTTTTGGATTTGTTCTGTGTTTGTTCTATGCAGCGTCTCTTCGCCCAATTTCATTAGGGTAGTGAAATAATACATGCTTTGTACAATGTTGAAACTGTTACTCAGAACGCTAGACTTTAAGCACTCTGTAATAGTTCCGTAACTTCCACATGGTTTGAACAAAGCCAGTTGTCACAAATTGAAAATGGTGAATCACCCATCATGACTCTTCTTTCACGTGGCGTAATGAAACCTCAAGTCTTACAAAGCGGCCAATTGTTCTGGTACAGACACAAGTAGTTAGTCCAAATGTTACATAAATAGCGTTATTCTTTTAACCTTCAACCTTGGTAGATGCTATCCTAGGGATGTTTATTACTCTCGTTTTTGTTTTTTTTTTGGGTCGTTGGGGGTGGGGGGATTGAGGGGTTCGGGGGGAGGGGGGTAAGTGTAGTATCGAACCCGGGGTGCGGCTTTTGAAAGACATCACAACTGCCGTTTGGCTACTGACCTTACTGCACTTTCGCTTTTAATACAAGGGATCACTTATTACGGGTCCCAAGCAAGCCGAACTATTTTATTCCGCAGTCCACATTGAAACATTGGGAGGTTAGGCAGCCCATTTGGTTTCTTAGTTTTTGGTCACAAGTTTGGCTAGTAGGATGCAGTTGTCTCAGCATTCCAAGTCTCCTGGCCCGTTAGCTTGAACCTTTCCTGTATATGATGCTGCGGGCAACACTAAAAAATTATGCAACTTTTTTTGCTTTTGCCCTTTCTGGACATCTATATAATCTATATTTAGAGTTCACTTTACAGTTGTAAGGGAATGATTTGCAAAGAATCACTTAATTTATAATGATAAACAAGTGCATATTTTGATAAGTAATGTTATTTAAAAATTAAATTGTAATTCTTATACTTAAAAATATAATTTATTATCACTAAATCAACACCTCATAAGTTGGTTAGAAATATATTATGTTAGCATTTATTTGGCTTACATTATTTATCCAAATTTGTATTTGCCGGTAAGGAAAGGCTTAATGGCTTATAATGCAAATTTGTTAATTACCATTGTTATTCTAATACCGCACATTTTGTTAATCCATATAATGCAGGAATTTATATGGGAAGATTTCACACATGCTACCAGTGGCTACAATGCATGCTAGTACAAGTTCTACAACTATGAATATCACTTTCATATCAAAAAAAAAAAAAACCTTGAACCTTTCTCCTAAATACTCGGTCAGATTTTGAAAACATTAATAAAAAATAATGAATGATGTAGTAGTTACTGTGCACGCTACACATTGCTTAAAGTATTAGTATTAATAAACAACCAGAGCTTCTTTGGTATGATTGGTATGTAAATTTTTAAAAGATTTAAAGAACTCTACTTCAATAATTTTTTAGGTAATATCATAAATATAGAAATTTTAAAAAATATTTTTATTCATCACTAAATCTGCTTTTGACTTTATACATAATTACTTCAATAATTTTGAGAATAAATTTATACAAATATACACATTAATTATATTTTTTTATGTACTTCTTACCATGCCAACCACCGTACGATAAAAGCTAAAAAGGAGCTAAAGTGTAGCTTTTCCTTTGAATTTGAACTTGTTTTCACTTCGCAAATCAAGAGATGGGAACAGCCAAGGTTTTTCTTTCGCTGTTCTTGTTGGCAGTAGTATTCAGAGGTTTGGTCAACGCAATCGACGGTTCAGATTTCACAATCAGCGAAGCCACCGTAGAAGACATCCAAGGGGCATTCACCCGAAACGAGCTCACATCGAGGCAGCTCGTTGACTATTACTTGCGGCGGATCGATGCCCTGAATCCGGTGCTTCGCGGCGTACTGGAGGTCAATCCGGACGCCCGGGATCAAGCGGAGAGGGCTGATCGGGAGAGGCAAGAACGGGGATCGGTGGGGGCGCTACATGGGATCCCTGTGCTGCTCAAGGACAGCATTGGCACCATGGACGAGCTCAACACGACGGCGGGGTCGTATGCGCTGCTGGGATCAAAGGTGGCTCGGGATGCGCACGTGGTGGCGAGGCTCAGAGACGCCGGCGCTGTCATTCTGGGCAAAGCTAGTCTCACCGAGTGGTATGGGATTCGTTCTCTCAGTTTTCCTGATGGTTGGTGCGCCAGAGGTGGACTTGCTGTGGTCAGTGGCTGAAACACTGAATTATTACTTATTTTTCTACTATTTAATAAGTTATTAAATTTAATTTTAATTTACGGTTAATATAAAAAAATTATATTATTATTAATTAACTTGTTAAATTATTAAAAAAATTTCATTTATATGAATTTTTATATTTAATAAATGAGTTTAAATATGATAAGAATTAATAAAAAAAAGTCAATCGCTTCTAATTATTTAAGTATAACAATACATCTTTAGATGATAATGTCACTAAATCAAACTCAACTTCATGAATTATGTAACCTTGTGGTGGTCTAATTAAGTATATAAAATAGATTGTTGGTGTGAAAATTGCATAAAACCCTAGTTAACTAGCAGCTTTTTATTTTTATTTTTTCTGGAGTTAAAGGAGAGAAAAAAGTAATGTGTTGTTTATATTAGTTAATGACCTGGATACTTGAGAAGATAGTTTTAACTTAATTTAAAAAATTGGTCAAGATTAGTCATTAAGGCAATGCATGTAGAAGCCATTATTCATGTATAGTATAGAAGATTGTCCAACTTAACTTTATATTGGATACAAAATTCAGAAGGCGCATAAAATTGAATGGAGATTCAGAGTGTCACTATTGTAATCTGCTAACTTATTTACACCTGCAATTGATAACAGAAAATTTCATTTTCATAGCATACAATAACTTGGTTAATTTATCTATCTAACAAGCAGAATCCTTATGTGGAGTCTGGAAATACATGCGGGTCAAGCTTTGGATCCGCCATATCTGTGGCAACTAACATGGTTGCAGTTTCTTTGGGGACTGAAACCGATGGCTCTATTATCTGCCCAGCTGATCACAACTCGGTTGTGGGGCTCAAACCCACCGTTGGACTCACCAGCAGGGCAGGTGTCATACCAATTTCACCTCGTCAAGATACGATTGGGTAAGAAGTTGCGTTACCTTCACAATGTGCAACTCCTTTTAGCTTGCTTGATTATATTATATATACGAATGTTTTACTTAAATTTTAAACCATGGTGTGTATTTTTGCATAGGCCAATATGCAGGACAGTTTCAGATGCGGTTCATGTGCTTGATGTGATTGTTGGATTTGACCCAAGAGACTATGAAGCAACAGAGTCAGCAGCTAAGTTTATACCTCCCGGTGGTTATAAGCAGTTCCTCAAAAAAGAAGGGCTCAAAGGAAAGAAACTGGGTGTTGTGAGGAATCCATTTTTGAACCCTTATAATGGATCCATTGCCATTTCTGTCTTTGAGCATCATCTCAATGTGTTGAGGTAAAAATAGAATTCACAACACAAGCTCTCACCAATTGCTCTAGAATATTGCTGATTCTTCTGGCCTTGGCTAAGCTTCACTGGCATTGTTTATATATATAGATTGCTAAAATGTAAAAAGGAAGAAAAAAAAGTGAAGTATCACCTTTTATATTAACAATTATGTTGTGTGATTTTTGCAAATTCAAGGCGACGAGGTGCAACTGTGGTAGATAATTTGGAAATAGAAAATTTAAGCATCATTCTCGACCCTTTCCAAAGTGGTGAAACAATAGCCTTACTGGCAGAGTTCAAGTTGTCCATCAACGATTATCTGCAACAGCTCGTTTACTCTCCCGTGAGGTCACTAGCGGAGATTATTGAGTTCAACTTTAATTACCCTGATTTAGTAAGTATATAGTACACCATCATTTTTAGATGGACAATGGCATAAAAATGCCATTACTTTATCAGGCATTACAACTCTTCTCACCCCACCTTTCAAGCTTATTGCTTCAAATATATCATAGAAGCATCTATCATTTGCATAGAATCATGGTCAGAAGGGAATTATATTGGCTTCCCAGTTGTTCAGTTTGATTTCTCAGTAATGAACTGTTTGTGGCCTTCTTGTTGTAGGAAATGACATGTGAGTATGGACAGGATCTCCTTATTGCATCAGAAATGACCAGCGGCTTTGGACAGGAGCAAATTGAGGCAGTGAAGACGATGGAGCAACTATCACAGAATGGGTTTGAGAAGCTAGTGAAGGAGAATCAATTGGATGCACTGGTGACTTTAGGTTCTGATGCTTCCACAATGCTGGCAATTGGAGGCTATCCTGCAATCACTGTCCCAGCTGGGTATGACAGAAATGGAATGCCATTTGGGATCTTTTTTGGAGGATTAAAGGGAACCGAGCCAAAACTGATTGAGATTGCTTATGACTTTGAGCAAACTACTAGGGCAAGAAAGCCTCCCTTTGCTTTTTCGGCTGAAGAAATTTAAAGGGGAATTCTTGCACAGCACTAAAGGATTTCTCTTAAGGTCTTTACTTGGCCATGCTCCAACTTGGGCCACGCTTCAACGTAGGCCACTTGGTTGGCTATTGGCTGCACTCTTGCTTCCTTCAGTTAATGCCTTTTTTCCTTCCTTATCTCAAGGCCCACTGGTTTTTTTTTTCTTTTTGTAGTTTTTATAATAAAAAAATAATTTAATAACTAACTCTTCTCAAATAAATAATTAGTAATACACGAAATTATCAAAATTAACTAATGAAAATTGATTTAACGGGAAGGATTAAATAGCAAATTGCAAAAGATCTTGAGTTAAGACCTTAGAATAGGGTAGCCTAAACTTTTATTCATCAAAAAAAAAAAGAAGAAATTATCATAATTTGTGTAGCTTTAGATTTGATTAATATCAGTTCGGTATCACATGTTTGTCATTGAAGTCATGGTCCAATGCAACAGCTTGGTTACCACTAGTTTACTCACTTGACTTGGCATTTATTCCTGCATGGACCAAAGCACCATTGAAGGCTTCGATTAACTTAAGATTGCAAATAGAATTAACTTTCAGAGAGTCTCACAGCCTCTATGGTGTCCAAATTAACTTCAACTACTACTTACTCAATATCACTGTCAAGATTATACATATTTGAAATTCCATGTGATAGGCTAAAGGGATGAAAGTAGCTTCCGTAGTCGTATAATTTTGCATATCCTCTGTTAACTTATGAATTGCTGGCTGGAACCATGGAGAAGATATGAATGGCAGGACATCGGTGGCAGAAGTGTTTGCAATAAAAGCAGGGGTTTAGTTATCAACAAGTCAGTATATGCACATAAAAATTCAAAGAAGATGCAAGGCAAGCTGCCTCTAAATAGAATGATGGATAAAAAGGAACTTTGTATTCTGATAATCGACCAGGGAACTAGAACAGTGTTGCAATTGATCAATGACCCTCTGCAGCAAGAGATTATACAGAGAGAAAACAAAGAAAAAATGACATTGTATTAAATTGTAATCACTAATCAGTGGCTCATTTCAATAATAGGTCCATATGAAGATTCCATTAGCAGTAGTGAACAAAATATAATTCTTGACCAGTCGTAATGGCCGGCAAAGGCAATGAACTAGTCATTCACATTTTGCTTTTCTTTATATATTTCGAAACAAGAACAATTGCTGGTGTCATAAAATATTTATGCCAACCAATCTTCTCCTGAATGTTCTTATACCATGGCCGGGTCATTAAGCAAAATGCCACAGAACCCAAGTACAAAATTTTGCCCTGGAAACTAGTAACTTCTGCTCGCGCTTATGCAAGTGTAAGATTCTGCATTAGTTTCTGATTTCTCTTAGCTCCCAACAGCTCCATCAGGTCCATGATAGAGACCATCCAAATTATTTAATATTCTTGGAAATGGGTTCCCAAATCTTATTTAATTTACACTTCCGAGCTTATATAAATAGTGAGGTTACCAAGTTTTGGTCATCCAAACAAGAACACTACCGTGTTGATTGAGTGGGTAACTAGAGCCAGATTGCTAAGTTTCATGGCTACCGCATTGTTACTACGCCTGTCTGGCCTCTCATTAATGTTACTTATTCTTTTGACCATATTATCAGCAGTCTTACACCATCACAGCACAACAGTTCTCAATCAAAGAAGCAAGCATAAGTGACGTTCAACTTGCTTTCAAGCAAAACAAACTCACCTCGAGGCAACTGGTTGAGTTTTATCCGGGAGAAATCAGAAGACTGAACCGGATTCTTGGGGGGGTCATAGAGGTGAACCCAGATGCATTGTTCCAAGCTGATAAGGCTGACTATGAGCGCAAAACCAAGGCACCCGCGTCGTCGTTTGGATTGAATGGTATTCCTATTCTGCTCAAGGATAACATTGGAACCAAAGATAAGCTGAACACCTCAGCTGGCTCCTTCGCTTTGCTTGGCTCTGTGGTGCCTCGTGATGCGGGTGTGGTGTCCAAGTTGAGGAAAGCTGGAGCAATCATATTGGGGAAGGCCAGCATGAGCGAGTGGGCTGCTTTCAGGTCTCTTAATGCTCCTAATGGTTTTAGCGCAAGAGGTGGCCAAGGAAAGGTGAGTCAAGCAATTACTCCACATGGAAAAAGTAACAATCCGTTGTTAGAAGCGTCTTGATAAATCTGTTTAGCCAATCATCTCAAGTAGAATGGTAACAATGACATCAATATATTTGTGTTGTGTGCAGAATCCATTTGTTTTATCAGCAGACCCATGTGGTTCTAGCAGTGGGTCAGCAATATCAACTGCTGCTAACTTGGTGGCAGTATCACTTGGAACTGAGACTGATGGATCAATTTTATGCCCATCCAGTTCTAATTCAGTAGTAGGCATCAAGCCAACAGTCGGTCTCACTATCCGGGATCAGGTCATCCCAATCTCTCCAAGACAGGATACTGCGGGGTAAGACTTAAGAGCTATATTTCAAGTCTACAACCTTTGCCCTCTCTTCAAATTTAGTAAACAAATATAATGCTGCATGTGGTTTACTGGTTTATATATCCTTGAATTGAAGCAAGCAATGAAAGCATAAATTAATACAACTGACTCTTCCTTGTTCCGAAATCCCAAACATTATTTGACAATTCTGATTGTCTTTGCTAGGCCCATTTGCAGAACTGTATCAGATGCTGTCTATGTTCTTGACGTAATTGCTGGGATTGACTACAACGATCCAGCAACTATAACTTGGTAAAAATATATTCCTCAGGGTGGCTTTAAACAATATCTTCATCGAAATGGGCTTAAAGGGAAGAGACTAGGAATAGTAAGGAACCCTTCTTTGGCCTTTTAGGAGATTCCAACTTAAACTCGAGCTTTTGAATAGGCATTGAATAGGCATGGCAATGGGGCGAGTAAGAGTGAATTTTCTCTCAGTCTGACCTCACCCCGCATCATTTATTTCTTGTGAAAACTTGTTCCTACTTGTCTCTGCGGGTTTTAAATGAAAAAATCTAAACCCGTCCCGTAGCATAAATAGAGAACTCGCATCCTACCCGCATCTATGATCATTTTAACTATAAATTTATAAAATAATTAATTAAAATATAAAAAAATAACTATAATATGATATAAATAAAATATATGTTTCAAGAAGAATACAAACTCTAACAAGTCAGAAATTAAACAAATGAATAACATGATCAATTCTAAATATAATAAAGTCATAGAAATTACAATATCGGATATGAAGTCAATAAAGAAAATAAAATCCAGCACTTGCTCATGCATAGCTCTCCATCATGCAATCAACTATTGATCATTCTCCTCTTTCTCATCATTAATTGTAATATAATCTATGAAAATGAGAAAAAAATAAAAAAATAGAAATATTAGGAGTGCGGAACGAGACAGGATGAATCGTTTCAAACCCAAACCTATCTCGCCCTGCAAGTAAAATTAATCCTAACCTGCCCCGCCCTTCGTTGGGGAGGGTTTAACCCGCCCCATGCTGGGCACGGCGGTTGGGTACTCGCGGAAACCCTCCCCATGCTGGGCACAGCGGGTTGGGTACTCGCGGATCGGAATATATTTGTCATACCTGCATTTGAAAAGAATTTTCAACCTTAAGGTAAAAATTAAAATAAGTTTAAAAATATGTCCCAATTTGAAGTTCAACAACATTCCATTTTCTCAATCTAATGCACTGATAACATGATATATAATTATCTGGAAACTGAAGGCAAGAGGGAGCAGTTGTCTTAGATAATCTTGAAATAGCCAATATCGATGCTATCTTAAATTCAAACAAAAGTGGGGAAGCAGTAGCACTGTTAGCTGAGTTCAAACTATCCTTAAATTCATATCTCAAAGACTTGGTGGTTTCGCCAGTAAGATTCTTGGCTGACGTTATAGCCTTTAACCTAAAGAATGCCGATCTGGTATGTATCAGCAAAGTTTTCTTAATTTCACTCTTAAATTCAATCTATGCCTACATCAAAGCTCATTCAGATTGACTCATGTATTTAAATAACTGTCACTTAGGAAAAGATCAAGGAGTTTGGTCAATACATCTTCTTGGCGGCACAAGCAACAAACGGGATTGGTGTCACTGAGAAGGCAGCCTTGGCCAATTTGGCAAGACTATCCAGAGACGGGTTTGAAAAATTGACGAGGGACTATAGACTTGATGCGTGGTGACTCCTGGTTCAAAAGTTGCCCCTGTTCTTGCATTGGAGGATTCCCAGGAATCAATGTCCCGGCAGGATATGATAGTGATGGGGTTCCATTTGGCATAAATTTTCGAGGGTTGAAGGGCTCAGAGTCGCTGCTGATTGAGATTGCATATGGGTTTGAACAAGTAACCAGATCAGGAGGCCTCCTTCACTTTAACCTTCAAACTTTAAGATTACGAATCCTATTCAAATGCTATATTCCGCTTTGTCCTATTGGTTAATTTATCACAATAACTACGAGTCTGTTATATGGCCCATTTGAGCAAATTTACGAATAATGTATCTCGTTCTCCAAGCTAAAATGAGTCCTGTATCTCCTTTTCTCTATTTGGCTTAATGATGGCCTGAGGCCTCTAATCTGTGATTACATGCCCCTCAACGACATAATATAAAAAATAAAAAAGGGTTTTTTCCATAAATAAGTTGGTATCTTTGAACTCTATAAAGAAACTAGAAAATTAGGACCAACGAAAAATTCAACCACTCTAAGATAGAATACTTAACTGAGTCATATTTTTCTGGTGAAGAATTGAATGGTATACTTGGCAATTGCATTGGATGTTGTACAGTTGTAACTATTCTAAATAATCGTTTATACTCGCCAATGGAGCACTTATAAAGAGTTTCTGATGATTTTAAACTTGAATAATAGCAATTAAATGGCTAGATATATTTATCTGCCACTGAACAAATGCTAAATAGGTTTTTATACTTGCCAATAAAAGATTAAATGAATATTGTAGTTTACGTGTTTCTCTTTCCATCTCTTAATTGTCCAAACTAAGGTTTTGGAGTTTCAAAAACTAAACCAAACAATCTCCTTATCAGTTGGCGGCAGTATATATTCGTTCATACGAGAACCAAAACAATCATGTGTTGTTAATTGCAATTAAATTATTAAAATTTGATTCATGTGTTATTGTAACGGATTCTTTGACAGCACTGCAGCGCTGGCATTACTACTAGAGTTAGGTAGGTAGGTGCTTCGAATGTCTTTTGTTAGCATCTTTTTGAATGCGAGGTTGGTACGAAACTTTTTTCATGTCAAACATCTACGGTAATTTGTTTCGTGCGTCTCAGCTGTCAATTTTAACAGAGTTGGTTTGGATTGGGGATATAAGATGGAAATGAGTAGAGTGAAACAGAATAGTAAAACATATTATTGTTTGAGTTTTTAAAAATAAGATAAAATAAAATAAAATTTGATAGTTTTCATTTAATTCTATTCTATATTCTCATTTTTATTTTTTTTAAATTGAATAGTAAAAAATAAAATAAATTAATAAGTCTTGTCACTTTATCTATTTTTATTAATTTTTATTAGAATTTTCAAATAATATATTAAGAATTTCTTTTCATTTCATTATTAAATATCTAAATAATAATATGAAAATTTTATTTTATTTTATTTTATTTTTTTTCATTCTATTCTATTTCATTCTCCTCCTTATAAATATTCAAACAAAGCTATAGGGTTCCAACTTCAGTGCCAGCACGGCCAACCACTTTATTGAATTCCTAGCTATGCAAATGCCTGTGTCAGTGTGTGCACTGAGCCATTTTTGGCTCACCAATTTTGGGGTTTAAGTTAGAAGTAAATAGCAGAGCTGTGAATTACCCATGTATCCTTGACGTATATAAGATTAGTTTAGGCCATGTTTTGCCAATGCGGTTATATATATGTGGCTGATGGTGTAGTGGGGCTGCATGGAGTTGGACATCACTGCACTCCATTCCTTCTTTATTTACCCCTTTGAAAGTTTTAAAGAGGATCGAGTAGAGTGGCTTGTAAACCATTGTCTCCTTTCCCTTAATCCACTACTTCATTTTCTTTTTTTTCCCAATTAATCATTCTCTCTCTCATCTTTTCTACGGTTGCTAAAGCAGCTAAACGACCACGGGCGCCCCCTCATTAATGAAAAAAATATAAGCTCATGTGCACAAGTGGACCCCCTTGGGCCTAGGCTTTGAGAAAACAAAAAAAGAAATCGTTGTTTGTCTAATGTTGTTAAACGGCCTTTTGAACTTTAATCTCCGTGCACGTACGCAACACCTAGGAAAAGCAAACCCACGCCTGACACGTCAAGGGAAATTAAGAAAAATGAAGAAAGGCTCTTGTGGCCTTTCTATATAAACAAGCACTACCTAACGGGCGAAGGAAAAGCCATAACTGTTCAGCGCGGAAAAGAAATCAAAGCTTCATTGCCTGAGAAGTGAGAAGCAAAGTGATTAGAGACAGATGTCAAAGCAAAGTGTGCTCGTGATGCTTACAATATCCCTGTTAAGCGTAATGGCAGTGATGCCATGGGCTCAAAGCTTCAAGTTCAGAGCAGAGAATTGGGGAGCAAGTGTTGAAGCCGAGAAGGAGACGGTGACGAACCTGCACTTCTATTTCCACGACACCCTCAGTGGCCGAAACCCGAGTGCTGTTCGGGTGGCCCAACCCGCGGACGCGTACAAATCATCCCCGACCCTCTTCGGGGCCATCATGATGGCGGATGACCCGCTGACCGAGACGCCCGACCCGAAGTCCAAGCTGGTGGGGCGCGCCCAGGGGCTCTACGGGTCGGCGTGCCAGCAGGAGGTGGGCTTGCTCATGGCCATGAGCTTCTCCTTCACGGACGGCGTTTACAGCGGCAGCTCCGTCGCCGTCTTGGGCAAGAACGCCGCCCTCAACCCGGTCCGCGAGATGCCCATCGTGGGTGGCACCGGCCTCTTCCGCATGGCACGTGGCTACGCCGTCGCCAAGACTCATTGGTTGGATCCCACCACCGGCGATGCTATTGTTGGCTACAACGTCACCGTCGTTCATTAACCTCGCAACTCTATATATACAGTATATGAAATTATAGTTTCGTTTCTCACATACTTTTCTTATATTATTATTATATGATAGTTTAAATTTATCATATATTTCGCCTAATATATGTAAACATGGTCTATGGCATTCATTTGGTACCTCTTGTCATGTTTTCTTCTTGCATTGGCACCGTCTTATCATATCTCACGGTTCCATTTTGATCAATCAATAAAACCTTTATTAGTTATTTTTTCTTTTTTTTTTCGTTTTTCCGAACGAATACGAACACATTTTATGAGAGAAGCAAATAGAATAGAAAAGGTTTTGATTTCATTCAACAACAGAATCGGGGTACAAGTAAGTATATATATATATATATATATAGTATAATACAGTGGAGTAATTCAAAATTTAAAATATCAAAAACAGCTCCAAAAATTAAGGAGATAAATTCGTAGAAGTTATATAAAGCAAGAATCATTGTACAATTAATTTTTGATTAGGCCATAACTCTGATTCATTTTGCATTATAATAAGTTGTACATTTTTTACGTGATCTCTGTAGATGTATTATTAACTTTTTAAAAAAATAATATATTTATAACATAATTTATTAAATTTTTTATATATTAATTATTAAATAAAATATTTAAAATAAGTAATACTTACTTACAAAATTTTCATAAAACTTAATTGATTTAGTCTTACTAGAAGTATCTAAGTTGTTTCTTAGTTGGGTTGAAGTCAGGCCAGTCCAATCCCGTTCGGACTGTATTCAGCTTATCCCCATTTCAGCCCAACTCGTTAGTCCATTTTCTGAGTTACAAACCATCAGGTTAGCCCAACTCTGTCAAATTACAACACCCACGCATACTTCGATGTGTCAATTATACGTCCTTGGCCGAAAGTGCAGAATATGTGTTTTTGGCTAATTCCTTTCTGCAAGTAATGAAGAAAGCAATTTAATTTAATTTACAGTTAAAAATCATCTTATCGAAACCCAACTTGTTTATTGTTCAGCCACACTTTACCTCTTTAATTTTTCAAAAAAAAAAATGTAATAAAGTCGTGATTTATTTTAGAATAAATTCTCAATTTGATCCTTTAAAAATTAAGTCGATATCATTTTAATTCTTCAAATAATATTAATATTAATTTAATTCTTAAATCATAAAAGATGAACATTGATAAAATCTCTTTTATATATAAATAAAAATTAAATTAATATAATTTTTATGATTAAAAAATTAAATTAATAATAATTTTATATAACTAAAAAATTAAATTAATAATATTTTTTAATAATTAATAAATTAAATTAATATAAATTTTTTAAAAAAATTAAAATAATATCTCTTTTTATGATTTAATAATTAAATTAATATTTTTAAAAAAATTAAAATAATATTAACTCAATTTTTAAAAAATTAAATTAAAAATTTACTCTTCATTCTCTCTGAGACAAAATTATTTGAGGATTAGTACTACCACAGCATGAACTAACAATTAGTGGAATAAAAGGAAATAAAATAACATTACCAAAACCGTGTATAATATATATATATATATATATATATATATATATATTCTCAATTTTTGCTATTTTTTTTTCTTTTCTATTTTCTATCCTGCCCATTCTCAATCATCGAGGTTTGAATTACTATTTTAAATTCGATGCTAATTACAATGTTAGAGGAATGTCATAACTCGTATTAGAAGGAGATAGACCCGGAAGGTGTCAAAATGGGAATTGAATTACGACGTACATAACAGAGTAGGAATCGAAATGCTGCTATTGAAAGGGCTGCGGCTCTTGGGGCAACCATTTCGACATACCGCAAAGTGGGGGGAAGATTACTATTCACAGGCTGGTAGCCTAGCACTTCACTGTGGGGTTTTGATAAGACTTCATGGGGATGGGGATGATGACTTAACAATCATTTTAGGGCGCAGAAAACTTCTGTTCAACATGTTTCAGTGACCACTCGACATGCTCAAACGGCAAAAGTTGAGATTTGTTGACGTGAGACAAGGCACCCATTCAGTTATCCACAAGTATTATCATCAGATGTGTTTCGAGAGTGGCTCTTGACTTGGACACCAGGGAACCAAAACACGAGTGAACCAAACGAACTTACACTGTTTTCAAATAGAATAAATGCATTAACTAACGACGACCGACACCGCTTGCTTGAATATACTCCAAACAGAGAGGAAAACTAAATAGTAGAGAAGTCAAGCATATTGCCCTTGTCCTGTAGTTCTTGTAATATGTATGCCGACCATGTTGGATGCATCAAGCCCCGCCATCAAAGGCCTAAGGGAAAGAAAAATGCACTACAAGATCAATTATTAATGCAAAAGAATAAAGCACCCTGTTCATCCTTGGAACTTAGTTGGCAGAGAGTTCCCAATGACCTTTTCTGATAATTTAAAGTAGAAGTCGTGTTAATCTGATGGACACAAATCATAGCATTGGATTGGTCTGTCCTAAAAGGTACTGGGCAAAACCAATTAACGAGATAATAATTCTGAGAGGATGAACGACTATCAGAATGTGAAGGAAGTGCAAGTGACAAACATTCTAAGCCAGAATTTACACGCCCGCAAGTAAAGCATGTATATGTAGAAGACTTGAATAAAAAGATGCATTACTTGGAATCCAGTAGCATAATGTAACAAAAACACCAGAAGAGAATATCTAACAAGGGGCACTACATCGACTATGATCAAATAAGAGATACTTTTGGGCATAGAAAACATAAAAATGCAACTTAGTATCACTCTCACTTCATGGCGACCAGCAAGAGATGCCATCTTAAAGTTATTACCTATTACCGTGCAAGTGCTGCAGCTTGCAAAACCTAACGTTATCATCATCATCATCATTGTCCGAACTGCAATTGTTGAGGATAACCAACTAGCTTCTTGAGTAGAGGGATGAGACCAATCAAAGCTATTTGAAGCTGTTCCGAACTATTTAATCGAATGCTGATTTGTCCTGCCCCTCGGTTGTTCAAATTGGCCCGGGCAATGAGGTTTGTATATCGTCCAACTGGGATCTGTGATTGTACATTGCACCCAACAGCAAGATCTCCATGCCAATCCATAACAGAAAGCCCAAGAGTTGATAATGAACGCCCCAGAGGGTAATCTTTATCCCTCAATTGGGCCTCCAAACTGCCGCCATAAGCAACATCTCCACGCCCTGCCATTGCACCACCAGAAATAACCAGCTTGAATCGCTTATTAGCAACCAATTTGTCTTCAACCTTCGCTCCAGCTGACAAGGCATCACCGAGGAGAGTAAATGAGAGACCAGCAGTTGCCTTATTTCTCCTAAAATTACTAAATCTTGTCTCACTGCGTAATGTATAAGCTAAGTCCTTCCCAACAGTCTGCATATCGAAACCTAATGAAGTTGCTTTCCCTTCCCCATGCTTAATTGAACTGGCTATTTCCATCTGAACATTAGCATCCTTTTTATCCTTAGTAACCTGACCAGTGAAAGACAGAGGTATCTTGTCATTAAGAACGAATAATCTTTCAACATTTAACCCTTCATAACCCACATCATGATCCCATCCATGGGTTTCTAGGACAGGTCTTACAAGCCACTGGTTCGATGAATCAAGATGACGATACCGATGAGTGGGATTATCAGAATCAAAAGAAGCAGGCAAGGCCAAATCTGGCATGGGAACAGGAACAGAAGCTGCAACACCACTTTCTTCTTCCGCATTTTCACCATAGTCACTTGGCAAATCTTTTACTGATTCTACCATTTTCTTCATCATCTTCCGTCGCTTTTTTTCTTCCTTCAATTGTTTCTTCATCAAAAGCTTTTCTCTGTACTCTAACTCATCAAAATATGCTTTCTTCTGAGCCTTAGAGAGCTTTTCCAACTGGGCCTTTGTTAAAGGTTTAAATGGTGGCAAGTCATCAAGTTCTGTTTCATCATCAGAATCTGATGATTCATCAAGGTCGTCATCAAGACTGTCTTCATCACCAAACTGCTCCTCTGGCAACTTTAATTGCGGTCTTGATTGGAGAAGAGATGACAGAAGAAAAGGTAATGGAGGTGCTCTTGCTCGAGCTGTATAAGGCTTTCCAGGTGGACTATCTTGTAACTTAAGAAGAGCATTTGCTTCGGCCAGAATTTTTGATGCAAAAGATAAAAGTAACAAATGAGGTTTCCAAACCTGGCCATTTGGCAACACTCTCTGGCCAGCCCTATTTGTTCGGCATGCAGAGTGGTTCTCCACCAATGATACAGGATTCATGAGACGCATATCTCCAGCTGCTTGACGAATGGCTTGCTGCACAACATGAGAACGCTGAGTGACAAACATGTCATAACTGGAGGCAGTACCATTAGGGCCATCAGGTGGAGCTGATGCCGCATGAGTCAGAAACCACAATAGCATTGAACCATATGGATGGTCCGAAAATATCTCTGTAATTGTGCGTAAGAGTGGCATATCACTAAAATCCCTGCTCTGCATATCTAACCTATCAAGATACAACACAATATCAGGCGGCATTTTCTTAATAAAGCGCTTCACAGTGTGCAGGATCTTCTCATTACTGTCCGTTGGTCTGACCAGGAAGGTAGAAGACCCGGGTATCAATGACCCGTACCTTGAATGCCCTGCACAGTTCCCACAACATCCTGAACCTTTTTTGTTCCCATATGAAAAGCACTAGTATTAAACTTAACCTCATCAAAAATAGAATTGATGGTTGCACTTTTACCAACTCCTGTCTTTCCAAGAACCATTATCGTACAAGAGAAATCAAGTGGCTCCTGACCTGCTGCTTCGAGCTGCTCAGCCATTGCACTAGCGCGATCAAAGCTAAAAGCACCAACACGGCCCCCATTCCTTCCTCTGAGTTGCTCAGCCAGTCCTAGTCTATACAAAACTTGTGCTACAACAACATTGTGGGGAGTCTGCCCAAGCCTATGAGCTAGTCGTAAAAACTTCACCCTAATCATCTGAAGTTTCTCACGAGTCTCATCATACTCCTCGGCCTCCCCATTTGAGGAGTCCTCAATTTGTTGGGACTGCATATTAGATACATTACCATTCACACGAGGCTGCTGCACTACCCGAGATGCAGGTTCCAATAATGGGGCTGCACGGCCAAGGCCAGCTGGACGAACAGGTGCAGGCCCAGTAGCAGCAGATTTTTCAGATGAAGAAGCAAGCTCTGCTGCAGGCTGACTATTCTGTTCTCTAGTCACTTGAGTGGTTTCCTTCTCTTTTGCATTCTTCTCCTGCATCTTTTCAGGCTCCTCAACCGCAGAAGAGTTGTCATGACCACTTTGAATATCTTCATCATCAGAAATCTGAGATCGATAATCCTTATTAGTTACTTCTTTCAAAACAGCTGCACTTGCCTGAACAGTCGGTATCTCATCAGCAGAAGAATTTTCTAAAAAGGATGAGCTTCCAGAAGCTAGCATCACTTCCCTTTCCTCCGAAGTTTCATGTGGGTTAGGAGAAGCTTCTCTTATTTCATCATTTGCTTCCTGATGCTCTGAGTCTGATCCAGCTTTAGCTCCCTCGTTCCTATAATCTCTGCATTCAGTACTCTGACCGCCAGAGATGCTCATTTCTTTGCCATTTCTATCCTCATGGCTTATACCACTACCAAAGGTCTCATCCTTCATATCCCTTATTACTTCACTTTGATGTTCTAAATCATTATGAGCTGAATTGCCATTTATTTCTTCACCAGTATCATCTTGAATTTCACTATAAGGATCACCCAACGCATTCAACTGCACCTCTGTCTCGTCATCTCCAAATTCAGGATCCAAGCCACCCTCCTTCAAATTGCCAGCATCAGTACCTTGGATTGATATCACCTCATTAGATTCAGATTCCACACGAGACTCAGTAACAACATAGTCTCCCTTGTCTGTGCTTCCATTTTCCAAGATTATACCCCCATTTAGTCTAGGAGTCATGTATTCAGAATCATCATTTTCAGCCTCCTCACTCACTAAACCAGAATTTCCATCCACCATGGCTCCATTCTCCTTAACTACCATCTCTCCGTTAGTGTTTGACCCAGATACTTCCTTTCCACCACTCCAGTCACTACTCTCCAACTTATCATCCCTCGTACTGTAGGACTCATCACAAAATACTCCATCTCCAGTCTCTCCAGATTCAACTCCATCCAGATGAACACTATCAAGCCCCTGCCCATCCTTATCCAGCTCCTTGTTAGCAATTACTTCAGCCTCCCCCTCCACATGTTTCCCAGACTCACCAGCAAACCCAATTGCCTCCTCAAAGTTCTCCGGCCCCAGTACAGCATCAGGATTTTCATCAACCAAAGGTGAAGCGAATGCAGCAACAGAGTCAATATCATCGTGTTTACCAACAACAGCATCCCCTGGATGGAAGTTTGCTCCCTGATCATGGAAATGCTCTTGCGGCTCCACTGCCTCCTCAAAAACCTCCTCTCCTTCCAAATCCTTCAACTTATCAGACCCCACGATATTCTCCCCGGAAACCCCATCGTCCACTCTCTTCTCCTCTCCCTCGCGATAACCATCCAAAACATCAACCCCATAATCCATAACAAATCCTCAATGTCGCTTCAAACCCTAGATTCACCAAAAATCAGAAATCAGAAACCCATTTAACGGACGAGTTGGAAAGTGAAGTTGGGGGAGGAAGCATGGGAACATCGAGATGATTTATTCGCAAGTCTCAATAATAAAATCACGATCGATACCAAATATATTACACGTAACAAATTGAGGATGCAATACGCTACAATAAAAAAGAACCAAAAAAAAAAAAAGAATCTCGATGGTGCACAGCAATGAATTAACAGAAACGGGTCAAGAGAAGCGCATCCTTAGAGCGGTGATGGGTTTGGTTTCTATTAGGGTTTTGCACAATCAAAAGCATTAAATAAAAGTAAATAATAGGAGAAATGCTAACCTGTTGAATATGGGTGGATGAGGGAGAGTGAGGAGGTGCTAGAGAGAGAAAGGAGTGTCTGTGAGTGTGAGTTGGGTGACACGGAATGGAAGAGAGGATATTCTCTTTCATTCATAAATCATGGGTCAGAATACGCCCTCCTTCTTCTTCTGCTTCTTCTTCTTTTTGCCTTTCCTGAAAAGTATCGTGTCATATATATTTTGTAGTAGAAGGTGGAATTAAGGATAAGAGTTGAATGAAGGGGTGGAGATGAGTGAGGAGTCTATAGATCGGACGGTAGAGAAGGGTGCACAGGTATCATCGTGGATTGCACCCATCATGATGATGTGGACCAAAAGCAGAGCAAAAGGGTCCACCTGTTTTTGATACATACAAACACAAGCCATGTGGTGGGGAATACCTATGCCTTGCGATTCCACGTTGGTTGTTATGTTGGGAGGGAGCCAGATCTCAGCCGTCCGTGGCTCTGATCAGAACAGGAAGCACAGCGGACCATGAATGGGCGCTTGCATTGTATCCATCACGTGACTCTCACGGGACAGAATCTGTGATCCTTTTGTTTGTTTTGTCATCTTTAATCATATCATTCACTGCTTTTATAGTTGTACCCCTGTAGAATGAGAAAACCTAGTGGTGGGCTAGTATAGCAGATCAGACACTGGCCCATCACAATGAGGATTGAAATTGAAACATTCCAGCCTATTAAAAGTCTTAACCGAACTTGTTATCAGATCTGAGAAATTTTTTTATAGATTAACATAAATAAGTTATAAATTATAAATTAAATTAATAAAAAAATTGACATGTTGTCAAATAAGTATATATAATTTATGTAAATTAAGTATACATAAAGATATATGTGTGTTTGAAATTATAAATTTTAAAATTTGATTTTATTTATAAATTAAATTTTTTATTTAAAAAATTATAAAATAAAAATTTATATAATTTAAAAATTCATAAAAATTTAATAAATTTTAATTAAGTTGATTTAAAAATATTCTTAAAAATAAAAATATTTAGTGGAATTAAGTGAATTTTGTATAAATTTATTATTTTATCTTTAATATAGAAATATAATAATCATATTACTATAAGGGTAAAAATATAAAAATTTTAAAATAAAATTAATTCTATTTTTTAATATATTTTAAACATAAAATTCATATTTATAAAAGTTTATAAATATAAAAATAATTTTTAAATTTAAATTAATTTAATTTAATTTAATTCTAATTTTAATTATTCTAAACACGGTCTTAATAAATTATTCTTCAATTTCTATCAGAGTGAGATTAGTTCACATAATCTTATATATTTTTATGTTTAGTGTTTTTTTTTTCTTGACTTGGTATTTTTATGTTTAGTTGAACACCCATGAACATATATAAGGTATTCAGTTTTTAAATTTTGAGATTGTTGTGCGCTTTAAAATGAAAATTTTGTATGGCTAAACTTACTCGATCATCGAAAGCCGAATGGAGGCCCATGGGTTTGGAATCCAGATATGCTGACAGAGGCCGAAGCAAGAGCCACCGGTGTTGACCCATATTGGTTTCGGGTTCAGCCTGACCCACCAAACTGTGCAGCGATTTTTAGCCTAGATACGCCGTCCATGGTCGCCGCCGCCGGAGCCGGCTCACCGACTCCACTGGTTCAGTTTGCGTCCAATTCAGCAGCAAAGACATAGATGATGAAGGGCAAGTCTCACGCTTCACATTCACATGGTCTTTCTCTGCAATGCCATCTCTCTCTTTCCCAACTCTCAAGTGCTTCACACCACGCCGCCACAAATCCAATAAGCCACGTCTCATCAATCTCTGCATCGTCAAATCCCTCCTCAGGGCCTCATCCCAGGGCCACCTCTCACAAGCTGTTTCCTCTCTCGACCTCTTACACACCAAAGGCATTCGCTTGCCCTCCCGTGCGCTCGCCACTCTCTTGCGCCAGTGTTCCAGCACCAAGTCTTACAGAGAGGGCAAATTGGTTCACCTCCATTTGAAGCTCACTGGTTTCAAACGACCCACTACGTTTTTAGCCAACCATTTGATATGTATGTACTTCGGGTGCGGCGATCACATTCAGGCACGCAAGGTGTTCGACAAAATGGAGGTAAGAAATTTGTACTCTTGGAACAATATGCTTTCTGGATATGTTAAACTGGGGATGATGAAGCAAGCAAGCAGTTTGTTCCATAAAATGCCTGAGAAGGATTTTATATCATGGAATACAATGGTGGTTGGATATGCGCACAATGGGATGTTTGATGAGGCTTTGAGATTTTATGGACAGTTGAGGAGATTGTCTACAGGATATAATGAGTTTAGCTTTGCTGGTGTCTTGATTGTTTGCGTAAAATTGAAAGAATTTGAACTTTCTAGGCAGATCCATGGGCAGGTTTTAGTTGTCGGATTTTCGTCCAATGTGGTTATAACAAGCTCCATTGTTGATGCTTATGCAAAGTGTGGAAAGATGGAAGATGCAAGGAGATTATTTGATGATATGCCTGTGAGGGATATTCCTGCTTGGACGACATTAGTTTCCGGTTATGCCACATGGGGGGACATGGAATCAGCTGCTGAACTGTTTAATCATATGCCTCAGAAAAATTCATATTCATGGACATCTTTGATTGGTGGCTATGCTAGAAACGGTCTGGGTAATGAAGCACTTGGAGTGTTTAGAAAGATGATCAAGCATCAAGTTAGACCTGATCAATTTACATTTAGTAGTTGCCTCTTTGCTTGCGCCAATATTGCTTCAATTAAACATGGTAAACAAATACTTGCCTTTTTGGTTCGAAATAACGTCAGACCTAATACTATTGTTGTTAGTGCTATTATTGACATGTATTCAAAATGTGGAAGCTTGGAAACTGCCAAGCGAGTCTTTAATTTCATGGGAAATAAGCAAGATGTAGTGTTGTGGAACACGATGATATCAGCGCTGGCTCACCATGGCTACGGTATGGAAGCAATAGTGATGCTAAATAATATGCTAAGATCAGGAGTGAAGCCAAATAGGGCCACTTCTGTTGCCATTCTAAATGCATGTATTCATTCAGGTCTTGTGCAGGAAGGGCTTCAGTTTTTCAAGTCCATGACTTATGAGCATGGTGTTGTTCCAGACCAGGAACACTGTGCATGCCTAATTGATCTTTTGGGTAGAGCTGGATGTTTCAACAAATCGATGAAGGATCTTCAGATGCTGGATTGTAAGCCAGGGAACCATGTTTGGAATGCTTTGCTTGGTGTATGTAGAATGCTTGGAAATATAGAACTTGGAAGAGAAGTAGCTGAATTTCTTATTGAATTGGAGCCTCAATCCTCTGCTGCCTATGTATTACTTTCAAGTATATATGCTGCACTTGGGAAATGGGAATTGGTTGAGAAAGTAAGACAACTTATGGATGAGAGACATGTGAAAAAAGAACGGGCCATCAGTTGGATTGAAATTGAAAACAAGGTCCATGCTTTTACTGTATCAGATGAGTCACACCCTCTGAAGGAAACCATATACTCAGTTTTGCAGAACTTAAGTAACCAGATGGAAGACAATGTTCCATTACCTAACTTTGAAATTTGAAAGTTAGTAAAATCTTTTTTCAGTAGATCATTTTTTTGTAGAGCAGGAATACGGTTTCCATAACTTGGTTACTATTTTTTTTTTTATGGCTGATTCCTTATTCTGCAGGGTTGAACCACCGCACATTGGTATACTTTGTGTAAGATGTTACCCCCAAAAAAATAAGGGAGGAATGCAAAGGGGGGTTGGTGGGGGAAGAAGATAGTTGATATGACGAAAGCTTTCTTGCTTCCTTTGTTCCCATTGTTTTATGAATTTTTGTGTATTTTTCTCCAATGAAAATAAAGTTTAAGAAATTATTTTGCCATATCAATGGATCTCTTATTATTTTTTGGTGACATGCGCATGCAGTTTGATGGTTTCGTTCTGCTGTGCCTAACCCAAGCAAGGCATGGGGAATTGAATTGGATTCGTCATAGTCATGGGATGATCTTTTTTTCTTTTATCCTGATTGCAGCTTACAAAGCTTCAAATCTATCTGTCAATTCTTTTACATAATGATCCAAATGCTTTGTCACAAATTTTATGGATTATTTGTTCGCATGACCGAGTAAAATGATTTCAAGCTGCCAGAAAAGTTTCATGTTTTGGCTTTCACTTTCACTATTTAGCTTAATGATATCGCTATTGTAAATTTGTAATAGAACTGATAATTGCAAAATACAAATTATACTTTTGTGATTGAACTTTCGTCTGCAAATTGGAAATTAACGTCGGAGGCACCAGGGGTCTTCGTTGAGTTACATCAACTAATAAATTTACAAAGTTTTGACTCACCATAACTATCGAATTGACAAGCTTAGATTGGACTTATGAGTTGAGTTAAATTTTAAAATCTTCAACCCTCAAATGATGATGGGTCAGGTTGTGATCAAAAAATTTTCAATCCCACGGTAATGATGATGCGATGTCAATGGAAGAAGTTAGATAACAATAAATTTTTGAGAAAATTGACAATGAAAATAATTATTACAGTTATTCACTTGCTATAAGAAGATAGTTACTTAATACTTATTAATACTTGTGTATGTTTAAGACTTTTTATGTTTAAGTCTTTAATTTGTTTAAAATTTGTTGAAAGGCTTGGTATATTAGTTTTTATTAATACTTGTTATTATGTATAATGAACTTTAAATTTTATATTAATTTTGATATTTATTTTAACAGATAAGATTTTTTAATATATGTTAAACCTACAAATTCAACCCATTGTAGGTTAGGTCTGATTTTTGAAAAAAAATAAATCCTCTAACTTAACCTAACTCAAGCCACTACTTTAATGAATAAATTAGGTGTACAAGTGCCTCTTTGGTTTAAATGGTAACCAACGTGACATTACAATCCATGTAAAATGTGTAGTTGTGATTTAACACGCTATCCAAAATGTGTTTGTTAAAAGGAAATATACCCTTTCTTCTTTCAAACATGCGTTCACATTGAAAAATAGTTAAACTAAACATTCTAAAAGTACGTTAAACCCAACTCAAGTCAATTCACAGACAGTGCGAGAAAGCACCACCAAGCTTCATTTTGCCGTTCCTTGTGTGATAAATTTATTTTCTGTTTTCTTTTTTTTTTTAAGTGTGAAGATTCCTAACTAACATTGTTGATTAGGCTGTCAAGCTGAATCCCATAATTTAGGGAATATTATCAAGCGAAGGGTTGTTGTAAACATATTCGGCTTGAAAAAAAAATTATTAATGAGAAAGTACTTAACCATATGACTCCATTAAAAATTATCCTTTACCAACTGCTTTTATTTCTATGTTGTTGGCTTATTGACTCAATAATATTCCTTTGAATATATTATTGAATTATGTTCATTTCGAATGTGTGATTATCCTTGTCCACATTGATCATCTAAATAAATAATCATCGTCTAAATTATTGTTGTCAGATGCTGTAGTGCTATCAATATAAGTTTGATTTTCTCTTCTATTCTTACTAATTAATTGCGTATGATTATTAAAAAAAACAACTATTTATTTCAGGCATTTGTTAAATAGTTTTATAATTATTAAATAAATTATTCATAACCAATGTTTTACTCTTGTTATATATTTTTGCATTGGTTTTATAAATAACGATTTTAAATGTTTAAAAATATTTTTAAAATATCTAATACTTATTTTTGTGCTAATTTATGCATTAATTTTTTAAATCAATATGTGATTTATTTCAAAAAATAAGTACAGTGTGTATGTAATATAACATATTTCTTTATTTTAAAGTTTGAACCGTTACATACAAAATTTAACACATTCCGTCAAGCAAAAATTATTTAAACTTAAAACGTATACAAACTACAAGGTTAGAATGTAGCAGTTGTATGTAACCCAAAAGGAAAAAAAAAAAGTAGCAGTTGAATAAATCTTGATTGATTTATTTGATCATTTGATTTAGTTATTTTTTCTCCATTTTCTTTCTTATTTTCTTTTGAGCTACGCTAAGTGGTTAAATCACAGCGAATGTCAAAGCAAGATGATTGAATATCATAAAAATTAAATTAATTAGTGAGGAGTCTGTCCCTTGCACGGGTCTATCAATATAATGCGTGAAGTTTTAAATGTACAAGAAACAAAATATAAATAAATTAAGTATATCTCGATTCTTTCAAATAAATAAATTAATTATATAATTTAAATTTAAATTTAAAAATATTTTATTAATAAATAATTTGTAATTATATTATAAATATTTATTAGAATTCATATTTTGGCTTGACTTTAAAATAAAGAGAGTCTTCTTTCACCTTAAACTTTTTATTACTAAATATATAAATTGCAAGCATTCCAAACAAACATGATTTATTTAATATATAATAATAAAAGGCCATATACACAATCAAAATTAAGAAAAAGGAAGAGGAGAAAATTTTCCACAAATATAAATAGAATCAATGAAAAATATATAAATCGTTACCAAGAAAATTTATTATTTTTTATATATCAATGAATGAAAAAAGAAACATATTTCTAATTAAGCAAGAGGCATTCATTTATTTTCTGGAAACAAATTTAAATACCAAAATTTTATGTCAATTGAGAAAAATATTTTCTTCATTAAGTAACTTATTTACTTTTCTTGGTGAGCTAACATATCTTTTAAAGAAATCGTTTTCTAAATTAATGTGCCATATTAAACGTCAGGTTCTTTACTCATTCCTTCATTTAATTTTCTTGTTATACTATAAACTTATAAATTGATCCATGTGTTATTTATAGGTCAACAAGACAACAACAGGAGACAACTTGCTTTTCTTTTTTTGAATTATATTTTCTTCTTAAATCTACAAAAGTGGACCATGGGCAAACATGTGCAGACAACAAACTAAGGAGAAATTATTGATACTCTTGGAACATAATAAATATATGCTTTAATAAACATCTTCATTGATGTTAAGTTATTAATATACAATTTATATAAAAAAATTTAAAATTAATGATAGAAATACTTTTTAAAATATGTATTTATTAGTATTCCAAGAATATACAATAATTTCTCCAAACTAACTAGACAAAACCACACCAGACTAGCATATTCATGCCTAAGATTCATCATCACCCGGAGATCAGAGTTTAAAACAAAATGAGCTCTGACTCTGTTATGAAGTTTGAAGCTCTAGTTACAAGCAAATATGGAAGATAATCTCTATGCTATCCAGGTGTCTAATTGAATAAGGTCTTTTTCAATTGCTCCTTAATATATTCTCACAATCATAGATGAATCTCGCATTCAAGGAGAAAAATTAATGGCTGATCAAGGGATGAATTTCGTCATGCGTTGATTTTGATACTTTCTGGTTTCTTATCTTTAAATTTATAAACCATTTTTTCTGCAGAATTATTTTGTGTTGGATTGATATGTGATTTTTTTGCAAATAAAGACATTAGAACAAGTTAACAGCTAACAAGAAAGCTAAGTAAATACACAAAAACAGAAAAGTTTGGGCAGCCATACAAGTGGACCAACCAATGACGTACCTCGATCATAACTCCATACCAATAACGTGAGCGAAGGTTCCCCGCTAGAAATCATTATATGCTTTTTAGAGGGTTAGGTTGTGTTCATTTATATCTTGACATATTATATTAAATAATTAAAAAATATATTTTTTAATTATTTAATATAATATATATTTTTTAAGAAAAAATTACACTCACCTATAATTCTTTGTTGAAAATATTTTTTTAATTATTTAATATTAAAATATCAAAATATAAATAAATAAAATATAATTATACAAGAAACTTAAAAAACATACAATAATTTCTTCATCTCCACAACCACGATGTAAACTATGACGTAAAAGACAATAGGTTAATAGAGGAGCCTTCCTAATCCAAAACCAGAATCCTTAAAGATAACCAAAAACAAATTGAGTGAAGAAGGGACAAGAATCATATCACATTTCTCAGCCTTTGTCCAATTCAGCAAGTCTATTACCAATTCAACCCAAAAAAAAAAAATCATTCTGACGTTACCATGCTTCATTATATCAAATCCCATCAACGAAGTCATCACTTTCAACAGCTAACTCCAGCTGAAACAACAAAAGGCAGAATCAAAGAAGAGGAAGATCTAGGAACTCTTCTTCTTCATCTTCGTCATCATCATCTGATCTCTTCTTGTCCCCTTCCTCCTCTTTGATGCTGAAGAAGATGGGTTCTGAGGTTTCTAAACAGATTGAACGACGAAAGGCAGTCCACAACGAGAAGAAAACTCTGTCTGATCTTAAAGGGTCTGGGGATGCCTTCCCTGGCTCTGATTACCATCCCCCAGACAGGAAAAACTGGATGTCTGGGCTCAACCCAGAGAAAGTTCCTGTCAATCAGATCGTTTGGCCTGGAACCCACGATTCTGCGACCAACAAGATTGGCATCGCATGCATCACTCGCCCTTTTGCACAATGCCAGTCCTTGTCCATCTACCGTCAGCTTGCGAGGGGCACCCGCGTGCTTGACATTCGGGTGCAGGAGAATCGCCGGGTGTGCCACGGGATTCTGGTCACTTACAGCATTGACGTTGTCATCAAAGATGTCAAGAAGTTCCTGTCGGAAACCCAGTCCGAGATCGTCATCCTTGAGGTCAGAACAGAGTTTGGCCACGAGGACCCACCTGAATTCGACAAGTACCTAGAGGATCAATTGGGTGAGTTCCTGGTTCCTCAGGATGATAGCGTTTTTGACAAGACCATTGCGGAGCTGCTACCCAAGAGAGTTATCTGCGTTTGGAAGCCAAGAAATTCGCCGGAGCCCAAGGCAGGGAGCCCCCTGTGGAGTGCAGGGTATCTCAGGGATAACTGGATCAACACAGATTTGCCAGAAACCAAGTTCGACAACAATTTGAAGTTTCTGAGCGATCAGCAACCGGTGGCGTCGAGGAAATACTTCTACAGGGTGGAGAACACGGTTACGCCGGTGGCGGATAACCCGGTTCTGTGTGTGAAACCCGTCACGGAACGCATTCATGGGTTCGCTAGGCTCTTCATCTCTCAATGCTTCGCCAAGGGGTTTGCTGATAGACTACAGATTTTTTCTGTGGATTTTATAGACGAGGATTTCGTTGATGCATGCGTTGGACTCACTAATGCAAGGGTTGAGGGTAAAGCATGAAATTCTGTATTTTCATGATAACCCAATTCTTGCTCTGTTACACATTTCCACCAGTTTTTTTTTTCTTTGTTCGTGGGTACTGTTTCTGGGTCATGGTTGATGGTGTCAGGTCTTAGAATGTTTTGTTTTTGTAAATATGTACTGATTTGATTGCAAATTCTAATATGAAAATAAACAAGGGTTTATACTTTGTAGTGGCATGCACACTCAGGCTCCTTGCATTGATTTCATGGTTCAAACTCGTTGGAAACCATGGAACAACTAGGACGACATCAGAGGAATACACAGTTACAAGACAGAGCAGTAACTGTAATTCCCAGATAGAAAGACACTTTGGTTTATTTTTTTTTTATTTTCAATTAATTTTTTTTGTTATAATTATAAAAATGTCATCTTATTTTTTATTTTATTTTTTATTTTTAAAATCTGTGTTTTATTATTTTTTTCATAAAATTTTAAAAATAAAAATAAAATAATATTTTTATAATTATAACTAAAAATATATTAATTAAAAATAAAAACAAAAAAATAAACCAAAAACCATCTTACTTTCTAAAATTCTTACAAAGCTTAGTTCACCATCAAATCCAAGAATGGCCCAATGTCTTCTTCGGCCCCGTTTAGTTGACAGATCTCGTTCAACTAGACAAATCCTGTGTTGACAAAAAAAAAATGAAAAAACTAGACAAGAAGATTTCTAAGTCATAAAAGATTTCCTATTCCTAAACCGTGTAATTAGATTGGACAATCCTTGTAGTTCGACCCTTGATCACTCATGGCTTGAGTAGCAACACATCCTCTACTTTTCACCTTTTTATTTTTCACATACTCAATTAAGCATATACTCTTATGTCATCAACTCATCATTGTCTATCCGATGACTTGGAGATACTATCTTAATAAACGTGTTAAGTTCAATCTCCTCCTCTTTTATTATTATTTTTGTTTTTAAAAATTGACAACGATACTTCATCAAACTAACAGAGCTTTGGGCATTGTTAGTTTGTTACAATTAAATTTGTTATCCTAAAAAAAACAATAATAATCAGCCAACCACACACATAGCTGTCACACACAATATCACAGTTCGATCATGATTAAATTATCGAATACAAAACCTTTGCACATACAAATTCACATCCAATGTTGACTGTTAAGTAGATCAAGGGATTACAAGTTACAATATTTTGGAGTATTTCCTTGATGATGAATTTTTTATATGTTTCTCATATAAAATTATTGCCTAAACGCTAAAAAGATCCTAAATATGAGATTTTAATTATATGGAAAAAGGGTGTAAAGCAATTGTTATTCATTATTCCTAGAGAAAAATATAACAGACGAGAAAGCCTAGAGACAGGCTCATCATCTCGTGTATTGGACTTAATAATCATCTATAAGATTGCCATAATCCAATAGACCGCGTATCCTCCCAATCCAAGAAGGTTCCTGCCGACATGATTTGTCGCCATGATGCGTTAAATGCAGAAACTGGATGGAAGGTAGAGTACAAACGTACTCGATGAATCCCATGGAGCGAAATATCTCACCAAAGGAGTTGCCTATGATTTTATGCACAGAAGAAAAATGAGCATGCTAATACCTCAGAAGTCAAAATAAGGTGCTATAGGGGACAAAAAAAAATGTCAGGGAAAGAGGCAAATCCAAAAATTGAAACAAAGATGTGGGCCCAAAAATAATTAAGATAAAAGAAAACCACGTACACACTTGGGAGCATTTTTTTATGCAGAACAAACAATATATGCTGCTAAAAAGAAACTACTCCACTCCAATTTTGTAACTACATGTTGGGAACCAGTTACGCTGATCTTTTATCTATATTATCTTTACAGAATTTACTCCGCGAAGTTTCCTCCAATTTTTGGAATGTCAATGAGAACGCTCCTGCAAAGAGAGTATCCCACTGCTATGTAATTTATTCAACCACACTAGCTAGGGATCAAATGCGGATACTAATGCACAAGGATGCAAGTCAATGTGAATGAAGAACAGAAGAGGACAATTCAGTAAGGTCTTGACCTAAATGTCCTTATTGACTACGCTTAAAACATGCACAAAGACCACATTCATAAGAAGATTCTTTGTTTCATTGAGCCAAGAAGGGCATCTCTACCCCCACAAGGGAAGAGAGTACATCTTACAAGCTAATTTTAGAGACAACTACAGGCTAAAACAATATTAAAGTAGGATGGTTTGAAAAGCTTGTGGAAGAACAACCTGATAGTGGGCTATTCCTGTCTTGCAATGAACCTTTCATTATAAGTTTCTCAGTGAGTTGCTGAAAAACAAGATAAAATAAACAGTGAGGCATCCATGTAAAATCTGCTAACCAGAACCATATTTCAAGCCAACAAAGGTAAGCATACTGATACACAAAAGCATAATATATCAAAAGAAGGTTCAAATAACTTGATCCATGATATGTCTCTCTAACAGTGTCAGAATATGTAGCTTTATTAAGTGGTAACTCATTCTTGAGGATTGAACCTCATTGATCTTTTGATGACGAAACCTATTAAAATGAGATAATTTTCAGTAGCCATCACATGGAAATTAATTCAGATTCTGAGAGATATTGAGAAACTATTCTTACTTCCATTGTGAAGGAGGAAGCATTCAATGTACAAGATAAACCATGCTAACAGAATAAGACTCAACGACTTACAACACAAGTCTGGCACTGTGTTGGTGGCGTTGGAGACCCTGAAGAGCATATTTGCAGCAGAAGAAGTAACATTAGTACCCAAAATAGAATCTACTATATAATAGGTGCCATTGAAGCCTGTTTCTAGGCCATTAAACATCTATGTATTTAGGGAGATTTAGTATAAAGGATCAACTAAACATTCCATAACAGGATTAACCACATTAGTTATCCTTAAAAAAAAAAATATTGCCCTGCCCTCCTTTTCTGAATCAGTTGAGAGCTACTACACAGACTCTGGTGATTAAGTCCCCAATCTGCTAGTTAGATTGGTCTTCTCATAATAAGAATGAGGTTCATAGTCATCATGGTATCTGGCATAAGCCTTATTAGCAAAACAAAAATTTTGTAAGTCAAATGATGCTAGGGCCTGGGAATGCTCCCAGGATGATTACATTGTTGTGTCATTGGCATGAGAATCAAACATTAATAATTTTCATTCATGTGACAGTGGACAAACTGTAAAAGTGATGGAAACGACGACAAAGACACCACACCTCAAGAGGATGAAAAACATAAAAGGTTTGATTTCTTCCCAACCATCAAAGTGTAAAATTTCTCACATCCAAATCCAAATCAGTTAATAACACATGTCATTGGATGGATAGTATGCTTAAGGTAAATAATATCTACCTAAGAATTTCTCTAGAAAGGCACTGTTTTTAGTGAATTCAAAAATCATATGAGAATGCATGTGCTATTTATGCATCTTAATTCTTCTTCAAGGATGGAAATCTCAGAGAACCAGAGAAAATTCCACGACAATGGGGAAGTGGGGAGGACAGAAACGAATTACCAGTTTAGAGCGTGGTAGTGGAGGAGCAATACACGAGAAGTTCGAATGACGGGTAGAGAGAAGCCAATAGAGCGAAGTCCGGTGGATTCTCTGGGTATTTGTTATGTTCATGTGGATGCTGGATTGCTGGTCCCTCCTCCTCGTTTCCTCTTCCTCTTCTCTCTCTCTATTTTTCAACCATTCAAACATTTGACATTAATGTACTCCTTTAAAAAAATTAAAAAAATTTATTTTTTAATTAATAAAAAATATATTAATTTGATCTTAAAAATTTTAATATTAATTTAATTATTTAATACTTTAATTATAAAAAATTATATTAATTTAATTCTTCAATCAAATGCTCTATTATCAATGTTTTTACAATTTGTAATATAGTATATCAATTTTTTAAAAAACTAAATTGATATTATTTATGTATTTAGAGAATTTATATATATATATATATATATATATATATATATATTTATTTATTTATTTATTTATTTATTTATTTTTTTACTTCTCAACAGATTTGCTACTCAATCTCATCTGTTGCAATAAAGAAAAAAAAAAACCAATAAATCGTGTCCCGCATATTTATAATTTGTTAACTTCAAGTAATATCATGTTTCTGCATATTTTCTTTCTTTTTTTTGGGGGGTCAACCTGCATATTTTCTTTCTCTGCCTCTACACATAAGCTTGTTTTCCTCTTAATCACACTTAAGATTATTTACATACCAAAGAAAAATGATTTAAATTATAGAACTATGTTTTGACAATTTTTTTGTGAACTTCATTTGTTATTCTAGTTTTTCCATTTATCCTTTTCGTATTACATCTGAATCAGAGTATTAGATCTGAAACTTACAACCTTTTTTTTCCTCTAAAACATCTAAACCTACATGAGCAAGAAATTTTATTTAGAAAATGTTTGTCAAGCTAAGTGGTTATATGCAATTTTCTTGAACGTGGACATATTATTATAACCTAAAACTATTTAGAATAATAAAAAATGATTGTGAAATTGAAGAGTTTGTCAAGAAAATCCAGTTAAAACATTATGAAAAGGTGTGTATAATCGTAGACAGTCTTTCTTATTTTTTAATGCGTGTGTTACGTCATTTAGGTATCTATAAAGGAAGATTAAAATCACTAAGATATGAGTAGAGATATGACAAACGCCAATGCTTGGGCTTAGAGCTTAGGAACATTTGTAAGACAAAAGTGTACTCAAGAAAAAAAGAAAAAAGTGAAGTTGTCAGCAGTGGCATCATTCCAAGAAATCATTTTCTTTTGTTTGGCATCACTCTGAGGATAGCCAACATTCAAGCGCAGTTTAATGACTAGAGGTCCCCAGCGTAAAAGCGATAGGTGCTTTCCCTTTTCGTTGATTCCCCTGTCAAAATGAGGATTCGTTTCACTCTGTTGGTGAGAGGCATCTTCTGGCACTATTATCTACCACTTCAATCAGTATTTTTTTTTTGGAGTAAAATTTGATGGTACTGTTGAGAGGGATTGCTCTGCATCAAGATCATAAAAAGACATACTTTTCAAATAATTTCTCATTACCACCAAAAGAATCTTATCATCTTTCTGCATTCAAATGCTGAACAAAATTCCATAAAACGGTTTATCGATAATCTCTTTCTTTCTTTCTTTCTTTCTTTCCCTCTCTAGATTGAAATGTATCACCTCACTTCCAGTATCAAGAAAAGAAGAGTTTCTAGTTGTTAATCTACGTCAGATCCCATAAATTGCAAATTCACTATTTTGAGGGGAAAATAAATGGTTGAAACTGGAAACCTCAACTCATGATCTCGTAAAAAAATTGCCACTTGTTTACCCTCTGTTCAACCCGTCTTTAGGAAGCGGGGATCGAAGAAAATAGGGCCCCATAATGAACAAGGGTAAGCCTATCCATTTGAACAGTGAGCTGAGTCAGCAGGAACAGCATCCAATGCATAAACAACCCCCGTCACAACATTGACAAGTACAACCTCATCCACATTCTGCTATTCACTACGATTAACCGCGTTTTACATTCACTTCTTCAATGCACTCTCAGCTCTCTATAAAGATATCCACCACCTCCAAGTCTCAGCCATCTTTAATCTTCCTACCCACGAATTCCTTATGTTTTCTGTCTCCTTCCTCCAACCCTCATTCTTACCCAGTGATTTCAAGTCCTCCAAAAGTAGAAGTGCCTATTTTCCAAGGAAAATCGTTGCCACCCATACCAAAACCGAAAACAGAGAACCCTGTTCTTGTGACACAAACATGGGTTCCCCTGCTTCCCTCTACGAGGTGCTTGGAATTTCAATGAGTGCAAGCTGCGTCGAAATAAAGGCCGCGTACAGAAAGCTCGCGAGAACGTACCACCCTGATGTTGTGGCCGTGAATCAGAAGGAAACTTCAGCTAACCAGTTCAAGATGATCCATTCAGCTTATTTAACACTGTCAGACCCAGATAAGCGCGCTCAATACAATAGAGAAATTTATGGACACAGAAGAGCTTTTGACAACTCGCATCTGACATCAGCAAATGTAGATTCGGTGTCAGGAAGATATCAAGCATTTGCTCATGCTGGAAGGAAATGGGAGACGGACCAATGTTGGTAGCTGATCTTCTATAATATTAACCATATTGCTCTCTCTCTCTCTTTAATGTATAATCGTCCCAATATTGAAAAACAGGGCTAACAGAACATAACAGCGTTTAGGTACACTTCCTTTTACAGCGTTTGATGGCCCTGGATATTGGCAGTTGATTCATTCGGTAATGTTAACCGTTTGTTTTCCTCTAGTCAAGTGTTTCTTGCTATGGAACTTCTCTTCTCTCCTTCATGAAGCTCTCTCTATGACCTGCTTTTACAGCGTTGAAGTAAAAACAAAAAAAAATTGATAATTTCAGGACCGCTCATAGTCTCGTACTATTGAGTCTTATCCAAATCTCTTCCAGGGCCTCGAAGAAAAACGCGTTGTAGTTTTTTATTTTTAAAAGAAAAAATGAATTAGGTTAATTGAGTTAAAATTTTTTTTATTCGTAACTCAATTCATTATTTTTAAATTAAAAATTTTTAAATTTAACTTAATTAATAAATTTTATATAATTTATTAATTATGAATTATGTTAAATTAAAATTTATGAATTTGTGAATTGATTCGTCCTAATAAAGACTCTTGATCTAAGCATAATATGTAAGCGAGCACCTCATCCAAAACACACAATGACACGAACCAAGCCAAATCAAATACACAATGTAGCGTTTATACATTGATGAGACTATTAAGAGGGGGGTTAATTAAAGAATAGTAATGGGGCATTGATGTACTTTGTTCAATCCAACAGATTGAGTGGTTGGTTTGTAGGAGGTCTTCTTCGTTGCGCATACCCATACCCCAACTGTGAGATTATTTTATTACCAGTAATATTATATAATTAGAAAAAATAAATAAATTTTTTTACAAAATTTTAACTAATATTAAAGAAGAATATTAGATAAAATTAAACAATGGAGATCACTTAATTATATATAAGAATAACAAACATGTCAAATTATTATTTATTTTTTTTAGTTTTGTTTTGGTAACTACACGGGGCATAGTCCAAAAGAAAGAAAGAAAAGCCACATAAGACTGCATAGAATCACGAAGTAGAAACCCTCACGAGTCAACAGAGGGTGTTCCAGATCCTGAGACCTGGCTCTTGTTCAAGGCTGAGATTGGCGAGGTTGTCCTATCTGAAGGTATGGTTGAAGAAACTGATGGTCCAATCTCATCTGATAATGGTTCTCAGATTTTAAAGATCACATGTCGCTGCTATTCATAATTACATGTTTTCAAGATTCAGTCATAATTCCTAACACAATGACTACCAATTCGGGGTCTGCAAATAACATTTGGTAGAATAGCTTCATCAAGCACATAGATAGGTGCTTCTAAAACTAATCTATATATACTAGTAAGACTAAGACAACGTGAATTACAATATCGTTCTGTTCAATTCAGTAAAATGTGTTAGTAAGATTGATAGGACAATTTGTAAGATCAGACAGGTTAGTATATAAAAGCAAAAAGGAAATGCACGAATCAATCCAAGAACCATATAATTTTAGGGGAAGAAAAGATTAGGACACTGTAGATTTAAGAACCTTTAGGTTTCAAGATTAGGATATATTTATGGAAGAAACAACAGGATTTTATTTAACCTTGCCCCCGTGATGTTATAATAGGATCATATCATAATTCTCCTTTCCAACTACACCAATGATTTCGGAAAATGGACCAACCAATCTGCAATAGTCTCCAACTCTGAACACGACTCAAACCTTGACACTGACAACCACAGGACTCCACTGATAGAAAGTAAATGAACACTAAGAAAGGAATCATCTTTCACAGTGCAACGATTGGCCAGATCCGAACTAAGAAAGGAGTTATCACCTTGGTTTACAGCGCATGAGGTTGTTGAGAAAATGGAAGGAAACACTGGGCATTTAGGATCCCCAACCCCAAAAATGGCTGTTTTGTACTATCATCTTCTACAGCCACGCAGAAAGATTAGGATAAATTAAAGAACCATAGTATTCGTCATTTTTTTCCTGAAGCATCTCTCAAGCTCTCAGCACTTTAATTGTGAGCAAATAGGAAAAGTGAACCACTGATTATGTCAAGCAAATATATGTCTAAGCCAATTCAAATATGTACCCCATGTGTGCTAGAGAAACCATTGGCCATTCTTCAATTGGCTGGTTCTGTCAAGAAGGAAAATTTTTCCACAAGCACAACTGGTCTACAACCAAAAGAATTCCATACGTAAGAATGAAATCCACCAAGAAGATGTGCTCTGAACGGAAATAAAATTTCTACAGAGTACAGACCTTATAGGTCGCACAGCCTTCATTTATCTCCAAGCAATATATTCTGCCATCTTTACTCAATCACACATGTTGGTTGTAACTTCAGCCAAAACCAATCAAAATGTTCAACATCCAAAAGTATCTTGACCAAAAAAAAGATTATGATGTTTTGTTCTAATTTATGCTAGAGCATCCTCATTTCAGAGATTTAACCAAGGCTGATCACCAATCATGAGCACTAAGCACACAAATTTGTTGTAATCGTTTCACACTTCAATTAAGGATTGGAGCAAATAAGCATCCAGAGTGGCTGAAATCAGATTTCGGCAAACTAGGGCATTTTTCAGGTCTTCAATCACATAGAGTTCATGTTGTAGAGTTCCTGTAAAAACTAAACAATACTCTAGAGAAAATAAAAACTTGAGCTACCCCTTTTAGGCATTAAATACCCAAATCAATCTTGCTTAAGCCAAACTTGATTAATTCCCATTTGATCAGAAAGGCTGAAAGTCACAATTGTGTAAAGCTATTCTTAAATGGAATAGTAGGCTCTGGCTGGTGCTGGTGTCAATATAATGCCCCCAATTAGTTAGGAGCCAATGATGAACAAAGGGAGAAATTAAGAAAGATTTAATAATAATGAATTTTTTTATATATAGAAAAGTTTAAGAGAAGGGGAGGCTATCTTATTCCTTCCATTCTAAAAGCAAAACATGTTACAAGTCTCAACATAAACTTACAATATTACTTACAAATTAGTTACCAAAAACAAACACCGATAAAATTCGAATCCAAAACTTTAAGAAAATGCAATTCGATTTAACAATTGAGTCAAGTATCGTTGACAAAATAATGATGGATAATCCTCTCATGTGAGATTCTTATGTGGCCATTATTATATGTAAGAATTTTGAAAATTGAAATTTTTATTATATAAGATCGCTATATCAATCTCATCAAATAATTTATAAGGAGTAAGGCTTGCAAGACTCTAGAGCCATCGTCACCCAAGAGTCGGTTACTTACCACCACCAGTTAAAATAAAAAAAAAATTCATAAAAAAAACGTTTCTTTTCCTTTTTTTTTAATTATGTTACGAAATTAGTCCACCGTTTAATCCTTCAGGCTACTATTGCTACCCCTCTTTTCCACTTTGAAATATCCCACATAATATTAATTGGAGAGACACTCCGAACTGTAAAATTGTAATGAAAGCGTCTATATATATTTAAGGAGTGAATTCTGGGATTCAAATCTTGTCTCATCTTTTCCCTTACTCAACAATATTTTTTCAATTAAACATTGACAATTTTATATATATATACATTAAAAATAATTATAATATTTTTTTATTAAATTATCAGCAGAGATTTAAATTCCTGATAGCCTACTTCTTCTTTCCCTCACATTCCGTTTATTTTGCTGCAGCTTGATTGATCGTTTGGCTTCCTAAGATCCCCTTGTGTTTGAAACGAAAAACTGGCCGGTCTTTGCTCTCACACACTTGGAATCTTCATTGCAGTTTCCAAAGATCACTGTTGGAGGACGTCAAGCAAGAAGGAATCGTACGTACATTGCCCCACAATCATAAAGATTAAGATCAGCTTCAAAATTTTCTTCTCCCTGGACCACATATTCTCATATATGATACATCACGCTCCCAAAGTTCATGATAGCCAATCCCTGAGTTGGTAGCATCTAGGTGTTGCAGGGGCTCAAAAGCGAGTGCGCAATGTAGTCTCTTCAAATCCTACGCATGCCACCACTTCTTCCCTTGAATACTGTATCCTTTGGTACGTGTAAACTTGCAGAAATGTTCTAATCTTTCTGTAACCCTGTTTCAGAAGGAAATTCTTCAATACATGGAGCGTGAAATTTACTGTCATAGTTTCTCTTCTTAGATTTACATCAGTGATCGTTACAGATACAAATATAATGACAAAATATTATGCTAATTTCATTCTGCTCTTACCTACTACGCATGCAGACAACAGAACGCTACAAAAAAAGGGTAAAAACAAGTTCGCTCAACAGAAGTTTCTGGTATAAATTGGTATGTGAAATTGTAAATATTGCAGTACCTTATAAATTGCATTATTGAGCCGTACGTCCAATTTTTTATCCAAAAGTTGATGTGAAATTTATGAAATAACAAGTATACATGGGATTGTTTTAGAAAAGTCCGTGAAAATCAAAGTAAAAAACTGATACGCCTTTCTGATAAAAGAAAAACGTCATCATGTACTGGAAATTATCAATAATATTCTTAATGCATATTTAATATGATAAAAAATAAATTAAAATAGGAATGAGACATATTCTCGTAATTGATTAAAAAATAAAAAATAAAATATTTATCCTTTAAAGAATCTTTATTTTTATAAGTATTTTTTTATTTTATTTTTATTCTTATTTTTACTCTTATTTTTATTCTTATTTATTTTCTTTTCGTAATACTAAACAAGCACCTTAAGTCAACTAATGTCCTCGAAGACATAATTATGACTTGATCCCATATTCATCATGCGAGAGGGATCATTAATGAATAAAAACATGTGAAATTTGAAGTTTGAAACTACAATGTGGAATTTTACGCTTCTTTTCAAGTACCATATAGGCCTTTTGATACAAAAGTGCTGCCCTGTAATCATAAAGATTGCCTATTTGTGTGATGCAACGTTCTACCTAAGTAAGATGTGACCTTAGTGCTCCCAATAATCCACCACATGCAGCGAAACGGAAAACGTGCAGTTGATTCTTCCTTAAGTTATAGATAAGTTAATGGCGGTGAATGGCAAGGAAAAATTTTTTTTAAAAAAAAAAAGAGCACAAAATCTAATACGAAAGAGAAAAAGGGGAATTGATTGTACTCAGGCAACTTATTATCACGAGCATCTTATCTGTATCCCGTTACACAAGCGTGCAAGCGTTGACGCAAAGTTCAAGTTGGGTATCAATAATTTTTTGATATACAGTTCTCACTGAGAAAATTACTGATTATAAGACAAATTATAAGACAAGAGAGATAGATATTAATTGTGGGATATTGCTGTGTGATAATGAAGGGGAATTATTATTATCTTAATTTTATAAATAAATTAAGATTAACATTATTTTAGAAATAATAATTAATTTTATCCTCATTTATGTTTTGTAGCTGTCTTTGTCTATTATTATTATAAAGAAAATTTTCCTCTTTTGTCTCAAATTTGTAATTTTTCAAAAACTCATTAATAATTAATTAAATACAAATAGAAAAGTAGATAAAATTATAAAATACATACATTATATTCTATAATTACAACTAATTTTAAATACAGATAGTTATCTTCTTTTTATATACATTATTATAATTGATTGCAAATATATTTTACTTTTGTTACAAAAATACGTTTATTTAAGTAATTAATTTATAATTATAACACAATTATAATTACTTAATTTATAAAATACTTATATATATAAAAAAAATAAAAGAAATACAAATTGAGAAGCATGATAGTGCCCTCTCAATACGCTAGTATATAATAAAGGTTGAGTCTAGTCATAAATTTTTATGCTATGATCTTAATTTTTTTTTAAGCAATAAATATTTCATGAATCAACGAGGGGTAATCTCCAACTGCTATTTATAATGTACTTACTCTTTTTTTTCTGGATTCTTATTTTGGGAGGATGGATACATCCTTTTCCAAGATTCAACTGCTACATAATAGATGAATGGAATCTGACGATGGCACCCATTTCGTATATATCATTCTAAACACAGAATTCATGCATTGTTGGATAATGAATCTACCACATAAATCTTATCAGCAACCCTTACCCTACCACGGAGAGACATTAGCAATGGTACAGTGTAGTACCCCATTTCATTTTGGCTCAGCAATCTTTTCTACGCTGAAGAATATGATCAAATAGAATTTTGTTTTCCAATATTGGGACAGGACGTCCATCAGCTGGTGCTAATCAATTCATTATGCAGCCTTAGAAGATCTTGTTTTCCAATATCTGTTCAGCGTCATTGTGTCACACTCATGGCTAAAGAGAGGGAACTTATGAGGCCCTCGTACATTCCTAATGTTCTCGTCCTTTTATTATGAATGAATGGCCATTGCAGACCAAAAAAAAAAAAAGAAACGAATGAATGAATGACCATTAGCTCAGCAAACAAAAGCAAAAAAAAAAAAAAAAGAATGAATGGCCATTAATTAAACACTTCAACCAATTTTGTGCTTCTATGTATGTGTGTGATTTTTTTTTTCTTGTCCATATCACAAGTTAACAATTTCCGTCTCCCAATCATTGGTGGTTCTTTTTCATTAATTAATAATTATGGCCATCCTATGAAGAATTAGAAAAATGGTAATAATTAAGTTATTATAGTTACAATTAAGGAAATATAGATGCTTTGAAATAATTATTACTTTTATTTTATTTTTTAATTTGTATTAACATAAGCATGATATTATAAGAATTAAATAAATTATAATTTTGTATTGTGTTTATAATAATTAATACTTATTTTTTTATTTTATCTATAATATTTGTGCTAGAAATGAATATATACTTGTGTTTGTGTTAAAATGTATATTTTTATTTTATATATATTTTTGATATTTTGATATTTTATATTTTAATCGTATTATCTTTTATAATTTTTAAAATTTATATTATTCTCATATTTTTATCGTATTATATTCGTGTGTCATGTCGTATCATATGCCCATGTCGTGGCCATGTTTTTTAGGTTATGACAGAACTTCAATGCATGGATTTGAGCGAAGCTTGAAGAGTTTTCTCGATGAAAGTGTCTGTGGCCAAATTAAGAAAGAAAAGAGAGAGACAGAGACAATGAGGCTCGAGATTTTTTTGCTCAAATTCGAAGCTTAAAAACAAAAAATTCTCGTCGCTCGACCGTCCTCAAAAATAGATATTATGTCTTCATTTTGACAAACGACAACATTTAGAGTTTTTTTTTTTGTCATCGACAACATTAGAGTTATCCTACTGGCTTCTACATTTGGAAGGGTTTCGGGTTGCATCAATGGTCCAACAAGAACAATTTAAGTATATATTTAAAAAAATGCCCCAGCCTGTAAGTTTCAATACCGAATGTCTCTGAAAATTTATACATCTAATTAAATTAACTAGAGTCTACTAAATAATATTTGATAAAATATATTAAATAATTTATTAAATATTATTAGATAAATTATGAATAATGTTACACAGTCAGAACAAATAACTAAAATTTTTAATAAAATTCAATCAGAATTAAAGAAGATTATTGGATAGAATTAAGTAATAAGAATCATTCATCTATCTAAAAGTTAATAAATATGTCAAATCATTTTGTCAAAAATTATGACAAAACCATTCTTGTTATATAATATTTTCTATAAATTATATAAAACACTAATCTAGCTAGCACTAACTTCACTTTTCTAAATTTTCTCTAATAATTTTGAGATAAGTATATTAAAACTACTATTTTCACATCTTAATCTTAAAAATTAAATTCTTTTTAAAGATAGATATCATATCAATATTAGCACAACATAGATGAATTTATTTTTATTGACAAAATTAAAATTAATTCTTTTTCAAGATAAATATACTAGATATTAATACAATTTAGATGAAATTAATTTTAATAAAAAAATTAACATTATTTTAAATTATCTTATAAATAATTAAAATCACTTTAAATTATTTTTAAAATAATTTAAAATATACAAATCGCGCATCTATAACAGAAATGATAACTAGTAATATTATGAAAAGTAAGTAAATAACATTTTATGGGATTGCAATTAGCATCACAGTATTTCATAACTCAATCTATTATCCAATAGCAATTGAAAAATAAATTAATAATAGTACATAATTGTCATTAATTTAATTTATGAGAGATAATTATGACTACAAAAAAAACCATCCAAAAAATAGAGAATTGGTTACTATGAACGGCTTCCCAAGTCCCTTGGTTTAACTCGAGGGTTGAGAACTATATACATATTTTTTTTATAGACGGGTTGAGAATATATATTGTATTCCACCAGGTAACCAAAAGTATTTGAAGAAAATAAAAATTAACATTCATATTACCACTTTATGTATTGTATTCATTATATAACTAAACCAATGAAAGAGAATTATTTTGTTTTAACTTTATTTTTTTGGTATGAATAACGTAAATGCTCGAAAAATTTAAAGAGTGGTTTTATTTATTTTAGATATAATAGTGAGGAATGATAATTTGTTATTAAAAAATTGAAGAATAATATTTCTTTAACACTGTCTTTCCTAAACATAATATCCAAAAATAAAACTGTATTTCTTAAAACTTGGATAAGTGAAAATCTTGATGGGACGGTTTTGCCTTAAATTTGAATTAAACAACATTGAATATCATGATTGTTCGACGACTTTTGAAATTCACATCTTTCATTCCGTGTATCTCTTATAGGCTAAAACACTTTAACATCATAATGCTTTCAATTCATTCAGCAATAAACTCCACTTATTTACCCAATAATTTATATTAATTTAATAACAAATCAATAAAATTGATTGATTGCAAATTTTGGAATGGTTCTCAGCCCGACAATTCATATGCACATACGCTGAAAGCCTAAAAGTTAGCAATGTCACCAACTCAACTCCCCATGTCAATTACATCCGCATGAATTGTCATATCATTGAAAGATTCTTGTTACCTAAACAGTATTTTTTTTAAAATCTCATGCAAGTAAATATAAGATAAATAAATAAAAATAATATTAAATTTATCACTATATTTATCTTTTTTGTATTTACTAATATATATTAAAAAATACTTATTCTAAAAATACATTAAAATTTCTCCTCTATCATATCGTATAATAATCAATCACTTCCACCGTAGATGAGGGCGTCATGACGGAAGCGCTACGAAAGCTGGGCATAGGACGGGAGCGGGTTTGAAGTCACACATCCCAGACGCGTGGCGCGAGGGAAAGGAAAGGGTTGAAGGGTCCGGTTGTCCTCTCCAGTACTAGACACCTCATAACTCATAATAGTTTATACACCAACCAATCCCACGTGCTATATATAACCCAAACAACTATGGCCATTTTTTACACCAAACTTGGAGAAAAACCCGTCGCACCATCCCCCATAATAATTTCCTTCACTCACCACCGGCGGCGCCACCGTCACCACCGCCGCTGCTCCTCCCTGCCACTCCTAACTTCCATGTAGAATGCATATTATGCAGACACAAACACAAACCCAACTGCCAAAGCCTCGTTGGGGGTAGGAAGAAAAAACCACAAAGAAAAAGGCTTAGTTTTGCATTAAAAACGAAACCATATATACATATATGTATATATCCCATCATCTATCTCCTCTAGCTTCATTCTGATTCTGCAGTGCAAACGCATTTTGAGTTTTTGGGTATAGGTGGGAGTGGGTGTGTGTGATCTGGTTCCGTGGTTGGTAAAAGATTAAGGGAGGGGAATTTGGTCCGCTGCAACCATGTCGAGCATCGTCAAGGAGATCCTGGCGAGCCCGATACAGATGGCGGACCAGGTATCGAAGATGGCGGATGAGGCCCAGAATTTCAAACAGGAATGTCTGGAACTCAAGGCCAAAACAGAGAAGCTCGCCGGCCTCCTCCGCCAAGCTGCAAGGGCCAGCAGCGATCTCTATGAGCGTCCCACGCGGCGCATCATCGACGACACCGAACAAGTCCTCGACAAAGCCCTCGCACTCGTCAGCAAATGCCGGGCCAATGGCCTCATCAAGCGACTCTTCACCATCATCCCCGCCACCGCGTTTCGCAAGACGTCCATGCAGCTAGAGAATTCACTTGGGGACGTGCAATGGCTCCTCCGGGTCTCTGCCTCCGCTGATGATCGTGATGACGAGTATCTGGGTCTGCCCCCAATTGCTGCCAATGAACCTATCCTCTGCCTCATTTGGGAACAGGTAGCGATTTTGCTTTCTGGGTGCCCCCTGGAGGAACGTTCTGACGCGGCTGCTTCCTTGGTTTCTTTGGCTCGGGACAACGACCGGTATGGCAAACTGATCATTGAGGAAGGTGGAGTGCCGCCACTTCTGAAATTGCTGAAAGAAGGGCGAATGGAGGGTCAGGAAAATGCCGCCAGGGCAATTGGGTTGCTTGGGAGAGATCCCGAAAGCGTCGGAACACATTGTGAATGCCGGGGTTTGCTCTGTGTTTGCGAAAATCCTCAAAGAAGGTCACATGAAGGTTCAAGCAGTGGTGGCATGGACTATTTCAGAGTTGGCTGCTAATCACCCCAAATGCCAGGATCACTTCTCTCAGAACAATGCCATTCGCTTGCTCGTTAGCCATCTTGCATTTGAGACCATTCAAGAGCACAGTAAGTACGCCATTGTCAGTAAACAAAACATGTCGATTCATTCGGTTGTAATGGCCAGCAATACCCCGGATCCTGATAACAAAAATGTGCAAGACGACGATGACAGGCAAATTGCTCACCCAATGAGGAATAAAACAGCTAGCCAGGTGCATAATGTGGTCACTAACACAATGGCCATGAGGGGCCAGAATCGTACCCAGTCTAAATCAGATGCCACCCAAACGGATCGCATGACGCATAATCACCACCAGGGACAGGGAGATAATGCCAAGGGCAACCCCAACAATGCAAAGCAGCAAAACCATGGGAATCCGCATGTTTCAATAGCAGGGACCAGCATCAAGGCAAGGGAATTCGAAGATCCAGCTATAAAGGCCCAGATGAAGGCCATGGCAGCTAGAGCCCTCTGGCAGCTGTCCAAGGGAAACCTCACCATCTGTCGCAACATCACCGAATCAAGAGCTCTTCTGTGCTTCGCGGTTCTACTGGAAAAGGGCCCTGAGGATGTGCAATCCTATTCAGCAATGGCGTTAATGGAAATCACAGCTGTGGCAGAGCAACACTCGGAGCTGAGACGCTCTGCTTTCAAGCCCACTTCCCCTGCTGCCAAGGCTGTTGTAGAGCAGTTTCTTAGAATCATTGAGAAAGCCGACTCTGACCTGCTCATACCTTGCATCAAAGCTGTTGGTAACTTGGCAAGGACTTTTAGAGCAACAGAAACCAGATTCATTGGCCCATTGGTGAGGCTGCTTGACGAAAGAGAAGCAGAAGTTTCTATGGAGGCCGCAATTGCACTCATCAAATTTGCTTGCACCGACAACTATCTCCATGAGAGTCACTGCAGCGCCATTATAGAGGCAGGTGGTGCAAAGCACTTGATTCAACTAGTTTACTTCGGAGAGCAAATGGTCCAAATTCCTTCTCTAATTCTCCTGTGTTACGTAGCGCTCCACGTCCCCAAAAGCGAGACTCTTGCGCAAGAAGAGGTGCTCATAGTCCTTGAGTGGTCCACAAAGCAGGCGCATCTCATAGGAGATCCCTCCATTGAAGCATTATTACCAGAAGCCAAAATTAGGTTGGAACTCTATCAGTCAAGAGGTACCAGAGGATTCCACTGATTTGACATATCTGCACAACACTGAAATCCGTGACTCTTTCTTCTTCTTTTTTCGGTTTTATTTTGTTTTTGACAATCTTGCATGAGTGTATATAAAAGTAACAAACGCTTGGGGTTATCACCCTTGTGAAAATTGATTTAGGAAAATTAATTCCCACCTCAAACTTGCTAATTTTTCTGGTCCTGTCCTTCTCTCCTTTTTCGTTTTGTTGGGTACATTGCAACGTTTACTCCAAGGGAATTTGCCTTCTGTTTTGGTAATGGAAATCCTGCAATTTGATGTTGTGGTGCTTAGAAAGAGCGAAGCAGAACGCTATGGTAAAGCAGCACGGAAAAACCCTGGGCTGTGGTTGGTGGTTATTTCCTGAATTAAAATTAACTCAGAAGCAAATTAATGAAAGCATTTTTTTTTTGACGTGAAATTAATTAAAGCATATTGAATCTAGTTTTAATGGCATATATCAAGTATATGCAGGAGAAGAAAAGAACCAGATATGGGAAGAGAGGTAAAATCCCAAAAAAAAAAAACTGTTAATGAATACATAATTAAACAAAATGCAACTAGGAGCTCGTTTTGATGTGTTTTTTTTTTATTAAAAACAATTAAAAAAAATACTTTTGTTACATTTTAATATGTTTGGATGATTTTTTTTTTAAAGAAAAATTGAAGTACTAAAAAAAGCACAATTAGAAGTTAGAGTTTTGTACATCTAAAAAAGATTTTTTTTATAATATAAAAAAACTGTTCAAACTTTAAAATATACTTTTTAAATATTACATCTAAACTTAAAATATTTTTTTATTTTTTCAAAAAATCTTTAAAAAAACTCAAAAAATTTCTAAAAACACATTCAAATAAGCTCTAAAGCCTTTTTTTTTTTTTAAAATGGGCCCTAAGGCTTGATGGCCAGGTGTACTACACGTGAAATCAAAGCCTGGATTAGAATTATTAAAATAGATTGATTGATTGGATTGGGCCCAAGCAACACTCTTGAAAATAGATTGATTGGATTAGAATTAATTAAAAAGCTTAACTTCTTATAACACTAACCAGTGAGGGATTCCACGTCTAGAAAACAAAAAAAAAAACCAGTTAGGGATTCAATTAATTTGGCAGATTCTGAGCTCACATCTTGAGATTCATTATCCAAAATTCAAATTTTTTTAGATTCAATTCAATTTCTTGAAAAGCAATAGTTAAAGATAATGACTCCAATGAAAGCTTAATATTTCAAACCAATTAAATGTAATTAATTGATATTCAAGAAAATAGCTCGATGTTCAGTTAAAGTCCTTGGGCCATAAAACTACCTCAGAGCATTAACCTTCATCTCTAATGAAAAGATTTATGCAGTATACAAATACAAAAATGGAGCATATCCCAAATAACAAAAGCATGAGCATGCTATTTAATCCTAGAAAAAAGAAAAAAAATTATTAAAAAAAACGCATGAGATATTATGTGGGTGCAAGACTGCAAGTGAACAATTAAACATGATGCATGAACATATTATGTATATATGAACATATAATGGCATGTGTGCGAGGAAGCAATAAAAATAATGCCACGTAACATGCAGAGAGGATGAATTTTAAATGCTTTCGTATAAACAAAATGCAAACGAAAAAAAAAAGTAAAAAAAAAAACATGCATAAAAGAGTTAAAAGCAATGTCAAAATTAAATGGCAAGTAAGTTGGAAAATTATGGCAACAAGAGCTAGTTATATAACATAAAAAAACTACGCCTGAATTACAACTTACAGTAGTGTGGAGCTGAAGCCATGAAGTTTTATAGTAGTGTAATAGATTCTAAATTCATCCTCTCATACTTCATTTCTAAATTACAACTTTACAAAGATGAAATGGAAAAAATTTGTTATGTAGTCAAGTTTAGAAAAAGAAAGAAAAGCATGAAACAAAGATGGTTGAGGATTATACTTGAACCAAACATTGATTTTCAGTCATTGTTAACAATGCTCAAAGACAGGACAGAAGGAAAATCTCAGTAAAACAGAAATTTTGATTTTGTGCAAAGTGATGCCAAGAATGATGAACCAATACATTACCTAGGGTCCATTTGATGCAGAACTTTCTTTCTGACAAAAAATGCAGAACTAACAACCCACTTAAAAAAATAGCACACATATGATTGAAAACAACCATTTCTGTACTCAGATTTTTTTCAGCTTGCAAATGATTTGACCATGGAGAAATTTAGACAAAGCACTAAAGAAATATCATACTTGAATTGGGCCAGTAGCTGTTAATAAACCAGCAACACCACCTTCTATGAAACAAAAAAGTTTAAATTTGGAGTCCTCAAAATTTCAATGGCATAATAACATACATTATTATGTACTCACATAGCAGTTGTACAATTTCCCTTCTATTTGTGTATTGTGAGTAATCTCACCTAGAATAGAACTGGTTGATGGGCGTACACATACTAGTGAAGCTGCTCCATTGTGAGCCTATGGTGTTTGTTTGGAGGGTATGTAGAACTACATTTCACAACAAATGCAACATGTTAGCAGTTTCCTATGGCTGTCTATTTTAATCATTTTCAACATTGTATAAGCATTTTTTACCTTGTGAGGTTAAAATCTGGTCAGGCAACTTCGGTCATGTAAGGTCTGTCTATTTGGCCTAGACACTCTATGCTTGAGGAACAGGGATATGATATATATATATATATATATATATATATCCAAGTAATGCCTATTTGTTCCACTTTTTATTTTCTTCATTTTCCATTCCTATACCAACTATCTATGGGTAATGTCCATCAATTTAACAAAGAAAGTTTCATCAAACTTGTACAAAATTTTTACTTCAATCACACACTAGACCACTTTAGAAAAGGTCTATATATCATCCCTGAATCTCATTCCCACTGTGTCACTCTTCTTCAAAGTAAGAAATTGGTACCTCTGGAGGGGCAGGCAGGCATGCTACATATTTGAACTGTTACAATATAAACACCTTAGTTGTTCCTTCTCATATCTTCAACAGATGGAGAAGGTCATGTTACAGCAGCTGCTCATATGATAGAGTACCATACCAGTCATGCCATGAAATTGATGAAGCACAATCAACAAATTTCATTCACACACAAGTAAAAGCTTAGATTACAGGTAAAAAAAGATTACGAGACACCCAGATAGGAATCTTCCTCAACTCAATTCAAAGTTAAAATATATATACCACATGTTGAAGTTTCAAGGTTCAAATCTTGACAACTTATTTTCTGCATTTAAAAAGTTGTGAACTTGTGCTGTCAAAAAGATAAAAGCTTCAAATCAAATAGAAGGATAAATATAAAAATTCTCTGACAATATATGAATGCAACAAAACAAAATTAGAAGACTCACCCTCTCATCAAAATGTACAGCAATTTCCTTTTTATCATCCAGGGGTGAAATAAGAGAGCCCTAAAAACAACAGAAATGAAATGCTAGGATCATCAGAAAGAAATTTCCTACACCAAGATTGATCAAAGTGCATGTGAGGATAGTGAACGATTGCAGTCTGGATTGGTTATCCAGGGATAAATGTACCGAATTGGAAGGAGATAAAGCTATTGCTGTTAGTCGTGGTTCCCATGAGAAATAATAGTACTTGAGGAAATTTATTGCAGTAAGCGCTTCTATGTTAGTCAGATCCTTCAAAGCAGATTTCTGTATCAAATAGCTTATAAATTGATAACATGATGCCTAACAAATATCTATTGTTCATTCCTTTTAGTTCGAATGACTTTTTCATCTTGCTATTCAGTTCCAAAATCTGAAGCTTATGTAATTTTACAGTATGTTAAATTCTCATTCAACTCTAAGGTTTCCTTCCCATTTGTGGCCAACTATAACTGAATTTTCATAAGTTCTTTACAGTCTCGGGCATTTATTTTGCACATTGCAGCCTAATACATATTGCTGTATAACTCTGAGGTCAGTAAAAAGGTATCACTTTCCTACGTACAAACAGGAAACTTCTATTAGTAAGTTTTATACTACTCTCACTCTTCATACTGTTCCTAAATTTTAACCAAATATTTTTTCATGAAACTGCACCAGATGTTTGGTGCAATAATAGCGGCATTTGAGGCACATGTGAGTATATGATAAATGATGCGAAACTCGGGAACACAGATAACATCCAAAAGATAGTGGTGTCAAAAAATAACAGAGAACAGAAATGAAGGTAACATTAAGCATCCCTTGACAACCATATCAACAATCAAAGAACAAAGACAGTTTTTAAGATACTGATCAAATAACAAAGGCAGTACGTAAATTCTTACCGTTCGATTGTCTGTGAGAACAATCTTGCTAGAGTGAAATATGTTTCAGAGAGACAGCTGAGAGAGAATCAACGAAAAAAGCGGAACAGAACCCATCAGCGGACAAAACATGAAATCCACGAAGAAAAGAGAAGAAAGGATCGGGGAATGACCTGATAGGTGGTGTGGAATTTGTATTTGGCGAGAGGGGACACCGTCGCCATATTTGGAAAATCTTTCTTCATGGGAAATGTCAGTAATGCAGATCATAGGGCTTAGATCTTGAACGGAAAGGGGAAGAAGTTTTTAAGCATTGAACGAACACCCAACCAACTAAGGGCAAGAAAACGCATCAAAAACACGTTGATCTCATGAGAAAGAAAAGAAGGAAGACAAGACAAGCGTGTTCTAACTTTGAACTTTGAATACAAGGGAAGGGAGAGTGCCGAGGAAGAAAGGACTGAAATCACTTTACTAATATTCTTTAAAGCAAATGCCACTCGCCGCGCGTCTCTCTCTTTCTCTCTCTCTCATTAACTGAAGTTCAGGCCTAAAAATTTGCTTCCTTAAAGAGATTAAAATGTAAATTTGGTTCCGTAGGATTGGACTTCATTTTTATTTTGTTCAATAATTTAAAATATTAAAAAATTTATTATATGCATAAAATGTAAAAAAAATCACGGGTAAATATTATGATCCCACCCCCATGTTTATTTGTTGAGTGAGAACTTGTCTTCCATCTTGTTACAAATAACCTAATGGATACTATCTGTAAGAATTTTTATTATCCTTATAAAATATAGTATTTAAAGATAAACATTCCAATGAAAGCTTATATTTCAAACCAATTAAATCTCATTGATTGATATTCAATAAAATAGCTTGATGTTCAGTTAACTTCTTGCGCCATAAAAATATCTTAGAGCATTAACCTTCATCTCTAAAGAAGAGATTTATGAAATATGCAAACACAAGTATAGAGCATATACCAAATAACAATGCAAGAGCATGTTATGTAATCATGGAAAAAAAAAAGGAAATAATAATAATAAAATCCAAGGGTGATAATTAGATTCATAAATTAATGATTCATTAATTTATTTAATTATAGTAATAGATTTAATTGATTGATTAGTTTTAGTTAATAGAAAACTAATCGACCTATCAAAATATCCACAAGATATCCACAAGATTTAGAGAATATAATGTATTTAGGTATAAAATGAGTGTAGACGCATTTAATTGAAGATGAATATATATCCTAAATTAGATATCAATATATTAAAATAAATTAATAAATAAATTAAATATCATTCATTAAAATAAGTCATTAATGAATTGAACGGTTTTAATAATTTTTTAATATATCATAATGAATTATTAATGTATTTTTTATTCATTCATTAATTATCCAAAATATTCATCTAATTCATCTGTTTGCCACCTCTAAATAAAATGCATGTGAGGTTATGTAGGCACAAGCAATGTTATCATATGTGGCTTGAATAAGTTGGTTCAACTGATAAACGGTGATTCAGTCTACTACTGAAATCCAAGTTAATCATCAAACAAGTTATGCTATCAACTTATTATATGTTTTGGAAATGATTAATTTTAGAAAAATCACTTTTTTTAAATAATTTTTAGTAATATTTTTATTATAAATTATTTTAAATATAAAATAAATTAATCTAAATATATAATTAGTATGAATTAAGTTAAACCAACTAACTCTTATGTAACTAGTTTGATTTGACCCAATTGTTGACTCGAAAAACTCATCAATTTGACACAATTTGAATCAAAAGAAAGTATTGTAATAATCAATTAATATATTGTAAATGTCAATAATTTGAAATAAAAATCATTTTTAATGAAGCATTTGGAATTAAAATATTTTTTAGTAAGTTTAATAAATTTTATATATTTTTTATTTTTCTTGGATATGTATATTTTAATTAATGTTATGCAGTGATTAAACCAGTGACTCGATTCCTTTTTCTAAGTCGATAACAAGTCTAAATTTAGAAGTAATGGGTGCAAGACTGCAAGTGAACATATTATCTAATCCTATAATGTATATATGAACGCATTATGGGAGGTGTGCTAGCATGCAACAAAAGTGATGCCATGTAATTTACAAAATAAAGTGATGACATGTAGCATGTCATGCACAGTGGATGAATTTTTTACTTGAGTTATTGTGAATGCGTTGTTTTGAAGTGGCTTCTAAGACGACATTTTACGTGAGTTGTTATTAATTATATAAACGGTGAAGAACATAATAATTTTATAAGTACTTTTGAAAATTATAATTTTTCGTTAATAAATTGAAATTATATTATTTATAATCTTAAATTACTTATACATTTTCTTTCAAATTATCTATAAATCACAATTGATTATTAATAACACTTTCAGTTGAATTGGATTTTATACTTTTATTTAAGTTAATTAAAAAAATACTAGCATTAACTATAGAAATATTTTATATTTTTTGTAATATATTTATCAAAATTAAAAGATTAAGTAATTTAATTATAAAAATTAAAATTACATTAATTATTTATCATATGTTGTAAATTTAGACGGGTTAATTATAGTAAACTCACGTGTGTTATTTATAAAATAAAAATTAAAGAAGATAAAATGCTTCATGCCGGAAATGAAAGCATGTTGATTTAAAAGAAATTCCAAAATCTTGTTGAAAGCCCAAAAACATGTGAATGCCTTTTATTTTTTAAAAAAAGAAATTCGCAAGAAAAAGAGCCCAACACATATCACATATATTTTGTAAAAAGGAGCTGAAAAAAAGGGAGTTATTCTTATCGATAATCATTATCAACTAAAACCACCTGTTTTATTTATTTTGTCACCGATTTTATCCTTTAAACTAAATGGATCAAATTTTAATAAATTAATTTAAAAAGAGTTATTATTAATTAAGTAAATTTTATTAAATTGTTTGCATTTAATTAAAATAACAGAAATAAATAGGATGCAGAATTTGAATTATCCACAACAGGGAAAGTATCTATCTAACGAAAAAGAAAATAAATAAATAAATAAATAAACGCTTTCCCGAATATTAATTCAATCCTTGTATGTGTAGGACTGTGATTAATAAAAATCAGGCTCTGCCCCCGCCGCCAACACTCCACAAACAGAGCTCCTTTTCTGCTACTGATTCTGTTTATTCCCAACGCAGGCAGAAGGAGTACGTAATTTACCTCGCATAACACAAACATGGGTTCTGCTTTTTCTTCCCTGATGCGTTCGTGTTCTTCTTGCTCTCCCCCAATGCGCATCCATTCCGCTTGTGGTTCTCTGATGCGGTGCTGTTCTGATGTGCGTTTCCTCCTGTTTCTGATATTGGTGACATCGAGTGGGATGCTTGTTATGTCTACGGTGCCGCAGGTGCATTCTGTTTTCGCTACGTACTTTTGTGTCGCCGTGTGGGTAGTGCTCTTCTGGATGTTTCTGTGCGTTCTTCCAACACAAGGACAGGACCAGAGGGAAGAGGACGAGGTCGACGAGAGGAGAGAACGGAGAGAACAGAGAGAAGAAAGACCTCGCACGCAGGTTGTCAGAGTGGGCTTTGCGTTTGACGCTGCTCAGCGCTCTCCCATTGAATACAGGGAAATCAGGCCGCTACCCTTTGGGCGGAGGGCGCTGATCGCGAGGCTGGCCATGCGGGCGTTGCCACCGGTTAAGAGCTTCGCCGGGGACGAAACCGCAGCGGAATCGCCTCGTAAGTGCCCCGTTTGCTTGGAAGAGTTCAAGAATGGGGAGATTGTTCAGCCTTTTGGGGTGTGCGTCCACGAGTTCCATTCGTCCTGCATCAATTCTTGGTTGCTCGGCGGAAAAACTACTTGTCCCGTTTGTCGGAAGGATTTGTCAGCTGCTATAGGCACGTAGAAACGATCATCTGGATCGTCTTGTTTTGAAAACCAAGATCATGGAGTGTTTCTCTGTTATATGTTTGAATTTCACACATCCTTATTTTGATAAATATTGGCAGTTCTTCTTTTTTTTTTTTAATTTTGACTTGTATTGATTTTTGAATGTGCTTATTTTTTTGTAGTATATTGTTTTATTCAATAAAGAGAATAAGTGTAATTTACTTGCCAATCAAATTCTTATGAATTATAAATACTTGTGTCAGGTGATAAGAGATAATTTTAAGAGATAAACAAGGGAGATAAGATAACTTTTGAGGGCATTTGGTTTCACTGCTTTTATGTTTTCATTTTCACTAAAAATATAAAAATATGTTTGAGCCACATAGTTGTGTTTTTTTTCTTAAAAGTAAGAAAAAAAGGAAACAAATCAAAAACCAAGGTTTAACAAAGTTTACTCTACCAAAAAGTCAGCTTAAAAATTTCTTTTATTGAAAATGTTTTCTAATTTTTTTTTAAATGAGACAAAATCTTCGTAATATTCATTTTTATTGTTTTCGAAAACATGAAGTTAAAAATGCAAATTTATATAATTATAATAAAAATTATATTAATTAAATATTTTATAAAATTTAAAAATCTGAAAACGATTTAAATGAAAACCATTTACAGGAAATAAAAATAAAAAATGTTTTATCAATCCAAACAGATCAAACAAAGATCAAACAGATCAAATAAAAAAAAATTCTTACAATGCTTGTAGATTATAGTACTTAAACGATAATTAATCTCACATTCAAAGAATGTGTGTAGCTCTTTAAAATCATGTAATCAAAAGTAAAAGAGTTATAATATATGGTAAAAAAAAGTATCCAACTCAGTTTATGTGAGAAATGTACATCAAATATATGTGCAAATAACATAATCTTGGGTGGTGATTTTACGGAATGAGTATGGTGCCTATTTGGGTGGATAACGCTGTTGATTTGGGTTCTATATCAATCAGTGAACCTGAAATTTTGGTCATTTAGTATGGTCTTCACACGGCTTATAGTATGGGCTTCAGGAAGATTATCAAGGAAGCTGATTCCACTCGTGCTCTTCATTTCAGTGTTTCTGGTTGTGATCCTTGGCACCCCTATGCTTCTTTGGTTGCCGCAATCAAGAGTTACCTCCACAAGAATTGGTCCGCAGTTTTTCAACATATCTTCAGGGAGGGTAATGCTTGTGAAGATTCTCTTGCTAAGCATGGTAATCAAGTTTCTCCAGGATTTCATTTTTTAGCTTTCTTGCCTTCTTTTATGTCAAATGCCTTTATGACATATAGTAGTAGAGTTGTTTTTGATCACTTTGTAACTGCTTAGTTGGGCCTTTACCCCGATGTTTACCCAAAAAAAAAAGGCATAATCTTTTTATTCCCCTACACAATTAATTGTCTTTTTTTCTAATCATGAGGTATATTTTCATCATTTGAATGTGAGATTAATTGAGTATTGACTTTGCTCTATTCACAAATTACTTTCACTAATTTAAAGAGTGACAGAGGGATGAATTCAACGTATTTTGAATTGGATTATTAGTAGATAAATAAAAAAAAGTTAATAATTTATTTGTAATTTATTAAAAATTATTAAAATTATTCAATTTATTTATTATTTATTTTAATAAATTAATATTTAATTCATTTTAATATATGAATTTTTTAAACTATAAAAATATGATATGAATCACACTAAAAAAATAATTTAAATTTAGATACTTAATAATTATTTTATTTTATTTATTAATTATCTATTAATTAAAATTAATTTAATTTATTATTATAATTAAATTAATTAAATTTAATTTAAATATAGATATCAATTAACACCCGTAAGGCCGTAACTGATTTTAAAAACTTGTGTTATAGGTGAAGTCCGTTCAGATGATAGGATTTGATATTGTTTATAATTCATGGAGAATTCAATTATTTAAATAAAAACATATCTTTTTCCACTGTTCCTTATCAGAAATTATATATATTCTTAAAGTATTAATAAATATATATTTTAAAAAATATATTAATCATTAATTTAAAAAAATTCATATAAATTTTATATTAATAACTTTAAATTAATAGTAAAATTTTTTTTAAAATATATATTTATTAATTTTAAAAAAATATGCAATAATTTTTGGCCCTTACTTTGCGCAAATATATTTCTTTACGTACATCTACATCTACCGACACTTGGCAGCTCGGGCGTAAGTCACGGCCTCTGTTTTTAATTGAAAGCGACAAATGCTTAGTTATAAAAAAAAAAGAGCATTGAATTTGAAAATGCATAAAACATGGTCAAGTCTTATACTGCATTAAGTTTTGACCCCTCTTTGATCATTAATAGGTTCATTTTTTCGGTATAACTTTCAATTATTCATTAGCTGCATAATAAAGTTGTGCACTAACGAATAGAATCGATCCTTCAAAAAACATGAAAATTTAAAACAAATCATGCATATATCCATTCTGAACATTTGAGATAATTTTTTCATTATATCAGTTTTTATTTATAAGAGTATGCAATTTGACTTTTTTTGACATACACTCTACAAGCTATGAAAATCATATGATTCGAAATAAATTAACATATTGATCACATAAATGTTTTTAAGTGAGTTAATTTGTTATTTTGGGTAAGTTTCTTATTCTTGTAAAGTTAGGAATTAATATCTTAGGTGTTATTTCCAAAACTTTTAAATTATTCATCCTATTTTCTACTAGATTAAATTGATCCTTAAGTTTAATTTTTAATGACTAAGTGTATGTTTACATACACGGTAAAATGATCATTATACTTTTGTACAAAATGCTTTTTGTCACAATATTCAATGTTAGATTGAATTAGTTATTTTTCGATTCCTATGAGTAATATATTATGGAAATGACTATATTATTATCATTATCGATTCGAAAAGATTAAACTTATGAGATATTTTAAATAAGTCAAACTTTATGAAGATATTTTTGGTTCAAAATAAAAAAAATAGTTGAATGAATTATTTTGTCTTAAATGAGTTAAAAAATTATGCTTGATAAATATTTTTTATATAAATATTGTTAAAAGTGTTTGTTTAATGGATTTGTATCATCTAAAATGAGAAATTTATTTTAGAGAATAAAGTGAGAAGTATTAATTATCAATAAAAAATTAAGAAAGTGAATTTTAATAACTTTATAATTTATTATGCATCTATATATATTTTATTATAATCTCAATTATTAATTTTTTTTATCCATGATTATAAATTCTCACTTTAGATGAACCATATCCTTGTTTAAAGAAAAATATTATATAATTATAATTTTTTTGTCAGAATTTTTTGAAATAATGAATTAACTTATTTTTTGACCTTTTAATTAGTAAGTGATCCTCACAACTTAATTTCATTCAATAACCTTTCTTTATTTTGCCTAAATTTTGATTATTTTTTTTACTGTGTAGTATTATTTTGTTTAAATCATTTTTCAGTATAAAGTTTCTTAATTGCTTTTGGTAAACAATGAGAATCTACTATTTTTTTGAGTGATATATAAAAGGGAAAGTTACATAATAAATATTTTTTTGTAATAAAAATATTTTTCTTTTGTTACATAGGAGGTGTGAGTACTTAAATAAGTAAAGAATATAAATTATTTTATGAGAGATTAAACTTTTGAAATCATCACATCATAATTTTAAGACTGATATCAATATTAATTAAACTATAAGCTCATTGCCAGAGTTGTTAGAATTCTGGAATTTTAAGATGAGTGAAAGAAGAATTTGAGCTCAAATTTTTAAAAAATATATTGAGTTGAGATTTCGAATGAACAATGAATTAAAAGAATTATTTAATTATTTATTTGTAAATACTTTTAAAAAATTAATTTTAATTTTTTGTTAGTATAAAATCTTTTTATATTATTAAATTATGTTACTATATCATTAAATAAATTTAATTATAAAAAACTCGTAATTAAACTATTTTAGAAGCATTAAGTTCATTTTAATGATTGAATACGTAATAACTTACAAAAAATTTTAAAATCTGATCTTACCAGTGAGAGTAAAATTTTGTTTTTCTATAGTTTGTAAGCTATATTAGTCTTGTGTTAGGGTAAATTTTTTAACGTTATTATTTAATTATATATTATTTAGTATTTAATTTTTTAATAATTTAATATTTTTAATAATTTAATATTTTATAATTAAATAATAATATAAAAATATTTACATAATTAATAAATTAAAATTAAAATTATTTATAAAAATTTATTTTAATATATTATTATAAAATTTTGTATATTATTATTTAATTTCATATTATTTAATATTTTTTAAAAATTATTATTTTAATTAATTATTTAATAATTTAATAATTTAAAATTAATTAATAGACTAAACTTTTTATATTCACGAGATGAAATAAAATAAAATTCTTATCAAAATTAAATATATTTTTCAAGAGGAATTGTTATTGACTAATGGTTATTGGTGCGGTCTATTGTGATAAGAGTGCATGAGATATTTTGGGGAACAGTTCAAAACGGGGGAAAGGAATTAAATACAAAAGAAATAGAAATTGAAAAGGAAAGAAGAAGGAGCTTTGACCATTCAATTCACGCAGCAGCAAACAGTATTACTGTGGAAGAATCTTCAAAAGTTCAAATCGAGGGGCTGGGATTGGAATAGCAGAATTGGGGAAAGTGGGCCCACAATAAAAGAACCCCAATATTATATTATAGTTTTTGCTTTTTGCTGACGCGACCTGGCTGCGTGGGATATATACGAGCACTCTTTCCCGGTCCCTTCCCCTTGAACCCTAAACATCAACACCAAAGTCACGCTCTCTTCCTCTTTCGCTTTCAGAGAGAGAGAGAGAAGAGAGAGAGAGAGGCAAATCGGGGCAAATCGAATCGAATCGAATCGAAGGAAAATGGGCGAGAGGATGACCGGGAAGGTGAAGTGGTTCAATGACCAGAAGGGTTTTGGCTTCATAACCCCTGACGATGGCGGCGTTGAGCTCTTTGTCCATCATTCCTCCATCCGCACCGATGGCTTTCGGAGCCTTGCTGAAGGGGAGTCCGTCGAATTCCTCATCGAGTCCGATCCCGATGGACGCACCAAAGCCGTCGATATCACCGGCCCCGACGAGTCTTCCGTCCAAGGAAGCCGACGCGGCGGCGCCGGTGGCGGCAATAGAGACTACGGCGGTGGAAGAGGCGGTGGCTACGGGGGCGGCGGTGGATATGGGGGGTGGAGGCGGAAGAGGTGGGAGTGGGGGTGGCTATGGGGGTGGTGGGTACGGCGGCGGCGGAGCGTGTTATAAGTGTGGTGAGACAGGTCACATAGCTAGGGACTGCTACCAGGGAGGCGGTGGCGGCGGAGGTGGAAGGTATGGTGGCGGTGGCGGTGGCGGTGGCGGTGGGAGCTGCTACAACTGTGGGGAGTCTGGGCATTTCGCGAGGGACTGCCCAACCAACACTCGTTGAGCGAATAGTATGCTGTTAAACGTTTCTACCCGTTAGGCGACGTTGGATGGGTGGGGTTCGGTCTGTGTTTTATGGGTTGCTTTTAATTTCAGTTTGAAGATTTTGTTTCAAAGTAGCACTAGGGGTTTTTATGCTGGATCTATGTAGTTGTGGCTACCCTGTGTTTTTAATACTATAAGCGGTTAGTTGTTGGGGTTTTTGTATTTTTGGCTTCGTGAAACCGAGAAAGACTTTGTGGATTTCAGATATCATTGGCTTTATGCTCTCTGTTTCCAAGTGTTAATACTCATTTTGAACATATCTGCTCTGGCATATTACTGCGTTCTGAAGACATGTTTTCTTCATCTATCATTTATGGGCTATTCAGATTGTTAAATGTTTTCTCATTGTTTGTTTGTGGTGATTTGCTATGAGGATGTTATGGCATCCAGGAGTTGTTTGTGATTGCTCGTCGAGTAAAGAAAGGAGACCCTACCAAGTTTGTTTTAAGCCTTGAAATTGTAGCATCCACTGTCAGTGCCACTCGAACCATTAACCATCCTTTTCTGTTAATCGCTATCTGTTATCTCGCCTCAGTAGTGAATCCAAAAGCTTCTCAGCTAATGATAAGTTTGATATCCTTCTTCCTTCACAGCTCATCCCCTTACCAGCCCTGTTGCTGGCACTAATCTACTTTCCTTTTGTGCTTTGAATTGCAATCACTCGTTTCTTTAAAAAAGCATGTTTTGAACAGCCAATTGTAAACTCCCTGGCTCATTCGACCAAGGGAAGAAACGCACTGGCTTCCTTTTTCTGGAAACCGGTCAATTCATTGTCCATCCCGTTCTTTTGCAGGTCACTATCATTCATTCCAATAATGCATCCAAAAGCAAAAGCCCCTCACCTATTGATGGCGTCCAAACCCTGCACGAATCATTCCACCATCAGCCATAATACTGGCATCTTTAAATTTTCTTTGGTCTCTATCCTGCATGAATAAAATTGGGAGTTTCACCCACTTTTTTCCTAAACTTGTATGTTATTGCCAATTATGTTTAAGGATATAATGTAAAAAAATTTGCACGAACAATGCTTATTTGTTTGGAATCTTTCGCTTGTCTTCGCAGTTTGCTGTAGTTTTGGAAAAATTAGTATTGTTTTTTCGTTATTATGTGGTATTGGACGTTGGAAAAGTGTATAAAAATGTGTTTATTTATCTTTCATATCCATTTTTATCAAGTCAGAAAACACACGTTATGCAAGAAAATATAAGAATTTCATATAGATTGTGATCTTAGAAGGGATACAGATTGTGGATTTGGAAGGGATTGTTCAATATCCACCTGCTGGTCCCTGCTTTTCTGCCTCGGAATGAGGTGAAAACTTTAGATGTAATAGATAAGAATACTTATTGCTGAACCACCAGGCAGCTTGATTGTCAATGGAAGTCTTAACTGCTGTGCAGGAACTCAAGAGTCAAAAGCACCTGCCTCGGCAATTAATTACATTTTATATTTTGACCATAGTCTACTTCTTTTTTTTGGTGGCTACCGTTTTTTGTTAATAAAAAATACTTATAGGCTTCGGGCCATTCCTCTGCCGAGCCCAGACCGCCTATGACAGTCATTGTTTGCCTAGCCTGTGGACCGGGCTGCCCCTAACTGAAATATTCAGTTCCTTGTAAATTTGGACTTGGCAATTAGCACGGATCGTTAGGTACTTGCTACTGAGGTCTTGAACATGCCACTTTATCTTATAACACTTATGTATTAACTCATGAGTTGTGGGAATTTCATTAATCACAAACTCCTATCTTCCCAAGCATGTTACAGGGAGATAAATGAAATAAAAAGTATTATTATTATTATTATTTGAGATAATTATATTAACCTCTCTTAATTAACACTTATTACTCTTGATACTCATTTTATTTAAAAGTTACATTTCGCTTCCTTTGTCATTTACAAAGGAAAATGGGAGTGATTGATGGAACAGTATATGAAATAAATGATAAAGATGTAATTATTTAAAAAAAAGATATCAAATATAATAAGCATTAACTTTAAGAAAGTCTACGTAATTATCTTGTTATTTTCAATGGATAGGTAATAAAAAGAGAGGTCTCGACTCTCTTTTTGTCAAGAGATCTAAGCTATCAAGCTGCAGCTTTATCCAAGTGAATCTTTAATAAAACAATATTAATTTTTTAAAATATTTTTCAATACAAAAATGACTTTTTAGTTGCAGACTTGCACATAACATAGTGTGAAAGAGAATATTTATTTTCTGTGAAAGTCAGATTAACCCCGGGGAAGGTGGGTGGGAATTAAAGGAAGGCCGAAGGGGATCTCAAGGCTTAAAGTTAAAAATAGGATCCGTTCATACCCCAAAAAAAAAAAAATGCTGTGTGAAATTTGCAAGCTCGGAACGGTGGTGTCTAATTTACTTCTTCCGTTCTATAAAAAAATACGTTTTAAAATAATTAAATTATTTTTTTTCTTACTTTATTAATATTTTTTTTAATTTTACTTACTCTATTAATTCTATTTTTAATAAAGATAAATAAGGATGACTCTTTTTGAAAGCTAAGGAGGGCCTTGGCCTCCACAAATTTTTTTTAAAACATGATATTTTATATGTAAAAATTTTTATAATTTTTTTTTTGAAAATTTGTTTAAGCATGACCCCCCAATGAAAAATATTTTTAAATAAAAAATTTTTTACATAACAAATAAAGGTGGATGGAGGCAGTATATTAAAGGTTCCAAATCTCAAGAAGAATGGCTTAATTACTCTTATCTTATTCGATTCAATGTACATTTGGATTAGTTTATTTCGTAATCAAAAACAGTTTATAATTAAAAAATTTTAAAAAAAATTTTTTTTTGCTTAAAAAAAAGTTTTCTCAAACATAGTGTCAATGAAAAGTAAATAAAGCTCACAGTCACGTTGATCAATTAATGAAGAAAATGTGCCAAATGCATTGTCTTTGACTCTTTGGAGCTAAAACAAAGGGACGAGCATGTCTCCACGACAAATTTTCAAGTGGCGAAGAAGTAACATTTAATGGTAATTATATTAATTTCGTAAGTTATTATTGAGGCCATTGTTCCCTTTACAATAATAGTTCACATAACTTATATCATTATCATTGAAAAAATATCTTACACCTTGAGCGTATAAGAAATCTCTGTCTCGAGAGGCTTTTGTTTTTTTCGTTAGAACTGTCGGTCTTAGCATGTCTCCAAAGTTGATAGCATTGCGTCCTCATCTTTATCTTCGAATGTAAAGGAGAAACAAACCGATTAAAGAGAGAAGTCTCAGTGCTTTAACTGAAAAGTCTCCTGCTTTGTTATTGTGGTTGTAATTTGTTCTTTTATTTCTTTTCCTTCTTTGCTCGTTCTTTCCCAGGTTTGGCATGCCTGTTATGTAAAAAGCTGTATATGTAATGTATATACGGTCTCAGATCTTTCATGAAAGGTCTATTTAGACTTTAGACGGATCATAGATGGCTTGTCACTGTTTATTGCGCTAGGCTTTCGAGGGAAGTGAGATAGATTATTATTAGATTCTCCACCCAACTCTGCATGTTACATATTCATGTCAACTGCTACAGCAGCCTTATTGCTTGGCAACGTTCTTTGTTGTTTAGTTGTTTGGTTCTGTTTGATTGGCCTAATTCTCCTTTTCCTTCATCGACTCAGCTATCTGCTGCTCTTTCAATCATCGAAAAAGTCTGGGGAAACATGATGAAAAGGAAAAGATGCTCTGTAACTATATATAATTCTCTTATGCCTTTGTTTCATCTCTAATCATTTTTCAAGATCTAAGTGCCTCCACTGTACACTCATTGTTGTGGAGGAAAAAGGGAGATGGGTTTCATTTGTCGTTTTGCTTTTCCGAGGACGAGAAAGAATTTTCTTTCCTGTTTTTTTTTTCCTCGATACAGATAATGGTATGCCTTCTTAATTAATTTGCTTCGTATAAGTACTATTCCTTTGTCATTTTGTACGCCAAGCATATGGAAAGTGCGAAGTCAGGTTAATGCACAAAGGTTTGCATTTATATAGTAAATACTTTAGTATAAAATGCATCATCTTTGGTATTATGGCGTTTTAACATCTGTATATCAAATCTATATATGATATTGTGAATGCTTATATTTGGTATTTTGGTATGAAAAATTCTAGAGATAATTTATTAGAAAAACAAAAAAACTCACCGTTTATGAAGTCATTGCATTTATATATATAAGTAGAAGTGTTGATAAAATATGTATCGATTTAGAAATAAATTGCATGGTACAAAATAGATGTGAGATTTTGTTTTCATAACTTTTGTATGTATAGCATTACACGTTTGGTACACTAACATATTGAAAATAGAAATTTTGAATATTTTAGAATTCACTTATTTTTCAAATTAACTAACATGAAGGTTTAGATATTCCCTATATCGACCCAATATACTTCAATTCGGTATTTTTCATAATCAAATAATTGTACTAACAGACCAAATACTTTAGAATTGTTTATGATCTAGAAGAGTCGTTTGTAAGATGTTTTCATTTCTACCATTAATTTTCCATTGGGAATTTTGTTAAGTCGTTTGTAAGATGTGTTATTTTCTTTAGGAAGTGTAGAGACATCCGGTCCAGTTTGTTTTACACTTTGTTTAATGTTTAGCAACTAAATTAATGAAGACCCTAACCCAGCTAGAAAATGGTTCCAGTTTTCTTATTTGAATGTGACTTAATTAAATGTAACTATAAAAATGTGTTTGTTGATAATGTCTTTTTAAGAAGAAAAACTTTAGCTTGCAAAATGCAACCAATGGAAAAATCCTTGTAAAATGCTTCACTTGAGTCATAGACAATAGGATCGAATGGCAAACATGTTTGATTAAGTTGATTAGTCTTAAACAAACTTTGTGCAATGTCATAAACCTTTTTTGTTTTATTTTGTTTTTCTTCTTACCAAACTGATCAAGACAAAAGTGCTGAACTACATAAAGGCTATAAAGAGAAAGAAATTGAAGAAGAATACATTATATGTTTATGACGTTGGCTAATACATAATGATAAACCCGGGATATGAGTGAACTCTGATTTATCTTTCTCCATTAACATTAACATGTGCATTGATCATTGATCATAGCGTTTTAGGTGGAGTCAGCACAGGGATCAATTCAGTGGAACCTTGGGTGGGGTAATGATGCTGATGAGTGATGAGTTTGAAGAGTGTAATACTCAGTGGCCGCGAAGGGGGTGGTGGTGAAGAGGCGAAGGCGCGGTGGCGTTGAGCTGCTGCGCCGGCATGGGTGGTGGAAGAGGCGGCGGGGGGCACTGGTAACACTTGGTGAAGAGGCCGAATGTGTCAATCTGGCGGATGAAGTTGACCACGCTGGCCCACCCACCAAATCCGAACCCCACAACCAGGACCCACACCACCACAAATACGTTGATCGTGTAGGCCCCCACCCATCTTCCCACGAACTTGGGAGGTTGCTCCACCGCATTCTGCATCACCACCGTTCAATAATCAAATAATTAATGAAATGCTAGTTAGTACAAACCAAGATTCGTTTCAAAGATAGGCTGTTAGCACAATTCTATTTCCTCATTATGATTTTTTTATATTGATAGCTTAACTTTTATAAGCTAAACATAAATTATTAATATGTAAAAGAAAGAGTGTATAAATAATAGCACTTCCGAAATTAATCAGACTGATACTGTTTCTGGTGAACATTCTCTCTTGAATTGACCTTAATGCCGTATATTTATTAATCAGACCAATATTCTCTATCATCTCCGGTTTTTATGTGTCCCAATATTGTTTTTTAAAATTAAATTAAATTAATGCAGCTAAAAATGATAAATCAAATATATAAAAAAAAGCAGAGGTGATAAAGTAGATATCAGAAAATATCAAAAAATGATCGGTTTAGGAGAAAATCCCGGGTCTGGTCTGCTAGACGGCGACCATACGCTAACGCGGTCCTCACACAATCACAGTTTTCCTTATCCCCCTTATTCTGTTTACTTCGAAGGACCCCATAAAAGCAACAATAAATAATCGTAGTAAATTACTTGGAATAATGACTGGAATAAATTCTAACACTGTTCTGCTGCTCCGTTAAACTATTGGGTTCCGACAATGGGTTTCATAGATGAGATGACCCACGTGGCTACCCTTTTTTTTTTTTTTTTAACTTTTACTTTCCTCCAAGGCTCCAAGTGCTTACTTTAAACAAATTTATTGTTTGGTCTAACTTTCTTACATAAAATAAATTTAGATTATTGAATCTTGTGTCACATGATGAATTAGGTTGACATAAAAATATGTGGTGACATCTAGCACATTATGTATATGAACATTAAAATTATAGTACCTGTCGAGCAGAGGATGATTTGAAGGTGAAGATGTAGGCGAGGGCAGGGATGATGTAAACGGTGAAGCTGACGAGGAGAGAGCCAACGGTGGAGTTGATGGGGCCGAAGAAGGGGAATATGATGGCCAAGAACCATATGGGAATCACCACTGGCAATCTCACCAGAGCACGCTTGCACAGGCTCTTGCACTCGTGCATCCCTATGGCTTTCTCCCACACGAAGTATAACGGGGTGCATGCAAACCCGAACGTTATAAACTGCAATTTCAAACTTTTAGTTATTATATTACAATAACATTAATTAAATATACGGGTATCAAGACTATCAAGTATGTATTTACGTTCCTGCATGTATATTTTATTTGTATATACGAGACGAGAGTAGGTGTATGTATATTTGAGGTATAGATAATAGGTAATAGATAATAGATGCAGAGATAATGAGTGAGTATAGATGCGTGCCTGGTGGATGAGCATTAAAATGACAGCCATGTCTCGGAAGGGTGATCTTGGGAGGAGAGAAAAGGCATTGGAGTGATTTAGAAGCATGTCTCCAAATGCCCAATACACTGCTACTGCCGATGGAAGGGTCAGTGTCAGCACATACAGGGTAGCCAGTAAGTATATGGACTTGAACTTCTGGGGCTTCCACATCGCGTGCATGATCTCCCTGTATATCAGTACCACCAATATGTTTCTCTCATTATTAATTCGTTTCAGCATTTTACATTTAGTTAGCAGCATATCATGCATACTTACAAGAAAGAAAAAACAAAACAAAACCCTCCTGGCCTGACACAGTTTACCTTTGTGCAATTAAAGTTGGTGTTGTTGATTTTAATTTCAACTAAAATCATGGGTTTTTCTTATTTCTATATAAACCGGAAGAATGGAAACAATGCTGATAAAGATACCACTTTTTGTTGTTGGGGTTGGGTGAAAAGAGAATAGAACAAAAGAAGGGGAATATCTTGGCTAAAGGTTTGGTTTTGCTGTGCTGGGAGAAGAGACCTGAAAGCTAAGATCTAGCATTCACTGAGGAAAGCTGGACCTATCGGGGTCCTTCTCATGATAAAAAGCAATAAAGCAGAAAAACCATTTTAGAGAAAGAGCCTTGGCTTTCTACAACCTAGAAAGAAACTCAAGGATTCCCAAGAAAAGGGGCGCTTTTTTGCCTCCCACGCCTAACGGGCATTTTAGGGGAAAGGAAAAGCACTTACAGTAATACATGATTTTTTTTTCTTTTTGGGTAGAAAATCATGCAGAGTATTTTGAAAAATATTCAGGTCTCATAATTCAGATACACTAACCAAACATGCAAAAAAAAAAAAACAGACTTAAGATGGGTCCTTAGAGCCCATGGTCAGATCATGTCTACAGGAGTCAAGGTAGAGTCGCTATCGAAATGACGTTAAGCCCAAATGGGTGCATGGTTATTTCACTTTCCCATTTAGCATTATCTTAATTAGAATTTAGACATTACTAACTAGTGATTGGTCCAAAGGCAAAGCCAATAATGGAGAAAGAAACAAGGGCAGATATTTGTGAAAACGTAAAAGACACGAATTATATATATCTGAGATTGTCTTACACAGTAACAGCATGTCCCCCGAATGTGTAGAGAATGTTTGTGGCCCCCGTAAAATATAGAACCACTTTGGTCGGACCCGAATGCTTAACCCCCTCCACCTTCACAATCAGAAACCATATTATTATAATAACAATTACATATACATACATAAATATGCAATAATACTCTTAAGATTATAGTTGATAATTAATTACTTGCAAATTTATGTACCTGGCCGTGAAGGAGAGAGGCAACAGTTAGGTACCATGCAGTGTAAGTGGTCATAACGAGGCCCAGAAAAGACCAGATTCTGTAGTTGTGAAAGGAAGGAATAAAGACAGTGGTGGCACAGCAAGCTCCGAAGATGTAAGTCCAAGTCCTCTTGTCCAGATTGTCATTTATGTAATATATGTTGCTGAACGACATTAAAACAATATATTCATAACCCAATGAAGTTGCAGCAGGTAGATTAATACCAGAGATGCATGTGATGTGTTTTAACTTAAGTAAAAATACTATAATAACAAAGAGAATTGATCTATCTAGATGAAAATAATAAATAATGAAGAAAGAGTTAAAGGAAGGGTCAGAGACTCGGGTTGGGTTGGGGGTAGGTAGGTACCTTGCACAAGCTATCAGTTGGATAACAGATCCAAACAGAAGAAATGTGCAGTTAAAGGCCAAACCCACGTTTCTCCAGTGCTTCCCGAGGAGCCCATCAAGAACCTCAAACCACTGCGACCATTAATTTAACTTGTTTAAAACGCCATTAAAATTTAAACTTTGAAGTTTTAGTATTTTGAATGATTAAAATTAAATGGAGCTAATTGATTTGGAAGAGTTGAACCTGGATGACATGATTCCTGAAATTAACTTTTTCTCTCGCTTTTCTGGTTCTGTATTCAACGTAAAGTATGCTAATGAGGTAAGCTGTCCAGCTACCCAGCAAGCCATAGAAGAGTTGAAAAAGTATGCCAGAAAGCATTCCCAGTTGGGAAAATGAGTATGGCAACGTAAGCAGAACTTGAGCTACCTGATATGTGAAGGACATAAATATACCCACAGAAGCATTAGAAAACCAGAACAATATATAAAGAATGCAGTCAATTTGTTGGACACTATGTGTAATGGAACAGAAGCTACAGCTTTGTTGAGGAATATATTCTATAAACCAACCTGGTTGGAAGCACAGCTAAACCAAGCATCATAAACAGAGCCACCATGCCACAACAAGCTTGATAACCTGGATTTTATGTCCTTAGGATTCCCGTCAGTTTCCATTTCCACATAGTTCCCAACTATTACGGTCTCCACCGCCTTATCCGATGCCATTTTCTTTCTTTTCCTGACCTATCTGAATCACACTTGCACTTTCTTTCCACTCTCACAAAGTCTCACCTTCTATTTGTCTTATGTCTGGCTACTCTACTTTGATTTTTTGGTGACTTCTTCTTCTTCTTCTTCTTTCGAGTGGGTGGGTGAGTGGTGGGGGTTTCAAGAATGCAAGGTGTGGGGGGGAAGGGCTGTAGTTGAGATTAGAAACGAGGGTGGAGAAGAGTTTTGGAGTGGTGGTATATATACAGGACACAAAAGGGTTCTCGAAGGCTGGGAGAGACTCTGTATGAAAGGTATTGTAGAGAGCGGTTTTGGGAAGCGAGTAAATCGGCTTTTTGAAGAACTAAAAAGTAAAAACTCAAAAGCTCCCATGGTGCTTTGACGAAATCCCTTGGTCCTGGAGCCCCTTTTTGTAATTACAACTTTTGTTATTTACCCGAATTGCTCACAGCCTTGGTTTGGCTCATGTAACATAAATTATGAGGAAAAGGCCCTGCGATAACATATTTTACTAGCTGCTTAGGGAGCGCGATGGCTTGTCCGCACGAGCGGGTCTCTCGCTTCCCGAGCTGATGATAATTGCAAATTTTTCCTTACCCAGCTTCACCCTTACCTGTTCTCTCTATTTTGCTTAATTTGCCATTTTTGGGACTGTTGTTTAATTAATTGGCCTATTTTTGATAACTTCACCTGAAAAACAAAAACCCTTTTTACATGATTAGAGTAGACATTAATTAGCACTGCTTATGCTTGATTGATGCTTATTTAATTTACAACTTATAAAGCTCAATGAACATTATAGATATGCACATTCCACACTCGTCCCTTCTATCTAAACATATTTAACAAGAAGCTGTCTTTGCTTCAATGTTCAATGTCCAAAACTCAAGGATTTGACTCTTTAATTTGAATTATTTTACATTTGCCAAAGTTGAATCTAGTTTAGTTGGTAGTTTTATAAAAGGCACAAATGAAATTGAAACCAACCTTGTCCACACATTTGTCTTAAACCTAAATTCTTGGAGCACATATTTTTTCCCTTTGGTTATGGTATTGGAATGTGGAAAACAAGAAGGGCTAACATGGCACATCAAATTAAGTTTTACGGAGATAAGAGAGGACAAAAGGATGAAAAAAAGAAATAAGCAAGGGTAGGAGTGAAGGAAATAATAACAAAGTAGACCGCATGATTGCAGCCAAACGGGCGTGGTCGCTTTGCAAGTCGAAGAAAGCTGCTTTTTTCACATGGCCAACTCTTCGTAGACTCGAGGATCCCTTCCACCCTATTCCATGCTCAAACCCCAATTAAAACTCCTATTCCCACATGCAATATATTTACTTGCATATACATAAGATAATATAATGGCATAGGGGATTGAACTAGGGCAAATACATGGACAAAACATTGGTAGAATTGTTAGATCATGTGCCCTTGCCCAGCTGCACCTCTCCATTGTTAATATTTATCATGATTTTCGTTGGTACCCTGATATTCTCTTTTGTCTCCTTGAAAGAACAAATATTCTTTGTATTTTAACTCATAATCCTATAGATTCTCTCTGTTTTTTCCCCATTCTTCCAAAAGAATACAGATATCACAAAGATTTTCTTACTATTTTGTTACAGAACTCACTTTTTCTTTTTGTTCTTGCCTGTAGCTAATATCAAAGCCATCTCAAATAAAAGAAATAAAAAAAAAGCCAAACTTACTTCAGTTCTGTCGACATATATTTATTCAGCAATTTTAAACCTTTGAAAAGCTTCATAGAAATACATCACATTTCATCACTGGGTAAAATGGTTGATTTCTTTCACCCCGCGTTTTTCTTTCGTTGTCTTGAAATTTTCTGACAGTGGTCCAAATACTGCTGGAAAAGTAACCAGCCTTCAGATTTGTCTTTTTCAAAATTTGAATAAGTTGGTTAAAGAGCTCACTGATTATTCTCCTTCCTCTCATGATGATAAACCATAATGAGTTTGTCTTTTTTTATGAATTAAGATAAGAAAATCATTTACCTTGTGGTGCTGCTGATGATATTATCAGGGGGAAATTAAAATAAAAAGGGAAGCATGACTTGAAGGTCCAAAAAAAAAGCATATTGTTTTGGTTCAGCAAAACATATTCATGAAGACTGTTGGACGCCCACGTCCCACTCCTTGTTTGGCCACACTTTCTAGTCTCTGGGACCAGTAACATTCTCTGTGACTTGTGTCTCCTTGACCGCCTCCAATCTATTGCTGACTTTCTAGTTTGTTCAAATATATTCTTAGCATAATCAACACCCTTGCCCTTCATTGATTAGCATCAGCTCTTGATGGTATTGATATTCTGATACAGGGAATGGTCCTTGCTATGTTTCCACCGTCAGATCAACTAGAATTTCTACTGTCCTGCATTGTCAGGAGAACTGGTGGTTAACGTGGGTATCTGCATAATTAGCACATTCAGTCTGTTTTCACGTTTTGAAGCAATTTCGAAGCAAAATGATGTTTAGGGCAAATTCCATTCCCTGATTCAATTATGAGTCTTTCCTAGCTGACTTCCAAGAATGGTATTATATTTTGGTTAGGAAAATTTTGCTTCATGTTTACGCCAGAGCCCCTGGAGCTTTATGGGTCAAATGACAGATTATGGCCTCAATATATACTAGTAACCTTTTGAGTATTTATCGCTTGAGGTTGCTTTTGGATAAATCTTTCAAGAGACTCTAAAAACAAAAATTGATTGGTGGATTCCCACCAACAAAGATGATTTGAAGCTATTGAAAACAATTGCAAATCAAGAGAGGAAGTCATGGGGTAAATACAGTTTTTCAAAAGTTAGGATTAAAAGAATTAAGAGTTAGGACAGGGCATGCTAGAGGCAAAATTTCTATTTCTTCAATGGTATGATAGAGGTAGGGGACCATGGATCAAAAGTTGCATTATTCGATTTCAATGATAAACATGAGACAGAAACAAGATTTCAAGTTTTAACTTCCATGCTTATATATGTCGGAATCAACATACAACTAACAACATCCAAAAGTTGGTAGCACGCTATGCCGTTTGATGGTGAAACTGCTGTCAAACCTATAAAGAGCAATGATTCTGCAAAGCTATTTCCCAAATTGGGGTTCAAGGGTGGAAAGAACAACGCTTATGTTAACCTCTCAGTTTGCTTATAGCAGAGCAGAACGTGATCATACCACAATCATCAGTCAAGTCCACTCTCAATTTTAAGCATGCAGATCAAGCTTCACTGCTAAATTTAAGCGCTATGAAGTGCTCTGAAACCTGATGCTATATTTTATCTTCTAATGCTTAAACATGAGAAAAAATGGCCGCAATAGTTTACTTTAAAACCAAAAAACAAAATTTCTTCTGAGGATGATTATGCACAGCAATGATTAAAACTCCATAGTTGGGTCAATCCTTTTTGCATCCATATCTCCTTTCTTGCTGTGCTATTTTTGTGGGTCTCCCTGTTCTGATCATCAAAGATTGACGTTATCACTTTTGGCTTTTGGTAGGCAAGAATAGGCACGGGACAGCAAATCTGCATTGACTTGTGATTCAATTTCATGATGTGGGTCCTTACTTGGTATTGCAACATTAGTACTTGCGTTGATGCAATAGTGGTCAACCTCATTTGCAAAAGATGGATGTCTTCGTTTACACATGCAATATAATTGGTTGGAAGACATCTATTCACAAACACCATCATGCTAGCCCATCGTTATGGCCTCCATGCTGGGACCTACCCAGTGACCAAAAGAATCCTATCATGAAACAGAACTTTTGCTTCACTTTAGTGACTTCTTTTGCACTGTGAAGATCGAACAAAATATTCTGCTGTATTTCCCAGCTACTTTATCTCGGCCATTGATAGATTTAGCAATTTAGTTGAATATATAACCCCTGGCCAAGACTCCATTTCTCTATTCGATTTCTTCAATATTATTTTGTGAGTAGAGTTGTGCTTTTTATGGCTGAATGAAAATGGGATTTATATGAAAGCAAATAGAATATCATGGTTGCATGCTTCTCTGACCAGCTGAAAACAAAGATTTTCAAATACTTCAGACCAAATAACGCTGCGATCCTCCCAACAGTTCTCATTTTTCAATTCACAATGGAAGTGGCCCATTGCTGTGTCCCATAACCATATGTATTACACATATTTGCTGCAAAAATTTATGTAGTCATTACCTTTTCTTTATCCTATAATATTCAACATCATTAGTTGCAGTATTCTTTCTCCTTTGCACAAAATACACAATTATTATTATTATTATTATTATTATTATTATTTGCTCTATGCATGGATTAAACAACTCTTAGGCCAAATATGTGTAAGATATCCCTCGTTTTATACAAAAATACAAATTGAAATAAGGATTAACAATTGTTTTTCATTTTAGCATAATAACTTTTTTCCTTTTATTCTTTATATTGCTTAGGGGTGTCAAATGAATGCATTGGATGAATTTTGAATTGGATCATTAATGGATAGATAAAGAATAAATAAATATTCTATTTATGATCTATTAAAAAAATTACTAAAATTATCTAATACATCCATAATTTATTTTAATGGATGATATCAAATCTATCTATTAATTTATTTTAATTAATGGATGGATAACCAATCATTCTATCTTCAACTAGATGCATTTAGATTTCTTATATGTCTAAATACATTATATTCTTTAAACATATTGATATATCTATTTGATTCGATAAATATTTTGATTGGTTCATTAATCAACCATTAATTAAAACTAATCCAATTCATTTAAATATATTATTATTATTATTATTATTATTATTATTATTAGATGAATTGAATTAGTTTTAGATATGTATAGATTGAATGGGTTATGAATTCATAAATTCAATTGTCACTCCTTACTTCACGTACCTCCCAGTAATATAACTTCAAATTGATCAAATGAAATAACTAATGAAATAATGGTGGTTATTCAATTGTTCAGTTCAACATTCCAAGTAGTATTTTGCCCGTGATTGTAAACACAATGTTGAAATGTAAGTCTCCAAACATAAAACCCTATAGAGTTGTTATGGTACTTTAATCAATACATATAAAATTGACTTGAGTGCAATAAATATTATTAATGATCTTCTAAGTAATTTCAAATTCACCTCATGATTTTAAATGTTTAATATTGTGATAATTATATGAAATTCATTTAATTACTCTTGATAATACTTATCCTTTTGATCTCATTTTGCAAGTGTTAAACGTTCAAGATGTTATTAACTTAATCAAGATAGAATTAATTATTATTATTATATCCAACTTTCCTAAATTGATAATCACATTGAATATCCTTTAAATAATTAAAAATATATATAAACTTGTATCACATGAAAATGATAACTAATTTTCATAATATATACTTAGAGTACACTAAATATAACTAGTAATTAATAAAAGCTCAACAATTCATTACGATACCAAAATCTTAAATAAAAACATGAGTATTATAGTAACTGACATAATACTAATATCATATAATTTTTTTTTTTGGTATAGCATCATATAAATTCTTGTGTATTATGAGAATATTACACTAGTCAAATTAAAACATAACATATGACATAAAAATGGGTCATCAATTAAATTTGTTGGAATATGGGCTGTTCATGATGGGCCGATCCATATTAATGACCCGACCCAACCCGATTAATTAATTAATTATGTTAATTAATTATTTGACACAATTAATTTGAATATTTTGATAATGTTTAGTAGATATCTCATAACTTCTTGCATAAGTAAGACTCTAAGAATAATCAGTTATCTTACGCACATTAAATATGTGAAAGGGACTCTATAATAGTACACATTACATTCTCATAAGAGAAAAAAAAGTGAGAGAACACAGAGACTCTAAATTTAGATGTGCTTGTTGTAGAAAATATTCAAGGTTTCTTTGATGATCTTGAGTAAAATTGTAAGGGTTAGTACGTGGTAGTGTTGAGCACGTCATTGAGAAGAATTTGGTTTTGGCATTGATCAAGGTATAAATTTATTTCGTTGTGCATAAATCTCCAAGTTCATCTCATTTCATTCTTATTTTTTCCTTCAAAATTTATAATATTTTTATAACAAAATCTAGGCTAGACCGTTGTATATTATGTAAGAAATTTTCATCTGTGGATTAGAAATCCATGTACCGTATTGGGTCTGGGGCCGAAATTGGTATACTGGCTCAATCTAAAGCAGACCCACTATGTAAAACAAAAACAAAAAAGAACAGACCCACTATGAAGGCCAGGTGCCGCATTTGTTTGACCCGAGTGGGACAAATCATCAAATCGGGTCAAGGTTTTACCAAAAAGAGTGAAATATCTAAAGTATCTGATTTCGTTTCCTCGCATGACACGTGGCACAAAAGGTCAAACCAGAATCAGACAGGTGTCCAATATATAAGGAGCAGATGCTGCGAAACTTTGCTTTCATTCTCCCTTTTCTTTTTCGTTTCTATGCTTCGCCTTCTTCAATCGCCTTCTGTTCACTTCTACCACAGCATCAGCGTCCTGTGCGTTTGAAGCCAAAATTCTCGCAGCTTAGTTCCTGGAATTGAGAGTCGTGCCAGGTACTAGCGATCGATATCCTTCTGTTCTTTCAGAAAATCCATATCTACGCTCGCTTTGTTTGCTAATGTAGGAATTAATTGGTATGATTTTGCAATTTGGAGTCTTTGGAATCATGATTTCACTTCTGGGTAACTTGCGTTTTCCTTGTGGGATACATTTCACTTTATGCTACTTATTTCAAAAGTATGAGCGCGGACACTGGACACGACATTACATGGATTTTAAAGTATAACCTCGTCTCGATCTCGCACGAAGTAGGAGACTTCGCAGCAGGTTATTCTTGTTGTATCGGAACCGGTTCGTCGTGAATCTAGGATAGCTTTATCGGATATATTAAGAGTGCTGAGCAATCACTAATCAGCAGTGATAACTGGAGCAGTAAGCCTGCGGGCTTGTGGAAACTGTTAAAGTTTCATGCTTGGTGATGCCGCATAGCCTAATTCAGGAATCATGCTTCTGGGTCGAATTAAGCTGTTGAAATTTTACAGCGTACAGCTTGTGCTCTGTTAACTAAGTTTTTGTTTTGTGTCGTATGTGCAGAAGTGCCTTGTAGTTGTAGATATCTTAAATTCATTGTTTCCAATAAAATGTCCTCAATGGTTTTACTTAAATGTTCAGTTCAGTCATTTATGAGGCTGAAAATTCAGTCATTGACCTTCTATGAAAACTGAGAATCTGTTCTGTTTTTATTCTCCTTAGATGCTGAATCAGTCTGTTGTCTGTCTGTAATTTTTAATGGGTTTATAGCTGGCTCCGACACAAAATGGGTTTCGAGGTATATATACTTGTCGAACAAAAATGAAACATATAGTCTGCTATGGGAAGGGGAATGGGGTTGCTGTTTCCCACTGCTCTCTATTGTGATGAGCATTCGGATTTATCTAATTTCAAGTAGACTTGATGTAGCCTAGATGATGTAAAATAGATTACTGGCGAATTGGTTTTGAGACTTATCTTCTGTGATCTATCATGTTCTTTAAGTATGCCACAAATGGAGATCACATTTAGTTCAGAGGCTTCTCCAAAAATCAAAACCCTCTATCCCCATTCCTAACCCCGATTTTTTATCTCACCAGACAAGATGTCAGCTGGACAAGATGGATTTCTCAGCAGGCCAAAGGCAGAATGGACACCCACTCGTGATGCATACTTGGTTGAGCTTCTTCTCGAGCAACACAAGAGTGGAAGAACAGCTTACAATGAATTCAAAAATGAAGTGATTAAATCTGTCACTAGGGATTTCAACAAAAAGTTTGGCTTGAACTTAGAAGAGAATCAGATAAAGAATCGCTATAATGTTATGAAGAAAGATTATGGTGTTGTCAAAACACTGCTTAGTCGCAAGGAATTTGGCTGGGATGAAACTCGGCATATGGTTGTGGCAGAAGATAAAGTGTGGGACAGTTATATCCCGGTGAGTAACTCTACTAAGCATATGTTTTGTGTATGAAACTTTGTTTCGAGTTTATATTTTATATACAAAAATACAAAAGGTATTATGTCTTGCTCATTGAAAATATTTATGTACCTACATTTAGGTAAGATGTGAAGCAAGACCTTTTCGACGCAAGAGCTTCCCACTGTATAAACAGATGTCCATCATATTTGAAGGTGAAGCTCTGACACAATTTCTATATGGTGTTTCTGGAGTTGCATATCAATTTATGGCTTGTTGAATGCAGGAGAAAGAGGCATGTCAAAAGGCCAATTTCCTAGTGGAGCCATGGCGACAGCAGAAGAAGGAAATAGCAACACAGAAACAGTCCGATCTTCAGAGCCATGTAACCTACGAACGCAAGTAATTGATGGTACCCTTGACTCTGATTCAATAATCCGCATAAATGACATGCAAACCAAGAAGCACAAATCTGTCAACCCAGTAGAGTCAATTCGTAAAAAAAGAGAGCATACCACAAAATTGGGGAGACCATAGAGAATGCATTGTATGAGGTTTTCACAGCGGCCAAGTCCAAAGCCAAGCAAAGAAATGCATCCAGTGCAACAACATTGTATCAGAACTGCTTGGAGGAGTTGCAGAAATTGGAAGAGTTGGATGACAATGAGTTTGCAAAGGCTGTTAATGCTCTTAGGGATGACAAGAATGCTATTGCTTTTATGACAATAAAAGGGCCTAGACGTTTGACGTGGTTAAAGTCTCTATGGCACTCGGAGTAACATTTTTACGTTGTTAACTTCCATATTTGTGCAGGCAGATCGTAGAGAAAATGTCATGTTTGTTCTTTCTACAAGCATATCCGTCGTATCTAAACCTGCACGTGAATTAAGCACAAGTGGCCAAGCATGCTTCTTTATACCCATATTTTGTTGAGAACTTGAGATTATATTTGGCATTTGCCTAGACCATTGTTAGTTTTGTACTTATGTTTGTATCATAATTCTAATGCGAAGCCTTTATGGTATATATTGCCTGAGATTCAGCTTTACTTTTAAGCACATTCTGTAAGTGCAACCTTCAAATCAGTTGTGCCGTGGTACATATTGATTACTTTATTCTATAATTGCAAAGTGCAAGTCAACAACATGCAATGTCTCAGGACCAGGAACAGCTCCATGTCATGGGGTCCCTGGTCCCTGGTCCCATGCTGATTACTGAGTGATTGTTTATCAGGAAGCAATTTTGCACGTGTCTAATATGATGTTCGAGAGTGCTAGCTTCTAATGTTATTAAGAAAGGTAGAAGGTTGGCAATCTGGTTTTAATGGAAATATAGTCATGCTTCATAGAAATTCTGCAAACTGTAATTAGAATTCGTTTGGATACATTTTTTTTAGAATAAAAAAAATGTTTTAACATATTTTCCAGCGTATTTGTGATGTAATTTTTTTTAAAAAATAAAAAAAAAGTGATTTTTAATATAATTTTATGATAAAAATATCTTTTATTTTTATTAAAAATTATATTTTATATATCATCTCTTTTTTTTTATAAATATTATTTGCATAAATCTTTCTAGATAATTTTATAAATTATATTTTTAAATAACGTAACTTTAAGTCATTGTGTCCTAATATCTTAAATTAAAATTTGATTTCAATGACTATACCACTTAGAGAAAGTAAAATAAAATAATATTAGTAATATGTTGTTAAACCTTTAAGTACACAATTAGATATGTTATTATTATCTTATATATCATTTTTCATAATGCTATTATCATAACATATTTAAAAATTTTACCGTCTCTATTATGCTAGTCCATTTAATCATATCTTATATATCATAACTCATTATATTTTATATTTAAATATCTTTTTTAATAATTTTAATATAAGAGAATCTTATTAGAAAAAGTAACCGTGAGCAAGTGAGTCACTGGACATAGAATTACAGGTAATAAGCAAACAAAAGAAAGGAGAAAAATTCACAAAAAAAAAAGAAAGGGGAGAAAAAACAAAAGAAAAGCAAAAAAAGAACCAAAATAAAACAGCACTCGGCTTGACGATAAAAGTGAAGTACTTTGGTGTTCTCTGAAGCAATCTTACTTCAAATTTTTGTACTTCGGTTATCCTTCGTCCTCTATGGGTCGCCTTCTTCTCTTTCTCATTATTCTCAGCTTTGTTGCATTATCAAAAATATTTTTTATTTTTATTAAAAATTATATTTTATATTTTTTCTTTTTCTTTCTTATAAATATTATTTTTATAAATTTTTTTAAATAAATTTTATAAATTACATTTTAAATAATACAACTTTAAATCATTATATCACAATATCTTAAATTAAATTTTAATTTTAATAACTATACCATTTAGAGAAAATAAAATAGATCAATATTAGTAACATGTTATTAATCCTTTGAACACACAATTAAACATATTTTTATTATCTTATATATCATTTTTTATGACACTATTACTATAACATATTTAAAAATCTCACCATCTTTATTATGCTAATTCATTTAATCATATCTTATATATCATAACTCATCATATCTTATATTTAAATATTTTTTAATAATTTTGATATAAAAGAATCTTTTTGGAGAAAGTAACAGTGAACAAGTGAGTCACCGGACGAAAACAGAAAATTACAGGTAATAAGCAAACAAAAGAAAGGGCGAAAATTCACAAAAACAAAAGATAGGGGAGAAAAAAGAAAAGAAAAGCAAAAAAGAACCAAAATAAAACAGCACTCGGCTTGACGATAAAAGTGAAGTACTTTGGTGTTCTCTGAAGCAATCTTTCTTCAAATTTTTGTACTTCGGTTATCCTTCGTCCTCCATGGGTCGCCTTCTTTTCTTTCTCGTTATTCTCGGCTTTGTTGCATTTTCAAAAATATTTTTTATTTTTATTAAAAATTATATTTTATATCTTTTTATGTTTTTAATAAATATTATTTACATAAATTTTTTAAATAATTTTATAAATTACATTTTAAATAATATAATTTTAAATTATTATATCTTAATATCTTAAATTAAATTTTCATTTTAATAATTATATTATTTAAAAAAATAAAATAAAAAAATATTAATAAAATATTATTAAATATTTAGATACATAATTAGACATATTATTATTATCTTATATTTTATTTTTTATAATATTATTAATATGATATATTTAAAAAATTTATTATTTTTATTATACTAATTTATTTAATTATATCTTATATATCATAATTTATCATATTTTATATTTAAATATTTTTTTAATAATTTTGATATAAGAGAATCTTATTGGAGAAAGTAACAATGAGCAAGTGAGTCACCGGACGAAAACAGAGAATTACAGGTAATTAATAAGCAAACAAAAAGAAAGGGGAGAAAATTCACAAAAACAAAAGGGGGGAGAAAAAAGAAAAGAAAAGCAAAAAGAAACCAAAATAAAACAGCACTCGGCTTGACGATAAAAGTGAAGTACTTTGGTGTTCTCTGAAGCAATATTTCTTCAAATTTTTGTGCTTTGGTTATCCTTCGTCCTCCATGGGTCGCCTTCGTCTCTTTCTCATTATTCTCAGCTTTGTTGCATTATCTTTCCTCTCAGGTAAACTTCACAAACTAACAAACTCGCCAAAGAAAAAATCATCAATTTGCAGTGTGGCAATGTTTCTACAAGTTTCAGCGCAATTGTAACAACTCTTGTCTGGGTTCTTTCAATTTGGTCCTTGTAGAGGTGCAATCAGCGTCGTTCAAGATTGTGAACAAGTGCCGCCACACGATATGGCCGGGTTTGCTATCCGGCGCCAATTCGCCGCCGCTCCCCACCACCGGCTTCGCTCTCAAGAGTGGCAAGTCAAAGACCATAAACATCCCGAAATCTTGGTCGGGTCGGATATGGGCTCGGACCCTCTGCGGGCAAGACTCCCAGGGAAAGTTCTCTTGCGTCACCGCTGACTGCGGTTCCGGTAAAGTAGAGTGCGCCGGAGGCGCCAAGCCGCCGGCCACATTGGCGGAGTTCACCCTGAACGGAGCCGACGGGTTAGATTTCTACGACGTGAGTTTGGTCGATGGGTACAACCTGCCGATGCTGATCGTGGCCAAGGAAGGCAAGAGGGGTGGATGCAGCGCCACTGGGTGTCTGGTGGACCTGAACGGCGCATGCCCGGCGGACCTCAGGGTGGCGCGTGGGAATGGGTCTGGTGGCAGCGTCGCTTGCAGAAGCGCGTGCGAGGCCTTTGGAGAACCGCAGTATTGTTGCAGTGAGGCATACTCGACGCCCGACACGTGTAGTCCGTCCGTTTATTCACAGTTCTTCAAGCACGCTTGCCCCCGCGCGTATAGCTACGCGTATGATGACAAGACTAGCACCTACACGTGTGCCTCAGCTAACTATTTGATCATCTTCTGCCCCTTACCATACACCAGGTGCATTTACTCTTCAACCCTTTTATACGCCATGAGTCTTCTGGCTTCAATTTTGTGCATGAATTATTTTATACAAGTGAGGGCAGTTCCGATATTTTGTTGTAGTGTATGATTGGCGTGGACATGGAAGCTTAATCCTGGTTGTGGGATCTTTGTCATTTTTGTTTAGCTGTCTATCCAAATAATTACTATGTTTTGTGGACTAGAGTTAACAGACCATTCAGTGATTGGTGGGGGAGCCCTTTTTTGTGGAGTATGTTCTCCAAAGCATGTCTGCAGAATGAATTGACTACCATTGTGCATTTGTGCTAATAATTGGAGTATGTTTGGAATTATAAATTTTAAAAATTAATTTAATTTTTAAATGAAATCTTTGTTTAGAAGATTATAAAATAGAATTTGATTTAATTTTATAATGATTTTCAAACATGGAAATGATTTTTGAATCAAATTAAATCACTTTAACTTAAATCAAATCAAATTAATTCTATCTTTTAATACATAGTGTTAGTTCAGGTAGTATCAAGTCTCGTTGGAAACTTGACCTGAAGATAGAATCCCACTCAGCTTTGCCCCCTCTTCACGTCACATCTCAAGCCTCCTTTGTTAAAAAAAAAAAAAAGAGTAATTGGAATGCTTTTGTTTTTTCGAATGAATAATTGGAGTGATGTTGAAAAAACATAATAAGTGTATAAGTTTGTACATGACTAGGCACCAAAAATAAGGAAGATTCTACGTGAGTAACATGACTACTATGTCATTTGGCTTATCTAAAACTATTACATTGTTCTTCTCTTTTTTACTCTCTCGAAGTTATGTTTTTACAGTGTTACTCGAATGTGACAATAATAAATTATCTTGCATTCTGTAGCTAGATCAAATGTAGCTCATGTATGTTTTATTTTGCAGTTAATGTCTTTATGTATACAAATTGAGTTTTAACATGAACAAACAGGTGACTTCTAACGTACCCCCTTACATTTTGGGGTGTATGTGTGCCTTTAACTTTTTACCACCAATCATCACAAGAATGGTAGAATTCACCTTTTTTAAAAAAAATTTATTCACTTGGGTGTATATGGTGTATTAGAAAATTCATTTAAAAAATGTTTTTTTATGTTGTAAGTATAATAAAAGTTAACTCCCAAAACAAATTAGCTACCCTGAATCTAGAGAGTAACAATAAGAATTCTCAATTTGTATATGATATAGTATGCAGGTGATGAAAACTCTGGATACATGGTTCTTAAGCTAGGGTTATGCCTCTAACTTAAATTTTAGTCTGTCAAATTAGTCCATAAATTCACATTCAAATCTCAGTTCTCCCGAGCTGATGCCAATAATTTTTTTTTTTTGTTTTTGAAATGGTGGGGTAGACAGGGAAACTGATACAATTAAGTATATGCAGTATTGCTGGCCATCGTACTAATTTTCTAATTTCCAATAGTTTTGGCAATTGATAATGGCACTTACATAGTTTTATAGTTCATAGGGTAGAGATGAGGTTGCTTGGTAAAATCTTTACAAGTATCAAATATTATAATATCACAGCAAATAAAGTACCTTAAATTTTAGATGTAAAAATGCTTAGCATGATTAGTTAGGAAGCTAGGCATGTCAGTATCAAGGTCCCAATTATTGGACGCCATTACGCACAGACACAAACAAATCATGAAATCCCATTGTAATGACATTACCATATTTTGGAAATTGGAATTTATGGCGTGTAATATGTATGTGTGCATTAGGTCATATGAAGCTTAGAGGCTTGTAATGGGGACTAAAAGAAATCCATTTCAACAAATATTGCAAAAAATTTTATATCTTGAACATGTAGTGTTCCCATTTTTTATTTGTCCATGTCCATGCAGTGCTTGTTTAGCCTTTCAGGCGCCATGTGTCCATGTTTTTATCATAGCTAGGCTGTTTCTCTGAACTAGATTTTGGTGAAACTTAGACTAGGCTTTCTCATGGGCTTTAACAAAGGTTGTGCAAAAGGTAACGCCAATAGTAACTGTATGTTGCTTAAAGTACATCATAAGAGAAGAGGTAGTTGCTAGTGCCATAGTGGTTCAGCTGTTTTCTTTGTTTTTGGTTGCTGGAAATTTCCTTTTTCTGCTGCTAAGAGAAATAAAAAATAAAAAAAGAGAGGGAGGGGGTACATCAGAATTAGAGCCCTTTCGTGATGCAATTCTGGATGGTCTGGGTCTAGTTTCTTCTTCTGAAGTCCTAAGCTCTGTATGGCATTTGGTTTATTCTCAGTGTGATAGGCTGATAGCTGGCCCAGCAATTTGAGCTCTTCAGAGTCTTTTAGTGGGTTATCATGCCACTGCCACCAATTGTAGCTTGCCACTGTATTTCCAGTAGCCCCTTTCCTTTGCTCCCTTTAGTTTTTGAAAATGATCGGTTACTTCTATACAATGATTACCTCAGTTACAGAAATTACACGAACTTGTATTATTTTGTGACACCCAAGAACTTTAACCGACAAAAAATAGGGATTACTGCATTGAGGTGCCTGTGTATTTTAATAAGCTTTGCAAAGTAGTTGTATCACCATTAGTAGGTTCTTTCTCTAACTAGATTTGTAATCTGATCTCTCAACCAGAAAGAATGTGAATCAACCTGAATTCGCTTTCCATGTTCTAGTGAACACGGATTCAGATCCTTAAAAAGTGGGCATGCCTCCGTCATACTTTTTCTTATACATGAACTTCTTTCCATGTTTCCAAACTTGCTTTTCCTTGTGGAGTTTGGATTTTCCTTGGTGTTTATGCTTTTTGGCCCCACATACCACCTTCAAATCACATAATAGGACAGAAGTGCTTGCACGATGAAGATTTGACATCTTTTTAGACTTGTCATCTTTTAGGTAGTGCAGTGCATAATGGTATAACTGCGCTTACGTTTACATCAAAAGCATATCCCTATTAGGGCTATACTATCTACTCCTTTTGAGTAGTTAATAACGTGTATGTATCTTGTGTGGACTTGAGCAGTCAAAAAGTGCTGGGAGCACGGAAAGATGGTGCACAGCTTCCTCTGGTAAACAAAAGTATGATGTACTTATCAAGGGTAAAATAGCTGGTTCTTCATCAACAGATCTGATCCAAATGCAGAGTATTGCTCATGTTGCCTCTATTGCAGCAGCATTTTTCCTATTCTGCTCTCTTTTACATCCTTTATGACAGACATTTGCATGGACACTTCACGCAGATTGTGGCAGGAAAAGTAGCTGGTTCTTAATTGTAGCCGTGTAAGCTTTCCATTCTGTCTCCCTCCTTCCTATTTTTTGCATGAAACTATCAAATGGCTGCTGTGCTGATTCTACTCATCATGCAGGACTTCATGGATTACATATAGGAAACACTGTAAATTTTTTTTTCCTCCTTTTTACCCTTTTGTATAATATACATCAACATTTCAATAGTAGTTGATCTCCGGTGATCCTTCAATTCTGATTTTACCAAGAGGCATTACAAATTTGCAAAGTATTCTTAAGAAACCAGTCAGAGTTTGCAAGTTACGAGTCTCAATAGTAGCATACGATATCCGTACAGGATACAATAGTACATATACATTGATATAACTGCAACAGTGTGTTCGTGAGGAAATAGAGGGATGCTTCGTACACAATTCTTGGATTCAATATGCACAAAATGTGTGGTTGGCACCATATTAATTTTATATAGGTGTGAGAAATGAATTGATTGGATAGATTTTGAGTTGGATTATTAATTGATGTATAAAAAATAAATTAATAATTTATTTAAGATTTATTAAAAATTTAAAAATTATTTAATTTGTTTATAATTTATTTTAATAGATGATATTTAATTTATTTATTAATTTATTTTAATGGAATAAATATATAATTTATTTATTTTTAACTAGATGTTTTTAAATTCTTCTTATATTTAAATACATTCTCTTTTTTTGTAAATTATATATATCTATTAGATCTAATCAATATTTTGGTTGGTTTACTAACTGTTTATTTACTAAAATTAATAGTCTATTTAAATTTATTAAATTTATTATTATAATTAAATGAATTAAAGAAGATTTAAATATAAATAAATTGAATGAGTAATGAATTATTCTTAAATTTTGTAGGAAAAAGCTTTAAGCGAATTCAATTATCATTTGAGTAGCATTGTCTACATTAGGATTCATCTAAGAGTCTACCTAGGAATACTTAAACAATAATTTGTTGCAGAGAATTTAGAATAGAATTTAAGAATATAATTTAAGAATACTAATAAATATATATTATTTACAGGATAAATAAGTAAACTGATAATGATTAAAAAAAATTATAAATCAACTTATCATATTCTGATACATTAGAAGAGTATGTAAAGATAAAAGGGTACTGAAGAAGTCCCCAAATAACAATTATGGATAATACTTTCAATAGATAATAATTTTATATGTTCTGTTTTTTATTCGCTACATTTCTTTTTGTCCATATGTTCAATAGAATATAGGAATATTTTGTCCGACGACAAATTGTTTCAGTTCTGATCTGATTCCGAAGTTCCAAATCCAGTTGTTTTTTGGTTTTGGTTTTGGTTTTCATATGCCCTCACCAAATATGCAAGACTTGTACAGTGTTCCGGAGAGGAAAGGGCTTACCAGTTGCCACACAGGGCCTGGATTGCATGACGAATAAATTCAGAAAGAAGAAAAGACATGGAATGGACTGGACTGGGAAAGTGTAACCTTTGAACTAGTTTTTTTTTTGGGTCAACTGTAACCTTTGACACTGGACTTTAGTCATCTGCCACTCTTTTTGAAGATTCGGCAACTTTGACCACGACGAAGGGATCCACAACTGTAGTCTAGGCCCAATACATTATCTTATTGAGTTTTTTCATTCTATGGGAGAATTTTTTTAAAAAAAATATACAAAGTAAATAACTTAGCATGATCAGATGAAAAGCGATAAATTTCTGTACCCAAAAAAAAAAGAGATAAAAAACGATGATTTAGCACCTTGTGTTTAATATAAAAAAAAAACTTTCGGATTTTCAATAGTAAATCTATTCTCTAATAAATTAAGACTGAATAAAGAAGACACTGAGCATTATATCTATCTTGGATAATTATGATTAAGAAAGAATAGTTGAAATAATGAAAATTTCTTGACACATTATTTGAGAAATGGCATAAGCACGCATAACACAATGTGATTTAACCATTATAAGTTGCCATGTGGTTGTTTCTTTCCTTATGCTCTTTAATTGCTTTAGTTATAGCAATTTATAGTTCCTTGTGTGTTGCTTGTTCTTTAAGGATCGATTGTTACAATGGAAAGAAATAGAATACAAATAAGATATTTTTATTTATTTATTTAGTAGAAAAACTAAACAAGAAATATTCATTTTTTTAAAAAAATATTCATTCTATTTTTATTCTTATTTTTCTTCTTATTCATATTTTATTTCCTTCCGTTTTATAATACTAAAGGTACACTTAAGTTGCTTTCACCATTATCTAATGTTTGAAAAAATTTTGCTTGTTGCCTCAAACTGAGACACACTACACAATCTTTTGCCCTTTTTATTTTCTTCTTCTCTCAGTTTTATTCTATTCTTTAAATAATAATTAATTTAATTAGGATTGTACATATTAAAAATTTATGGAACTTATATTTTTATCTTGCCCAATCCAATTTAATTAAACTTTTTTCCGTTGATACCATACTGAAGAACATTCAATTTGAAAATTTGCATTCGATCGAGCCCAATTTAAACGTTAATATCCTCGAGATTTTTTGGTGGACCGTGGGGCATCATGAAGGTGTAATTTACAAGCCTCCACCTTACTCGCGATAAGATGCTTGAATCCATTAACATACAATGGATGCTTATTGTGTATCGTCCGTCCGACACTATATTCTTTGAAGGAAAAAAAAGTTAACTTTGCATAAGTTAAAAATCAGAACAAAGTGGGGGCTTTTTTCAAAACTTGAAGGTGAAAAACTAGTAACCATCACATAACTTTTTTATAATTATTCTACTTTTTATTCTGGGGGGTCAAATGGGCCATAAATTTATTATGCTTTGTCTGCGAAAGTAGGCTTAACTGGTCTTAGCAATCGTGTATTTTGGACGAGATAATGATGCAAATTGTTGAACTTTCTGTGGTTACTGCAAGGAAACAATCCCATGCACAGAAACGGAACCTGAACCCCAACTTCTGCTTTAATTCTCTTGGTTACTGTCTTAATCAAGAGTATCACTTATTCTTCTTATTAAAATGTTTTGATACGAAAATAAAAATGAGTAATAAATTTTTATAAATGAAAATTATGTATAAATAAATTTTATTAAAAAATTTTATTCCTCATATTTATCCACTTATAAACTTACACTATATGTTGAGGAGCTTCTTATTGATGTTTACTAATATATAAAGAAAAAGTGCATTCTGTTAGGTATAATGGAATTCATTTCACGTGCATTCCCTGAGAAACGTTTTACAGATCTTTTCAGGAGGTTATTATGGAAATTTAATTTTTAAATGGTACTTTTTTATATAATTTATTATTAAAATTAATTTATAATCATTGAATTGTACAAAAATTAATTTACAAAAGTTTCACTATTACAGATACAAAATTTGGATAACATTTAACTTGTTATGAAAAATATAAAAGTTTCATATTTTTTATAAAATATAAAAAAATTGTAATAAAAAAAAAGAAAATTTGATTATATTAGATGTAACTTTTTTTAAGTTATTAAATTGAATATGAATCTAATAAAATTGATGTGTGACCTTAAAAAAGAAAACTGTATATTAAAGGTGAGATTAAAATAATAAGGTTTCTTTAAATTATTTTGCCTATGAAAAAAAGAAGCATTTGGGATTGGGCCAACTTCAAGAGGCTCAGATGGGAAACAAGAGAACCCTACCCTACCAATAAAATGTGGTATTATATTTACATTTTTGGGTTTTAAAAGTTTAGTATAAGTCAAAATTTTCAGCATACGATGGTCTGCCTCTCGCTGTGCCATAAAAAGAAGAGATAGGGCAACGGTCATAGTCATGGAATCCAATGCTTTTTCACATTATTGCAGTGCGCTGCCACAGGACCCCACTGCTGCTCCCCCATCAACCACGCGGCACAACAACGGTCATCTGATCCAATCTCGCAAGGCAACATCCCATCTGGCAGCCGAGGCGGTCCCACCGTCCAATTGGCATCCACCTCAGACTTGAAACACTGACACGCAATAATGCAACATGTATCAGATAAGAATTTACACCCTATTTCATAATATAATTAATATTATTTATATTAAAATAATATATTAAATAATAATTTATTCAGTTAAAATAATTTATTTAATTTTAATTATATAAAATTATATAAAATAAAATAATTTAATTATTATTTATTATAAAATTAATATTAAATAAAATTATTTTTAATTAAATATTATATTATTTTATATCTTATTCAAATAATATATAAATATATATAATATTATTTATATTATATTATCTATTATTTATACTGTATATCAAATATGACCTTATTGATTAAGCATATGCTTAAAGATAAGTTATAAAGTAATTGTCATATACCAAATTTTATTGAGAATTTCTCATATAAACAATGTTCCTACTTATTGTATTGTACCACTAAACATGTATTATTACTCATTAGTAACACCAAAAAATTAAATATAATGAATAAAGTGTAAGATAACATTAACTCACGTAATTAATATGACATATATTAAATATTTTTTAAACAATTATTGCATAAATAAAAAGAAACAACCTAGATTTAGGAAAAATATTAAACTACTTAGAGTACTGAATGGCTGTGATTTAAATTAAATTTTATTACTTTAATATTTTATATTCAATTAAATTATTTTGATAGTTATACTATTCAAGTATTACAATTTCAATGAAACTAAGTGTAATATTCTTAAAATACATAAAAAAATTTTATAGATTTAGACTTTTTTGTTTAAGAACAACAACTCAGATGCAAAACGGTTATATTATATATAAATTATTTTTTTGGTAGTATATATAAATTATTTTTTTCGTGTAGAAATTATATATAAATTTATATACAAGTGTTTATAGAATATTTTACGAAGTTAACAACAAGTTTAATAGTGTATACAAAATATGTAAGATATATACCGATATGAGATATATACAAAATATTAGAACTTAATCAAGAGTAGAACATAAAGTGGTAGAATTTTTTTAAATAGTCATTTGACATTTAAATAATTTTTTATCTTAATTATTCATATAAAATACAATAATTAAAATATGCTTCTGTTACATTTTATAAATAAAACATTAAGCTCATTCATTATTAACAATAAATTAGTATTCTTCCTATTCACATAAAGTGTTTCTTCTCGCATTACTTTCTTAATTAATCTGTATCATTTAATTATTCTGAATTTATATATATAACATCATATTAACATTTATTATAATTATATAAAAATTAATATATAGAAATTAAATATTTTTATTATATGTGCTTCTTTTTTACATTAAAAAATTTTGACAACTTGGCCTCATAATAGTTTCACCTCTACATAAAAAGACATTTTTGTACAAACAAGGAGCAGACGCAATGCGATCAACATGGTTCTCAAATTAGCGTGATTATGAAATTTCATTAATAATATATAATAGATTTACTAAATATAGCGTTCCTCCTTGTCCTTGGTAAGAGACCTGTCTACTGTCTTCTGCTAAGGCTTTGACCCTAAAAACACAGTGAAAGGCGATGTCGTTTTATGGGTACTGAACTACTGATCATCCAAACACCGAACCCTTCTCCTCCTCCATTTGGGAATCCTCAGCACACAGCGCTCTGCAGTAGTCAGTACTCAGTAACATTGCCATTTGATTTGCCAGCGAACGGGGACACCATGCCTACATTCTCCTTCTCTTCCCACTACCACCACCTGATCTCAGCTCACCACTGCAACCATCTCTTCTCTCTCCCATTTCCATTTGAGCCGTAACATAACCCACTTCTTAATCTTTTACATTCTACTACAGCTTTCCCACTCACTGCCTTCTTTGCTCTTGGTACCTACCAAACCCATCCATCCCACATTTCTACTCTTCTGCTAAAAAGGAACTGCAAAATAGGACTAGCCGCTGCAGTGGACGGAAAAGAGACACCAAATACCAAGCTAGCACCACATCCACATATGGATCCCTTTGCCTCCTGTTATTTCACTCTCATTGCTCTGCTGCTCCTCATTCCCGGAGGTAAAAGCGCCACCTTTGGTTCTGTTTCTGGTTTTTCTCTTCTTTTTCTATGACTCTGCTTGCCTTTCATTTGTCTTAAGCGCATTTATCAGTTCTCACACTCGTTCTTCTTCTTCAGGTGTTCTGGGTGCTACCTTTACATTTGTAAACAGATGCGAATACACAGTGTGGCCAGGTATCCTCGCAAATGACGGTATCCCAAGGCTCGACAGCACCGGCTTCGAGCTCCCCAAAGACACCTCACGGTCGTTCCAAGCTCCAACTGGGTGGTCCGGGCGATTTTGGGGCCGAACGGGCTGCAACTTTGATGAATCCGGTTCCGGGTCCTGTGTCACCGGCGACTGCGGCTCCGGTCAGCTCGAATGCAACGGCGCTGGGGCAGCCCCACCTGCTACCCTGGCCGAGTTCACGCTTGGCACTGGCGGACAAGACTTTTACGATGTTAGCCTCGTGGATGGCTACAATCTCCCCATGATCGTAGAAGGAAGCGGCGGGTCGGGTCTCTGCGCTTCGACCGGGTGCACATCGGATCTGAACCAGCAATGCCCGTCAGAGTTGAAAACCGGGGACGGGAGCGCGTGCAAGAGCGCGTGTGAAGCTTTTGGTAGCCCAGAGTACTGCTGCAGCGGCGCGTATGGTTCACCGGCAACCTGTGGACCCTCGATTTACTCGGAGATGTTCAAGGCTGCTTGCCCGAGGTCGTATAGCTACGCTTACGATGATGCTACGAGTACATTTACTTGTACGGGTGCTGATTATACGGTTACCTTCTGTCCATCCTCTCCAAGGTAAAAAGGGCATCTCTCTTTCTGCTTTGTTTTCTTTATAATCATTGTACATCGTGCTGGAATTCATTCATTGCCTCTGCTCTCTGTTTCTGTCCTAAATTTCTCAACTTTTCTCTTTTGGTGATGCGCTTTTTGACTTTTCTGTTTAATGCTGTACTGTATATTTTACTAATTCTCATGGTTTTGTTATCTTTTACTCCTATATTTACATTTTACAACACTTCTCTGAAACTACAACTTGTAATCAGGACATTGTTATTCTTATTTTAGTTGAATGTTATTTCAACGACATTATTACTGTTTTCATAATATATTTTTATATTTGTACAGTATTATATCAACATTCTTATATATAATTTAATAAATCTGTATATTCATTACTCTTGTTATATCACTTTTATTTATATATCGTTTAAGATTTTTATATAAAAATTTAAAAAATTATTAAATAATATTAATTATAAAAAAATATAATTTAAAATAATTAAATTATTTTTTATTTTATTAATTTTATTGATTTTTTTATTAAAAACTTAAATGACAGATTTTTTTTAATAAAAAAAATTTTTTCTTACAGAATATAAAAGTGAACAGAAGGAATGTTTTGAATTTTTTTATCAATTTAAACATTTTGTATACATTATGCTTCATTTTATTTTGAGTGTGAGAAGTGAGAACTTCCGGTATCAGAGTACAGGGTAGTAGGTGGCTGTTCCATGCGGCGAAAGGTGAACTTTTTAATGCTTATGTTATTAATGAATGTTGGTTATGGTAAGTGGGCCTTAATGATGGTTGGTACTCGGGGGGTATTGCCTTTGGCGAATGCAATGTATAAATAATGAATATAGGGTCATTAAAATGGATATTCACATTCACTGCTTAAATATTATTATTCCCTGCCTTTAACGATGAATATGACACTCGCCCTGAACAACAACCTATCCAAGTAAAACCTCAATTGATGATTGTCTCAATCTCTGGTTTGGTTTTGCAGTCAGAAATCTTCACGAGATGCAACCCCCATGACCTCAACAACACCACAAGGGTCAGGCACAGGACCAGTCACAGGAACATTCACAGGAACAGGGTCCGAAGGGACAGGAGTATCCACGGGTACGGATCCCGGCCTTGGGTATTCGGTTGCTGGTTCAGGGTCGAGTTCTGGATCTGGAGAGGCCATGCTTGCAGATGGGTCATATTTAGCTGGATTGGCCATGGGAGACTCCCCGAGGACAGTGCCTTTCTTTGCTTTTGTCTACTCTGCCAGCTTTTGGCTTATTCTCTCCTTGTTTTAGCTGCAGCACCATGCTCGTGGCTTTTGGTTTGTTAAATGTAAATGGGTCGTAGATTTGCGGGCTTAATGGGTCATGAATTTTGGCTTTGCCAGTAAGCTGGCAGATTCCTCTGATTGTAAACCACCCACGTCATGATTCTCCCAAAAAAATATTCCATGTTTCACACGTTAAAGTGTTTTTTATATTAATCTTGGGAGCATTTATCTCTCCCGCTGAAGCTTTTTTCAGGCTCTATCAGTGTTGGGTTTATAAAGCAAACATATTTCTGCAATTTTGGGCAGGCTTTGTGGGTTTCACATGTATGATAACAATATAAAATACAGGTGCTGTGGGCTTTTGGCTTTGAATTTGGTTTCTCAGAAAAGCGAGAAGAGAGGCAAATGTTTCTGAAAAGATCAGAAGAGTAAGTGATGGAACAATCTGCTAAGAGAGTAATCTTGAGTACTTTGTGGGTAACACAAGTAGTTTGCTTGGTTTTTGCCTTTTGTTTGCTATGGAAGAAGAAATTCTGAGATGCATTTGATGTGAGATAATTGAACTCGTGGGTAGAAAAAAAAGGGTTAATTGAGGCCTGAGGGTAGAATATTGCTGAACGGTAGAACACAAACTTAAATCATTACTTTCTGTATAGCGCGCCCAAACGCCCCAGTGCAAAAATGTAAATGCCCATTTTTATATGCGTTTATCTAGAAAAAAAAAAGTCAATAAGAAGATCATATCAAGTTGAAAGTTGAGAGTGCCTCAATTGTCGTGCTTGTAATTGGTGTTGTAACCAAAGTTTATGAACCTTTTCTTCAACAATTTTCAAAGAGAAGGATCATGTTGTCCAAATGCTTCGTTTTCGGGGACCTACCACAAAGGTATTTCTGAATATATAGTGACTTTAAGACTAATTTAAGATTTTGTGGTATTTGATTACCTCACTTGATGTAAACAGAGAGTCCGTTGGTTTGACTGATGGAACCTGTGGCTGTGGTGCTTCATACAACCTTTTTTGAGTATTGCACATAAATCAATCTCTTTGAAATATTTCAATGTAAAAAATTATAAAATTATAAATATAAATTTAAATGCAAAAATCATATCTCCTCTACCTGTGCTGCTCTTGCGTTTATCATGTTTGCTTAGTTTTTTCAAACCTTTTGTTTTGCTAAAATCACACCCAAAAAATTGGATCATTCTCTATACTTTTGGCTGGTTATTTACACCATCTTTCACAATCTCATTGCAATTATGGTTGTGTTTCGGAAAGGTAGATGTATTATGCAAAGTATGCGGGTCCTTCGTTTGTTATCGTTAATCAGATTCCGGAATAGAACTGATGCCCCATGCGAAAGTCCTATCTAAGATTTCTCGTCCAAATCTTTATTCCGTTAGCCATGTGGAAAAGCAAATAAGAAAAGAAAAAGTAACAATTAAACTATTGAAAAACATTACAGAAAGACTGAAAGAGGTTAATATAAGATGATTATTCAATTATACATGCCCTTAACTTTTTAACGTAAATCTTACAATCATTCTTCGGTTGCATCTGACTTGGATAAGAAAACATAGTCTGTAGATGAACCGGCAGAATTCTCAAGAAAAATTTTCGCGATTCAAGCATTCTACAATTTGAAATGACAAATTTACAGATTTGACATTTATATCATGCGAATTACTTGCATGCATCTATGGATAATGATAATAACATGAGTATGAAACTAATGTTTCCAGTGAGATGAAGCTGCTGCAGCATGAAAAAAATTTGAGTCAGAGTCTAACAGTAAAATGTCTGGTTTCTTCGCCTCCACAGAGGGAGAAGGTAGAATCTGCAGTTCTGTTGCCATACTTGACACTAATTTTATATTCTCCTAAGAACCCAAAAAAGCTATAGGAACCATGTTCATCTGTCACTCCCTCAATATGACCAGTTTGCCACTCTTCAATAAGTTTATCCACCACATCACCTGCTGGGAGGTTTCTGAAATCATTGTCTGTGAGGCACATTTGGTAGCACCCTTCTGGATGGAATGCGGTCCAAAGCATTATCCCATTCACTGAAGGATGTGAGAACCCCTCCCTCAATACTTCTTCCAAATAAACAGCCTACATACAGAAAAGAGGAGCAAAGAAATTAAATTAAGGAAATGGTTATTCAGTTTTTCATTTTCTTTTTTCTTTCTGGAGCTTGACTTGCTGTTGCTCTAGCTCACCTGTGTATCTTTGTCAAGTGTCTTGCTAATATCAACCTCAGTTAGCCAAATGGGTAGGCCAAGTGTTGCCAGCTTGTCTAGGATAGCTCTGATAAGGGGAGGATTCGGTATTGTGAAGTGGCCCTCTAAGCCAATTCCATCCATGAAGACACCACTTTGTTGCAGGTCTCTCAGACGTGAGATATAGGCGTCAACAGTGGAATTTACATCACTGCAAGTTTCCACCACATTGAAGTCATTCATAAACAGGGTTGCTAGTGGGTCTGCTTTATGTGCTGTCTCAAAGAAATGCAATGTGGCATCAGGTCCAAGTCTTTGCTCATAGAAATCAAAGTGAAGCATTTCATTGCTGACGTCCCAGTGTATGAATTCATCTTTGTATTGGCTCATGAGACTTTCTATTCGGGAATTGACAGCAGATTGTAATTGAATGCCAGTGAGGTTACGAACCCATGCGGGTGTGAATTTGGGGACTTCCCAGAATATATTGTGCCCTCTAGCTATGATTTGGTTTGCTCTGACAAATTGCAGCATCTGGTCTGGAATGGTGTAATTGACCATGCCTTGGTCAGGCTCTGTGGCGTACCATTTGAGCTCATTTTCAAAGACTGCAGCATTGAACCGCTTCACAAACCAATTCTGGGGGAGCAATTGGAAGGGTTTTAACTAGCAATGAGGTTTATTGTTTTATATTTCTATGTTGTGGAAAATGTTATTGGTGGGTTCATAGAATATACAAACCTGATAGGGCAAATTGCCAAGAATGGTCTTTGCTATTGCAGATCCAAAAGGGTAGTCTTTTGAGACCTGCTCTGCTGTGATGGCGGCTCCTTCCATTCTCTTTCCTTCGGTATCTGACACATGAATCGTTACGGCGCGCTTCCGTTGCTGTCGCATGCAATTGAAAATTACAATTGTTCTGTTCTTAGAAATAGACAAATATTTTCCCAGTCAAAAAAAAAAAGACAAATAATTTTTGTGTTTTTATTTTTCAGTTATACTCACTCTCTTGGTACAGCCTTTTTGAAGTTTTATAAAAGTAAAAATATATATTAAAAAACCCACACATTCCATTCTCTTGCTAAAATCTATGATGTTGATTCTACTCACAGTGTTGATTATATACTGTTGATTGACTCTCCATTGCTGCTTGGTAAATGGCTGCAGTGATGGGCTAGCTATGCCTACATTGCTATCTTTACCCTCGGCATTCTGCAATATAACAAAATTAAATATTAGAAGCAAATCACTAATTAAGCTGGACAGTGTAATAAATAAAGCTAAAAAACAAAACTACCTGAAGGAAGAGTATAGATAAATTGGAAGGCCAATCCAGGACAAATCCACCTTTGAGAAATGACCAGCATCCACTCTCGGCCGAAACAGTCCCAATGCAATCATATGTCTTATTTTCCGTTTGCAGGCCGGCCCTTATCAGAGCTGGACTTGAATCTTCAATTCTCACCCAAACTGTAAAATATAATTAAGCACCAACATCACAAGCAACCAACTGTGCAAAAGGACACCTAATTCTAACCATGGTAAAAGAAGGCATGCTTCAAATGAGTAAACAAGATTGATTTAAAATTTAATTGCCAAGCATGGGGTTTCTTAAATTAAAAGGATACAGGTTGTAATCTGGGCTTGCACTTTTAAGAAGTTGTCTATAATCTACGTGTCAACTCATCCGTTGTAGTCTAGTCGGTTAGGATACTCGGCTCTCACCCGAGAGACCCGGGTTCGATTCCCGGCAACGGAAGTGTATTTTTTTGCGTCCTCTATATTTCAAGTATGCAAGTTATTTACAACCTAAATCTACATCAATTTCCAATTCAATTACTAAGCTGAAAATATTGAAGTAGCAGCAGAAAGAGTATGAAGAATATAACCCAACTGGAAAAACAGTAGATTGTGCCCTGGGTGAGGTTATGCAGAACGAATGAAGGCATATAACCATCAACAGCGTAGAAGGCAATGATATCTTCAAAGCCCCCAGACTGAGGCTGACCCTTGAGAAGTCCACCCTGGTAAAGTGGCTCCTCAGGCTGCTCTTTGCACTGCCAACCAAGTCATATATTCTGTCAAGAACATGAATTAAAGAAAGACCCATTGCATTTTACAACATAGAAATGGACAGCTATAGTTAATAATTGGTCTTGGAAAGAAACGGTGTGTGATCATCCCAGTTCGATGCTGAAGTGGGTTTATTTTACCTCTGCGTAAGCAGTGGAATCGTACAAGGGTCCATCTGCACCATAGAAAACAAAATTAGGGAAAAAAATAATAACGGAATATTGAGCGTCCCATTAATTTAAAAATTGCTACTCAAAATTTAACCAGGGAGTGGGAATAAGAACCATATGAAGGAGAAACCAGAGAAGCCCCAATTAGAAGGAAGAAAATAAAAAGGCTAAAGAATGGAATATCTTGCATTCTTGGAGTTGAAGTTGGAACTGGTCACTCTCCTGCTCAGTGATAAATAAAAATGTGGTAGACAGTGGAAGGAATCGTTTAGCATATATACAAATGCCCGTGTGTTACTGTCTCCCCGAAAACATGGGAGAGGGAGGGAAGGAGAGGCCACAAAAAGATTGCACTTTGGAATTAATGGGATTGCGAAGTGATATGCCCGTGCTCTGCTTCACATGCTACGTGAAGGAGAGCCTCAACCTTCATGTGACTGTCAACTGAGTCACAATTATATAACTGGCCTTTGTCTCACTCTACAATAACAGTTTTGTTTGATTCGATAATGACATAATGCCAAGAATTGATAATGAATGGAAAATTACGCTCAAAGAATTAAGATATTAGTCTCGTTCTAGTATTTGCTAGCCCAATTCTATGAATAACACGGATTTTAATTTGATTGATTGTTTTAAAATTTAGAAACTCCAATTTATTGATTCCCAACTCTGGATGAAAGCAGGTAAAACAATTTTGAGACAAGTAGTTGGGTGAATAGGGATTAGGTAGATAGATGTTAGATGTTACAAAACTTCAAAAAGTCACCGTCGAAATGCCAGAAACAACCACCGATTAGTTTCCTGTTATGATATAGCATTATAAATGCTTGAAAATTTTGGTTCTGCGGGAAAAGTAGTATTCTATTAAGAAAAAGAAATTGGTAATGACAGAAGAGTGCTGCAGAAAACTTCACTTTAGTAAAGAAAGGAAAAGAAAAATGAATCCAACAAGGATTTGGATTTCCCCAGAATGGTACTGCTGGTGATACCAGTCACCATCTCACTGAACCATGTCACTTCTGGGGGACCGTTGCATATGAATTACTTAAAACCATAGGGACCATAGAATGAGGATCACCCCCCACGATCTGCGCAGGTTAGAGTGCTTCCCACCCTTGTAAATGCCCTATGCTTCAAGTATGGGCATAAATTCAAACAAGACAGAATGAGGAAAAGGGAAATGAAAGTCACAGAAAAACCACATGAAGAAACTTCTGAATACGACTACATCTACATCTTTGCCTTTTAAGAGAAGTGTGCTCCCCCTGTTGGCTGTTTGATGTCAACCAATTCTGACTAAATTCCTTTATTTCTTTAAAAAAAACTAATACTTTCTCCTTGATTATGCTTGATAGCCATCAATATTCTGTTCTATTCCTTTACATGTTCCATCATTGCCAAATTTCAACTACTGTTATCCTCTTCTCACATTAAGTTCCCTCTTTTATCTTGCATAAGACATATCGTCAATTATAGGAGACGAGAAATTTTTTTTATTGAAAAAGAAGTCAATTCATAGTAAAGCATGTAGAATAAAAAGAAATGAAGTATATATTTGTTTACAGTAAAATCATGCTGGGCCAAACTTTTTCTCCAATTCCGAGTCATTAACTTTGAGACTGGCGAATATCTGGCCTGATAATCAGGTCTAGAGTTAAGAAGTTGTCCTTTCGGCTGTGAATGTTCTTCTCTTTGTCCAGCTAATCTTCTAGAACACTTGGGCTCTGATATCCCAATTCTAGTGGGTTTCCTTTGTTTGTGTGCCAAGGGACCAGTTCTATTATAAGGTGGAAATTTAGTTAAATAAGAAGCCCTACAGTTTTTGAAAAAAGAGGAAAAGAAAAGGGATGACACAAGAATGAAATCACCATAAAAGTTGTAGATAATGCCAGGTGAGTTATCAATTCATTGTTGACAGGGAAGGCTTTGAAAGGATGTTAACAAAAAAAAATAACAAAAGCAAAATTCAGAGTTGGGTCGGGTAAATTTCCATGGGTTCTGCTATGGGCTTGCTAACAAGAGTTCGTATCATACAATGTAACTATAGCATTGAATATCAAGTGGCCTTTTTGACTTGGTTCCCAATAATCGTGGGGTAAACTCTGGCGCCTTTGGATTTGCAGAATGCAAAGGCCCAGCTTTGTTATTTTAACAAGGAAAAAAAAAGCTAAAGTTATTTTTATTCCGCCCACGGCTTCTGGCTCTACGGCGAACAGTACCCCAACCCTGATTCCTCTTCAGAAGCGAAGCTCATTTTCCAATAGTAGCAGTGCTGGTCAAACCCCATTTGATGCTTATATTATTGGTATAAAGGTACTTGGATGATGTTGCATGTTTAATTTGTTAGTATTATTTTAGCCATTCTAGAACATTGATTAGTATGTGTCATGGGTGCATCATTGCTCAAAATTACTATTTGGATTTCTTTTTGTTAACTAATAATTGGGTTACATATTTCTTCTTTCTTTGGAGCTTGCGTAATTAAAGAAAATGTTATTATCAATATTTTTTTATATGATAAAAGTATCTTTGACCTAATTTTTAGGTCTTTTTTTTTATCAGATCTACATTTTTAGGTCAATTGAGACATAAATAAATGGCGTTTACTTTCTTTTTTTTTTCCACTTGTACCATCATGTGCTCTGTATTTAGTTGACACAAGCATGTAAGCATTGAGGCAACATGAAGCAAGCAGCCTTGCTATTTGCTTGCCGAATGTGCAGGGATGTGTTTATTGTTTGATGTAGTATTCGTAGTGTTAATTTTATTTTTAAATTTTTTACTTACAACTAAATAATTTTTGTATGGGATACAAGGAAAAGTTTTCATGCAATCCAACCCAAGAAAATTATTCTCTGAAATATTTTTTTTATAAAACAAACAACAACAAAAATTTATAATTGAAAAATTTTCCTGTCAATTGTTTTTATAAAAGTTCTATTTTCACACAAGGCCGAGTGCTGCAACAATCCGTTCTTTAATAATAGGATCCAGCAAGAATTTTTCCAGAACCTTCCTCGTAGAGATGCCATCACGGCCATAAGAGTCACAATTGATGCCTCTCTTCTATAAAAAATTCTTTAAGTACATTTAAAGTACTTAAATTTTATTATATAATATTTTATATGTAATTTAATGATATAAATATTATATTATTTTGTGGATTCCCACCACTAGTTGCACAATGTTGAGTTGGAGATTGCTCCCTTCCCTAGTAAATGCCCAATGCTTCAAGTACGGGCACTAATTCTGACAAATGCAGTTTGGGGAAATACGCCATGAGTCGCAGAAAACCACGCCAAGACGACTTTGAGTTGGGAGACGACGATCCCATCTTGGGCTTATAAGTATGGGACAAATTGCGGCTGTGGGGCCCTCCTTCCATTTTATTCCTTCACATGTTTCTCCTACCCAAAAATAGTTCATATTTTCGGTGCATGTTTAATATCGGCTTATTTTTTTAAAAAAATTATTTTTTAAAAAAAAATCCTTTCAATAAAATTTTAATTATAAATTATCTTAAAAATAAAATCTTATTCTCTTCCCACATCAATTTTCCCTGCTGCCCCTATTATCAAAAAGATTGTCAAGTAGAAAACATATGGTACAATAACAACGATTACAACCATGGGATTGCCACTTCGGACCTAGCCACTAGTGACCAGACAGACAGAGAAAACAACTTAACATAGCACAACGCCAGTTCACAGGACAAATTGCACAATATTTTCATCTACCCCCCAAAAGAAAGGCACAATATTCTCCTCTCTCCAAATTGAACAAAATGAGTTCTCATTGATCCTTGTAAACATATCATCAAAATAATAGCCAGTAGAGTGCTTATGCTTCAGAATAAAAAACGAATCAGCTATCTGATAGGAAGTTAACCATGATGCATGGTGGAAATTAGGATATCACTGAGCAAAAAGCTCATCAATCCCAGGATTGTTGTACCATAGTGTGTGTCCCATTCCGGGTCATTGGCAATGGCTAGCTACTTGATGTCCCCAAGGATTTCTTGGAGTTTTTGCTCATGGAAATCTTCTTGTAAACATTCTTGGTTCTGATTGACAGCAGAATGTCCAAGAAGAACCCAACTATGCATGCTGCAGTCATGATGATAAAGACCAGCCTGTAACAATGACCTCCAACACAGGTGTTGCCTCCTCCAGCCGTGGTAGTCGCCTCCATATCATACAGTATGCCAGCAAGCAGCCCGGAGAAGAGGAAAGAGCCAAGGGGTAGGTTGAGGATGAGGATGTTGTAGATGAGACCATAATATTTGAGTCCAAATAACTCAGAGGCTGTGGGGACTGTAACTGCGAGCCGAACTCCATAGCATATGCCAACTACAATAGACCCAATGTAAAGGGAACCAGGCATAGCCATGGCCAGCAGTATGTAACCCACGGCCATCAGAATCTGAGACGCTGCATTCCAAACAGGTCTAGGCGTTGCAGCTTTCCTGTCAACACGAAAATTTGGAAACAAGAAAGAACATATACAGTTACTGTAGTTCGAACTTGATGAACCAACAATACTAGTTCAAATCGGGATCACACAAAATTTAGGAGAATCTAACACTAATGTAATATATCTTTTCCAGAACATAATCTAGCATATAACCCTGATTCCCTTAACAAAACACACAGTTGACGATAGTGAATACCGAATACCCATTAGCAATTTGAGTTCTAAAACAAGCATAAAACGTGTGAGATTTTGAATACTACTACTATTGACATCAATCATGTTGGAAATGAAGTCCAATTTTGCGAACACAACTTTTTACCTAACTTTCTTCAACCTTTTACGGACAGTACTTTCGTTCAAGTATAGAAGATTACTAAGATCGAAACCTTCATCTTTTATATAGAATAAGAAAAATTTTGTAAAAACTTTTAATGCAGTTAAACAAAAAAGAAATAAAATTTAAAGAAGAAAAATTACAAAAATCTAGTGAAATTAAAGATTTGAAAAACACATAATAAAACAACAAATTCCGTGAAACTTCTTTAATGACAATACCAATATACAGACAATATATGAATCAGAAGGCAATATAAAATGGATGTGGTGATGATTATGAAGTATGAACTATCTATCCCCAGGTAGACCTAAAGAATAAAGATTGCAGATACTTTTTTATATTACGATATTTAATTAATCCCTTTCAGAAAAAGGACTAACTGGAAGTTGGAATGGAAGAAGCCAAGAAGGCAGTGCAATTATACGTCACAGGATTAGGGGGTGACTTACTTTATGAAGTGCTCCGAAACCGAACCCGATATGATCCGCCCGAAAAAGCCCCAGATACTGGTCAAGGAGACGAAGATGGACACGTCGGTGAATCCGAGTGCCAACCCGATTTGGCCCATATTGTTCATCACGGCCAAACCCGTTCCAACCCCACAAAGAAACGACACGAACAGGATCCAAAAATCCATGGTGCTCAGCGCCTCCACTATCGTGTGCTCCTCCCCAACCTGCGGCCGCCTCTTCATCATCACCGCTTCCTCTGCGGCCGCGGCCGTCTCTTGCGCTGCTTTCTCTACTCGCCTCGCCTCTGTTTCCTTCTCCCTGTCGTGACTTCGAAGTAGCGGTTCGTTGACCCCCTGCCCCTCAATGTCCAGGGCCGGTTTGAACCGGTCCAAGCTCCAGCCTTTGAAGTAAGAGTGCACCGGGATTCCCAACGGCGACGCCAAAAGAACGAGCAAAACGCCGGCGAACACTCGAGATACCAAGGTACTGGGATTGGGCACGAAGCCATAGGCTAACAGATAAACGGCAACGACGACGGCGACGGCATTGAATACACCGAAGTACTTGGTCTCTTCCCTGTCTTCGGCGGCGGTGGTAGAATTAACAGGAGGGACCTCACGGAGGAAGAAGATACCGGCGAGGCAAACGGCGAAAGGGACGAGAGACAGCATGAGGAGGAAGGAAGCGGGATCGTCGGCGAAGAGAGCAGAGCAGAGGTCGGTGAATATGGCAGTGCTCAAGCCGACAAAACCTTTGAGAATGCCGGAAACCGGGCCTCTGTTTCTCCGAAAGTTGCGTATGCAAGTGACCAAAACCGCCGTGTTCATCCAGGTCGTGCTATTGCCTCCCATGCACAGAAATATGCACATCTGTGTTTCAGTAAATAAGAATCAGTTAAATGGAGACGTAGAAAATGAAGCTTTTGGCACACTATCTGTACTGAAATTTTCTTACCCACAAACAAAGACTTGTTTTTTTCCCATATTTTTATCATTGATTTTGGTGATTTTCAGAAACAGACGTGCATCAAAGCAAGCAAGCAAGAGAAATGTTGATTACTACCTGCCAGTAAGCAAGGGGCTGAATCCTCTGACTAACAACAAGCCACTGAACGCCATAGCCGACGAGACCTTCGACGGAGCCAATGAGAAGGATTGCCCAAGTGGGGAACCGGTCAGAAGCAAGGCCTGCAAGAAGGCCAAAGGCCTTGCCAACATCTTTGGCCACCGAGAGACTATTGAGCTCAGTCTGGGTGAGATGCATGAGGGATTTCAGGGCATCGGAGTAATTGGAGAAAGTGTAGTTGTTGCCGGAGATAGCTTGAATCCAAACGGCGGTGACGAAGCCGAGCCATTTGCTGGCGGTGGAAACAGGGGAGAAGTCGGAGGAGCCCATGAATGAACCCAAAAAAAAAAGGTGTGAAACAAACGATTCGCCAGGAATGGTTGTTGGGCGTTGAACTGGGGTTACAGCCATGTAATATTTATAGCATTTAGCAGATTTTATCGGTTCTTGAGATTGAGGATGAGTGAACTCACTGTAGTGGTGGGTAAAGCGAGAACCGTAGAGATTTTATTTTGGGTTTTTCTTTCGTTTTAAATTAAAAGCGAAAAAAGAAAAGTGTAACTTGCACAAAGTCTACCTTATCTTATACCGTCAGCGTCTATTCAGTCCATTCCTATGGGCCCAGAGGCAGACGGAGGCCGTACCTGCTCGGACTTTTCTGACAGTACAGCTTTCCAAGTTGGGTACCACTCATATTTATAGTAGTTGTGGTGTGCTTCGTGCAACCAGGCACCAACTTGTTCACCCGACGTTGATACCGTCTTTAAAGTAGATAAAAAGATATCTTCTTATATATCATTCTTATCACAAAAAAAGAAAAATAAAAGCAAAAGAGAAATTTATTTTTTTTATATTTTTATATTTTCTTTTTTTTATCATAAAAATAAAAAGTTACGTATGAATATATTGGATGAATTTTATATTTAATAATTAATAAATAAATAAATTATAAATTAAAATTTATTAAAAATTAATAAGATATCTAATAAATTTATTAATTTAATGAATTAATGAGTGGATGGCTTATGTGTATTTTTTTTTATGTTTAAATATATTTTATTTTTTAAATTATATTAATATTTAATAAATATTTTAATTGATCTTATCTATTTAATTTATTAAATATATTATTATAATTAAATAAATTATATTTGATTTAAATATAAATATATTATATATATTTTAAATTAATGTATTCAATTGTCACATTTAATAAAAGATAAGTTCATATTTGATACATTGTATATGAAAGAGATAATAAAATATAATTAATACTATCTGTCTTTATATAATAATCAAATAAGACATTAAATAGTATAATATATAGTTAAAATAATTTTATTTAATATTAATCATATAATAGATAAATACTGTATTATTTTATCTTATATAATCATACACAATTAAGATTAAATAAAATTATTTTAACTGAATAAATTATAATTCAGTATCATGCCCAGATATTATATAAAAGTAAATAATATTAATTATATCATACTGTTTATCCTTTATTCAGTATACTGAACAAAATATTATAGTGCACAATATATGGCCGACATGTATAAATAATACAATCGTAGTACATAATACACGACACATTATAGACTCATAGATTTGCATCTTTAATTTTTTTTTCTTTAAGATCTCATTTGGTATATCGTATAAGGAATTGATAGTATAGTATAATTAATACTATTTATATTTAGGCAAAATATTAAATAGTAATTTATTCGTTCAAAATAATTTTATCTAGCTTTAATTGTATAAAATTAAAGTTAAATAAAATTATTTTAATCAAATATTATGTTATCTAATATATTATCTAAATATTATATAAAGATAGATAATTGTCACGACTCAAATTAAAGGGTCATGACCGGCACATAGGATGAATTAACCAACATAGCAAGCCTTTGGAAAACTATTACCAAATCAATGAAAAATAAATATAATTTTTATAGAAAATCAGATAAAATCTCTTTTAAAAACTCGACGTCCCAAATACAAACAAATAATATAATCTAGATTTTTCATATTTAGTCTATAAATATATAACTAGATATTACATAAATCTAATTTTCAACCTGATCAGACAACATTAATATAAAATCAAATTATACTGTCCATAACACAAGAACATCAAAATAATAATAAATTAAGACAAATATACATATGTGGATCCTACTTGTAGATAATGGAGCAATTCTAAATTTATAAAAAATGATATTGACATCATGATTACAAAATAAAATATAACAAAATACAAAATATATCCACTTAAGTAATTGTGAGCTCATCCTGAATGAAAACTTCAATTCCTAAAAGCATATTACTAGTGGACATAATTTCTTCTTTTCTATTTGAAATTTTTTTTAAAATAAGTAGTGAATCGTATAACTCATTAAATAATTTATATTTATTATAGTAAAAATGGGATAAGCAAAATCGCAAGTTTTTCATATAAAAATAACTTTAAAAAAAAATTAATATAACTTAAAAGAGAAACAATAATATAATAGCTTTTACTAAACTCAAGCATTAATTAAATTGTAAAATAGATTTTTACTTTTTTTTATAAGACCTTGCAAATAAAAGAAATAAATGTTAAAATACATGTCTTTTGAAAATCCAGGTGGCATCCCCATTAAAAAAAAAGCATTTGCATTTAAAATTAAAAAATTTCAATTTAATTAGTAAGTGTTTTAGCAATAGAAAATAACAAATTTTCAAATTAAATCATTATTACAAGTATCCAATATATAACATTGTCAGATATCATATAATACCAATTAATCGTTTCAAATAATATAATTTGATTTTTAAAAATTTCTAATTATTAAAGTTTAACTTCAAATTTCTTACAAATCAGACTATTAGATAATCTAAATCATAACTCAGTATATAACTCATTCATAATCGTGCTACACACTCATAACTCAAGAGGTGATTCCTAAATATTTTCATATTTATGGCACTTTACCTTGACATGTCAATAGTCTTAATGATGCCCATGACTCAAGAGTTAGCCTCCAACCATTTTTAGATTTTTTTGGAAACTTTGCTCCTAGCATACCAATCGCATCAAACTTTCGTTCGTATTTTAATTTCAAGTAAATATAGCATGGGACTAGTAATTACCGTACTAGCTTGGGTCCAATCAAGGTACACCAAAACTAACAATTACTACTATTAATCGTAGTATTTTGATAGAGTTTCTCATACCAAAGCAAAATAATTACTAACATCATTTCATTTAAAGATAAATTTTCAAAACCAAGCACTTAGATTCACTAAATTAACAATATTAACTCCACGTTCTAGTACGATATAAATTAATTATTGAACAAGTACGTGTATTCAAAGACAACGTAAAAATTTAAAGACAATGTAAAAATTCAAAGATGATGTGAAAATTTAAAGACAATGCTTACTTTATGATTTCTATACCATTATATCAAATAACACATATTTTAAAATGTGTAAAAGCTTAGTAAACACATTAAATAGGAATTTTAAAGGTTTAAAATAATTAAAAATATAATACAACATATAACAGTGGCTTCGATAATTGCTGAAGAGAAAAATTCCTATCTATCAATGTCAAGGAAAAATAATGAACACGAAAAGCAAGTTAAAAAGGCATATTTTAAATTTAAAATTTTAAAATAGCACAGTAAATATGAGTTACTCATAACCAATGCTCAAATTTCATAACTTTCCACCTTTATTAAGTTTTCTTTCGAAGTAGAGACACTGACAAGCTCCTACAATTCATTTAACACAATAAAACAATTATTTCTACACACCTAATTGGTTTAAAACATCACCTATTCTCAAAATTTCCAAATCTGAACCTTAATTTCTATCTTAAAACCCTAACAGTAATTTAACTTTCAAATACTTTTAAAAATACTCAAGGTTTTTGAAATCCCACACCAAGGTTACCTCAAAGAGACAAAAGAGAAGGGAGAGGACTTGCTGTAGGTGCACAACTTTCTCTCCTCAGTCTTCCATGAATGTATAACTAAGCTTCCCTAACACTTAGGAACCGAAACGAAGAGAGAGGGAGTGGGAGGGGAAAGCACTTAAGCTTCCAAAATTTCATGGGCTGATAGAAAATGGAGAGATGAGGTAAAGAAGATAGCCAGGTGTGGTGCATCGAACAAAACAAAGAAAAAATAAAATAAAATAAAGGGCTTTGAATGTTTTCGGAATGGCTACCGAAGGAGAAGAGGAAAGGGGATTTTAAAATGGATTTGTAAAAAATTGACTAGAATTGCCTTATATAGTATATTAAACGATACTTTAAAATTAAAAGTGAAAACATACATGCAGGCAAAGGGATAAGATAGGTGAGATAGAAAGAAAAAAATATTAAGTCATTAGGAGTGAATTAATGATAAAATGTTTGAATAATATATAAAAAATCATAGATTTAAATATCCATGCCATCAATGTACTAAAAAGAAGAAAGAAAAAATATTTGTTAACTTTATCATCACAACTATAAATTTAATTCTAAATAATTGAGCTGATGTCAATGAAATTTTAGTTTTGTCGACACTTTCTTTTATTTTGTTTTTTTTCTTATTCAATAAAATTGGAACATTGTCATTAAAATTATTTTAAAATAAAATTAATTTGATTTAAATTGCATTAAATTAACTTGATTTTATTTAAAAATTATTTTTTATATTTATTATAAAAATATAATTTAAATTAATTTAAAAATAGTTTATGTATATAAAAAATTAAAAATAAATTGAAATTATTTATTTTAATATTTTACTTTATTTATCTTTATTATACTAAAAAAATAATAAAATTTATAGAACAAAATTTTTAATTTAAATAATTAGGCCTAAAATAAAATCAAATTTAATCAAAACTGCACAGATTTTTAAATGTACTGGACTAAAATAAAAAATATTTTAAAATAAAATTAAGTTCTATTATATAATTTTTTAAATAAATAATTTATTTATAAATTAAATCAATTTTTTAAATTTTGTAGTTACAAACAAGCTCAAAATGAACATTCAATTTCCTATTTTTATTCTTATTTAATTATTATTTGTTAATTTGGCCCCAGTGAAAAAGTTCCTTTCTAAAAATTGCATGAAATTTTATTTGATGTATTGAGTATTCTCACTATAAATAATTATGCATTTATTATAAATATTATTAATAAGTACTCAAAAATAAAACTAACATCAAACTTAACATAAATATAATAATCTAACATAATTTAATATTAATTTATCTTTTATTTACTTTTAATGTGAATATATTTTACATCTTATCATATATTAACGTATTATTTAAAAAATTTAAATTTTAAAAAGTATTATTATATTAAATAAATGTAATAATACTTAATTAAATGATAATGTAATAAGTTTTAACGGTGTCAATTGAAAAAAAATTAAATTTATTTAATCTGAGCGAAATATTCATTAATGGCCGTAGGTGAGAAGTCGTAAGATCCGAAAGTGTGTTTAGAAAGAAGCAACGTTCTCTAAGCATTTATTCCAAGTCAGTCGAATTGGCTCGAGTTGCTTCCGATTATAAATTGAAGGGTCGCGTGGGGAATGGGGCCCAAGGTAAACACATAACTAGGCTCGATTGTTTTTCTTCTCTTGGAAAAATGCCGAAACTTTAGAACTTGGAAAAAAGCGGTACAAGTAACGTAAGCAGTTGTTGAAAAGTGAAGATAAGACAGTCATGCTTTCTGTGGCAATGGGGGACCGAGGTCTTCACCAGCTGGGAAGCAGCTTATTGTTACTTATACGTTCTGTTCCACAGAAAGACGTGTCCTCCTATTTTTCCATTCAGGTTTTGCACATTTGCGGCTCGTTCCCCGAACAGAATGTGACAAATGCAGTTTTAAGTAATGATACATTCTCTTAAAATATATTATAGTACTTAATAAAAAATATTAAATAAAATATAAAGTATTTAATATATCAAAGACTTTAGAATTATTTAATAGCTTTTGTTTAATAATTAAAAAAATAATTATATTAATTGTTATTAAAAAATATACAATTATTTTTACAAAACTTTATGTATAGAAATAAAACTGATATCAAACATGTTTCAGAAAGTGGAGAAAATGACTTATATTTCATAGTGTAGTCAGTGAGCCTTTATACTATTTAAATAGATTTTGAAAAGTTTAAACGTATTGTTGTTTATTTTTTTTTATTTTGTTTATTTTAATATTTATATTATTTTTTAAATATAATTTTAATTTCAAAATCTGTTTTATTAAAAATAATTATTTTTTATTTTTATGTTGAATGTTATTTTTAAGTATAAATTATTTTATTTAAATTAAATTTTTAATTAAAATTAAGTTTATTAAAAATTAAAATATAATCTAAATACACACTCAATTTTCATTAAGGTAACAAACATACATTCATGTTCGGTCAAATTTATCATAACTCATCAATATGTATTAGTTTAAATAAAAGTCGTTTGAATTTTTTAAATATCATGTTTAAAATTTAGTCTTTAATAAATACAAATAAAATATGTACTGTTAATAAATTTTCTTTTATTTAAAACATACAATCAAAAGTTAAAAGATTAATTATTCACTATCTGAAATAAAGGATACTCTGAGTAGTCTTAAGAAAAAAAGTTCACTATTTATTTTATTAGAACAAAATTGTTAATTTATATGAAATATGGATTTTTTTTATGGTGTAAGTGAAGCGTGCGTCTAATTATTAATAACGAAAAATTAAAGGAGTGAGATTTAAAAAATTTATAATTTATTATTTTCGTGTTTGTATTTTATTAAAATTTAAATTGTTAAGAAAATGAGATTTAAAATGACAGTGATCACATGCGGTATCTGCTGCGTCTCCCACGTGATAACAAGCTGTCTCTGTAGTCCCACCTACTGATAAGCCATGGACTGAGTGGCGAGGGGCCCTATTGTTTTTGATAAGAACATGCGCCTATAAGACAACACTGTGTCGTACGGGATTGGCTTGTCGCCGAACGACGACATGTCCTACTTTTTCTTTTTTGTGAAACATATTATATAATTGGATTATCCTATTTTTTTATTTTTTAAAGTGAAAATCATATGATTTTGATTCTTGTATAAGAATTATTCTAAATTGATGGATATGCCCCGTATGTGGCTCTGTTCAATTACAATGAACTTATATGTTCACACGATGCAGTGGCAAAACTTGACGGAGAATTTTGTGGGGCAACTGCTGAACTTCACGCTTTAGCCATATCTACTCTATTTGCGAAGAAAATAGTTATAGTGTATGACATGTTGTTGCATTTTTGCCAGAACGTACGTGAAAAATTATGATATTTAAATTAGACAAAATGATTTTGTTAGAAGTTAGAACATTAATGCAAACCAGTGCCAAAGTAGTTGTCCTCTATCGAGATCATTAAGAGTAACACACATATCTCGTATTGAAACAAGCTTACGTTTTGAAATTGTCCTCCTTTTATGACATTATTAGTCACCTGAGTCCTGCTTTTTCTTTCGTTTTTTCTCTTATTTAAATAAAAATGGAAGCAATCGTCCACCAAAATAATGAGTTTTTCTGGAAACATGTGAGTATCTTGTTTCTCTTAAAAATATAATTAAATTAATTATTGTGGAAGCACATGTAGTGGAGGCTTTTCATATCTTTAATCAAACGACGAGAGATTTTATACAGGGTGGTCAATGCATGCATATATGGACCAGGATAGTTATAATTTTCAAATGAAGAAAAGAAAAAAGAGAGGGTAAGATGCATATGGGCCCCTTTACTACGCCACCACATTCTGTAATTTGCTTTTGGCTGCATCCAAGAGCCACCATTAATTGCAACTGGCATTATAGATTGCTTGATACTTGACAGCTTAGCTGCCCACCCAAAAAATATAAAAGAAAGAGGAAACAAAACATACCCTTTTCCTTTACTCGATCTCTAATACCTGCCATTCACTTAATTAGAATAATTATCCCATTCAGCAGTTCCATTTTATTTTGTGTGTTCTACGTCAAACATTGCATGAAGCTTGACGCATTCAGCAACTCTCTGCAGATGCAACAAAATAGCTTGCTTGCTAGCTAGCTAGTTTTGTCTTACAGATCATTTAACTCCTCAACAGTTTTAACTTCGTCATACTTTTATGAAAGTCGTCACCCTCGACTAATTAAGTTGCTCCTTGACGACTTTAATCAAAAACTCAAAAACAAAAAAGCAGCAAAAGGTTTCCTGGGAGAATATGCCTCTGGATGGTGCACATGCAAAGCAACCAGCATTTGCTTACCGTGTTGTATAGCTGTATATGATTTGAGAATGGAAGACAATAACAAAAAGCAAGCACGGTCCTTCACCTGTACCCTATCCCTGTGGCTTTGGCTGCTACTCCTTGGTGCACGTCAAGCCTTGTTGTAATTATTATGTGATAGAGCGCACATGTATATATTTTGATGCTCACCGTTTTCAAATAGCGGGATGCCCATAATTGCCCAGATCCACGGAACGTATGCGGAGAATGGAGCCCTTGTATGACCTAATTATTTAAGATCCAAATCAAACAGAATGCATCTGATAAAAGGATTCAAAATTTTTTTTTTTAATTTTTAATTCTGTGACTTTAATTAAGTGTTTATAAATTAATAAAAAATATACCTATTTTAGTTAATATAAATATTTTTAAATTAAATTGTCAATATTTAATTAAAAAATTAAAGACAAAAGAAGAGCACAGAAGATTTAAATCAATGGTGAAAAGTGGAAAAGCATGCGATTGCTGCTTCAATAATGAATTGAATGGCAAACTATTATATGTCTGCAGACTGCGGAGAGTGGAGGCTAAAAAATGGGCATTAGCGAGGGTGCGTGCGGTGGCCGGTGGGATTTGCTCAGCTCCTGTCAAACGGGTTGAGTTTGTTAATTATTTTGTAAATAAACCAATCATGCGATCACCAATTAATTAATGTACATGAAACAATCGACATTATTCCTATACTGAATTTTTTTTTCTTATGATAATATTCATATTCTGATTAGTCATCATATATTCTTCGTTTATTAATTAATTCTATTTTAAGGTTTTATATATTTATTACAAAAATTAATAAAATTATACAAACAATTGCGTTACATTACAGGTCTGGGTTCAGACCAACTCCTTTGACAGCTTTGTTGTATTGTTTTTTGCTTTTAATTATTATTATTAATGTTGTTGGAATCTTGACTCCTGTATAGCTAGATTTTCTTCCTATATAGTCCACATCTTCTTGTGAAGTTGTAACGTATATTGAACAAATGCCAGTGACTTTACACTTAATTCCGTTTTCAAAATTTATCTAACATTTCATTTTTTTTCCCCACAATTCGTTATAGTTGATAATTAATAAATAGATATAGAAATAGTGAGATGTTCGGCTAAAATTTTTCTGGTAGATACTATTGCGTATTGAGTATCCAAACTATCTGAGATAGCGCAAGGAAAACCAGGACTTTTACGGTGAAGCATGATAAGATGACTTCCCATTTTTCATTAAAATTGAATTGCATCAAGTTTTACCCTTTTGGGTAAAGTCTTGTGAGATACTAGTACCAAATATTTTTTGATTCCATAATAGATGACGTTTTAAAAAAATTGTATTTTTTCATTTTATGTGTCGTTGGTAGAAGTCCATTGAAATATTAAATATTTTTTATTAATTTTATCTTTATCTTTTATTAGTTCATTAATTACTTAACTCCTAAAATCTCTTAACATTATTTATTCAAGCAATTTGTTTTTTCTCTTACCATCTCTTTTGTTGGTCTATCCCAATATAGTCATGTCAATTTAATTTATTACTAGTCAAAAAGATAATTTAATTAAATATAATTTTTTAAAATTAAAATTATTTAATAACTTTCATAACCTTATCTCATTTATTAACGATCGAGTGGATCTTAATTCACACCAATTTGCACATGTATTTGATATGGCAGTTAATGCTTGCTTGTTTAGGTATCACGTCCACGCCCAAATAAATCAATGATGGAGACCTTCAACGACTTGAAGAAAAGAAAAAACGGTACTCTATTTCAAACATTGAAAACAGGGTATATCTCAAAAATTTAATGCGAGTTTCTACAAAGTTGAAAGATTCCAACTTGATAGTTAAGCAGTGTGTCTTGCACCACACAAAAAAAGGGGAATTTATTATGGATCCAACATCTCGAATTGGCTTTGGAACTCACCTGATAAACTAACCAGCCATTTCCGTCATCAAGCAAAATACAAAGAAGAGTGGAGCCAAATTCCGCATAATTATCATTTGAAAATATATCAAGAAAGCAAGGAGAACAATTATTGACATACTAAAACTCAACCCAGCTTAAGTTTATATTTATTCAATTTATTAAAGTATTTAATTACCCATATTTATGAAAAATGCAAAAAACCAAGGTACGTAAAACAACATTTAATATATAACTTAAAATGGAGTAAACTAAAACGAAAGTGATTGAAAGCACGGTTGCAAAAATGTTAAGAAGTGAAACTACATGACAAAGGGAGAGTTAATCGATGAGGTGGAGTATTATTTCTAAAAAGAATATAATATGTACGTTCGCATCTCAATAAAATTAGCAAAACATCTCCTTTATTCTTAATGGCCTATAGGATGCAGTGTAAGTTTCCTCATTTGTGTGTCCTGCTTATCTTCTTCAAAAGGCAAAGTCAGAATTTGACAGTTACGTAGCACACAGAAAATGTCTAGCAAGGGGCGTTCTTCTTTGTTTGGTGAGTGACAATTCTCTTCAACACCATGATGTGGCTTGGTACTAACATATTTGCTTTCAAACTATTGGGTATTTTGCTGGGTGGCTTATTCAAAGTGTTTCTTATCTCTTAGTTCGAATCAAAACTTTTTTAAGTACACACAAAATTTCAATATTTTGTGAAACTTATTTGGCAGAAATGAAAATTGAGGTCCAAAATAAAATATCTTGAGCAAGGAAAGATTCGTTATTGGCCCGCTCCGATTTGAGAGATATGACTCTTAACCACTAATTAACAATCACTAACCCCGAAATTAAAAATGACGGAGTGAAGCACTGCACTCCATCAACGAATTGAAAAATGAAAGTGAAATGCATTTATAAAAGCTTTCTATGTTGTCATTCTAGGGCAGAAAACGATAAACCAAAGAAGATGTCAAAAGTTTCAACCAGGAAAAATCAATCTTGTGCATCCACTGGTGGGTTCACTTTTTTTTGTTATTATTTTAACAAAAGGTTCACCTTGTTAATTTAAAAACTTATAATTACAAAAAAGCTTTTTAGATGTATAATTATAGTTAAACACTAAACAATCACTGAAAGTAATTATTTAAATCAATTTTTAATATTATAAAAATCACAGTGAATAATTATTTAGTCCTTAATTACAAATAGTATGATAAAAAATTCTTAAATATAAATTTCTTTTTAATTTGATGCCAGAGCTACGATGCAAGGGGAGTTGCTTGCAGGCCTTGTAGGCCCAATTCAACAGGTATACAAAACAGAACTCTAATGTATTTTAACGGAGATCGGTCCAATTAATGAAAGAACCTGATTCTTTGTCTTGGACATTAGACATTTTAAAAAAGCCCATGAATGCTTCTGACCTATTCAAAGTAACGCCAACCATCATCTAGACATTATAATCATTGGACTGAGGTACACCCTAATCTTAATTCGGCTGGTTTTTGTCCACATATATTTTGGCTCTTTCTTCTTTGTTTTTTTTGGGTGCATATTTTGACTCTTTCTTTACTTGGGTCATTTTGAGAGAAAGAAATACGTCTAACAATCTTATTTAAGGCTTCTGACGGATCTTATGCAATGTCTCATATCATAAGTTATTTGAGGAGAAAACCACCAAAAAAAATTGCCGAATAAGACCCAAATTTTTGCATAGGATCTCACAATTCCTATTATGTATGTCTCTTTTTTAAAACGACAAATTTATGTGATAGCCTCACCATCACATGAGAATATTTGGTTATAAGACTTGTAGACCTTTGCATATATTTTACATTTTTTCTCTTTGTTTTTTGGTAAAACATTTTTTCTCTTTACAAATAATACTGTCATATTCTTTAAAAAAAATAATAAACAATTATTTTAATTTCCTAAAAATACAGTTAATATCAATTTAATCCTAAAAAATGTAATATTAATTTATTCTTTCAATTATGAAAGTAATATTAAAATAATCATTGTGTTATGAATAGTGAGAACATCATTAATAAAAGTATTTGATTGAAAAATCAAATCAATGTAACTTTTTATTATTGAGAGATTTAATTAATATTATTTTTAACTATTGAGGAATTAAATATATGTAAACTTTATTCAAAAGACACAATTAATGCCACTTTTTATTATTTAGGAATTAAATTAATGTTAATTTTTTTTGAAATACTAAATTGATGTTATCTGTATTTTTGGGAACTAAGATAGGTATTTATTAAAAAAAAATCCTTATATTAAGACAATAATCGAAAATTGGAATTGGAATTTTGATTTATTGATACTTTTAAATGCTATAAATATTAAATTTTTTTCATATGTTTAAACAAGCATATAAATTTTAAAAAAATAAATTGAGTTATTTTGTATACATGCCATGCTATTTAATCACTATTTAAAATGGGATGTGGTCATAAGCACTCCAATATACTTATTCATACTCCTCACTCACTGCAGAGGAAAAGTAGCAGCACATGAGTCATATTGAAGTTTGGATAGATATAATGGAGTGTAAATAATCCCAATTTATAAAATGATATGTTATATTAAGTCAATAGTTTAGATAAATTTTTAAGTCTCATAATTTTTAAAAGTGTTTTAAATTAAAAATTTTATTTTAAATGGGTAAAAATTTGAATCTTCTATTTTTTATAAATAAAAAATAATAAATTAAATAAGTAATTTGGCTCCCACTTTTGTGGTACGGTATACACGTCCTACTATTTATACCATGCAATATTATGAGTTGTGACAATCTTGTCATAGTAACTTCCTTCAATTTTGTCATAGTTGAGCTGGTTTGTGTAACAAATTTAAGTGGTGCTCGTGAATTTTTTAATGGACTCAAATTTGAAAATGTAACAGTGTCTCTTTTTTTTTTTTTAACTTTAAGAAATTCTTACGTGCTTTATGGTACCTCCCCCATTAAACCGGACCACAGGATCAGATGGGGAACATATAAAATATTAAAACGGCCTTTTCAGCTTCGTTAATTGCAATTCTAAGTAAGGGTGTATGTGAATTAGGTTAGATTAGATTTGCAGTATTTTTATACTTAACTCACTGCAATGGCTTTTTTAGTTCATTAATTGTAGTTCTCAATAAGGGTGTCCGTGAGTTAGGTTAGATTAAATTTAGAATATTTTTGTACTTAACTCACTCGTCAAAGTAATAAGTTAGATTAGTTTAGATTTTTTTTTAAAAATCTGAACCAATTGGATTGGGTTAATTATGTGGATTTGACATATATTTAAAAATTTTTATTTACTAAATTAAATACAAAATTAATATAAAATTAAAAAATCATTACACATCATAATAAATAACTTAATAAGTTTTAACAAAACATGACATATAAAAGTTTAAATAAATTAAAAGTTAAATACAATAAGTTACAAATAATAAAAATAATATAACAAGTATTAATTTTAGACATAAAAAAAACTAACATAAATTTTTAAAGTCAAATATAATAAGTCACATAAAATTTAAAAAAAAAATAAATATTAAGTTTAATATATTAAATATGAGAAATGTTAATTTTTTATTTTTAAAAAATAAATTGAGTTGAATTACGTTAAGTGAGTTAGAATTTTTTTAATTCGTAACTCAATCTATTATTATCAAAATAAAAATTTTTAAATTTAATTCAACTTGTAAATCTCGTTCAATTCATCAATTATAAATTAAATTGAATGAAAACACACGGATTCGTGGTTTACCCAATTAAAATGAAACCCCTAGTTCTATGAGGTTGCATTATGCTCTGATTTTTAATTTAATTAAAATTTTAATTTTATTTGTGTTCTGTTCCACACATTTATGCCCCTTACAGCGCGTCTGCTGCAACTTGAACCTCCTTCAGCTTCAGTGATTGAACACTCCCAAATCCTGACACAAACCCAGTAAGCTCTCTCCCATGGAGGGTCAAAAAGTCGCCATCTTTTTTTGATTGGGTATAACTGAAAAAAGTACAAAGAAGGTATTAAAGCAATGCGCAGAGTGATATCGTTTCTCGTTCAACCGCGATGCCTCCTTCTCTTCATTGTTCTTTCAATTTTCCTTATTTTCGCATTCACTGGCTCTAAACAGGTACGGCCTTTAACCCTTTATTTTGTATGCTATTGGCACTGTGGATCTAATTTGGACAATTGGGTCTGGTTTCGTGCGAATTGTTTGATCTGATATTGAATCTATTGCTGTGAATTTAATGGGTTTGGTTTTGGTTTTGTTGATCTGAATGCTAGATTGCGATCGTTTTGGGCGCGGTTTCTTTCTTTCTTTACTTTCACTTTGACTTTGACTTTCTGATAGGAAGGAATCAGAATGTGAGCTTTTGTGTCTTTAATTTTGCTTACATTGTCTCTGATGGCGCCCTAATGAAGTACGTTATGTAAAACTAAATCCTTTCACATAATTGAATGGTTTTGCTGTCCAACTAATTTTGATCTTTGCCGGGGCAATAGTTGTAATGTTTTGCTGCTTGACGGGTGTATGCATTCCAATTCAATCATGGATGAATCTCATATGGCTTGTTTCTGTAGACTGTGCTGTAGCATGCCTTTGCATTGTAATCCGTCTCTCTCTTTATTTAAGTAAATCGCTTGAGTTCTGTTTAGGGTGGGTTAATGTATAATACTGGAAGTATGAAACTAGTCAATGGATTCAAACTTCCAACTGTATACTAGCAGAAAAACTTGCTCTTCCAACTGTAGTCTAGCAGAAAAAGTTGAGCAACGCAAGCAGAAAATGGGGATAAGGCAGGCTATGCCCTGAAAATGCCTCGAGAGGGGCACAACACAGGTTGGTTGATTTGAAGAGAGAACTGTCTCGTTAGTTCAATTCATTGTACCTATTCCTTGGTAACTCAGCATAAGAAAGAAGACAAAGATTATGAGATTTTCAATAGAGGGGAGACACGGAATATGTTAGTTCCAATGATCCCCTTTCTTTATTAGTTAGGGGGTATCTATAGGTTCCAAAGTAAGGGATGTTTAACTATTTATTTTACTATGAATGTTATGCTTGAGTAGTTAATTTATATGAAAGATTGATGCAAAATAGTAAAATATTTTACTGTTTTCTTCTTTTTCTAATGTTCATGCCTTTCTTCAGTAAGGCATGCACTTTTGGGCACCTCTCACCTCAAGGCATTAAAACCTTAGCACCTTAAGTGTGCCTTTCACCTTTAACTACCTTGCCTGAACCCATTGATCCACTTAGACACTTGGGTCAAGGGAGGGCACACACTCTGCGCCCCTAATTCTATCTTCAAAGTCTTTCAAGGTCTATTATTTAATCTACCTTTGAGGGGTATAAGTTCTGTAGGAATACATAAATGATGTCTCCACCACGGTATCCTCGTATCTTGGTTATGAATCAGTTAATTGGTGGCATGGTTCCATAGGAGTTGATGTTCTTGTTTTACTTCTTTTGCTTGTTATATACCACCTGCTAAGGAAGTTCAGAATTTTGGTTTGCTTAAATTTGAAGTCTCAAGGCTGCCATTAATAATTGGAAAAGAGAAGTTATAGTCTCGGGGCTAATAAATTTTGCAAGAGTTATCTTTATCCTTTGATTTCAGTTTGAGTTTGAGACACATTTTCTGAAATCAACCCATCATGTTCATTGTTCAAATTTTCTGTTTTCCAGCCTATTATATTATGAGCATTCCTTGCTTCTTGTTGCATTCGCGAGAGATGTTGGTGATAAACCTTTATCTAGTTTTGACCTCTGATTGCAGCTGCCAGATTTATATGGAACAATTTGCAGTTATGTTTTGTAGCATTAAGATTGAAACTTGCTCCTATGGTTGTGGTGGTAGCTCTCTGTCTAGTGCAGACTCATTGGTTAAGTTGTGTGAGCACCATTCTGAATATAAATGAAGTTCTTTCCACCCACCATGTTATGTGTTTGTACACCTGTATTGAGAGAACTATGTGTAACACTAATAATTTAAATTTACACATAACTACACTTCTGTATCAATCTGATTGAGAATTGATTGTTAGATCATTTGAAAATTTTTTCCACTTTAATTTTTATCTTTATTGCTTATTGTCTTCAGTCAATAATAAAGTACTGCCTTTTCTGATGTAGGCCGAGGAGAAAACAGAAGAGGAGCCTGAAATTACCCAGAGAGTATTCTTGGATGTTGATATTGATAAACAGCGTTTAGGTTGTTGAGCAATTTTCTAGAAATTTTGCCCAGTTACAATAATTTGAACCGGATACACACACCCACACACTATTTTTCCTCTCTTGTTTGCTACTAACTACCTAGAATACACAATAACTTCTGCAGGTAGGATTGTGATTGGATTATACGGCCAAGTTGTACCGAAAACTGTGGGTATGTCATTGATATCCTATTTCAAGTTATAGTCTGCAACGTAATTGCCTTAAGCAGGGGTCTAAAGTTCCTTTTTGCATGAATCAAGGGCAATCACCCTCCTTAGTAGAAATTGTGAAGTTTGTGGGCAGTTGTGGGCAGTCCTTTTCTTTCACCCTCTATACAGGGTGGCTAGACTTCAGTCTTTTCAGTAAATTCAAACTTAAATCTGTCTGATGAAGTTACCTCATTTGATATGTATACCTTTGCATATAGTAATGTTTATACTATTCTTATGCATTGCAAATTATTAATGATTGAAAATTTTCTGTCTGCAGAAAATTTTAGAGCTCTGTGCACAGGTAGTTGTAGTCTCTTCTTCTTGTTGTTTGTTAATTTATCCTCCATTTTGTCCATGCACTAATTAGGTTTGTTCTATATTGTGTAGGGGAGAAAGGCAAGAGTGCCAGTGGTGTAAAACTTCATTACAAAGGAACACCATTTCACCGGATAATATCTGGTTTTGTGATTCAGGGTGGAGACATTGTTCATCATGATGGCGGAGGATATGAATCTATTTATGGTGGCACCTTTTCCGATGAGAATTTCAAGATAAAACATTCTCATGCTGGTCTGTGACATCATTTGCTTGGATGCAAGCATTTTACCAATTTGTTTTGTTCATTTTTTAATCTTGACAATCTCCTTCATTTCTGTGGTTTGTTTGAGTTGTTTCTTTGAAAACTTACCCCGTGGTTGCAGGTGTAGTCTCTATGGCAAATTCAGGATCTGATTCCAACGGCTCACAGTTTTTCATCACCACAGTGAAGGCCAGTTGGTAAGTTTTTATGTGATGCTCTTATAAATTAATAAATTGTTGCTCCTAGACAAATCCTCTGTGTCCCTGACAGAGCATGGTAAGCACTATTTCTAGACCAGGGGGATTTTGAATTGTGATTTTTGAAAACAATATCACTTTGGACCATTTAAACTCTTGTTAAGGCAGTGAAAACTTTTATTTTTTAATAGAGTTTGGCCAGATATTGTTTGATAATCTTGCCGCATGATATATGCTCATTGTGGCACCATCCCTAGTTATGATATCAATTTACATGCAAACTTTCCAGGTTGGATGGAGACCATATTGTCTTTGGCAAGGTTGTTCAAGGCATGGATATTGTGTTTGCAATTGAAGGGGGAGCTGGAACCTACAGTGGAAAACCCAGAAAGAAGGTATTGATTGCAGACACTGGAGAGATACCCAAGAGCCGGTGGGATGAGGAAACTTGAACTTCCTTGTTACAGTAACAAAAAATTATTTCTTGACTAAAAAATTTGGTTTAGATATACATTTAATTTTCTCTGTAAGATGTGTAGGAAATCTCACAAGTCCTGTTTTTTCAGATATGACAGTCTTAGGAACTTTATTTTTTTTAAAAATATTTTATAGCCTATTTCATTCTTTTTCTTTGTGTAATGTATTTTTGAAAATCATTTTTGTGTATTGTATTTCACAACTTACATGACCACATAGCTGTTTGCTGTAGAGAAAGGAAAAGAAATTTAAGGAGACTATCTTGTTTCCATTTGAATCTTCTTGGTGCAAATTGTATTTCGCTGTCTTGGGCGATTTTGTTATCAGCAGTCTGTTTATATCGAGTTGTATGAATCCCAAAGAAGTTTATGAATTGAGAGAAAATTGAAAACTCTAATCTCCATCGTTAGAACCTTGAAACAAACTGCCAATACTTTTTTAAGAAAAATAAAAACCTTGGGGTTAGTTCATAGAGTTAGAGCACAAGCGGGTAAAGCTACAGTGGAGAGAAGCTGTTTAAAATTAAATATATTAAAATTTTAACGATAGAACTTGGCAGAAGTTTTTGTGCTTGTTTGCTGGCTTGTTCCAGGCAAGTACGCTGTCAACCCGCGCGGAGTATCCTTTTCCCTTGAAGCACCAATAAATGCCCCCTCCTCCCTTGTTAACATTAACAATGTGCTTAAATCCCAGCATTAACCACATCTTTAATGATAGGTTAGTAAGTGTTTCCTCTCTATCACTTTTTAACTAATACTACTTTCCACCCAAAGGAAATGATAGGATCCAGCTAAAATCCGCACATAGTACCATTTCCAACATAGGGGAATCAAGATTAACATTAAGGTTGATAATAAACTTTGTGAATTAAGCAGACCAACAGAGCCTCTAAGTGATCTTCCTCCGCTATTGCAAGTCTGAATATATGTTTCACAATCATACTACCGCATCTCTCCATTTTCCTTTTTCTGATCAGTCATCCATTAGCAGCAGGTGGCATGGTCAAGTGATGCATTCAATACTTGCATATGCATTCTTATAAATGAAACCTTTCAGCCTCAACCAAGAATTTCATTTTTTTTCTAAATATTTCCAAGTGAATTATACATTAAATTACTTAGCAACATATTTACGGCATTGCTCCAGTCATCCATTGGCCGGTTCTGACTGTCGTTTTTTTAACTTACAGAGAAATGAAAGACTGAAAATTTTCTTACTACAACTAAGGATATGTTTAGATAGAAGAGTTTTTTTTTTTAAAAAAAAGAAAGGTAAATTTTTCATTTTGATTAAGAATTCTCTTTATTTAAATTTTTTTAAAAATAAAAGTATAAAATAGAATAATATTAAGTAATCTTCCTATCTTCTATTTTTTATTTTTATTATTTTATAATTTTTTTAATTTAAAATTAAAAAATCAATCCTTCTTTTTTTTTTTTTCAAATTCATCTGTCCATACATACCCTAAGTGAACTTCATTCTTGCAATTTACTGTTGCCTAGGCAAGAAAATCGGGATTGTTCACTCTACCTGGCCATTTGCTAACAGGACATAGAAAACAAAGAAACAGTAAAGGTGTACATGCTAAACCTGTTTGTAGGGCATCTAAAACCTCTGTTTGAAGTTCATCTGTTGAACAGAATCAGATTGAACAGAAGGTTATTTATTGTTAAAAAATTTGAAAAAATTAATCAAAAAGACAAACTAACAGATGGATTTGGATTATTGGAGGGGATGGTATTTTAATAAAGAGGTACTATTGTAATAAGATAATAACAAGAAAGAGACGCATGTTTCTGATGGGCTGGTTCTTGATTTCTTAATAATTAGGCGGTTTGGCAATATGCAGAAACATACAAGGCATCTAAACTCTTAAGTCTAAATTTCCAAGCCTCTGTACCCAAAAAAAATTAAAATAGTGCAAAACCAGATCAGCATGGGCTTGCATTCTTGCAAAGCATGTGGATTGCAGCTCAAGGTCTATTAGCAGGTTGACCCAAAAAAAAAAAGGTCTTTTAGCAGATTCTGTCACAATAATTAAGAAAATAATACAATACATAAGAATAATAAAAAGTCCAAGAGAATATCCTATCAATGAACTCTATTATTCTTTAAAACAAAAAACTCTTTGTCATGGCGTGACCTACTATCTCATATATGGAGAGAAAAAAAAAACAGATTATTAATGTAATAAGTAAAGATATTCTTTGTTGATTTGAAAAATGTTTTGAGGCTGAAGAATATTACATTGGATTGCATCTACTTGGAAGGAAATAAAAAGCAGAAAATATAATATTTTAACTACTTGCCTAAAAAATTAAACTTTGATTCTTTGAATGCAACTGTAATAGAATTTATTTAGTTAGTTTACTATATTTAACGAAATACTGAAAATAAATCCTGGTAATTTTCCAAAAACAAAAAAACCGAAAATAAATGGCATCCCCCAAATCAGTTTTTTTCTCTCATGAAGGCTCGTTAGCTTTCAGCAGTTCCCTCCGAGAATGCTATTGCATTATCGTGTTTTGCCCTATAAGATTCATTTGCTTTTCCACCAGAAAAACAAAAATCTACCGTCTTTGTTGATCTTGAGAGATTCAGACACCATTTTCATATCTGTTTTTGGATTGAACAAATAATGATAGAAACAGAGAAGAGTGAGATTAGATTAGGGAATTGTCCTCATCTGCTGTTCTACTTGTACCCCACACAGCGCCACCCAAACTGCCGCAGCCACAGCCACACTCAGCTGAAGGAGTCTTCAGTCCACCACCCCATGTTACCTCAGCAGCCATCTCCTTCTTTCGACGATTGATACCTGAAACCCTGAAAACCCCACCTTCATTTTCAACCTCTTCTTCTCCTTGTCTCCTCCTCCTCCTCCTTCGCTATAATGGGTAGCAGCGAGGACCCCAACAAACCCACTTCTCTGTATGACTCCTCCCCGTCACAGTCCCTCCTCGCCAAGCTTCCTTACCCTTCTCCAATCGAAGAACCTGCTCATAGTGAATCCCCGGAATCAGACTCAAACCAGTATTTTCACATCTCTTACAATCACGGTCCCCGCTCCTTCAAGGACATCCCTTTCCTAATCCTCTTCCTTCTTTTCGTCCTTTGCACCTTCGGTTTCGGCATCTTCGCCATCTTCCATAGGAACACCAACTATTCCAGTGTCTCATCTTACACTTACAACTCTAACTCCACCTCGTGTGTCAAGTATTCGGCATCATCTGCCAACTGGGTTTGGCTCAATTCTTCGTCTTCTTCGTCTTCTTCGCATATTGTGTGAAGGATTTGACATGGACCCTTGTCGTTACCTTGATTTTGAGCGTGCCCATATGCTGGGGTTTGCTTTTGTTACTGAAGCATTATACCAAACAAATTGTCTACGCTTCGATTCCATTCTTCATCATCATCCCCCTTTTTTTGGACGTGTATTGGTTCGTTGCCTGCACTGTCAGCTCCGGTTGCAGCGATGCGTTTCCGCTGGCGTATAGAATTCTAGTGCTTGTGTTCATCTTCTTGATAATTGGGGTGATTGTGTGGATTTTCGTGGTCAATTGGCACCGGGTTGAGCTCACTGTAAGTATAATCGGGGTGGCTTCGAACGCGCTTTCCTGGAACTTGGGATTGTTCGGGGTCCTACCTTGTTTGACGATTGGGTTGGTGGTGTATTATGCGCCAATCGTGGTTTTCTTGTTGTTTGCGAGGTTTAATGGCAAGATTGTGCCCAAGAATTCCAACGGTGAATATGCTTGCGTTTGGAAGCAGGATAGCTGGGTGCCAGCTTATTTTGCGTTGGCAATCCTCACCATGCTGTGGTCTGCAGCGGCAATGCTGGAAGCCCAAGTTTATGTGATCAGTGGCACTATTGCACATTGGTATTTCTCCAAGGAGGATGAAACTCCTAGGCGGACCATTAGAACTTCTCTGAGGTGAACATAATAAATCTCGTTTTTTAACTTCTTTTTCTTCATGATTGTTGTTGCTTTGCATTTACTTGCTTGCTTATACTGTTTCATTCTAAGCATCTTAGACTGTGAGTCTGTGACTATCAATCTATGGTATATCTGACTGTATTATTCTTGGTGTTGGGTAAAGTTACAAGATATTCGGTTCTATTACTGTTAAGGGTTAACCCTATGTTTATTGACATTACCACTATGGCTGTGCAGTTATAGAATAATTATCTGAGAATCACACAATCTTAAGGTGCCCTCATACATAAAGGACAGAAAATACTCTCGATGATTTATTTTCGCATTCCTACTCTAACCATAATCTTCCCTTAACTTCTTTCATGGTAGAAGCATCATATCAAATCCCCTCATCCTGTGCAATACATGCATAATAATTAGTCAGTCTAGTGTGAGATTGGTTAGTTTAACTAACAAATCGTGCACTTTGATTCTAATGTATCGTTGTTTACCTATCAATATGTAATTCATAAATTTCTACTCCAATGTTAAATTGCTTACTTTGAGAATATTTTCTTTAATTCCATTGCCAGTTATTATTTATATTAATGACTCAAGTTGATTGCTTATGAAATTACCATAGTTTGAAGTCAACTGTGGAAGACAGCGATTACCTGTGATGTGTTTTATGCTTCCAAATTTAGTCATTCTCTGTAGCACACTCCTTGATTGGCTGATAGCAAAAAAATGAAAAGAAGTATTGACTAGATTAAATCATTGTTTTGCATTTAGAAAGATGTTAACTATAAGAATTTGGCTGGCAGAAATGCTTTTGGTCCTTCTTCTGGCACAGTATGTTTGTCAGGATTGCTTATCTGCATTGTTCGAATGGTGCGTTCTGCGGTTGATAGTGCAAGGCAAGAGGATGCTTCTGGGATAGTGAACCTTGTATTGCGGTGCTGTGTAAATACCTTACTGACAGCAGTTGATTTTCTTAATAAGTTTACCATAAACTTTGCTGCAATAACTGGGGAAGCTTACTGCTCATCTGCTAGGATTACATATGAACTTCTAAGGCGTAACCTTCTCTCTGCTGTTTTTGTGGAGACCATCTCATCTCGTCTCCTGGCTGGAATTGTCTTTGTACTCTCAGCAATATGCACAATTGTGGTGCGTTACATTAATATTACTCTCTTTTAAATCCTTATGCTTTGCATTAGAGATTTTTTACTATGAACAAGTTCTTAGCGAGTTAGCATAGGTAAACATTTCAACAAGTCCTCTTGAGGTATGAGATAATTTGTATAGCTCTATTATGGTTGTAACCTGTGAATATTGACTATTGACCAACCGCCACAACATATCCTTCCAATAACTCTTCTATGTCAAGCATGTTCACTTGGTAGCTAGAAATTATGGCCAATTTATGTTTCTTTCCATTTTTTTCTATTTGTTTTGATGTGAGAAGAAGGTCGCAGGAGGATTTAAGTTGCCTGAAACATTATTTCCTTATAAAGTTCCTGGAATTTGATATCTTTAAAATGATATGCACCTCTTTGAAGTCCGAGGCCTCTCTTGTTAGACTTTTGATAAAAACTGCATGCCTGTTCTTTGGTGGACTTGGTTATTCTGTCTAGTTAGCAAATTTTTAGTAGTTTGTTTTTCTATTTTCCTTATTTTATGTTTCTTATCTTTACACGTTATAATTGTTTGTGTATAATCAGGTCTGTGCTATCTTGAAAGGTGTAACCAATCTTGGGGTTGATTCATATTTAGTGGCTGCGCTGGCTTGGGTGCTGCTGATATTAGTGCTGGCTTTCGTTGTGCATGTGCTAGACATTGTAATTGACACAGTTTATGTCTGCTATGCCATAGACAGGGACAGAGGAGAGGTTTGTAAACAAGAGGTCCATGAGGTTTACGTTCACCTACCCATTAGCAGAAGTCTCAGACAATCTCTTACTGCAAGAACTCTGGGTGTGTAGATAGTCCTTAGGATTGAATTGTTTTCGAGTCCTTGGATTGCTATTCTGTGGACATTGACTGTTGTCAGCCTATTGTGCATACCTGAGTTTTTCTTCTATAAATTGTGTTTATAATTTATACAGAAGAAGGGTAAACTTAGTTAATCCGAAATTTGACTTCAATATTCAATGTAGCCTGAATCATGTATTCTTCTTCTGTGGGGGTGAACAGGCACAAGTTTACACTCCTAATAAAATTTTTTTGTTGGAGTAAGCAAAATCTGTGCTACTTTTATAGTGCTTTCATTACCTGTTTTCTGGGGCCATGATTTACTTTTCATTCTTGTTAGGCGAATATCTCAATTAGTCACGAAGCTATTAGCCATGTAAAAGCAACAACTTCAAGTATCTGCTTTTGTCATATTTTATGGAATGAGTTCTCTTTCTGCTGCTCCCTTATGAAGAAAGGTGACAGCAATCCAATTGAAAAACTTGTTTGGTATTTATTCTACATGAAGAGCATGGGCCTTTTCAACTGCGTTTTGAGTTCTGCAACAGAGTACTCCTTTATGGAGAAAGGTGATTCACCTTGCATGCTGATTGGTCCAATGCTATGATTCAAAGCGTTCCAGGGGATAGAATCCTGTCAAGAATTGGCAGCCCCATACTTGTCGTTGATACTGATAGTATCTTGCTCTCGTCCTGAAAAGGAAATCCAACTTTTTGGGCCTAGGTTTCGTTTTCAATTCTACAAGCTTCTTTGTTTTCTCGATCCCATCCCTTGAAAGCTAGTGCTGGCAGTGGCAAGGAATTGTCGATAGCTGTCATATTAGGGACCATATTTTACTTTGGTATTTATATTTATTTATTTTTAAAATCATTCTTCGAATAATCACTCTTCCAGAAGAAATCATGACTAAAAACTGTAGTTAATCTGTTTTGAAAAATGGGGCAAGAAACCCAAACTAAATACTTAAAAGCGATCAACGGAAAAACTACTTGCATCAGCTACTAAGAAAAGAGAAAGGAAAGAAAGTGCAGAAGAAAGAAAAAGAACGCTACGATCCATGAAGTGGCCATGACGAGCCAGACTGTAAAAAGTGAGAATAATCACACAACAGAGTGTGGTTATTTCATTAAAAAAAAGGTTAGGATAATAGCAATATACAGAATAATCAGAGTCTCTTGTTGTGGTTGTCAAGTTTTGAAGAGTGGTTATTCAAAGTATAATTTTCAAAACGAAAATAATAAGGTTCCTGTGATTTTGTATTAAGATTTAACCAATCTCATCCCTGCACAGAAATTGGTCAGCGGTTTCGTGCACAGAAATTGGTTTAATCATTGCACAAGGACCTACCATGTGTGTGGTCTTGTGCAGGAACCAATCACTGCTGAGAAAATTTGTGTAAAGAAGTGGTGTAAAAAAGTGTGTGGCTATCAGTTTTCTTTCCCCAAAAAATATACTTTCTTTGGTTATACTAGCAACAATTTTGATCTTTGATTGATCAGATTCAGGCTAAACTCACCTGTGGCGCAAACACAAAAACCCTCATTTACTTTACATTTTTATGGAATTTTAATATTTGTTCCTTTATTTATAGAACGTTTAGGACATTGTCAGGAGTTAGGACTAATTCTTCTATAGAGAAATTTAGCAAGTAATATGCCACATGCCTCAAATGGATAGTGTTTAGCCACAATTGAAACTGAAGAAACAATTTTTCTTTCCGCTCTTAATGACTCTGGGAGGCATTTCAACTGACTATCGGTTTTTAAGAACATGGATGGATATTAATCTTTCACCACAATTTGCTTCCCACCGAAGGTATGAGCTGTTAAAGGGAAACTTGGTTACACGTAATTGTGGCAAGCATCTCAGCATCTGACCTCTGTTATGATGTGATAGAATTTATGACAATAAGTCAATAACAATGGTTTAGAGTTAGGAGTCTTAAGGCAGTAAACCTGCATTCACTGGGAATGGAAAAGGCAGAAATGCCTCTGCAACAGCTATATTCAGCTGCAGTTGGTGGCTCTTCTAGCTTTGATTTTGGTGTAGATCTGATACTCCTTTAGCTGCTAAAACTGAACCTGCTCCAGCTTCTCAACATGCATAGCTTCTGTAGTTCTGTGTGTGTAGTGAGGAGTAGTCAATAAAGAAAACCCGCATGTTCCCTTCCAATAGCATTTCATTTGGAGGGCACAATAATGTGGGAGTGGACTAGCGGAGTTGCAAAACTCTATGGCCAAAAATATGTAGACGCTTCATAACTTTCAATTGTAATTAGTTAACTAGAAGGAACAGAGCCTAGTGATTTCAACATAACTTACGTGCCTCAAGATGCTGATGACCGAGTGATATCCGCAGGTTGAGGCCTTGTGCAGTACAATCAGAAAGCATGAATAGAATGAAGGGATGTCAGTTGGTCGACTAAATGCTATACATTGGGCCATTATGTGTTCTGTGGCAATTGCTTCGAGGTTTCGTTTAGTGGGTGGTCCATGCTCTTAGTTAGCCTTACTTGATGCACCACTTCTTCCAGCACAGGATAATTTGCTGCAAGAAGCGAGCCAATCTGGCTCTTCAAGGGATCCCAAATTGACGTAACTCTAGCCTGGCACTTATATGACAGCAAATCTAAATGCTTTAGTTTCTAGATTCAATTTTATCCAAATATGTCACGTTATATAATTTGCTCTGTCTGATCTTGTGATGGATTAGATCTAGACTCTAGAGAGAGATCATTCTGAATCAGAATGTACAAGCAGCACATGGCATCTGAATGTGTGTGCTGTCTCCCTCTGGTTTGCCAAATGAAACTTGCTTCTCAGTTCTCAATGTGCAAACAATGATAACAGCTCTCCTGAAACGGAGTATAAGGTTAGACCCTGATCAATGCCTAAGATTGACAAGCCTGATATACAGTTAATCAAACAAGGACCAAGAAGATAAAGTTTAGCATATTACATGCCTTTTTGTCAACTAAGGATCAATCTCCACCACAAATTTGATTACTTCCACGCAGAAGAAGCTCTTGTAAAATAGTATATTCTAGAGGTCTACCTCCAAGTGGGTAGATATCATGCAGGACCATCCTCTGCTCAACATTTTTTTAATGAGCAGAAAATTTTGGGTTGTAGCTAGCTAGGAACAAATGAATCATGCCCCCACAATTTGTGGGCCTAATCAGAAGTTTGAGGTCAAGGTGGGGGCCATCCGTTTGATGGACATGCTTTCCCATTCACCTGCGCACCTTCTCTTTGCTGCCTATTTCCCCGGATTTTAGTGTTTGTAATCTCCACATCTCCTGTCTCTCTCTCTCACCATGAGTTAGAGTTATGCATTCCAGAAAATATAACATGGTGACACACTAATCGAATGTTTGACATTAGATTAACTGTACAAAAAAATCTAGGAGTCGTTAACTATTTTACATTTGGAGCATGTAAGAGTATCTCTCAGTGTCTCAATATCAACTAATTAGTAGGACATTGGTTGCAGTGTTGACTCTATCTGCTTCATTTTCTTAGACAATTGTGTGAAAAAACTCAAGCCCTTGACCTTGGGGCATGATATCTCGAAGTTGAGAAGAACCCTGGGATATAAAACAAGCACACGCTGACCAAGTTGGCAAGAGAACTGAACTGTGATTGGAGAGACGTACATGGACTGATTTGTACCGAGAAGAAGATTTTTCTTTTTTCTTTTTTTTTTCTTACCTTTTTTCTCTGCTTTGCTTTCACTCAAAGATTACTACTATTTTCAGAAACACAAAAGAAAGAATGATGGGGTGTGTGATCCGAGATGGGACCATGGTATAGTCTACAGTGCAAATATATGTGAAATATTTGTGTTGAAATACATTGAATGGTGTATTTTTCTGATTACCAAGATCGTTGAATGGTGCTCTTCTGTTTGTAGTTTATTTATTCTAGTTTACGATGGACATGCATTATAGTTTGAGATATTTTTCGGTGCTCAAGGAGTATATTTTTTTTTTGCTTAAATTAAAAATAATAATAGTCTACACAACTGATATTTTACCATTAAATAACACAAAATTAAAAAAAAAGTAATAATTATTGAACCCGGATTTTTCATTATAATTTTTACAGTTGTCATTTTCGTTCCTTATAATTCTTTCCACGTAGGATTTAGCCACCCACTCATGCAATCTAGACAAAACAAATCACCTTTATAAGAAGAACCGAACCATTACCATTTGGGTTAATTCCTCGTATAATTTATTTAATTTGGCTTTTGTTGCCACTTTTGTGCTCGTCATTATCACGAGACCGTTCGAAGTCTAAACATCCAATGTGTTACCAAGAGATAAATGTCAGTATCCTATGTACGTCATGAAGTATAGCTGTTTTTATTTTATAAATGAAAGTTTAGAAGAGAAGAGATTGCTTTATTTTAAATTCATAAAATGCCACAGCGACAATTTACAAAAATTTGAACCAAAAACCTTTTAAAATTTGCTATTAAATCTCACTAGTTAATTTAACTTTCATTAGCCAAAGTAAAACTGGTTTAATCACCTACAATATTGGTAGAGGTGGGCATTTTGCTAGATTTAGTGCCGTATCAGGAGGGCTACATAATCTATGGGTATATTTGAGGGTGAGCCTGGATTTGAAAAAAGAGCAAGAATTCATCAGAATAGTAATATTACTTTTATTTACTTTATTAATTAAAATGTGACCCCTATTAAATTAAAATGAATTTTCGGTTTAAACTTTTTTATTGAAACTTTAACAAACTTATTATTCAACATTTTAAAATATAAAATTACGTGAAAGACAATTAAAGGAGTTAATTTTTTTCAATTACAGTGATAATAGTTAATTATTTTTTATCTCTTATATATATGTTAAGATGTCATTAATGATATTATAGATTTTTATAATTAATTTTTTATATATATTTAAAATTTTAAATATATTTAATGCCGTTGATATTAATGTCTTAGCTCCTCCGCCACTGGTTTCCTATACATATCAAACCTTTGTTTAAGATTCAAACTTCAGTCCTTGATACAATGGTGCATTTACTATCCTAATTGATTTGTGTTTGCCATTGGCAAAATGTACAATTATTAATTGGACGAGATTTAGTCAATAAATATTTTTTTCTTATAAAATTTAATGGATAAAACCAAATATCAACAACAATTAAAGAAATTTAAGAAAACTTTTTGAATTTTAATTAACATTCTACTATTTAATGAGGGGTTAATGGGAATTACTGAGGCTAGATCATCTTTACGCAGTTACGTCGAGGAATTTTTCGTGCATAGATCTGAGTTATATAATAATATTTTCGTGAGGCTTACTTTTCAGCATTTCGCATTTTAAACTTCACTCCAAACATTTTTCTTTTTAATATAATTTTTCGTTATGGCTGAGGGTAAAGATAAACATAAAGATTCAAATTTTTTATTTTTTTAGTAAACAAATACACATCTTTTAATCAATAATAACCAGTGAGTAATCCATGCCTTACACTGGCATTTTAAAAAATGAGAACATTTAAAAAAATGAGAATCTTAATCATAATGTACAAGTATTTTACATATATTATTAATGATTTATTTTTTATCTACATATATTATAAGATAACATTTGGTTAAATGAAATGATTTTTAAAAAATGAGAATGAAAATGATAAAGTAATATATTAATATTTAAAATGAACTTATTTTTTCAATCATTATCTATTTCTTTGTCAAATTTAATTTGCTTTACTATTTTATTCAATAATATATATTATTATCTTTATATATATATATATATATATATATGATGTTTTATAATAAAAGTAATTTAAAGAAAGAAAGAGAAAGAGATATGAATAAAAATGTTAAAATTAAAAAGAAAGAAAAAGAGATATAAATAAGAATGTTAAGATAAAAAGAGATAAAGATATTTTTTTAAAAAAAAATACGTGACTTAACTCATTTTTAAGAAAAACACATGACATAACTCATTTTTAAAGAAAAGACTCAGATTTAATATATAAGAGTTGATTTAGAGTTTATTTTACTAAATTATTAATGCTAATTAGTAATATAAAATTAAAAATATTAAAAGAAAAAAAAGATTTGAATGATAAGAGGATAAATTAAACATGTATTTATATTATTTTATTTTATAAAAAATAATAATTTATAATTAGAATTTTATTTAAAAAATTTCTAAAAAATTTAATTTTTTTAAAGTTAATTTATTACTAAACATATATTAAGTATAAAATAAAATATTAGAACCAATCTAGGACAAAACTGTAAATACGAAGAAATACCAATGGCTTTCTCAATGAGACCCTCTTTATATATAGACCCAAGTCCCCCACCTCCATTCTTTCAAATTCAGGCCAACCCTCTTTACTCAAATTAAAAAAAAAAAAAAAAAGTTAAGACCAGCTTGGTTATCCTCCTCTCAGCTGATAACAATGGCGATGGCTTTCAAGATGGTACTCCACTGCACACAACTTTTTGTTTTTTCATTCTATGTTAGATTTTGATCATCTGCACAGTGAGTATACATGTGTGGTTTGTTAATTTTGTTCAAGGATGATGAACTGCTGAGTGGTGAATGATGAATTTGGGGTTGTGTGTGTGCATAACTGTTACTGTGTGATGCTATGGTGATGAATTGGTTGTGAATTGACACTCAACAGGCGACTACTGGAATGTGGGTGACGGATGAGTGCAAGAACTCTTTCATGGAGATGAAGTGGAAGAAGGTGCACAGATACATAGTCTTCAAGATCGACGAAGGCTCAAGGCTCGTCACCGTCGACAAGGTGGGTGGACCCGGCGAGGGCTATGACGATCTCGCCGCGTCGTTGCCAAAAGACGATTGCCGCTACGCCGTGTTCGACTTCGATTTCGTCACCGTCGATAACTGCCACAAGAGCAAGATCTTCTTCATAGCATGGTATAATTCAATAACCCCATTATTCACACCGTGGTTATTTTGTAGCCGACCCAGTTTGACTCTTAGGTGGTGTTGTGTTAATTATGACTTGTAGAAAATGGTGAGAGATAATGACCCGCTAGCAGTAGTAATTTGATTTTATTGACGAAAGTGAATTGAATATTTCAGGTCTCCAACAGCATCAAGGATAAGAGCAAAGATGCTATACGCAACATCCAAGGATGGGCTGAGAAGAGCCCTGGATGGAATCCACTATGAGGTCCAGGCCACAGATCCAACCGAGATGGGGTTCGATGTAATTAAAGACAGAGCCAAATAGATGCCCTTTTTCGATCGGAATCCAACTCCTTAAGTGCTAAGCTAATTATCGATTTCTCTCTGCCAATATTACTAATCAGGTTTTATGTAGTTTTTCTTTTTTTGGCACTAATGTGATGTAAGTGGGGCATCTAATCTTTGATCTTTGATGATAATAATTAAGTTATATGTAATGTGACTGTCGGGTGTTTGATAAGTTAAGGACAACAAACCTTTGGTTTGTAATCTTTTTTAATCATGAAAGCTGTTTAAAGGGATGGATCAGCTTAACTTTTTACAAGGAAAGTTGATGCGTTACCATACATTTAATCAAATGCTTTTGCATTCTACATCCTTATCCTTTAACATTGATAAATGTGGAGTTGTACTTGTACAAATGTGAATATTAGAAACAATGATAATTTGGGGTCTTATCTGTGACTTTTTTTTTTTATTTTTTCAGTTTACTAGGCATCTGAGACCACTTTAAATTTAGCATTGGGAGGACTTTCCATAAGACAAAAGTAGTTCATTTTTTTCTAATACTTTACACTTTTTTCGGGTACAGATGAAGACTAAATGCACCACAATTATAAATTTAGAAATAATTTTGATGATTAAAAATCAATTTTCGCAATTACTCACCGGCTAGACTATCTGCTCTTTCCATAAAGTTTCCTTGGTTGGGCATTTTCTTTTGGTCGTATTCTTTTGGCCTTTTAAACAACCAACAAATTGAAAAGATGAATTGGCGTGCAGTAGTTTGTTTTGATTACCATTTGGGTGCACGTACCATCATTGTGGAATTTTCTTGACGTTACATTTCGAGAGCTTTTGTAAGATTTCATTCTCGTGTAAATACATGGTTTATACCTTTACATACCATAACAATGTGAAGATAAATGCAACAAACGCCTCTTAAACTTCCAAATTATACACATAAAGTAAAAAGAATTTAAAAATTACTGAAAAAAGGTAAAGTGGAAGAAGGAAAAGAGTATAAATGGTGAACTACGTAACAAACATAAGCTTATTGATGCTCACTACATTAGATCTCACTTTCTATGCCCAAAAGAGTGAAGATTCAAGCCTAACTTCAATTCAGACACATATGTAGTTTGTGTAATTTCCAAAATTCAGCAATCTGGAAAGAAAGGTTACGTAGGTAATCTTGGTTGGTTAAGACTCGAGAGGTAAATTACGTACATGGTTTGACATGTCCCGAATTGGGCAATTCTGGTTGGAAGATTGAGGTGGGTTGATTGTAGTTGCCCGTTTGGCAGGGCTAATTGAACCTTTTTTTAAAAAAAAAAGGAAAAAATTGTCGAAATGTCATTTTCTGGCTGCTGTGGGCTCATCAACATGATCATGGAAGCTTATCAGCAATTCGTCTTTTGATTTGCTAAGCTCACCCTCACCCACACATTTAGTACAACCCCCCCTCAACTACTCTCATTTTTATTTGATCTCAATAATGAAAGAAAAGAAAAGCTTATCCCGTGACTTTAACTATTTGCTGAAATAATTTGATACCAATCTTATATATGCGGTGTAAGTTGCTGGTAAATGTTGGCAGCGATTGGCATGGCAGGGCATCAGAGCCAGAAGATACAGTTCCACAGGCAAAAACCAAAATGAAGATTATTTAGATAGGCGATATATATATATATATATATATATATATATATATCTTTCTTGGTAGTTTCTTGGTGCAGCAATAGGCTATTCAATAGAATGTTGTAGCAATAATAGTGTGGTGTGCTAACTGATAACTGGTTAATGATTAGTACTAACACTCTCTTTATGATTTTTGGCAACTACTGCTACAAAACTTCGCCCATTCCAATTAGGCCAATCAATGTCCAAGCACATTCATTACCTCTTGCAATTCACGGACGGGGAAAACAACATTAAAGCAGCCTTTTAATTACTTTAACTCGATTCAACTGTAGACCATCCCAATTATCAATAATGAATGCACTCAAGTCAACACAAACGTATATATAGTTGTTTGGGTGCAATCGGATATTAGCTCGTCCAGTCAACTATTTATTCAATTTTTGAAGTTTTTTATTAATAGGTTATTTATAAGTATTCCTGACAACATTCAATGACTCCGAGACATGTTCTGAACTTAAATTGAAGAAGTGAATCTTTCTTTTAACTTAAATTTTTAATGTAGCAAAAAAAGAAATATATATATATATATAGTTGCCTGGGTATTGACGATTTTTGTTTTGGGTCAAAGGGTATTCACGATTGACATGGACCAGAACTCCTTAGGAATTTTAACTGGGCCACAATGTTGGACAGGGTAAAGTTGCCAGTTTATTAAATTTGGGCTATGGTGGATATTTAACTTGAGTTAGAATCTAGCCCAGCGAGAGCCGCCAACATTTCTGTTTGTGAACCTAAAGTCAATTTACCAAAAAAGCCAAAAGTCAAACTTTGACCCAAAGAAAAATAAACCGTCAATCAAAACTTTTAGCTAGGAAATAGTTTGTTGACCAAAAAAAAATAGGAACTAGTTTGCACAAATTCTCTTGCTATATATTTTGTATGGAATAAAAATAAAAATAATTTTTTATAAAAAATTTATCTCATAAAAATTTAATTTTATTTTTATTTTTATATCAAACTAACTATAAACATGGTTATTCCTTGTCGTTGGGCCTCTATATCTTTCATCAGTAGTTGAGGTTTCCTGCCATTTTCCTTTGGCTCTTTGACTGTTTTTTCAAGTCGGTGGTTGTTATTGTCCTCTGTGGACTTTGGTTCCTGTGGAATGAAGAACAGTTGAACCAAAAAAAAAAGAAGATATATTAATTAAAACTTAGTGATTAAATAATTATTTAATTTTATTATTCAGTTCAAATTAAATAATTAAAATGAACTAAATAAATATATTTTAAATAATTATTACTTAAAATAAATAAATAATTGTTATAATTTTATTTAATTTAAATTTTAATTTCTATACTTTTTTTGAAATATTTATCCATATAATTTTTACTTATTTAAATTTTAATTTTTACTGTTAACGTATCAATTATTATATTTTTTATTTATTTAAATTTTAAATTTTATAATTTTTATTTATTAATATATTAGTCTTTATTTTTTATGAATAATTGATTTTTATAATTTTTTATTATTAAGATATTAGTATTTAAGATCAAAATCTTAACAATTAAAAAGTATAAAGACTGATATTTAAAAAAAATAATAAAGGCTAAAATTTATATTAAGCAAAATTATAATAACTAATTATTAATTTAAATTATAATTATTTAATACTTAATCATAATTATTTCTCCAAACTGATATTTCATTGGAAGTTTACATTTTTTAATTATAAATTTTTCTCGTCCATTTAAGTAAAAGTCAAGTCTTTATTTTTAGAGTAAAACTTAATTCTAATTCTTGAAAAATAATTTATTTATTAATTTTGCCTTTTATAAATTAATTTTATTAATTTAATTTTTTAAATTTTAACTCATTCACAAAATTTATTTGTTATTTTTTAATTTTATTAATTTAATTATAAAAAAATAAAATTATTGTAAATTTAAAGTTTAAAAAATTAAATTAATAAAATTAATTTTTAAAAAACAAAATAAATAAATAATATATCTTTTAAATATTTGTGTATCCTACTGACCACAAGCAACCCAATTGGCAGCTGCCTTATGTAATCTGTCCATTCCCTTTTTCATTTTCAAAACAAATTTTAGGGCATATTTCATCTTCTTTGTCCTCCCGTTTTCTTGTGTCTCTCCAATCTCTTTTCCTATAAGTAAAACTAGAGCTCCTAAATCTAAAAGGAAGAGCAAAATTATGTCGGTGGCGCCTGGAGGGCCTCAAGTGATAGACCTTGACACTCCTTCCTTTAAGGATCATCAACTGATAGTATCGGTTTCTCATTAACCTAACTGTTGCAGTGCTGCCGTATTTAGCCTCCTTCAAGACTTCGACTCCAACCTAAAGAGCTGCTGGATTTTTGTTTATACGATCCTTATTGCTTCTATTTGTTTTTGTTTTATTTGCAGCTAAAATATTAAAAAAAAATTCCCTTTAATAATAGATGATTTTTTAAAAAAATTTATATTTTAAAATTTAATAACTTAACTCTTTAAAATTATCAAATTATGCATGTTTTAAATTATTGAAATGAAAAGGTAAGATAATTAATATTTTTTAATTTTAAAAACATATTTCGCATTTTTTATTTAATAATAATAATTAAAATATATTGATTGTTTTAGAATTGTTTCTAAAGAGAAGAAGAAGGATGTGGGACCAAATCAGAGCACTTTTGGGGCCGTGAATGACTGAAACGATCACATGTCCACCACGCCCAAAGGGATCGTGCAACTCAATCCACACCGTCCATCTCGACGTATCTACAAGTGCCAAAATGTAATCTCAACGGTCGTCATCAACCTGTCTCTGTTGTCTGCTTAGAAAGGGGTCAAAACAGATTTGCGGAGTAAAGAAACAAAAACCATTCTAATCTGGCCATTGTTTGCCACGCGCCTTTTAAGCACGTCGGTAACCACTTCTCTATCTTTTCCTTTTCACCCTTCGGTGCTTCAGTTCTCCAAATCTAAAAAGTAAAAAGGCTCTGGATTTTTTCTTTTCTAACACTTTAAATAATTAAATTACTCAATTTCATCTACCCAACAAAAATTACTCAATTTCGCCAAAAAATAATTAAGTACGGCGCCCCAATTTGGTGGCAAAACAATCAGTTTTCATATTTCATATAAAGATTGTATAATCCAATTGCTGTCTAGAAAAGAAATTGTAATAAACAATTCAGAAATGATGATGAAAGTTTCGTTCAAATTGGCATTAAATAGTTAGTAGACTAAATTATTAAATTAATTATTAAATTTTTTTATTAATTTTATATTAATTGTTAAAAGATTTAAATTTTAACATGATTTTTTATAATTAACTTTATTATTTAAGTTAATTCTTATTCAATAATTAATATAATTAATTTTTAAATTTTTTAAAATAAATTTAAATAATAAAATAATTTATTAAAAATTACCAATGAAATTAAAATATATTAATTAATAAAATTTTTAAAAAATCAATAAAGTGATTTAATCTAGATAATATGATCTTCGAGTCAGTACTTTCTTTTCACTAGCTTTTCATTATATATAAATTGTTTTTGCATTATCTCCGTGTCCTTTTATTTATTATTTTTATCATTAGCAATAAATTCCTGCGCACAATATTTAAAAAGAAAATTAAATGACATAATATTCAGCTTTCGCATATGTCTGTCGGTTTACACTTGACGAGAAAAAAAAAAAAATCATATGTCGGTCGGCAGGGTAAGTTCTAATTACTGTATGGGCTATGAACTGTGTCAAATTCTGTATCACTTTCATTACTGTAACTATTTGGCCCTCGTTTTGGCTATTCTCTTTCTTTTATCACCGACTACATTACTGTAACTATTTGAAACATTACAATTTTTTTTTAATCTTTGCTAACTGAATTAACTTTGACTGACATTCACTTGCTAATCTAACCAACTGTGAGATTGAATTTAGGTATAAAATCTCTTACTTAATAAAATTTTAATAAGATAAGTCATATATGCACTTGAAATCACACTATAAGAACTATAATTCACCAGTCTAAGTAGATAATAGCTAAAACTTACTTGACGAACTTTATTTTCATGAATAGATAAAAACATTAGTAGGTGAGGCTCCTAGTTGGCGTGCATGAGAAAAAAAGTGCATGAATTATATTGAATGGCGAGAAGATAACTCATAGAATATTCATGATACGTAATTTCCTCGCATGGCTCTCCGTTACACATTAAAATGAACATCAAAAGTCGGGGCAAAATAGAGGAACAAAAACATAAATATTCGAGATATTTTATTATCTTTTTTAAAAGAAAAAATTACATATCTTCAATATAAAAACTAATTATTTGCTGAATTTAAAATTATTCGATTAATGAATACAATTACCTAGTTGATCAGAAGCTACTGTTATCAGTGACACTTGTGAAAGATGTGTGACATTATTTTGTTGTCATTACATTATCTGTCAAAAACTCAACATTACATAAAGAAAGACTCGTTGAGGTGATTAAAAATAGTAATAGAAATAGATTATTATAAAACTTTCGGTCACGGTAACAAGTCTATTGGCGTCAAAAACATAGATATTAATCACTATCAAGAGTGACTACCAGATTCGAGTTTTGCATATAATAAATATAAAAAGTCTTATCACAATCCTTTCAACTAAATGACCGACCCAGCATTTGTGAAGAGTGACATAGTTATTTAGGGGTGTCAGGCTTCCACGGATCATTATAAATTTAAAAAAATAAAAAGAAAAAAAATTAAAAATAGAAAATTAATTAATAAAATTATTTTTTATATTTATATGTTTTAATTATTTAAAATAAATTTTAAAATATTAAAAAAAATTAATTTTTTTTAAATTTTTCATATTCTTAATTCTTATATAAAACTTTTAAATAAAAAAATTATAATTAATATCTTATTTCTTTTATTTTTCTTACTTAACTTTCGTCCAAACGTAGAATAAAAGGTAAATACAATAACAAAGAGGACCATGTAACATGATTTTTTTTTTGTTACAAACATGATTTTGATGCTATGCGATCTATAACATAGCAATGATGATCACAGGTCGTTAACCCATTTCTATGAATCGTATTCGTGCGGCAATAATAGTTAACGCATCAGCAACAGCGAACAGAAACGTTCCGTTTCGACCTTATTCCCCATCTCGTTCTTCCAATGTAATTCAAGGACCATTCCATTCGTCGCTGTTGTGTTTTTTTTTTGGGTACAAATTCCATTCGTTACTTTTATTTCTATCACATCCCCTCCCTCATTTATTCTCTCTTTTTTTTTTCTTTTCGATCGATGATCCTTTTATAATCTAATACATTACAGTGACATTTACAGGATTGATCTGATTCAATCCAATGGGGGAAATGGGGAAGATTTTAAAGCCTCAGACGACGTCGTTTTCATGCCAGCACTGGGAGAAGAAGGGCCTGTCGTGTTTTGTTTTGCAATATTATTATTAGGAAAATATTATTTTTCACAAAACTAAATTCTTAAAACGACACACAAATTAACAAAAATGTTATTTTATTTTTTGTTTCATCTATCCAATACTTTAATTTTTTGATTTATTTATTAATTAACAAAAACAAAAAGCAACCGTTAATAAATAATTTTACAAAAACTTTCAAATCAAATAACATTTATTATTATTATTATTATTATTATGGTAGAGATTTTACGGTACTTGTGTTGAACTTAGGAATAAATCACAACCGTCGAAAAAGTTTAAAATTGAAATTTTTAATAATTTTATGTCGCCCGAAAAAAATTATGATTTAGCAATACAATAGCACCAAAGGCAACAGAAAGCCTATAGTGGTAGGAGTGGCAGATGTGGGGCTGAGGGAGAGACTCATGACTCATCAGACTTGAGTGACGACAAATTAAGGTCCTATTCCCAAACACAGAGCCAGAGAGAGTGAGATTGACTGATTGAGAGACACAGTGCTCCTAAATTATAATTAAAAAAAAAGTAGTTAACTTAATAGATTGTTAAACTCCATTTATTATTATTGTTTCCTTGCTTTTTTAGATAGAAAAAGAAAAAGAAAAAGAAAAAGCTCCCCCTCTGCGACTGTTTGGACGTTATATATCCCTCCCTTCTCTGTCTGAGCTTACTCACTCCCTCACACTCCACTCTGCTATTGGAACCCACTCTCAGAATGGCTACAGTTATCCTGAATTCCTCTCCTCCCCCACATCTTTTCTGCGTCTTGTTCTTCCTTTTCTTCAGTTTACTCTCCCAAATCCTAGTACTTTCTGCGGATCAAGCTTCCAAGACCTTCATCTTTCGGGTTGATTCTGAATCCAAGCCTTCTATTTTCCCTACCCACTATCACTGGTACACCTCTGAGTTTGCCGAACAGACCCGCATCCTTCATGTTTACGACACCGTTTTCCATGGCTTCTCTGCGCTCCTTACGCAGGAACAAGTTGCTTCTATCAGCCAGCACCCTTCTGTGCTCGCCGTCTTCGAGGATCGTCGCCGTCAACTACACACCACTCGCTCCCCTCAGTTCCTTGGCCTTCGGAACCAGCGTGGTCTTTGGTCGGAATCTGACTATGGCTCCGACGTAATCATCGGGGTCTTTGACACCGGGATTTGGCCTGAGCGCCGGAGCTTCTCCGACTTGAATTTAGGCCCTATTCCTCGCCGCTGGAAAGGGGTCTGCGAGACGGGGGTCAAGTTTTCAGCCACCAACTGCAACAGGAAGCTGATTGGTGCCAGATTTTTCTCAAAAGGTCACGAGGCAGGTGCCAGTTCAGCAGGTCCAATGAACCCGATCAACGAAACCATCGAATTCCGATCGCCTCGAGATGCCGATGGTCACGGGACCCATACAGCATCAACTGTGGCTGGTCGATATGCTTTTCAAGCCAACATGTCGGGCTATGCTTCTGGAATCGCAAAGGGCGTGGCTCCGAAAGCCCGATTGGCGGTGTACAAGGTCTGCTGGAGGAATTCTGGTTGCTTTGATTCTGATATTCTCGCTGCGTTCGACACCGCCGTAGCCGACGGTGTTGATGTCATTTCTATATCAATTGGTGGCGGCGATGGTATTGCCTCGCCGTACTATCTCGACCCCATTGCTATTGGGTCTTACGGTGCAGCTGCCAGAGGAGTTTTTGTGTCTTCTTCGGCTGGCAATGATGGGCCTAGTGGAATGTCAGTAACCAACCTGGCTCCATGGTTGACGACAGTCGGAGCAGGCACTATTGATCGGGATTTCCCTGCGCAGGTGATTCTTGGCAATGGTCGTAGACTATCCGGCGTGTCTCTTTACGCTGGCGCACCGTTTAAGGGGAAAATGTACCAACTGATTTACCCTGGTAAATCAGGGGTTCTAGCTGATTCACTGTGTATGGAAAATTCGCTCGATCCCAACATTGTCAAGGGCAAGATTGTGGTTTGTGATCGCGGAAGTAGCCCGAGGGTTGCTAAAGGGTTGGTGGTGAAGAAAGCTGGCGGTGTGGGAATGATTCTGGCAAACGGTGTATCTAACGGGGAAGGTCTGGTTGGCGATGCTCATCTTCTTCCTGCATGTGCTGTTGGTGCCAATGAAGGAGATGCCATCAAGGCGTATATCACATCCTCCGCCAATCCCACAGCCACGATTGATTTCAAAGGCACTCTGCTTGGAATCAAACCGGCACCGGTGTTGGCTTCGTTCTCAGCCAGAGGACCTAATGGGTTAAACCCTGAGATACTCAAACCGGATTTGATCGCACCGGGAGTCAATATTCTTGCGGCTTGGACTGATGCAGTTGGTCCTACTGGTCTAGATTCGGATTCGCGAAGAACTGAGTTCAACATCTTGTCTGGTACTTCAATGGCTTGCCCTCATGTAAGTGGTGCAGCAGCGTTGTTGAAATCTGCGCATCCAGATTGGAGCCCAGCCGCCATAAGGTCGGCGATGATGACAACTGCGACCCAACTTGACAACAGAAACCAGCCCATGATCGATGAAGCAACCGGGAAAGCTTCCACGCCCTATGATTTCGGAGCTGGGCATCTCAATCTGGGTCTCGCCATGGATCCTGGCTTGGTATACGATATCACCAACAATGATTACGTCACCTTCTTATGCGCTATCGGTTACGGGCCGAAGGTGATTCAGGTGATTACTCGATCGCCGGCGAATTGTCCGGCGAGGAAGCCATCGCCGGAGAATCTGAACTACCCATCGTTCGCTGCTCTGTTCCCGGCGTCATCAAAAGGGTTATCGAGTAAGACGTTCATCCGGACGGTGACGAACGTGGGCCCGGCAAAGTCGGCTTACCGGGTGAAGGTGGAGTCGCCGGCGAAGGGGGTGACGGTGACAGTGAGGCCGTCGCAGCTTGTGTTCTCAGAGGCAGTGAAGAAGCGGAGCTTTGTTGTGACAGTGACGGCGGATACCCGGGATCTGGTGCTGGGTCAGTCCGGGGCAGTGTTCGGGTCGATTTCATGGACGGATGGAAAGCACGTGGTTCGGAGCCCCACAGTGGTGACTCAAATTGAGCCGTTATAAAGCTTCGATCATGCCGTTTTGATCGATGTGACTCGTCAGTGGCACCCACCTCTGCACTGGTTTTCAGGTTTAGTTTCAATTTCAGTGTGTTTTGCAAATTTTTGTTAATCTTTCTTTTTTTGGGTTTACTGTAGCTTCATAATTGTGTATTTATAGACTTTTAGGCGTCTATTTATGCTCAATATAAAGAAATTTTATAGGATGAATTCTAATTTGTGCTTTTTTGTTTGACCCTTTTACACAATTTGAATATATCATTTTCTTTAAAGTTTAAAACAGATTGATTAAAAAATTTTACATCGAATAGGTACATTAGATTTAATAGAATTATTTTACCAGACTAATATCAATCCAATCCATTTCATAAAAAAAAATGTGATCATTTAACCAAAATATATATATATATATATATATATATATATATATATTGATGAATTAAATAAGTAATATGAGAGATATAAAGTCTCAAAATGATCTTCATAAGCATAATTTTTTGTTTGTTTTCAAAATAAATGATTATTAAACTTTTAGAAATGTTAAATTTATATATTATGTAAATATTTAAATATGTATATTGCATATATTATTCACATACATATATAATATCCTTAGAAATAATAAGAAAAATATTATACAATAATATTTGGTGCATAATATAGAAATAAAATAAATATATGCTGACAAATCAAAATATAACTATTATTTTTTTTTTATACTACTAAGTAATAAAGTAAGAAGAAGACACCAAGTCCAGTCAAAAAAAGAGAAAAGGAAACCCCAAGTCCAAAAAAAAAAAAGTAAGCAGGAAACACAACACATGGAGAAAACTGTACTCTAACTTCAAAAAAAAAAAAAAGTGTGGTGCAACTCATACAAGTGTTATAAATTTGTTTGTGATGCTATTGGCATCAGTGGCCGCCAAAGCCGGTGGATTTGGCCGACTTTAAAGTGATTTGGCCTACTTTAAAGTTGGACTGCTTGATGGGAAACAAGACAAAACAATGCGGTGGTCAGTGATAACTCGGCAACTCTTTAATTGAACCTTTGAAACCTTCGACTTTCCTCTCTTCTCAACAGTCGTGGACTTTAAGAGTTAGAGGAGTTTCCCATAATGCCAATTTTTTTTAAAATTCGGTTCGTATTCATAAACAAAATATGTCAACAAGATATTTACAATATTTACTGAATGAATTATAAATTGAGTTTAAATTTATATTATTATTTAATTATATATTATTAAATTATTAAAATAATTTATTAAAAAACAATTATTTAAAATATTAAATATTTTTAATAATATAATAATATATAATTATATGATAGTATAAAATTTTTTTATATTTATAATAAATTAAAAATAAATTTTTATAAAAAAAACTTGTACTTTTTATATCTTATGCAAAATAATTTTATAATTTTCGTAGATGATATTTTTAAAAGAATAAATATTGAAAATATCATAATTTTATAATTAATGTTATAATGTGATTTGCAATATAATTTTTTACGGTAGAAAAGTCTTTTTAAAGTTAGGTCGCTTTTTTTTTTTTTTCTTAGCATTCAAATCTACGTTCTGAGTCTTTTGACAGAATACAAGAACAATATGTCGTTTACATACACTAGCGCATTGCCGGACGTGTGTGTTAATTTGTATTTTTTTAAAAATTTATATATATTTAATATTATATATAATAATATTAAATGCATTAATATTTTTTAAAAAAATATTTTTATTTTATTTTAAAAAATAAATAAAATATATTTATGTTGTCTTTATTGATTTTTGATTTTTTAATTGTCTTTTAAAATTATCTTTCATTTTTTCATATATATTTTTATAATAAATAATCTATTTTTTAAAATTTATTTTTAAAATATTTTATTTTCGTAAATTAGTGAATCGAGATACAATGTGTTAGACAAAAGTTCATAAACAAAGAGAAAGAACACTTTTGAATGTGATTTGTAAAAAAAATATATTAATGAAAAGAAATAATAATTATGGTTGATGAAGAAAAGTAATTATGATTGATAAAAAAAAGTGAAAAAAATGAGATATATACATAATAATATATTATAATTTTATCCTTTTGTATAATTATATGTAAATTAATTTTTAAGGGTAATATAAAAAAACTAAAATTTTGAGGTAATTCCCTTTGTATATGGTATAAATAACCTTTCATTATTACTTTGTTTTAAGGCAACGCGAGTCTGCTTGGCAAGAGTTTGAATCCATTTGCTCGTTTGATCGCCATCTCTTTTTAAAATTATCTTTTTTCACTGGAGATTAGTTAATTAACCCTTTTTTAGAAACAAATTAATTAAAGAAAATCGTGTGAGTGGCGCATCTACCCGCAGTTAATTTATTCTAAGTTCCTAATTCTAACTACTACCATTTAATTAAGAAAAAGTAAGTAAATAAATTCCACTTTATTTGTCGTTCCCCGTGTGTTTCCTTTTCGTGAATCTTAATGCGTAGACGTTGGGAGCCGAGTGAAACACGTGTGTACAGGCATTAGTGCCTAACTTTCTAATTTTATTCAACTGTAATAATAAGTACAATCGGTCGTTTATCCTCGAGGGAATGTAAGAACTTTAGCCACAACAAATCAAATTTACTATTACCATTTTGGATTAGCTCTGTCGCAATTCCCAATATATTCTCCCCTCTGATGGGTAAAATTAAGATACATACATCATCATCCATATTGAACTCTTGCGGTTTTCGAATCTTGATAGCTGTTCTTCTTCATCTTTTTTTTTTTCTTTCCCTTTTCTTGTAAAAGCTCTTGTTCTTGTTTACATGTCTCTAAACCTTTATTACAGGCTCCACCTAACCTCTTTCAGGAGTTGAGACGCATAATCATCATTATTATAAATACATGATTCTTGTTAAGAACTAAAGTTTCTGGGTTTGCTGCTATGAAGAGGAGGACAGGTCAAGAACCTAGGGTCCACACATAAATGAATCTCCCTCAGCTCTAAATTATTTTTATTTTCATCCTCTTCTGGGGCACGGACACTGAACACAAGGACCAGGAGAGGGATGAGGAGGAGCCCACCATGAAATGAAACCACAATCACGAATCCCTTGAATCTATATTTGGATAACAAAAGTAGCATGAATCAGATTAGAATAAATAAAATAATTAACAATTAATAATGTTCTTGAGCAGTGAATTAATTCATGGCATTTGGGGCAAGCTGCATGTCACGCAAGAAAGACAACAGACCCCAAGTTCCATGGCTGTAGCAAACAGACGTAGCAGAAATCTATCAGACAGAGAGTCCTAAAAAAAAAAAAAAGTTTATATATCAGAATTATTTTTATAACTCTGCTTTGTTTTGTTTTGTCCAATTATTAGTTAATCGGTAGTTTAGTCTCGGTTGAAATAATTAGTAGTAAATAATACATGGGATAATAAGCTAGGCGGGTCCATTGGCTGGAATTTGGACACACGTGAGCCTGTAGTCATAGTGTTGGCCATAGCATATCTTACCGACTTGAAAGCAAAGGAAGCCCCGATACTTGCCGTCAATTGTGGAGACCGATTCTATATTAATTAATTGCATTATTTACTCTTTCCAAACAACTGCCCCCTGAAAGCAAGGTTGGAGTTAATATTCGATATCTGGGCTTGTGGTTGGAGTTTCCCTTGTCATTTTAGTGCGCGTCTAGTATGAAAGATGAACACAAGTCACCCTGTGGCCCTTGTCTTTTATGTGGAATAATAAACAAATGCACAACACTCCAGTTAATTTTGTTAGTATCTATTCTGATCTGATGTGGATTGGCCAGTCAATCTAGACGGGGCAGCACTATCTGGTTCTTCCTGATCTGGTGAGTCGTGATTGAATTTGTGTACTTTAAGTCTATTCTACTTACTTGCTATTTACTAATTCCATTGGTGTGATGTGTTGTGTGCTTTGTTTACAGTCCCTCCTTCGTATGAGGAAACAAACCCCATATGTGGATCCAGTCAAGTGGATGAGGTACGCACCAAAGGATAGTTTAGCTCTTAAATTGACCACAGGATTTTGATCTGGTCTGTGACATAAAATATTTATGTCAGAGCACACTTTAATGTAAAATTTTACAGTGTTAATTTGGATAGTGTAGAAGAGTATATCTGAGTACACAATATCTTTAATTTTGTGCTCAAACTTGCAAAGATGCACAAACCATAGCTGCTAAAGAGTCAATACCATATGTTAACCTTATTAATTAATTTAATGGTAACTTTTATTTGTGGTTTGGGCTGAATGATTCAACACTTAGCACACACTCAACGTAGGCCGAAAATAGGGCCTGTATGGATGGGCTTGTTGGGCCCTCTTTTATTGGATCACCACGATGAGCGAGTTTTCCTTTCGTCTTTTTTTTTTTCATTGGTTGGGTGAAAGGGCTTTGTTTAGTTAGCGGCTCTATCATCTTCTTGCTTCTTTCTTTCTCTCTTTCTTCTGCAGGAAGTAACTCGCAGAGGAGAAGGGAGGAGTAGAAGCATCCATTCCCACGGTTATTACACGGCTACTCCACCGCGCTGCTTGCCACGTGTTTTCTTTTCTTCGACATGCCGAGCCGTGCCTCAGTGTCGGTTTTCTTTTTTTTAATGTTTGTCTTAATCTTAATCTTTCCTATATATATAGTTGTCCCCGATTGTTGTTCATCTTCAATTTTCATTCCACAGCCATGTCGTCTTCTGCTTCTTCCCCGAAATCATTCTACCCACAAGTCGACTTCACCAAACCAGATGCTAATTCTCCATTTTCCACAAAACCCACTTCTTCTTCATCGTCTTCCATGTATCCATCAATCGACATGAAAAACGCTGCTGCTGACAATCTCTTCACGGAAGACCCAAACACTACACAACCCTTTGAACATGTTCTTGTCACTGTCCCCGGTGTCATTCTGCATCTCATAGAAAAGGATTCCAGCGTCCAACTCGCTTCCGGCGACCTCACCATCGCGAGCATCGGGCAAGGGGATAACGTTGCTGCCGTTCTCGCTCGCATAGGCGATCAAATTCAGTGGCCGTTGGCCAAAGACGTGTCGGCGGTCAAGCTCGACGAGTCACATTATTTCTTCACGCTTCGGGTTCCGCCGAATCATGGGTCGGTGGTGGAACTGGAAAATGAGTTTGAGGTGTTGAATTACGGGTTGACCATCGCCGCCAAAGGGCAAGAGGGCGTGCTGAAGGAACTGGATGCTGTGCTGGACAAGTATAGTTTTCTTTCGGTGGAGAAAGTGGAGGGGGTGCGTGGGTGGGAGGTGTTGAATGGGTCTGTGCCAAAGGAGACGTCGCCGGAGGAATTGAAGTCATCAGTGGAGAAAAGGGAAATAGTGGAGGAGAGCTCTGCAGCTTACTGGACTACGTTAGCGCCAAACGTCGAGGATTACAGCGGGCGCTTTGCCAGGTGGATTGCCGCAGGGTCGGGGCAGCTGGTGAGGGGGATTTTGTGGTGCGGGGATGTGACTGTGGACAGATTGAAGTGGGGGAATGATTTCTTGAAGAAGAGGATGCAGCCTGGTTCTCAGTCCGAGATCAGTCCACAAGCGATGGAGAGGATGAAAAGGTTGGAATTTCCTTTCTACTTCATTGTGAACTTCGTTCATTTCTTTTTTTTGTTCATCCCTGCATCCCAATTCGTTTCATTGCGTACATGAGTCACGTCACAACCCTCAAAATCTGTTTGGTTGGATAATAAATTCTTAAATTAAATAGTATGTAAGCTAAAGGGTTGACTTTTCATTTTAACCGTGTTATGTTTAAAACTGCTTCCCATGTTCCCAAAAATTCAAAGAAATCAACATTTTCCACATTTTGTAGATGATGTTATAAATGGAACTCTCTCTCTAAAGATCATAAATACACATGTCAAAATGCCTAGTTAAAATTTCTCCTCATGTTCCTGAGTTGTTCTTGCTTGTCACATTTGAATGCACTTAGGAGTGCTTGGTAGAAATGAATATGGGATGAATGAGGGAGGGAATACGTGCAAGTCCCCCATCCGCTCCTCCCCTTGCATTTGTCCCATTTGAATTCCACTTCTGTGACCCATCTTAGGTGATTAACTCTTGTATTTCCGCCGATTGGAATGTGCGACAATTGAACTTCCATATTGTTCTTGATATGCAGGATCAATTCTCTCTCTCTCTCTGTCATATTTTATGATGGTTCAAGTATATTAATATTTTGATGATATGTGGAGCTTTTCAGGGTTAAGAGATTGACGAAGATGTCAGAGAAAGTGGCCAACGGCGTCCTTTCAGGGGTTGTCAAGGTGTCTGGATTCTTCACAAGTTCCATAGTGAACTCTAAAGCGGGCAAGAAATTTTTTAGCTTTCTTCCAGGAGAAATCGTCCTTGCTACCTTAGACGGATTTAGTAAGTTATACATATCTTTGAGACTTTGACTTTATTTGCTTAGTATTCTGCCTGTTTGAGACATATCTTTGGATTCTATGGCTGACTTCTGTGTGTGCATTTGCAGATAAGGTCTGTGATGCTGTAGAGGTAGCTGGAAGGAATGTCATGTCTACTTCATCAGTTGTGACAACTGGACTTGTTTCTCATAAGTAAGTTCATTCTCTATAAAATTTAGTCCCCAATTCTTGCATTCTCATCACCAATACAATTGCCACCACTTCTATTATTTCTATAGATATCGCTACGGGCATAAAGAAATTTAGGTGGAGGAAGCCTTCTGTCATGTACTTTATTCATCAGCCTTATGGTGGCCTTATGATAGAAGACCTTTGCTTGAAATCTTATCTGACTAATACTTGCAGAATCTTTATTACAGTGTTATGTTAGGATAGTTCGTTGTCTATGTTCTGGTGGGTGACTTGGGGGATTACAACTACTTCTTTGGTCTTTCAGATAGACAAATCCAGTTTCTGTAGGTTGCATATAACGCGTGACTTGTTTTCGTACGAGCTTGCATGTGATTAATCAGTGCCAGAATATCTTTAGCCTTCTTGAATGTAGTATTGACTTGTATATTTCCCCTTTTCTTTCCATTGTTTTTGGTCATATTAGATATGGAGAGCAAGCAGCACAGGTGACAAATGAAGGCCTTGACGCTGCAGGGCATGCAATTGGGACAGCTTGGACTGTGTTCAAAATTAGGAAGGCTCTCAATCCGAAGAGCGTGCTCAAACCAACAAAACTAGCCAAAGCTGCTGCAGAAGCAAATTCTGCTCAACTGAAGGCTAAGAAATGAGAAGTCATGGCAAAACAAGGGAATATATCTGTACAATAGTGGATGAAAGAGAACATAGGAAATATATAGTTGCATTGGTTTGTTGGTTTATTCATTTGTTTACTTAATCTTCATCGGAAGTAGTATTTATATAGTGAATGAATGATAGATGTTCTGAAAAAGGAATTGCGTTTGTTGAAATCTGTTTTCATATAGACTACTGCTTTTATTCTCAGCGACTCTGACCCTTTTTGCGGTTGTTAATGTCCTTTACATTTTTTTTTACGGGATTAATGTCATTTACTTTTTTTCTCCTTGAATACTCTAAGTTTAAATGGCATAATTATGGTTGGAAGTTATCAGGAGAAACTGATGCTAACAATGTCAAACGTGGATGAGGTTCTTGTATAGTGTAGCCGAATCTCTCTCCAGCTGGCCTAGCAACCTCTATATTCAATTATCCATCTTACAGGAACTGAATAGCCAGTTAGGGCTGGGTTTTCTGGGAGGAATAAAAAAAAATTGATGACTGAAAAAACAAAAGGCAAAAGGTAGAAGTGCAATTGTCATCACTTACCAGTAAGGCATACAAATTATTCCTTGTCACTTCAAAGTGGTACTTGCACATACATCCAGATGTGAGTTATGTGCCAATATCATTTTCTTCCTCTAAACCTGCTGTCTAACGGCAGCAGGCATTAAGCATATATACTTGCACCAAAATTATGATTTACTATATATCATGCTTGGCATCTAACTCCCATGGTAGTCTTCTCTCTTAATAACTAGTTTTAAACGGCTTGCAAGTCTGGAGATCCAAAACCACCCCTGCCATGGAGCCAACGGCAGCTGCTATTGAAATGAAGAGGCAAGCGACACAAAGTATCTGGAGTCCAAGCCACCGGGTTGTCCATCGTCCAATCTTCTTTTGAGAAATATACATGTCGATTGGGAAATAAACTGTTAAGGCCCAGAACCCAAAAGCTCCAAGTATTCCAACCACATCGTCGAAGAAAGGCATAAGCATGGCTATGATGGTTGTCAACAACACAAAACTGGTTCTCCATACTAAACGGAAGAAGTTGAGTTGGTACACCACATAGCAGGGAATGGGTATTTCATATTCTGCCGTGACGAAATCGCTCTTTGGCCACTTTTCCGCACTCCATTTTTCAACAAATGCAAATAAAGGCTGGGAAAAAACCTGCATATATACAGTTTATGAATAAATATAATAGTACATTACTTTGGCACGCGCCAAATTTATATTTAGGATTGAAAAAATAACATGGATCAAAATTAAATCAACTTAAACCAAGTGGTAGTGATAAGTACTCAAAGATAATATAATACCTGATATGCCCCAACTAGGCGTACAACGATTGCGAGGTTGGCAATGTCCAGAAGCCAGTAAGGGTTATAGAACCCAAAACCAGTCAAGAGGTTTTCAGGTGCGTTATCTCCGAAGGCTGCATAACCCATGCATCCACAGAGTAAATAGAAGAACACTGTGGTGCCCGTGATACTCAACAAAGTGGCCTTTCTCATGGTCTTGTGCTCTGCAGGAGGAAACCTTATGCTGTTCTGCAGCACAGTTAAAATACTTTCTTATGTAATGTTGTGCATTGTCTGAAGAATACATATTATCAGGATGGCCATTTTTGAATTACCTGAATTTCGATGAGGATAATGGAAAAAGAGTATGCAAAGGCCATCGCCACGAGATTGTAAACTCCTCCATATTTTCTGTGTGCTAGTGACTGTTCCAGCTTGTGTCACTGTGCCAATGCTTATGCCCATCAGGCTTCCTTTAAAGCTTTTATTTTCTGCAAGATGAGAAGCAAGAATTAAAATGTTGCACAAAGAAGTAGATGATGCTTTGAAGCTGCATATAAATGGTATGCACGTAAAGTATGAATCTGCTTGTACCTGCTACTTTGCCCACGCCAAGACCCAATCCTACTGCAGAATAAGTGAAGGACCTGATAGCTGCAACTATGGATAGCCACCGTACTTGATCAAAGTCTGGGATTTGGGAAAATATCACTTCTGCTATACCAAATGTTATCATATACCCATTGCTCGACATGTGGCATGGATATTTTCCATGACTCTTATGATAGCAATTTGATCTTTTTATGGCCCTGAGACACCGGTAGAAAAGGTCAAGAATAAACATAAATATATATAATCAAGTCATCATTTGTTTTACTTGTGGGAATAATTTTAACTTCCTAACAAGCTAATTCATTCTATACAGCAAGAAAGAGTAACTGACAGCACGTCTTAACTCACATCATGCTGACTGACGCTGCAATGTTATACCCAATTGCAATTCCAAACAGATTCACATATTGGATCAGGCCACGTAACTTGACCTTTTTACCTCCTAACAAAAAAAATGGCATCATCAATTTCATCACAACAACGCAGCGACTTCTCCACGTTAGGAATATTACAGATAAATCCCCTTAGTACCTAAGATGGACTTCACTGCGTCCATGTAGGTGTAATTTCTCTGTCCAGTAACAGAGTCACCCGTCCTGTAACACTGTGTTAGGAGGTTGGAAGCCTCTCTACCATCTGTTACAAACAATTGAACGTCAATCAACGCCAACAAAACAAGGAGAGAGTTTGACATTAGAACATTGGTTAATTTACTCTTACAACTCCATGGTGGATTCTGCTAGGAAGGGTTCTACTTCTTGACAACATGGCTGTGAAATGTAGCAGAATACACTGAGTAATGTGTGAGGGAGAAACTGAGTAGAAAGGTGAATGCGAGGGATACTTTATGACGAAAAAGAATGGGATTTTATAGGAAAAGACTTAGAACTGTTTATTGTGTAAACGGAAGGTACTACTGTGTCTGTGTACAATCCATGTAAATCACGTTTCTATTGATAGCTACACCATTTCACAGGAGCTAATATACGATTTAATCTTACTCGATTATTGGGCAGGATTAATTTCACTTTGCAATCAATGCGTCTTTGGACCTTAGGAACATGTTGCAGATGAGATAACAAACTGCCACTCCTAACCGTGTGAGAGCATGGGGCCATGAGAAGGTAGAAGACGAACAAATATCTAAGGTATGAGCGTGGACACTCATTCTCCTTTTCAAGAAAAGAAGAGAAAAACTATGATAACTTTGTTATTGGTTTCCAGCCTGGAACTTTTATTCTTCTATAATTGGCGAGTCTTGGTTCTTGAACTGAAAATCTTAAACAAGCAAGGGTAATAGGAAGATTCAAACGATAATTATGGAATCAACTTTGACATGTTAATATTGGGAAACTGATGTATAAAACCATAAATTAAGGGTAGTTATATTTCACAGTCCAATGGATTTGAAGATTGACTAATTATTATTGGATCATTGATTGCCAGTAGAAATATTCTGAGTCTTTTTATTTGCATCCATTCTTTCTCTCTCTCTCTCTCTCTCTCTCTCTCTCTCTCTCTTGCGTACTAAGTTATTTTTTAATTTGTGTAAAGATACATTAATACTTTTTTTTAGGATAGATCCATATAAAATTTAACGACTTTGTATACGTAAAAAACTTTAAAAACACATCTTTATATGTTAAGTATCATTTGAAACATCAAATCAGCTTGGTATGATTGAGAATAGACAAAAACAAGAAGTTGGATTAGATTCATTTTCAAAAATTTCCTAAAAGGGACCTATAGTCCCCTCCCTTGTTATGACGCCAATATTTGTTGCATGCCACTTTTGTTTCACATTGTAAAGAAAATTGATGTGCTAAAATCTGGACTTTTTTTTTTAATTAGGAAAGAGGGGACTTCTCAGTTCATCCTTGTTTTCACTGTCACCAAACGTCGCATTGTCAAACAATTCAAGAAAGGGCATTTACCTAAGGATTCGATTCATAAAGAGTGGGACTGGAAAAGGATTTGAATATTTTACCTACTTAGTGCTCCAGCCGTAAAATAAGATCTCTGGCTGAGGTTATTCCGCATATCAGTTAGTAGAATGCTGACAATTTTGTTCATCTTGTTAACCTGGCTTTACTGTGACCAGGTCCATGTTCATGTCTACTTTCTGACATCAAGAAGATGACGCATCCAGTTCACAATGAGCAAGCTCTCAGCGAGCCATTATATTATCAGCCTAATCATTGCTACTTAAAGCAGCCTTAACAAATTAATACAGCGCCACTTCTAACTCTTTATTATTATTGTTATTATTCATTAGAACACACCTTGAAGCTCGGGACAAGAAAAGAAACAATTTCTTGCCTTGAAGTTTCTTCTTGTTATGCATCAACCATCTATGTATGCTCAAGTGTGTGTACTATTTGAGTGTATTTAAATTTTTTGTTTTATTTTTTTCTTCAGTTAAATGTTGATAATTATAAAATACATCTAATTTAAATAAAAATTATTGTTAATTAAAAGATATATATTTTCTTATTAGAGAAACAATGAATTTGAATCCCATTTAACTATGGTTACACACTTTCAATCTTAGCGCATTTGTGATTGAAACTATATAAATATTTTTTCCGTTTATTTTTATCTATTGTGTAAGAAAATTTTTTTTGTCTAAAAATATCTATTATTTGATAATATTAAAAAAATATTAATTAATTTTTTTTAATTTTATTCTTATTTATTAAATAAAAAGACTTAGTGAAATAAATAAAACTAAAAAAAAATTAATGAAGTAAAAAAATAATATTTTAATTATTTTAATTATTTTTTTTTATAATTGAGACTATTTAATAACATTCTTAATTTTTATATAAAAATTTTAAATAATAAATAAAAATAGACGATTGTATTTTTACACTTATAACTCTAGGAATAAACAACCGTGCATGGTAAGAGGAAGAAGTTTCAATTTTCAATTCATCAACGAAAGGCACTTTCAATTGCTCGTGACTCTAGCACTAGCAGATGGTGACTGCGGTTACCTCCACCGTGTACTGGATACTCAAAGCATTGTAACTTTTAAGAACTGTATTGGTTTGCTTATTGTCCCGTCCAATCTAAGACAAGACAAATTAGGTGAACTTCACGGGCTTTGCTAGTATTACTTTATTTGGAAAGTGGAGGTTTTAGAGGCCAATTCTGGTTTCGTGGAGGTTCTTGTCTTATTCCCCTCTCAATTGCTTGCTGGCCCTCTCAACACAATGAACATTGCCTAAAACCATTCTCTAATTCTGTTTTATTTGACACACACACACACACATACCCTCTCACCACTCTGTATTATACAGCAGAGACAAAAAAGAAATTGGTCACTTTTCTGCCCATAGCAACAAATGGTTAATCATATAAAATGTATTTGTATTTTAATAAGAATGTGTTCTCTGCTATGAGGCTATAAGTCGGTGAAGTTTTCTGTCTATCAGAGCTCCTAGTCCGAATCCTCGAGATCATACAGAAAGAGGGTGCTTGATATCAGTGGAGTAAGGGACTAGATAAACACAGATGCACAATTGGGAGATATTGGAGATAACTGATGGTGCAAAATAATTGATTTCATGAAAATAGCTCACCAAAGACCTAAAAACAGGTCTTGTCATTGGCATTTACTAGTTGACGAAGGTCGATTAAGTCCTCGAGTATGTTTCTAGTTGGGCTATTTTATTTACTAATTGATTTCCTTCATGAAAAAGTTAGCCCAACAAACTCCTAAAAGTAACATATGGTTTTGTGGATCAGAGTGTGTTCTTGTCCTCATCACTCCCTCATTCCATTATATAGCGCCCTATAAGCTACTACCCACCTTCAGTCAATTATTATAAGGAATATATTTCGAAGAATAATACGATTTGTGATTTCTCATAGGGAATGAATGTATATTTTAGAGCATTTTCTTTGTCTTCTCGTGACCTCGGTTCAATGTTTTTTGAGGGCAATAGGATAGGAGAAAATTGCAGAACTTGATGTCTTTCTTCAGTTGTTGCTTCGAATTGGTTTTACTCACCTGCACAAACAACATCAAAAGCTTTCATTAAGCAGGAGGTGTCCGCTAAGGTTTTGTTTGAATTGGTGGTATAGGATGAAAATGGATGAAATGAAATGAAATGATAATAAGTACTATTGTTTTAGTTTTTAAAAATATGAATGGAATGGAATGAAATTGGGTAGATTCCATTTCATCTCATTCCACTTTATACTCTTATTTTGTTCCTTCTCAAATTATGGGATAAGGAATGAAATGAACTAATAAGTTTTACCATTTTATTCATTTTTATTAATTTTCGTTAGAGTTTTCAAATAATAGAGTGAAAACTTTCTTCTATTCTATTATTAATTATCCAAACAATAATAGAAAAATTTCATTCTATTCCGCTCAATTTCATTCCATCCTATTTTATTCTACTTCATTTTATTCCATCTATCATGAATTTTCAAACAAAGCCAAGAATGCAAACGATTTTTAAAATGGTATTGCTGTAGAACAGTGACGACAGAGTATACAACCAAATTTTAAAATATTTTCTCTGCTAATATTCAACTAGAATTTTTTATTAAAATTTAATTTTGATTCATAATTAGTATTGATATATCATTATTAAAAAGTTTAACTTTTCAAACAATTATTGTTATAATTAAATTTTTAAGTAATTATTATCACCATTAAACCTTTTTAATGAATGAAATAAAAATCTTTAAATTAAAATTCCCAATCCTTAAATGATGAATTATCAAACACAATAATCATAAATAAGACTCCTTTTAATAAATTGTACAAGATTGTCCCACATATTGCACATAATATCGTCTTCCTTCAATTAAAAGCGAACAGTATACCCATTTCTACACACGTTATGGTCAAACAAATCCAATTCTTTTCTTTTATTTGGTTTCATTTGAATGGGACCAAAGCCGAAGCTTCATTATGCCTTGGACATCGAAGAAACGAATGGAAGCCCAAATTCCAATGGAGGCTCGGATTTGCCATGCAAAATCTACACAAGCATTTTCATTTCAATCTCTATATATAATATATCCACTATATATATATATATATATATATATATAATGCCCTATGTAAACTTTTTTTTTGAAAAATTAAAAAATTATAGTTATTCTAGTATTTATTCTCATTTTTAGTTTTTTCTTTAAATAAATAAAAATGAACAAAATATATTTTTTTTTCTCTTTTTGTTGGTCATAATAGTGCAGAGAGTTTCAGAAACACAGGTTCCGGTGGTTGTGGACTTGGGCCCATCAACCTTAAATTGTTTTCTTGAGCCCAAGTCTTCCTTGAATGTGGTCCACCTCCGCATCTTCGAGCTGGACTGAGATGTTGACCCAAAAACAAAAAGCTAGACTGATATAGTCCTCTGATATAGTCCTCTGCATTGCCCAATTGCAGGTGGACCTCAATGTAGCTAGGATTGTTTATAAGTTTGCCCTAAACATGAAAGGAACCCAGTTTGTGTCAAAAGACTGACAACACCAGAACAATGAGAAAACCCAAGGGCCAGCTGTTTTTTGGGTCCAAAAAGAAGCAGAGCAGGCGCATATGAATGCAAAGAATGACCAAAAGAGCTGACCCAGAAAAAAAAAAAAAAGATTCAGAATGATATGGAACTGTTGAAGCTGTGAAAAGAGTTTATTCATTAATTAATTATTATACCACCATCCTAATCCAGTTTGGTTCGACTAGTGACTCTCACTGTTATGATTATCATAAACCTCGGAACTTGAAGAGGCCTAGCTTGATTTTTCAGCACTGTGGACCGGTGGTACACTAAGCATATTTATGCCAAACCACAGCATTCCAGTGTTCACATCGCTTTATGGACCTACCTCTCTCTCAGTGAGTGAAGAGAAATAAATAAATAGCAATGCGTGTGGAATCAAACTGGGAAAGTTGTTGGTTGGTCCCTAGAGGAGTTAATGTTTTACCAAAATGATCCAAAACCCACGTCACATCAACATCTAGGCAGTGATTGTTATGATATCGAGTTGATTGCTTGTGCCAGTTGGTAGAAGCGCTAACACAATATTAAATTTGTCAAACGCAACTGCGGCGGTGTGTGGGAGTGTGTGTATATATATATTTATCGCTTCTCAAGGTGGATGCGTGTGGCGAGCCTGTGGAAATTTGGACAAACCTTGTAAAGTCCCAGATCCTCTGCAAATAATTGAGACTGGAGACACTCTGATCTAATCTGTTTGTGTGTGTGATTTCTGAGCTACGTGAAAGTGCAGAAACTGAGAAAACAAATGCAATAATGGTTGCTTACCGTTTAAAATGTCATCATCAAATTTAAAGATCAGAAATAGTCGGTATGTTTCAGAACTTTTAGTTTAATTGTAGGATGAAGGGCCCACCGCCATGGGATGCCAATGTCAATGTCACGTCTAAAACATCATTCGGCAAACCCCAACTTTTTGGCCAGACCTTTTTGGAAGATTGCTGAGATTTGGAAATCTTGAAATTTTCTATTTGGACGTTTTGGAATGAGTTTTCTGGAAAGTTTATCCTTGTTACTACTGAATCATGCGATGCAGGTATTTATCATTCTCTTAAGCACTAGCAGAAATACCCAGAAGCACTGGAATACCTTCTAATTATATAAACATATTCGACCAAGCCAAGTATGTAATCCAAGACCGCTAAATTATCAGGGAAAGTGCTCTGTAGTATGAATAGGAAGACTATATGATGCATGTGAAGTCAATCTGTAATGAAATTAGAGTTAAAGATGGTTGTAATTTTAACTCCCATTAATAATATTAATAACATTACTATCTACCTATGAATATGCCTTAATTGGTCCCGTATACCCATTTAACTTCCAATTAAAGATGTTTGGTAAAGCTATGAACAGAAAATTTAAGCTATGCATGGCATAAAATGGAATTGCAAATTCATCACCTCATGCGTGCCCCCACTGCAGGCATGTGGTCATAACTCCACTCTACCAATCATCTATATCTTATATTTTGTCTTGTAAAACCCCCTTTATTTGCACTTCTTACCTCCTCAGTACTTTTTGTCCCCCAGTTAACAAGAAGAAAAACAAAGAGAAATATTCTCGAAAAAACCAGAAAAGAAAAGTTTTTTTCAGATCAGACAACATGATGACAAATAAATTTATCTCAAACTAATGTGTAGTTTAAGGTCCTCAAACCGAAAACTTGCCTACCACACACCTTAGGAAATGGCAAATTCCCAAGGGACCAAACCTAAGCATTCAGTACCAAATGCACTAATAGTACAAATAACAATAAGATAATATTTTATGGTATATTTATTCTATTTTTATTTGGTTAATAATATTAATGATTATTAAATTATTATTACATGAATATCATACAGACATCAATACAAAATTCAATAAATGAAACTGCATTCAATAAGAACTCGCGTAACAAAAAAGTAGTTAATGGTTGAAAACTTTGAATTCCAAAAACCGTCAAGTGGTGTGTGAAGAAATCTTCCATCTTGACTGAGCAAATCCAAAGGGACTTTTCCATGTGTCATTCATTACAATTATCGTCAATGGACCACTTCGTTTCATTATATTAACCCTACCTGTATCTGATATGCGAGAAAATCCACAATATAAAATAGGTTTATGTGTGTATGGGCAAAAGATAATATGTTGGCAAGATACGCTGGGCAGGTAGGGGGGAGACTTGTGAACAAAAAGAGAGATAAGATGGACTTTTAGGTTAGTAAGAGAGCAAAGGATACAATAATTACATAGTTTTATAATGAAATATAATGAAAGAAAAATGTTATGAGCTGATGTGAGGTTCAGTTTGGTGAAAGGGATGGATAGTTGACTGAGAAAGGACTAGATTTACATGGGATGCATCATGGATAGATGGGGGGGAGGATGACTTTGGGAGCTCTCTCACACCAATCACCGTCACCTTCACCATCACCATCACCATCACCATCACCCAAACCCAAGCAACCACTACCTAACAATATGGGCATCCAAGCTTATCATCAGCCACACACTATCATATCCTTTCCCTTCTCCCCTCTCTTGTGCTCCAGGCCTATTTTTGTTTTTTTATTTTTATTTTTTCAGCTTCTCTCCCCCCCCCCCTCCCTCCCTCCCTCCCTCCCTCCCTCCCCATTCTTTCTGTGCTTATCTCATTCTGCTTCTCATGATTCAATCACAGACATCTTTCACCAAACCTAGTGAACTTTTCCTACCAGCTACATTTTTGCTATCTTGCGCCAAGTGCCCATTATATCCTGTTTCTGTGAACCCAGTCCTTGTCACAATTTGGTACACTGAGGTCCAGTCATGGGCCAAGTGAATTAAGAGCTCCTTTAGCAGCCAACGAGAGTTAATTTATTTCATCAGTCTTTTGCTTATGTTTCTTTTTTATAAACATTTAATAAGTATGGAGATATATCTCACTCTAAACTGAGATAAACTTTTTATTTAACCTAAATTTTAACAACAACTAGTAAAAAAAGTACTATTAAAATTGAAAAACACAAGAAAAAATCATCACTCTTATTTGCCAACAATAACTCTATAACAAAGCAATAAAAGCTTATGGGTAAGGGGAAGTCACGGAGGGTATTTGGGAATGCTTAAATTTTGTGAAAAACAGCTTTTTTCATAATAAAAGCTGCTTTTTCTTTTCCAATTCATGTTTGGTATTAATTATATAAAATAAATTATAATATTTGATTATTTTGGATACATCAAAAATAATTTTTTTAAGTTTATTTTTGAACATTTTAAATTATAATTCATTTGATTATAATCAATTTTAGCCTAAATTTACTATATTCACCCACTTATCAAATATTATATTAATTTAAATAAATTATTTAATATATTTTTTAATAATTTATTATATAAAAATAATTTTTAATACAATTCAAACTAAATATATTATCTTAAAATTACGTTTTAGTTAATATATCTAAACATAAAATTAATTCTATCATAATTAATTTTAAAAAAATCAATTTATATATAATTAATTATTAAAATAATTTTTTTATAATTAATCTAAACACACACATAATTTTTTTTCCATGTATTCAAATAAATGAGCATACAAGCCAGCCACAAAGAAAATAAAATATCCGAAATCAAATTGACATAATCGAAAAGAACAAAACTTCAAAAAATTAATCATTTCTAACGAGAGCATTTCTTGCATTTAATATCAATCAGGCAGGGAAGGGTCGGCAAGTTCCTTTCAGTCTCTGAAAATCTCTGACAAGTGGCCTGGCTTGGCAACTAGCACCTTGTTCATTGAACCACATATACTTGGACGGTGTTCATTGTTCAAGGAAGAAGAAAAAAAGGGCGATGAAATAAAAACCCAGTGCTAGTATTTATTGGGGATGGCCATCCAATTTGCCCTACCGATCCCAGCCCGACCCTAGATGGTAGAAAAAAATTGGTACCTACCAAGTGCTAGAGCCAGAAGCAGAACCAAAAGGTCCGAAAGACCCAAATGTTACTAGACTTTTATGCTATGTTTAAATAGAGATTAAAGAAGAAAAATGGATAAAAAGAGAGATTTATTAAAAATATTTTTTTTATTTAAAAGTTTTAGAAAAAAATGAAAAAATAAAAAATTTAAAATTATAATTTAAAATTTTATTTTAATAAATTTTGTAAATATTTTAAATTTTTTTAATTTTAAAATTTTAAAATATTCAAATAAAAAAATTATTTAATTAATTTTTTATTTTATTTTTTTTTCTTTATTTTTTTAAAATTTTTTTTCTTTTCATTCTTTTCAAACTACCAAACATAATATTAAGGGATTATGGGATTAGTTCTGTGTCTGGTCCTCCTTATGGCAATGTCCCGTACATGTCTCCGAAATAAAAGGGGGCACTCTTACTTTTTAACTTCTTTCCCCTATCATGCAAATCATATGCTAATATCACTACGCATTCAATTCCTCAGTTTTTTGAATTTGCTTGAGCTTATCTTATCGATATCAAATTGGAAACTGGTGAACATAACCACAAATTATTTAACTCGATAATTTGGCTTTGTATTGCCATAATCAGGTGACCAAGTATAGATTCAAAGATCAAATTAGGCGTCAAGGTCACTATAATATTGTCATAGAAAAATAGTGAAGAGGACCCCTTATTGTCATTTAGCAATTATTGCATATAATAAAACGATGGTAAAAAAATGAAAGAATTGATGTAATTTATATTTAACTCATGAGCTTGGATTCTAATTATTATTTTTTTCCCTCAAATCCAGGAAAATAAGCAAGACTAGACAAAACAAGAGGAACTTTTAAACCCCTACTACCTATGCTCTAGGACTTCATTAAACAAAGATAATTTCCAATATATCTTTGATCTTTCTTTTTAACTGATTACATCATCACCAAATCCATCCACTTTTCTACGTGTGTTCCATCAACATGTATTAGAGAGAACAATTATCGTTTAAATCAATCAATTAACAAAGGACTTTTCCTAAAACCGAGATCAGATTAGAGAAAGAAAGAGAGGTTGAAATTTGAAACTCAGAAGGCATGCAGATAAAAAAGAAAGAGAGAGAGAGAGAGAGAGAGAGAGAGGACAGGGGATATCTTAAGGGGAGTAATAGGGGCGTATCTTAATTAAGGTTAGAGCAGTGGAGGGGCCCAGCGGTGATTGACGGTGGTTGAGGGAGGACCCACCGCCGCAGCACCGCACATGTGCCTAAGTCGGACGCTACCAACTACCGCCCCAAAAAAACAGAAGAGTTGGTAGCGTGCAGGCCACACACCTCTCAATTCTCACTTGCATGCTTTATCCTTTTGCCCCATCGATCGTTTTGTTTTGTTTTGTTTTTTTTCTTTTACTTCAACACTTCAACTTGATCCAGCACGTGTAATTTATGAAACGATAATGCTGTCAGGAGATAAAAAGATATATAAATGTATAAATTCATTAAATTATGCGTTTTTTTAACAAAAATATTCAGTTGAGTTATTTCTATTAAGATTTTCATTACTTAAGTAAATAATTAAATGCATGTTGGAGAATATATTATTATTATAAAAAATCATTATTTTTTAAAAATTCTTTTAATAAAATTTTTTATTATAAATTATTTTAATTATAAAATAAATTCATCCAAAACACAAGTCAATTATGTTATGTAGCTTATTTCTTTTTTCATTTTTTATTTAAACAAACTCGGTTGCTTTTAGAGTGAATCATATAAAATGATTTGCATATAAATTAAATTTTTATTTTCAAGAACCCCATAATTACCTAGGTTTGGTTTAGAGTAGGACAAAAAATATATCTTTATCACGTTATAACTCAACTAAGTCTTTTAATATTATTTTTTTAAGTCTTTTAATATCACGGTATTACTTTTTTTTTTATAAATTAAAAATATTTTTATAAAATTTAATTTATTTAAACTACCTTATAAATTTTATTTTTTTAAGTCGAGAGTAATAATTATATGATCTTCCCTTTAAAATAAAGTTTTCAAAAATCAAACCATATATAATAATATATTACTTTTATTATTTTAATAACCAACATTTGAACTAAACAACAGAAGTTGTCCTTCTAATTAAATAGAACGTACATTTTATATTCTAAATTATAATTCTCCTTTATTTTCAATGATAAATAAGAAAAATCTAAAATTAAGTACATTTTTTCTAATAATTTATTAGTAATACTATTGTAATATCCATTGTGATTTTTCAATTTGCACTCACAATCTCATAAGTTAGTGGTATAATTGTAATGTTTCCCTAGTAGCACCTCATTTAGATTTGGTAATAGCTCAAACCGTTGTGTCTTTAGAATTGTACTTTATTCGAATTTAGTTTTTATCCACTTTTAATTATAAAAAAAATTTATACTATTATTTAATTGTGATAATATATAATTAAATAATAATATAAATTTTTTTTATATTTACAGTAAATTAAAATTAAATACTACTTATTATCTTATACATATTATTTGACATAATCGGGCAATTGTACACTAAATAAATAGTAATTAAAAAATCTATTTGTTTATAGTTCTTCCTATTTTTGACAAAAGAGTATTTTTAAGGTCAATAATATTTACACCTTTTTTTTCTAATAATTGTTAGCGTAACTGTTATGTTAAATCATTTAATAAATTTTTAATTAATAATTATCAATATGACATTTTATTCACTAATTTGTCAATTCATTTTAGAATATTCAAATATTTTACAATGATATAGTATTTACCACAATCCGTAGGTATAGCTGCAATGTTTCCCTATTAAAAATTCGACTAAATTCGATATGAATCATAACGGTAGTGTTTAAAACTTGACATATTTTCAATTTCATTTGATTGCATAATTAAGAATATGTTAGTATTTAATTCAACATGTAGTAGGGAGTGGGGACAATAATAGAATTTGAACATGTAATGAAACACCTAGTCACACATTACATACTTATTTTTCCTATTAAATTAACTTCTTAAACTCCACTTAATGATTTAGTCAAGTCTACTCTTTATGATTTTGAGTTTTTGTTGACCTCTCCATTTAATAGTATCCAATTCTTGGATCAATAATAAGTGCAAATCGGTGGACATTGCTACTTTGTGAGTAATATATATATATATATTGATAAGGAATTTGAATTGTCACTTAGATAACATTTGGAATATTTCATCAGCTCCTTGGTCTCTCCTAATAACTTCCTCATGTGCGTATGTTGCATGTGTCTCGAACAAGGGGCAAGAAAAGCTTATCTTATCAGTAATGTGCTTAAGTCAAAGTATCCCTAATCCAAAATTGTGTACAACTTGCTCAGTGCTCAGTGCCAAGTGCCCACCCCACTTTTCTGCAAGAAAGAGATAGATGGCTAACTCCCACCTTAATCTCCTTCCTGTTTCAGTCCGAAAGGAAGGTATCCCTACTTTTTGGCAGTGGAGGAGCCCTAAAATTTTGTCCAGGCCCTTTCCCATATGAGAAATGCATGTTGTTTTCTCCCCTACCATGACTTCTTCATTTTCATAATTAACTGGTTTAATTGAAGCTGCAAAGCTTAATTATTTTATTACTGATTTACTGTATATTCCATTTTCCTCCATGCCTGTTAATAAATACAATTTTCACATCATTTTGTTCATTTTTCTTTTTGGTAATTCAATGCCTCAGGCGCTTGGCCTAATGAAAACCAAATTCTAGCACTCTTGACAGTATGGCACAAATGAAGAAACGCCATATCAGACAAAGGAAAAGTGTAATTCATAGGGCGTTCGAAATCTTAATGGTATGCAGGAAATACAATAGAAAAGATAATCCATTTTTTTACTAAACTATTTATTTCTAAGTGAATATGTGATTTTTTTTATTTTTGATCAAAGATAATTATAAGACTAATTTTTTGAACTGAGAGTGATGATTAAGTAAAATATTTTTTAAAATGACGAGTTTAAGATTCAAACTTCTAATATTATATGTAACGTTCACTTAGTATCAAATTCTTGTATTCACTATTTACCAAAAAAAGTTTTACCTACTGAACCGGCACTATGCCATTTCATGGCAGGGGGGGTCTCTGAATTTTAGAAATTAGTAACAAGTGGGAAGGCAAAAAAGAAGAAATTAACAATAATTGGCTTGGGCCTGTTTTATGTGCAGGTATAACCAAGGTTGGATATTTGAACACAATCTGTGCCAATAGACGGATCCCCCAGAGGATGGTCCTAAAATGTACACGTATGCTGCCATTTATCAAGTGGGTTAAGGTACCATCAACATTATGTGATCCATATTTATATGCACACACATGTATATCCAGAAAAGGGTGTGGATAAAAGTACTTCTACCAAACAATCACTTATGCGAGGCATCTTTGCTATTATTTAGTAATCTCTAAGGTCATCTTGATGGGGTGAGGATCTAGAAGCGAAACCAAAAGGACCCACCACAAGCCATGCATGTGATGTTGGTGGAGGTTGAACCAATTTAACAATGGAGGAAGTAGAAAGTGGAGAAGAAACAATTATTACCCCATTGACGGGGAGAGAAAGCAATACACTAAAATTACAAAACTCCCTCGCCCGAATGCACTCGCTGCGCTGGCTGCACTATTTATCAAAATCAAAAGCCAAAAAATTCTTGAGGCCTGAGATCTGTAAAATAAAAAATATCTCGTGGAAGCTTCTAATGTCTCTACCTAACACCTTTGAAAAAGAAAAAGGGATGGTTTGATTGTTGAAAAGTGACGCTCCCCATTATCTGTTGGAAGGGCCACATTGTTTTTGGGATCTGGTTGCAAATTATCTACCACCCATTCTGTCCTTTCTGCTTATTGCTATATAATATCTATGTCTTACAGTACTTTTTGGAAATGCAATTCATTTCTTTCTACTTTGGAGAATTCTTTTTTAGAAGATTTCTTTTTCTCTTCTTCTTTAATTTTATTTTTTATTATTTTCATTTTTATGTTATTTTAATATTAATATTAAATGATATTATTACACTATCTTATAAGATTAATTATTGGATAAAATCGACACCTGTAACGAGTCTGCTATATAAAAAAATTTAACCAATCCTTATATAAAAAAATTAAACAATAAAAATAATACGCAAATATGACAATATATCTTTAATATTATTAGGTTGGAGTAAACATCCCCATTAATCCACGCCATCTAGAACTGGCCATAACCCCCGATGCCCAATCCAATCAAATTACTCTGTGACCCCATGACATGACCCTGAATTAATGTGGCAGATAAAATTTGGATAGATGGTTGGTAGGATCTATTCACTACCCATTTTATTTTTGTTGCTACCACCTTTTAATTTGATTTATGTCATTTACCTTTCAAAAGTCCCTTTGTATATCGTCAATACGCAACTTGCTAGCTAGTATCGAGAAAGATACTTTCATTGAGCGAGCATGATTTGAACCAAAAATGTGAGAAAGAAAAAAGAGATGTCTGTAGCTACCATTATATTCGCTAAGCCAGCACAAAACATCCTTTAAATACCAAACCATGGATATACATAGCTGATCCAAGGGTGCATGCTGATCTGTGAATATATACAACTTCAGGGTTGTGTTGTTTAACTTGATGAAAACAAGTACCTAATTGAATATTGCTGACCTTCTTCAGATCTAATATCTTATCTCTATCTCATCAGTTTTGCCTGTCTTTCATTTCTCCAACTTAATTGTAAAATATATTATATGGTATGAAGGCTTGCTCATCCATACAACTTATCACCAAATTTAGAATAGCATAATTTATAGTGCATTTATGTAAGATAAAAAGGAGGAATGGCAAAATCTAGGTAGGTTCAAGTTTATACTTACATACCATACTAAAGTTATGAAGTTGGTTGGCGCATGACCTAAATAATTAAATGTTAGGAGTTTGGTAGAATGATGCATGTGGTACTACGGACAATGCTAGTTCATTCACGCTTTTCAGATAGTGTAATATTTATCAGTACTTAGTATGTATTGAGCTGGCTATTACTGCGAGTGATTGAGTGGAAATGTGGTAGATAAATTTAGTCAGGTTATATATTACCCACCACCATCCCATCTTAATAATTTCTCCTCCTCTCACGGCTTATCCTTTCACTCTCTCTACATACATGAATATCCATCAACTCTCTTTTTCTTTTTCCTTTTCTCCGTAAAAGACACTCCCAAAAAGCCTCCAAAAGTCCAAAGGAATCTAAATAGCTAAATTTCAATTCAAAAGAAAAAGGGAAAAAAATCATCACAGGTTTAATGGTCTATATATGTGACACATGAATTAATAAATATTTTATATAAAATTATATAAATATTCATCACGAGAAAACTAAATAAGAAAGATAATTAGGACCATCAATATTTATAGTAGAAGTGGGGGAATGGGGATTTGTAGCGCAATTGGTTGATGGATGCATGTGAAGCCCAGGATGTCAATTCATTCATTAATTAATCAATTGATGTAGAGAGATTAAATATGACCATGGAAGGTGATGATGCAGATAAACTCTTGAATTCTTTGTAGTAAAATACAATAAAAAAGAGTTGTCATTCGAGTTGGAAAGATCGAATAAAAAGGTCTATACACTTGCACATGAAGCACAAAATTATCCAATTCATGATCTCTTATATTACCATCATAAAATTGCAGGTGGAATAAAATGAACCAAGACTAGGCTTTTCCCAGATTCACAAATAAAGAAACTGGAAAAGAAGAACAAGAAGAAGTAGATGAAAGTAACAAAAAAGATGGAGGAAAATTGGCCAATAATGTCCAACTGTACTGGTACTATATCTTATGCATCAGCAGGTGATTAATTATACAAATTAGAGAAGAAAAGAAAGTAAGAGAGAGATTTCAATTAAAATTAATGAATTTCATTCTCTCGTTTCTCTCCAACTCCAGCTATTTCTGCGATCGGCATGGTCCCATTTTATTTCATTTCCAAGCTTCTGTAATCCAAAACACCGGTTTTCAAGCCCAAGAAATCATAACCAGCACCGTTGCTGCTCCCACTACTAGTGCTGCCAATGTTACCAATCCCACAGCTGCAGTCCTTGCTGTTCTGCAAACCCAAGCTGCAAGCGAAACAAAGGCTTCTCCCGATACTCTTCAATGGCTGATCAGGCTCGTTCTGACGGGGAGGGCTAATGGTTAGATCAAGGTTCAAGTCAGGGCACCGTTCTAAGATGAGTCCTTTGGCATCTCTATTCTCCCCAAACACGCTCGCGTCACCACCCTCATCTTCTTGTTTAGCAGCAGCAGCAGATGAAGCAAAAGATATAGTGGTGGCAGCTTCTTGATTCTGGGCATCCTCGTGAAGAGGCCTGTGAGTTGCAGGGTCGATTCCTCTGCTCAGAAGCTTCCTTCTTATATGAGTGTTCCAGTAATTCTTTATCTCATTGTCTGTTCTCCCTGGCAATCTTCCAGCTATCAGAGACCACCTACGGCACAATATTTTAACATCAGTGAAAACTGAAAACTGAAAACTGAAAACTGAAAACTGAAAACCCATTTCATTTGTTAGTAAATAAAAGTACTCCTGCCCATGTGATTTTTTTTTTATTTTTTTGGATTTTGAGCTTACTTGTTACCAAGGAGACTATGGAGTTTGATGATGAGTTCATCTTCTTCTTCGGTGAAATTGCCTCGTTTGAGGTCAGGACGGAGATAGTTGATCCACCGGAGACGGCAGCTCTTGCCGCATCGAAGGAGGCCGGCGGCTTTGGGGAGAGAGCGCCAGCAGCCCTCGCCGTGAGCTCGAATATAAGCTATGAGGCGATCATCTTCTTCTTTGGTCCATGCACCTTTGTTCGTGTGAGCTTTCTCACAGCAAGGGGACCTTCCCATATTTGAGTGCACACGGTACAAGTACGCCAACTGAACTGCTCCTAGTTAGAGACTGAAAGTTGAATTGCTCAATCTCTTTAATTATGCTTTTTCCACTCTCTAGAATGAGAGATGATATGGTAGGATTGGAATTGGGAAACGGCTCTGTGCTGCCCCTTTTCTTTTCTTGTGTTGCCGCAACAATAAACCCGGCCCAGGCTCCAGTGGGAGTATGATTTTTATAGGCTTTTGACCCAAAGGTGTAGAGAGAGAGAGGGAGAAGTGACCCTAATTGCTCATAGATTGAGTTGGTGAGAGGCTAGAGACAGTGGCTGTTGGCTCTCTCTCTCTCTCTCTCTCTCTCTCTTTGATGATATGATATTTCTATATGTCTATATTTGCAACAATGATATAATGAGTTAAAAGATACTCACTATGGGTAACCTTCAGGTTGGTGTAAAGTAGGATACATTAAAGAATGGGCAGGGCAAGACACGATGTGATCTCTGCCCCCTTTTAGAAAGAAGATAAACATAGTTTATACGAGTACCCCCATTCTAAAACTGGAATTTGTCGATTTAATCTTTTGCTTATAAAGAATTCAGTCGTCCTCAATTCTTTTTTCATTCAATAATTTTGCTGGATAAAAATGTCAAGATGTTGTTATGTAAAGAGAAATAATTAACTATTTCATGCGATCAATGGAATAAAAGTCGAAGGCTTTCTTGTGTCAAATAAATTAAACAGTACTACCATGAACGCATGGAAAAAGGAAGAAAGAAAGAAAGAAAGAAAGAAAGCATTTTAGTTTTCTTGGCTTCCCTATGTCATGTTTACCAAAACTCCAAAAAATTTCTCAGACTTCAATTAAAATGCATCTTCCTCGTATAGATAAGATTTACAATTACAAGATGCTTCTATAGATGTTCTTTGGAACGAGCAGATAACTGCATACGGTGGTAGTTTAATTTTGTGTCCAAAAGTTACTTCATGTATTTATTCGTCAATGATTCTCATTTCTTATATAATAAGCATTATCTCGAAATACTTTCATAATAATTGGGCAAATATATAGATTTTCAGACACTTTTCTTGTTCCATGAAAATCACCACCTAATGTATTTCGAGCTTGGTAATGAAATTCAGCAATATAATAATAGATGCAGAATTCCATATGGAGAACCTACCAATTCCATGCCTTAGACATGAGAGCTTCATGTGGGTTTAGTTGCCCGAAAATGTTTTCCCCCCCAATATATAATAAAAAACGAGGAATTACATTAGAGGTCAAGGTAATTAATAGTATACTCTCTGATCAATGTTTGAGTGATTCTTGTGTACACATTACAGTGCATTCAATAGTTCAAGTTTTATTTAAAATTAATTGGTCAATTTATATTTATTTGTTTGATCACATGTTATAGTTTATTTGGCTTCATATAATACACTAAAAATATATATGAATTTCACCTTATGTTGGGAGTGAGATTTTGGGATTTTATGTAAACTAAAAAATTAGTTATTTCGGTAAGTTAGTTGTAATGGGCTTCCGTAAAAGAAATGTATCAGTAGTTTGGCTATTCATGTGCGGAAGCATAGAGATGGTAATAGTAGTTGTGGTCCTTTATTTTATTGGCACATCATCATGCATGAGAGAGAGAGAGAGAGAGAGAGAGAGAGGAGTTTCTAGAAGAGTTGGAGGTTGGGTTGAAAGAAGGGTGATGAAAAAATGAAAAGGGGAGAATAGGGAAAGATAAATGAATGCGGCTGTGGTTGTAATATGGGCTTTGGTTCACCTTCCACTTTTCGTTTTTCTTTTCCCCCAACCTTGTGATGCAAGTTTAGGCAAGGTAGCAAGGGAAAGGACGGGACTGGGGGGCTTCATTTACCTTTTTGTTGTCATCTTCTCCCCCAATTGCATTTTATCATAGTAGTTATCCACCACCACATATATATCCACTTCTTTCCCCTTCCCTATGAATATCAAGTAATGTTAAGGGTTAATTATAATAGGTACAAGTTGCTTTCAAGGAGAAAGAGGAAGAGCAATAGCGAGGGGGAAAGACTCAGTCCACTTGGGTAATTATTTAGGAGTATTTCGCCCCCCTAGCTTTTCACTCTTTTCTCACTCTCCTTGCAACTCTAGTCTAAATCTTCCCTCATTATGTCATGATTTACGGTACCACTCCAACTAACTAATGAAGTACTTATAATAGTTTGGAAATTTTTTTTTTAAAAAAAATCCTCTCTATTTGCATTGTTTTTGAAGAGAATGAACAACTCAACTAAGATCATGAGCCTGATACCCTTACATTTATTTTATGTTATTTCAATCAGTGAGGCAACAGCCCTACCTAATCTATTCATAGGGTGCCCAAAGAGACGTCATGTGCGTATAATACTAAAATTACCAATGATAAATGATGGATGAAACGCGTAACGACTCACACAATAAATTGAACGTCACCCATGGGCATGGTCGCTATCAGTTGGGGTGCTATTATTACATGAGATCAGCCTATAATGGCCTTCTGAGATAACCCAAAATGGAAGAGCAACCTAGAGGGCTTCTCGCCCCAATTGGTGTTGCACACCAAACGCAGACACCAGCCAAATGGGAAATTATAAAATTTTGAAAAAAAAAACGAAAAATGAAAGGAAAAGACACTCAACTCAAAGAAAAATTTTTTTTGAATAGATATTACTTAACTTAAATATTTTATTTAATAATTAATAAATATAAAATTTAATAAATCATATTATAAATATACGTTACATTTAAAAAAAATTAATAACACATAATGTCTTTCTAAAAATTTCTCCAACTCAAGGAATGACTGTGGCGTACGATTTGTAATTACATGATTGTTTTAGTATGGTGACAGCCAGCACAGCAACACGAGTATGTCATGTGCTTAGGTACATGTAGGGAGGCTGTCCCAAGAATCCTTACCTACCCTTCCGCTGTCCTCCTCATGTAGGTCTCCCTCGTCCTCAACCTTTTCTTTTCTGCTATGTCTATGTCCGTTTCAAAGACGTATATCACTATATGGCGGATAGAATTTAAAAGCACCTTGCTCACAAATGACAATAATCTTTTTTCTAGTTTCGTAACATCATTGACAGACACCATCTGCAGATGCAGATATATCTCAGCCTCTGTCTCACTTTGTTATTTAGGTCTTCCTTTGCTTTCCTTTCACGTCTTTTCATATGTATCTTTTTTAAATTAGGACACATTGTCCACCAACCTGCTGACAATAATAGATAAGGTGTTAGAATGAGAGAAAGAGTGAAAGACTATCTGAAGTCCATCAGCTTCTGTGGTTGAGTCTTCAAAACAAATAAGAAAGTATTCTGACAAGAGGACTCATCTAATTTGAATTAGTAATTGCCACAAAAGTTCTCTGGTGTTTGTCCGGCGATATCTTTCTTGATAGAAAAAAAAAAAATCGTCCTCCACTCCCCAGTCCCCAATTGCTCTTATATTTGTGATGAACTTGCACATTTAACGTACTACCTTCTCAGATACCTTCATTATCTTCAATAGATACGTGTCCCTCATCTTTACTAATATTAAAAATATTGGTTCTCCTATTGCTTGGATATATATGTGCACCATAAATGGTGTACGATAAGCCAATATTTTAAGGATTTAGTGGTTAAGCTTGCCCAATAGTTATCTCGACAAATTCAATATTTAAAAAAATATATGTATACACTTCCAATCCAACTCACCCTATACGAGGGATGGGAGGCTCTTAATACGTGCAAGTATCATTATCCGTATGTAATAATTACGAGCATGTCACAGAGCAGAGGTAAAGATCTAAACACACTACCCACAGGCACAAACCATAAAAACGAAGGGTCGTTAAATCTCAGGCTCATGGTAAGTTACTATGTTTCCAAGTTCTCATTATTCTGATTTGCTCGCACATATCATAAATACATCTAGTTAGTCTCTTTGCTCATGTCTACCCTCCTTTCCTAATCTTTCTGAGAATAGGAACACGTAACTGGGACTATAGAAATTTGTATTTACATGTTATAATGTTTTCTCTCAAAATGGAGTATTCAGTTGTATTTTTAGTCTATTCATATGTTCAGAATGGCTGTTGCATTGTTCTTATTTGGTATTAAGAATACGAACGCAGACACTGAAATTGCAAAACTCAACCCAGTACTGCTTATAATGGGTCACATATACGTAACTAGCATCGAAGAAAGATCAACAAAGCCAAGTCTACTTCCCTCTCTTGCGAACTTCATACAAGTAACTGAGGATCACCACAGCAGCAGTAACTACAATTCCGACAGCACTTTGTGCCAGTACAGTCCCATCCTTAGAAGTCGCCTTTGAACTTGGCACAAATCCTAGCTCTGAAAGTTTCTTATGTGATTCAGCGTAATCTCGAAAAAATGCATCCTCATCCTGCCAGAGGGACAGAGTTTAGAAATATGAGACAGCAGACAGATACAAGGAATCCAATGATGCATCAATCTCAGTCACAACTTTGCTGTAAACAATTATTCTTTTCTTCTTTTCCTTTAATGGATTTCAAGTAAAATAGAAACTCCTCATGGATGTCTTAGGTAAGCTAGTATAGATAAAAGTAAGTGCTAATAGGCACACGTTATTCAATTTACTGTAGACGTTAGCTTCATTGGTCAAGAGAAGGAAAACAAGATATGGTCAGAAGTTACCAGAATAAGAAGTTTTATTTAAACCTGACCAACCAATGGGAAAAATAATGGAGAAAGAGCAAGAAGTAATCAAATATTAAATAAGAAAGTTAATATGTTAGTTTTGCCACCCAACTTGCACAAGGGGAAATAACTATTTAAATTCTGAAGCATCAGGATAGCCACAGATAGCATAGTAAACTCCAAAGCACAATGCTTATCAGGGGGGTGGAGAAGAGTCCTACTAATCAACTGATACTTAATGCAATGAGCTCGGGCCAAAAGATTGATCTAATAATAAATGGCAAGAAGCCTACAAGCTTCATGGCATTATGCAGTAAATAAACATACTTAAGAATGCTATTAAAAGAAATGAATTGCCAGGACACAACTTCAAATAAATTACCAACAGGGATTATGTAATGGCCGTTTGGATTAAACAATCCCAATTACCTTCGCATACAGCTGAACATAACGACGAAATTCAGGATCCTCCAATAAAGCCTTGTCTGTTGGAAGTTTGAGCAGCCCCACAGAATCTTCTTTTAAAAGTTCCCTGATATCAACAACAATGTTTAGCTGAAAACAAAAAAGTCAAGCTCTACTAATGTCTTTGTAGGAAGCCAAATGTGAGTAGTAGTCCATGCAGCTTAAGTCTTACACAAAGTATGAGTTATCAAACTTCAGAGGATCCTCTGTCCAAGGACCATCGAACCCTGATCTCTCTGGATGTGCTTTTCCCTTATAACACCACAGAAAATGAAATAAGAATGTCTAGAAAAACCCACGGAAAGTCATAAAAAGATATACACAAAAGGAGAACCACCAGCGTATGTCCCCCGGACAGTGCAACAATATCCTTGTCAGACAGGCCCATTCGATAAAAGACATCACGGAGATGTGGCACACCTACCAAAAGCATAACAGCACTCACATATGTTTATGCTTTCATATAACATTCTTAACCTCATTGAATTGTGTATAAGCTTGAACAGAAAACAGAAAACCTTTCATCGCTCTAGTAAGATATTTCCCCTCCCCAAGTGAGGGGAGTGCTAAATTTGGGAAATTCACCTTGTTTAGCATCAGGAAGCCGACCTTCTTTGGGGGATATTTTTGAATCCTACAAGATAAGACAAATACATGAACTAACAAGATGCAGTGATTTCATAACAAATAATATTCTAAAGGCATGGCACAACATACCTTTCTTCCAGGAACAAAGTCAATTGTGGGACCCCCAGTAACCTCAACTGCAACAACACCAGCAAGCTGGAAACACAAGGAGAAAGAAATAACAGTTCTTATTCAGACTTACATAACCTATATGGCAGCTGGTTCAATTCTTTAATTATGAATGCACATCTTGTTTTACACCAAGCATGCCTTCCACGCAATGATAATCCTCCGTCACTCCCTCTCTGTTTCAAAATAATCTGGACTCAATGTGCAGTGGGCTTCATCAGTTTGTATGTGATACAAGTAAAAATCCACTAAAATGTCTTGATTCCGATGTTTAATTTTTTAAATGAAAATTTGATTTTTACAAAAGAACATTGCTGAATTTTAACATTATTATATTAGAAAACCTAATGGTGTTCAACCTCATCGTAGAGACCTTAGGCACTAAGGTTACATACATGCCAAACAGTAGTTACAAGAGAAGTGGACCTCAACTGGTAAATTATTAAGCTGTTGAAACTCACTCCATTGACTTACACAGGAGCTTGAGCTTCAACTGTACTCTTGTACATATCATTTCTTAACTATCAACCTTCAGATGAAGTATACTTGTGCATTACTCGAGAGTCCAGAGTTAATATAGCTACTCAGAAATCTCGTCTTATCTTTTGAGTTTTGTTCCCTTTGTGCCCAGGGGGGAAGGGGATGTGGGGTGTATGAAACTGGCCACGTGTCATTTAAATAATTGAGAAACAGGATTGTGCCAAAATTTGTTTAGGGGAAAAAGGTTTCGTTGTAATCTTCAGATAGTACAGATACATATGCTCTCAGATTATATAAAGCAACAAACCAAATAAATAGTTCAGAAAATGAACGTCTGCAAAAGAGTGAACAAATTAGGTTTTCTCACTCAGAATAGATACCTTATCCAAATTTAAGGCATAACCCTTGACAACTTTGTCAACAACCTTAAAATCCTCACAGATTAGGTATTAGACCAAGGCAACCCTTTTTTTATAGAAAGAGAAAATTTATTAGAGACAAGAGAGTAACAGGCACAAGAACAGAGGACAAGATATCATCCTAAAAGCGAACAGGGAAAAAAAATCCAAGAATCAGACAACCCAGACAAGCTGATCTACTAAGCAAGCTTGTCAATCTCTCTGCAATCCTATTGTTCAATGATTAAATGTCTGGAGTTGTCAAACATAATGAGAGGATCGGGCTTAGCCTTTATGTGACATGGTCCATCCATCTGACCCTGACAAGACTAGGGTAACAAGGCACTACATCTCTGTGCATGTCAAGTCTGCATATATAAGATGCATATATGCACCTAATACTGAAACTTAATAACGACTAAGTAGTAAAATCAAAACAAGAAAATGGATCAATTAATTCCACCTAACTCACTAGGAAAAAACCAAAGCTCAGCATCCATATGAGTTGAGGTTTAAGAAACATAAACAATGTACAGAAACAATTTGGATTGCATGTGACAGAAAAAGGAACTCTGGAATAAACATGAGATAAATATTTTTCTTATCATACACGCTGCAGACAAAATTGAAAGCCCATTCTACAATTTCCATCCATTGAATTTAGGAGAATCAGGATCACCTGGTAAAGGTCTGCATATGTAATCTTAGGATGTTTTGCCTTCACTTCCTCTGTGACATCAGAAAATAAGACAACTCTCATTAAGATGAGAACACTGACATATTTCCAACCAAAGATTCTACTTCTCGCAAAAATTTTAAGAGGTAAAGAATTGGAATAGATTCTATTCTAAGTCTAACACAAGGCATGACAAGATATAAATCTAGCACCATATGTCTTGATCTTCTTGTTAATACTCGAATAACACAAAGTATGCACATGGAAAAGAACGGAGCAATACAAATTATATGCGCAGAGACGCACACATATTATAACTCTGCCAGTGCTACATCCCAAAATTAATTGTTGAACGGTAATTTACCAAAATATCAAGGTGAATTAAGAGAAAGCTTACTTACCACAGAAATCAATGGCCTTCTTCAAGCCATTGTTGGAGCCATGTGAATACTCTTCCTCGTTCCTTATGGAACCGTTAGCTCCACCGGTCTTGGTCTTGGCATCGTAAGTGCCCGCATCGTGCCAGCTGCAAAAGAAAAAAAAAAGCCGCAGATTAAACAAATTGAAACACCGGAAAATTGTAAACCAAGAAAAAGAAAGAAAGAAACACCGGAAAATTGCGTTGACCACCATGAAACGCAAAACAAAGCAACAGAACTGAAGAGAGAACCTTAAACATGAGCATGAACAACATTTCTTGGATTGAAGAATGAAAGAGAGAACAACTTACGCCAAGCGAAGCATGAGAGGAGCGCAGTTCCTGCTGGCGATGAGTGCGCGGAGATCGCGGCGAGCCTTGTCGACCTCCTTGAGGTACTCTGCATCGACCACCACCGGCAGCGCCATTCACGAGTCTCGACTAGAGAATCAGAGACGCCGATTGGCAGAGAAACTAAACAAGAAACCGCAGTGGCAGTGGATGGATGGATAACTGGATGGATGGGTGGTGCTCACGTCACGTGCGTTTCCGTTCGTCTCCTCTCTTGCTGGCGTGATAATATTGGGTCACATGGCTCATGAGTGACTCGTGTTAAGAATCGGACCGGATTTTTAATTTTCTTTTTAATTCAATTTTAAGTTTCAACAATTTCTTTTTTAACATTGTAAATTCAATACTTAATTTTTCATTACTAAAAATTCAGTGCCCAAATTTTAGGACTGAAAGTTTAAGTTTCATCAAATACATTCTTAATTGCATATATGTTTCTTGTGCACTATTTAAATTTTTAGAAAACGAATTCCAATACATCACTTCACATTTTATATAACTTTTTATATTAAAAAATTCTAAAAAACATACTCTTATAAAGTGATATATAATTTTAATGTAATTGGGTCTCATCAAATATAAGTAGTGTTCTTGGCTAACTAAAATTTGTCAAGATAATTTCGGGAGTCTACTACTTTTAATAAATAGAAGGGAAGGGATGAAGAAGGTTACAAAAGAGGAAATAACAAGAAAACAATAGCGAGTAGAAGGTCGTATCTTCTATTTCATATCTAACGAACATCAGTAGGGGGTAATAAACAGTTTTCTATTAATCAATTAAAAAGTCCATTTATTAGAAAATAAAAACCAAAAGCCAGGTTTAAAATTTAAAAAACGTAAAACCTCTGGTCCTTTTTTTTTTTTTAGTTCAAGTTCAGTTAAAATGCAAAACCTTTTATCTGTATAAAACTACAATCAAGTCTAATAGTATATTTGGTTCAACTTAATTTTTAAAAAACAATTATTTTTTTAAAAATTTAACAAAAAATTTATTATAAACTATTTTAAATTTAAAATAAACTAATCCAAACATGTATGCTATTGCATTGCCTCCCAAGCTCAGCAGAGGATTCGTACTATTCACACTAAGAACAAATCCCAAATGGATAACAAGAAGAAAATAAACATACAAGTAAAACACTTGGGGCACAAGAACTGCAGTGCAAACCAAACAAGAGAGCAGTTAGCAATGGCGTTGGTTGTTTCATCACCTCCTTGTGATTCACAAGACACTACGTTTCAAGTTGCAAATTGGATAAGCATCATTATAATATAAATAAATGACGAGAATTAAGTCTAAGTGGAACGAGATATATGTCCACAATGTGGCTACCAGGTCCTCTTTAATCATATAATTTATATCCAAACCAAATCATATATATGCTCTTGCTTTCACACCTTTAACAACTTTTTATTACAGGCATGTACATGATTCACAAATAAACCAATCTCCCTCACGAGAAGAATTCAAGAAATGTCCTTCTCACCCTTTTCCCGACACTCCATGGAAGACTCAATTTATGTTTCAAAAAAAAAAAAAAAACCAGAAGAAATATAGAGCCATGGAGAATATTATCAACCAGCTTAAGAAGTTCTCCACTGCAACTCTATCTGGACGATACCATTCTTGGAATCTATAAGATGGTACTTCTCATTGATTCTCTTATTGGCAACAACATCCGCAAGACTGATGTCGACATAACCTAATGATTCCTGGTGCCAAAAAGAGAGCAGAACACAATAAAACTCAATCACATAAAGTACCATGAAAGGAAAAAACAAAACAAAACAAAACCTTGTGCATATTTTCTGGGCAAATCACGGTTGTTTTAAAAGAACATATCCATGCAAGTTAGGCATGAGGCTGAAGCGTGAAGAAAAGAAAGTTGCAGGTGAATACTTTTTTAGCAACGAAAGGCAAATTCAAGAAACACTTAAAAAACAAAGGTGCTCCATTAAGCATCCAAAAGCAGAAACATGTCTGTAATTTGATAACACTTCTCTATACCACACAGCGTAGCAAAGATTCTGACCCTATCTCTCCCGCAACATCAAATAATGTTCCCCTGAACTAATGGAGTCAATTTCATATGCATTAAAATCTAAAAACACTATCATCTCACATCATACATTTTTTGCTAAATTATATAGAACTCCCTTCAACTTTGGAACAAGTGCAATTTACCCCCCATACTTTCAATTAAAGCAGTCAACCTACTAAATTCCTCCCATTTAATTTCTGCTAATATGGATAACTGAAAGCAAGTCATGTGATATCCTGCTTGTGATGGTTAAAAAGTCACGGATATCACGTAACATGCTCTCCATTAATTATTTGAATGGAAGCATAACAGAAAAGTCTGATTTGCACAATCTTATGTGTCTAGGGGATCAACTGCTTTAATTGCAGCCACAAGAGGGTAAATTGCACATGACCCAAAGTTAAAGGAAGTTTTGTATAATTTAGCCTACATTTTTATATTTGGACTTTAAATCACTAAATGTTTGGGCAGATTCCACAAGTATTTAAAACTCTTTTCAATAATCTGAGGCTTCCTAATCTGACTTTCACTCTTGCAGATGACACAGACTCCAGGTTGTAGTTTCTATGGTGCATCATCATATTAACAATAATGTATTAACTATTAACATAATTCAGATTGGTAAAGAAGTTATGAATTATGTACCTTTGGATGCAGCAGGCTTCGTGATGAAGTGCTGACAACCTCCACATGTAATTTGTCATTAGTGGGAGGCTCCTCCATCATAAATTGGAAATCCTCTTCCCATCTTGGATCTCTGTTCTTTTTCACACGCTGTAATAGTAACCACAGTATCAGTAGCATTCCATACAAAACCAATTTCAATCTGAATATAATGTACATGTACCGTTTCAATCCATAATTCCATATTTATCTGTGGCATCTGCATCTGCATCTGCATCCCATTATCTTCTTTTCTTTTCTACTTTTTGGTATATTAATGATGTCACAATTGTAACTATCACTTGAGTTATTGAACTCAAGAAAATTTAAAAAATTTATGAAATTATTAATTATTATTTAAAAAAAAAGAATTGATGAATTTGCTTCATAGTTACAGAAACCAATACTATAGGATGTGTAGTATGGTTAAACTAAATATGTTTTATTTTAAAGTTTCCAGGGGATATCATGCCCCATGAGAGATTTGCCGAGTGCCCCGAGAGCAATCTATCACAAGATCAAGTTGGAGCCTGAAGTCACAACCCCCCCCCCCCTCTCCCAAGTTCCCAACTAGGATCTATTAGTTAAGGGGATTAGTTGAGCTCTTGATAGTATTTCAGGAACTCGTTGAGGCCTATTAAAATTCCAGCCTTCAAAGCAGTTTTTCCCTATCTTTTAGGGGAAAAGGCCTTCCCATTGTTATATTTATTCCAAAAGAAAGGAAAGGTAGTATTCAAGTATTTCTTGGGATTCTGTACCTTAGTCTTTTTCTCCTCCCCTCTGAAAATAAGCCGTACATGTGGATTAGTGTGGTGCTTTCCTTCAACATCTTGAGCTTCATGGACTATAACTACAAGCAGACCTCCACCAGTTGGAGTACCTTCAGGAGCTTTTTGTACTTCCTGTGTCTCTTCAAAACCCTTGGCCAAGTCCTCCTCCTTGAAGGGTTTATACGTCAATTCTACTTCAATTTGCCCACGTGACTTCTCATTTTGGGGATCATTGGGATCCATATTTTTTAGGAGGTCAAGAATTAAAACTTTAGACTCTTCGGGGGAAAGTTCTTTTAAAGGAATCACATTCATACCCATCTTGTCATGCTTCCCAACCTAAGCAAAGATACAAGAACAACATGTAGTTCAGATGCACAACAAGAAGTGAGAAGATAGAACCCTGAGCTAAAGAAATATACCTGCTCCCAGTCATAAACATAAAGCTCTAAAGCCTGGGTCTCAGGATCTTTAACAACCAAATTAAAGTCCTCATTCCATTCAGGATTCAAGTTCTTTTGCTTCACAGTAGTCTTTTTTCGATGGCAACTTATCCTCAGTAAGCTTTAGCTTTACATAAGGGTCAGATGCACCAAGTAGATCTTTCTTCTTTAACCTCATTGCTTTCACAACCTTTACATTTAAAATTCCAACAGGTCTCTTGAAGGCTCTAAGATTCCCAATAACATTTACAAGAAAAAACAGAAAGGAGTTAATGGTAATTACCAACATATTATGACAAATATTTTAGAAAAATGCAGAAACATACTTGGCTGGATCTAAAATTTGAACATCCAGGGTTTTCGGCCATAGATACATGTTCGCAACCTGATCTTTGATAAGCTCCTGAAAATAACACTCTTTAAAGTAGTTTAAAAGCCATAAATCTTTCAATAAACTAATAATAGTTAAGAGCAATGATAAAAAATGGATATGTTACAAGGGATAATTTTTTGTTTCTCCAATATTAGCCTTAAACCATAAATTTACACCCCAGACCAAAGAATATGCTGCATAATATTACCACGAATTTTCCATTTTCACTTTATTCTGTAATAATAAATCTTCATACAAGAGAGTGTGGAAAGCATTCGTACATAGCTGTAAAAATCTTTCAATCCAACAGTGCATCCAATCAAATGTTGTTTCTATAATTAATACAGCAAATGTATGACTATGAGATTTTAACTCTAAGAGAGAATGAAGTGTCCAGCACTAGCAAAAGGGTAAAAATAACAACACCCAACTGACACCACTGGACCACTTTAATCTTCTAGAAGACCCTCAATGAACTGTAAAGTAACACATAACAGGCTCACAAACCATTGAACCCCAGACCTCTAACTACATTTCTTTTTTCTTCATGCTCACCTCAATATTATACCTGTCAATTCAATTACTAAAATGTCAGTTCTTATTCTCTAGCTACCAAATTTCTACTGTCACATGCATATAGCAACCCCAGCTTGATGCAAGAAATTGTTCCACGATAATTATCTCATCCTTCTAGAGGAAGTAGGTTTTGTGCATAAACAGTGCATACACAAAACAATTATCTGCGCTGAGGAAATCATATATTTCAAAGATCCACTTGAGCAAACATTGGTTCTTTTCTAACAAAGGGGGAATGTCTATTATGGAGGGCAGTGACCACTTAAGAGTGGAAGATTAATGTAAGCAACTTTAAACCTCAACCATTAAGATAGGACAAACCAGAAAGGAAGAAGAAGCCAAATAAAAAAGATTTGGTCTTATACCTGAACAAACCTGTAGAGGCCAGGAATAGACATAAGATCAGCCCCAATAAGCTTTAGCCCAAAGTCAACATGCGGCTGCAAGATAAAAGACACCAAAAACAGAGAGAGAGAGAGAGAGAGAGAGAGGATGAGCATCATAAATAAAAGCAGAAATGCTGCATGCAGTCCTCAGTGTTATAATAACAAAAAACCAAATGAGCCATACAAGAATAATTACAAGTAGACATAGATATTGGGCATATAGTATCAAAGTTTCCTCAAATTCAAAATAAAATTAAATAACATTAATTATGCATAAGGAGCATCATCAGAGTTTATCATAAAATGGCAATGGAAACTTCAGATATCATTATCATAGACATCAATTAAGATATGCCTACAACCACAAATCATTTACAATATTGTATAAGGAAGAAACCCACCAAAACAAAAAAACAAAATCACATTGACATTTTGAGTGCTTAGACTATAAACAGGGCATGAAAACAGAAGTTATTTGAACATGACCCCCTTGTTGACAAAAGCTCAAAGTCTGATCAACGATCATCGCAGCAATAGTCCTAGAGTCTGTCTTAGAATTTTGGAAGTCACCTTCTAGTGTTAAAATGTTTTAACACGAATGACTCCGATGGGTTGTTTTAATCCTAAACGTCATCTATGTCGCTTATGTCAAACAAGAAGGGAGTTTTGATTTCCAGATGTTAGTGATCCTTAAATACCGGTCTAGTATTCCTAAAAAAAAATTACTGGTCTAGTAAACTATATTCTAAAAACTTTCAAGACATTATGGGGACAAAATAGCAATTCAAATATACATGCAACAAAAGAAGAAAGAAGTATATCCTGAATTTAAGCATTTTCAATAGGAAGACCATGCATTGTAATTTATAGGTCAGGATGAAAGACCTATCCCAGCTCCTCCTTCCCATTAAGATTTGAATTTCCTATCATCCGGTAGGTGGTTTCCAACTAGCAGCTACTTCTTTGGTGTTAAAATCTGCTTTTAAACATGGCTACAGTTGGTTACAGCCATGACAACGCTATCAAATACCCCATTCCTTGTGTTTTATCAAACATATTCAAGTGGTCAGGTAAAGTAGGTGGGAGCAGTAATACACCCAACTATCACAAACCTTTTCCATGAGAGACACATAGATGTTGGCAAAGCAAGGAAAGCTTGGAACCAAAGGCTTCAAAGTAATACGAGGTGCAAGAAAAACTTGCAAATCCACAACCTGAAAAGATACAGAACTCTTAGCATAAAGAAACATCTATCCTCTCTCTCACTCACACACACACACACACAGAGACAATAGTTACCTGAATGGTTGCTTTCAACCCAAATGCCTTAAAAGCAACAGTGACATTAGGATTTCCAGCCCATTTTACAGAAGGCTCCATAATTAACTCCTTCTCATCAGTCTCATAAACTTTCATTCCTATCAAGAACACAGCATACATTTAGCAAAAAAGCATTAGGAATATTCATATGACATCACAAATAAGTTATCAAGACATAAATCAATGACATGCATAAAATAGCAAAGAAAAAATTATCCTTTCTGAGCAGAGATGAAAGATCATTCTGACAAAGAAGAGTAATCTTTCCAAGTGCCACACATGCATAACAGCAAAATCCAAAACAGAATCTTTGGGAAATGCATCATATGGTACATCAAGTTTTCTTCAAATTCTAAAGAGAATCCATTTTCCAACTTGTCTGTTCAAGTTCAAGGAAAGTAAGACCATGATAGATCTCAGTTCCAAACATCTGTTTAAGAGAGGAGTATTTAGTTAAGTCCAACAAAAGCCATGATATTAGGCCCTGTTTGGTACACTGTATAAGCGATGGATAGTATAGTATAATTAATATTATCCATCTTTATACAATGCTTGGACAAGACACAGGAAAGCATAATATTCGATCAAAATAATTTTATTTAGTCTTGACCAAATAATACATAGGAATCAAATTATTTTATCTTATACAGTTTTATAAAGTCAAAGCTGGATAAAATTATTTTGACTAGATAAATTGCTATCCAGTATCTTATCCAAATGTAGATAGTATTAATTATACTATACCATCCATCCCTTATACAGTGTACCAAATAGGGCCTTGAGTTGTAGCCAAGCAAATGAAGTGGCAAACGAGCCATATCTAAAGATTTGATGTATTCTTCTAGATGCTATATTGCTATTTCTAACATCATCCAGTCAATTGTTAGTTTGTTGCTTTTCCCAAAAAGCATAACTTATCTTTAGGAGCAACATCTATTTCTAATAATAAATTGTGATATATGCCCCTTACAAACAATAAAAACTTGGTGAATATTAGCTACTTAACACAGTTTACACAACGTTGGCAATATCCTTATTATGTGTGCAAACAACTAAAAGGTTCTTATCCAATAATATATCATTTCCAAATTAACTAACCTTGAAAAGTTGGCGGCAGGGATCCCAGTGTGAACACTTCAAACTCAACAGAATCAATTTTATATTTTGGAATCTGCTCAGCAATTATGGGTTTTGCAATGTTCTTCGCAGTCTTGCAAATTGCCTAAATAAAAAATAAAGTAGATATTCAAACAAACAAACAAGGAGAAGCAAAAAGTTAGATGTTAGTTTAGAAGAGCTTAAGCATATAAAAAAACATATACCTTGTCAAGGTAAGGCCACATATATTCGATAAACTTGTTTAGCCAGTCAACCTTCAGAAAAGCACAAACAAATAACAGTGCAGTAGTCAAATCAAACCCAACACTCCCCAAAAAAAAAAAAATGAATACCGAACGTAGTAGTTGCTTACCCGATCAAAGTCTGGATTTTTTATCCAAAGTGGAATCTCAGGAAGCATTCGTTGCAAAGTTGTTGCGTCTTGCTGCACCAATGGCATGATTTTAGGATCCTGTCCAAGCCAGCGGGGTATCAGTTATACACTTATACTTAAATAGTTGTTACATAGAAGTGTGAAATTCCAAATATTCTTCCGATTGCTTTTCATGCATATTTATACATTATGATTCAACTTTGCCTCATCTAAACCTTTCTATTTTAGGTTCTGCATGCAAAAGAGAAAGACAGTTCACTTATGTAAGCTGTTAAGTCATACTTTAATCCAAAAGGCACATAAAAAAACGGAGCAACCACAGTGAAGAATCGACCCAGTAGCACAATTTGACGAGAGAAGATAATGGTGGGCATCCCAGATCGTTATAAAATTGAATCCTGTGTCAATAAAGTAAGACCCCGAGTTTCTTATTTCCTCCTATTGATTTCTTAGAAACAGACAAGTGGACAAACATGTATGACACCGATGAATCTGAATTCTGAAGAAAGGAGAAGAGTTTATGTGCATTACACCGGTGATGAAACAGGACATTGAGTCAAGAATCATGTGATGGAATCCACACATACCTCAACATCGGTGGGCTGAAAGTAAATGAAGAGAAAATAGCCAGCAGTAAGACCAACGGAAATCCCAATTCCAAATCCACAAAACCCCAATATGGTACCGACGAAACCCATCTACTCGATCTTTCGCCCGCAAAGCAAACCTACCCAGATCACGAATTCTCTCGCCCTGTCTCCACTGCTACCCCAAAACCATTTCACGAAAACGCAGTTCCAATGTCCTGGAGCTCACCTCACACCTCAGTTTACCATCCCTCCGTGAAAACGGGTAAATGGTAATACAAACAAATTTTGAAAAAAGGAGAAAAAAAATTTAATAATTAACAATATTTAGAAAAAAGAAAGAAAAACCGACGAAAAAACCAGGACGAGATGGTGGTTGTTGTCCTTATACTATGGGTGTGGAGCAGCAGAAGAATGGGGAAGAAGAAACTAGCAAAGGCAGAGACTAGAAGAGAGAGAGATTGAGAATTTGAGATGAAGGCGAAGCAATTCAGCGGCAACGGACGAAGAACGCAAAGCATCCAACATATATTAATATATTATTAAGTGAATATATAAAGTTGCACACGTGGCGTGCATGGGAAGCTGTCGGCATGGGTAAAGGCCAAAACGGTGACGGTGACCGTGACCGTGACCTTGACGGGCCCGTTACCCATTTCGGAAGTTGGAACCGACAATTATCCAAAGGTGACAGCTACTCCAAAATATCGTTACTGCCATGAATTTAGCACTTCTTACAGAAATCCTGGCTCTCGTGGGTCCATTTTTTTAGCTTTTACAATTTAAATAAGTAACTTTGTTAACTAAATTTTATTTTTATAAGTGTGTTTTAAAATAGAGATTAATTTTGATGTATTATTATTTAATTATAAATTATTAAATTAATAAAAAAAATTTAATTAAAATAATAATTATTTAAAAATTAAATATTTTATAATATGTAATTATATAATAATATAATAAATTTTATATTAATAATAAATTAAAATTAAATACTTTAAAATAAGTTGAATAATGTTTGTAAATTTTGTTAACACGTGTTTTTAGGATAAATGTTAAGGAATCAAAAATAATATTTATTATTATATATTAAATAATTTTAATTATTTTTTATTTTAAAAATTAAAATTTATAAAATAATTTAAATAAATTAAATTTTATAAAAATACTTTTAATTTATATTAAAAAGTAATTCTAATTACTTAAAAAGAAAAATATTAAATATATTTTAAAATTTTAAAACATTAAACATTTATATTTTTTATTTTTTATTTCTTAACATGTGTCCTTATGGCACACAATAATAAAATTCAATGTTTATAAAAATATTTCAAAAAGTGTTTATGTTTAATATTTTCATTTTATTTAATAAATAATTATTTAAGAAAATATTAAATGTTTTTCAAATTTCAAAATATTAAATTCTTCTATTTTTATGCAATATTTTCTGTTTTAATTCTTTAATTAATGCATTCAGGGTACTTTTTAATAAATGTCAACAAATATCAGGATAAATTACATCTTTCATTATTTAATTTTAAGAAAATATTATATAATTAATTTTTTTTATTAAAATTTTTAACAAAATGATTTAACAAGTTTTTTGACCTTTTTATAAATGAGTGGTCCTTATAACTTAATTTTGTCAAATAATATTTCTTAATTCTTCTTGTCAAAAATCATTATTATTTTTTCTGTAGCATTACTCTTAATTTTAATTTATGTGCAGTTTTAAAAAAATTGTAAATGTTCCATGAACCCCACATCGTGCAAATGTACCTTTTATCAAGTAAAACATGAAATATCTTACAGTATTGTCTCGTGACTTGTGTATGACAATTAAAATTAGTGAAAAAATCACAAGTGTGAAAAAATTAAAAAAAAATCAAGAAATAAGAACATGTTTTAATTTTAATAATATTATAATAAAATAAAGAATCTTATTTAAGTGAATAACTAACAAAATTAAGACTTCATTTATAATTTTTTTATTAATGATTTTTGTATTATGTGATTATTCCGTCATATATTTAATGATTTGTTTAACGAATTTTTTTTTCACACAAAATATGAAGTTGGTGTAAGTTGTGTAAGTTTTTGAACACTTACATTATTTATAACTTTTTTTATAAAATATGAATTAAATTAATTTAATTATTGACTAATGTGATATTATTTTAATGATCATGTATATCAAATTTGATATAAATTAGACATTCATCAATATATAATCTAATAATTAATATTTATTTATATTTTAAAAAATATATTATACGTTAAAATAAAATAATACAAGAGTATTAACTAATTTTTAAATTATATAAATTTTTGTAAATTTAATTTACTTAATAAAAACTTTTAATTTGATAATTAAATTGATAAAATTTAATATCCATAAAAAGTTATTAAATAAAATAAGTATACTAAGATTTATATTTAATATAAGTAAATTCCCACTCATATATATATATATATATATATATGTGTATGTATGTATATAAATTAAAAAATTGTTTTAATAAGTTAATTGAAATAAACATCAAATATTTCATAAGGAAAGTTATTATGTAATAGAAAAGTCAAGCTAAAAATGAATTCATACAAAAGTTCATCGAGGCGTGTCTTATCATCTCTTTGAAATTCGTCTGTTGAGAGTAAGACTTTGTCTCCCTGTTCTCATCTGCTCTATTTCTCTCCCTGTCTCTCTCATTCACTCTCTCTCGCACTCAGCACAAGCACAATCGACGCCACGTTTCAGCCAAGTTACGAGATTGTGATAAGCTCCCTTCTTAGATTTGATTTCTTTCTTTCTTTTTTTTTTCCTCCTATCATTGAATGTATTGTGTTGCTTGGACTTATGCTTTAATTTGCAATAGAATAAAAGTTTTACCCTTGACGTTTGCCAATTTAACTTGAGACAGTAATTTTTACTGATGAATTTTTGGAATAGACATATTCTCTTATTAGTAAAATAATAAATGAGTATTTTATTTAAAAAAAATAAAAAAATTTAAATATAAAATTAAATTTTATAATTTATTGTGATAAATTTTAACATAATATAATTTATATCTATTTTTTTTAAAAGATGATATTATTATAAGAAATAATTCAAAAATAAATTTTTGTTCGTCAATACTTCACTTGAAATTGAATATTATTTGATTTCAGGTTGCAAGTTTAATCAAGAGCAATTGAGTTTTGACTTTTAATTTCTGTTTCTATCATTCTTTTTTAACCTTAAAACAGTTAGTACAAAGTTACATAATTTTTTTTTATACAATTAGGTTATAATGTTTATCATGTTAGAAAGTTTGGCTAGTAGCATGTGTATACAGCTTTTTGTAGACTTCTGTACTTTATTGACGGGCTTTTGTTCATTTATACGTCAATTGAAATTGGGTATACTTTGTTTGATTTGAGATTGTAAGTTCAGTCTCAAGCAATTGAGCTTTGGGTTTGAACTAGAAGCAGCTAGAGTAGCACAAAGTTGAATATATAATTTGGTTAGCAGTATGTGTGCACAATGTTATGAAATCTTGTATGTTATTGTGACAACAACATTTCAATTGACGGATGTGATGCAATTCAAACTATGCACGAGATAAGTGAAACGGAAAAGTTTATGAATGCAAGTTTTACCTTTTTGAAGATAACAATTTTGAGTTGAAAACTTGAAATATTTACTTTGATCCAGTTGTTAATGGTGAAAAGAATAATTCTATGTGCTCAAATGAGGGATTTAAAAAAAATCAAAGAGTGATATAATGATGCTTCATTCAATAAAACAATTCGAAGACAGGGTGCCAATCAATGGTTTTTTCATTGCTGATATAAATGCGGTGTGGAAAATTAATGACTCGGTAAAACCTTAACACAAATTGTAACCCCAATAAAAAAAAAAAAAACACACACACACACACAAATTATTACCTTATGCACTCTTCTAGGAACATTTCAGCTTCCATATGTGATTTCATTATCTCAATGATTCACGCCGATATTAGAATGAATGAAGTTATCCAAGCGAAGAAACTGATGACTTTGATAAACATGGATCCTCAGAAAAGAATTATTATAATTATGTCAACAGTTAAAGACTTAAATTGATCGAGGCCGGTGATAGATGTAGTTTGGTTAACCATCAAAAACATCAACAGGCTAAAGACCCCATGTTTTATTTTGAAATGATGGGGTGGTTACGACTTTACGATAATTAATTTGGAGATCTAGTGATTTTTTACCCGAATTAATACTTGATCTTACCAATAAGTGTGATTTAAGTATGCACAATTTGTTACGAGTGAATCATCATTCACTGGAAGCATGTTTGGTATAACATATTTTTAAGGAAACTTTTTTATAAGTTTTCATAAAAATTTTGATTATAAATTTTTTAATTATAATAAACTAATCCAAACATATACTAGATACAATGTTGGGGTATGCATTCATTATCACTTATCAACTTGCTGTCACAGATAAAGCAATTTACCAAGTACTACTATGGTCAAGGCATATATCAAATAATGCTTCATCCTATAATAACAAACAAACAAAACAAAAATCACTACTATGCTATATATAGTGATTATTCTGTTTATGTATAGTAACTTGGCTATTGTGTGTGCTAGCAAATTGCCTTAATTAATATAGGTTATTCTTCAAAAAGTTAGTGGAAATCCAATCTACACACTTGTTTATCATACTATAGTATCCAATGTCATAAATAGTAGTTATTGAATTGTAAATAATAATTATTCTAGAATTACTGTTCAAGTAATTCAACGAGTAAAATTAGTAAATTCATGCTTCTCACTTTGATTACTTAAATTTTTAGATTAATACCTCACTAATATAGAGAGTGTATTATTAACATTGCATATTAAAGACACGTAATAATAATTAATTGATATGAAAGCTGTTTCAATAATACATTTTATTATACAACAAAAAAATTATTATTCAAATAATCAAAACATAATTACAACCGAAATTAAGATTATTATGCTAGAAAAAGCTATTATTGTTTTATGTAAACAAGGTGTAACAATTCTATCAAATTAATAATTGAACATGACCATGACTTTGTAAAACTAAAAGCAACCCAAGCCACGCGCATTGGTCACCGTACCACAGTGCTTAACGACCGAATTATTCAGTGATGGTTTCATAATCCTACTTTTTTATTTTTTAACAATTTGAACATAATCACAAATTATAGTTTCGCATTATACTTTATAGTTTGGTTATATTGGCAATAAACAAGTTGTAAAACAACATAAATATTTCCAGTAAAAAAAAAAACATAACTATTAATAATATGAATATATATAAATTTTGGTTGATAACAAAAAAGGTAATTACTGTTTTAAATAGCGGCTATTGTATTTATAAGTAGCAATTATTTAATAATTATTGTATGAATAACCGCACTCACAAAGTGCTACTATAACCTTGTGAGATACTATTAGTTAAAAAAAACAAAGTTTTGAATAACCACTATTTACGACACATAATAAGTACAAAAAAAAACTGTTATAATGAAGTTGTTATTCTATTTAGGCGAGATAGTGGACAATTATCAAATTATTAACGGGTATAATCATGATTTTGTAAAACTGGAGGCATAAACGATTTTAGTTGATAAAGAAAAATCCAAGCCAGCCACACTTTGTTCCCCTTGCCTTGGTGCTTAGCGACCATACTATTCAGTGATATTTTCTAATCATGTTATTAAAATTAAACTAGACTGTATACTCTGTTTTACAATTTAATTACTAGGTATCGTAGTTTAGTTGTCATATTATTAGAGTAACTTGTTTTTAATATATATGCACGTCATTTAAAAAAAAAATTAGTGGACAAATCCTATGTACGCACTTTTTTTTTTTTACACACTTTGATCATTGTAACATTTGTGACTAATGTGCATTTAGGGCTTGTCCGCTAACTCTTTGAATAGAGGAATGCTAGCATGTCTATGAATAAGAACTCAAAAGTCTATTAATGTCAGGTGATGCATTCCAAGGGAAGAGTACAGGATCAAGGTAACTCTGATGAGACCTACAAAATCCTCTAATGATATTGGCACACTATCGTTGCTGTGATCGTATAAGGAATAAATAAAAATCATTTCGTCGTGAATCATGTGAATATTAAATTATAACAACTCTAATTATATAGATTTTGAATTTGATAAGAAAAAATTATCAAAAGCTTACTAGTATTAACTAACAACTACAAAAAATTAAATAACAAATTCATAAATTTCAATGACAAAATATTCTAGAATAAGAGAATCAGTTACCACGTCTAATTATAATAGAAGATTACAACTTTTTTCATAATATAGTTAATTAAATTTTTAATAGTGAGTTATCTTAATTTATCTTTTATTTTATTTCAAGATCTAAAGAAGTATTTTAATTAAATTAATTATATTTTTCATGACTATTAATTCAATTAAAACACATTATTAAATTCTTTAATAATTTATTATTTCTCATAAGATTAATCCTATTACTATGCATTAATTCTTAAATTCAATTAATAAAGGTTTAATTATTGATTTTTCATTTCTCAATCCTTTTCACCCATAATAATTTAGATCAATGCATATACAATGTTTGACATATTACAAATATTAAAAACACTATAAATAAATTAAGAAACATATTAATCTACTACTTGATAAAGATACATCCAATCAATCTATAATAAAAAAAAAGAATTACATTTCTATCCATAGAAATAAGAAAATTAGTCTTTCACGGTTGTAGAATAATCTATAAAAATACAAAAAAGTGAAAAGCAATATAAAAAAAATTCAACTAAAAAATAAAAGAGAAGAAATAATTATATGAAGAATAGTGTTTAAATCTCTTTTTGGTTGTCCAATCTTTGTGACCACTCTTCTTCTTGGTTCTTGTGTTCAATTCTCCAAAAATATGAATTCTCCCTTTTTTTTGAATTTTTCTTTTTTTTAATTTCTTAGGTCTCCTTTTCCTTTTATGTCTCTAATTCATTTAATTTTTGAGTTTACTTGCATTTTGGACTATTTGAACTTAATTAGATTCCTTTTAAAACTCAAATGACAAAACCTTTAAAATTATATGTGAAAACATAAAAAAAATTAAAAATAATAAAAATCTAAATAAAACTAATAAAAAATATAAAAATTCAAATAATTTAAATATAAAATCTGTGCAATTCTACAACACATCAATTGCCAAATGTGAGAGACTAATCAAAGATTACCTGGGGCATTGGCTTAAAGACTTGACTAGAAGATTAAGATCCACGAATGTTTTGTTGGCTGAAATTTGTGGTGTTCTCTCGAAGGCCTTAGGCTTGCTTGGAGGTTGACATAAAGTCTCTTGTTCTTATGCTTTAGGCTTTTGGGAGAAGGCATGGGTAATCAAGACATAAGGAACTTGACTAAATTGATTAAGAATATGTTGAATTAAAGTCATTGAGAATAGGTTAGTGGTGAGTAGTTTGAGTAATTTGTAAAATGTTGTAGATTTAGATCTCTATGCTACCAAGGAAAAAAAAGAATATGTTGAATTGGAATTGGAATTGGAATGTAGGAATGTGTCACATTTTTAAATAAAATAATTAATAGTCCGTTGGATTAGATTTTGATAAAAGTAAACTGCCTTTTGCATGGCTTTCAATGCATTTAAACTCACTTTTTTCAAAGAAAGTATTTTCTGCTTCCAGCAAATGCCTGTTTGTGGTGGAGTCAAAATGTTAAATAAACATACGGTAATATGTTGACATGTTGACTAATTTGAATATGAATTAAGAGCATTTATACGGGAGTGAGCCTCTTAGTAAACTTGTGAGAGTGATGAATATAATGTGAATTTCTGCTTCCATAGTTTTTGTTTTTTTTAAGCTTTGGTCATGTCTAATTAGTAATTACCAACAAAAAAGTATACGGTTAAAAATTTTCATGCACAATAATCAAATTGTAAAACGAAGCAACCATTGTTTCATAACATAAATATATGTTTTTATTTAATAATATAAAATTATTAATGTGCTATAAATAATGTTTATTGTATTATAAATAACGGTATTATAAAATTATTATTATAATAAATTATAACCACGATATAAACTATGTTTGTTGTGTTATTAACTGTGATTATTTTACTAAATATTTTTTATGAGCTGTCATTTTATTTAAAATTTTTACTATGGGATTCTATTATCATCTAATTATTTCATGCTTATCTATTACTTTTATAAAAAGAATTCTTCATTTGGTTTCAAATTTTAAGTTTTCTTAAAAAAATATTAATCATTAATTAGACACATATAGACTTAAGGGATAAAATTATAAATACAAATATTTTTTTAATAATTATAATTTACATTTACAATTATAATTTTTTTTAAATACAAAGAGTTATTTTCTTTTACGTATACAATTATAACTGACTTTAAATATATATGACTTTTTTACAAAATTATTGTTATTTAATTAATTAATTTATAATTATAAAATTATAATTATTAATTAATTGATATAATAATTATATAAGCAAAATTAAAAAGTACATACTGGTATACTATAAAGAATTTACCAACGATTGTCCCTTGACAGTGGTTAATGAATTAAATATAAAAAATATTATATGAAAAGTAAAATTCAAAAAGTTTAATATTTTATTTTTTAAATAATTAGAATGATTTGATAAAAGATATTAATTTTTTTTTCGATTGTAACAAGAGTATTTTTTTATCCTAAAATATAAATGACTAATCTCTTGACCTTTCGGTCATGTTTTTTATAGAAAGGAGACTTACTAACGGCGCACACTCTATTAATATTCATTAAGAAATAAAACTTTTAGCATGATGTTTAACAAACTTAAATCACTTTTATTTTAAACTAACGTATGTTGATAGATGTTAAATACTTTTTAACTGGTGCTTTAGTTAACAAGATTCATATTTTAAAGGTTCTTCTTTAAGTAATAATTATATCTTCTTAATGCATCCTTGTAACATTTCCTTTAAAAAATATTAATTAAAATTTATAAATATTTAATATTTTAAAAATTTTTAAAAAATTTATTATTTTTAAATTGAATAATTATAAAAATTGTTAAGCTTCTGAAAGTTTAGAAATATTATTTGTTTATTAAATTTTAATTTAATTTGATTATATTAATTATTAATCATCAGTAAAGGATTTTTGACATAATTGACTTAATTTTTTTATGTAAATCCATATTTATTGACTATCTAAATAATAAAAACTACTTCAATTGAAAAATTTACCATTAAATTCATTTAAGCTAACATTATGAATTTGATTAAACTTATACGATTTTTTTTTTGGTTTACATACGATGATTGATCATTTATGAAACCCAATAGCCAATACAAGATATTTAATACTAAACAGAAATGCTAAACATTTTATTTTATGAAATAAATAAATGTCTAAGCTTAAAGCCGAAGCGTACGCGCTACTGCGGCAGCGAGTCGAGTGTTTTGGGAGAGTGCCCCCTCAAATCGGAATGAATCCGTAACATAAAGTTACATATAAAAGCCTCGTCTTCCTCTGCCCCCTTCTATTCTCTTCCTTAGCTACCTTAGGGTTTTCATGCAATCGTTTCATCTTCCCCCTCTACACCACACCAGATGCAATTCCCCTCTCAATTGATTACGCTCCTCTGAGATTTCAGTGAATATATTGTTCAATACAAGCGCAATTGCTTCGGATAATCTTTTTTAGGGTTTTTATCAATTGGAGATTCTGCCAACCGTACGGGAGGAGCGTGAACAATCTGGGGGTTTCGAATTGGGACTTTGCCATTGGCAGTTCCGCCAGCTGATTCAATAAAGCTTCGATCTTTCCGTGCCGGGGGATGCTACGAATTCATTCGATCCAGGACAGTGTGATTTGGCTCTCGCTAAATTGAGGGGTGGGTGGGTTTTTGTATGGAAACTCGGAGCCGGAAGCGGGCGGAGGCTTCCTCAGCTGCCCCTTCATCGTCCTCGTCTGGTCCCACCACCCGTTCCAGCAAGCGCGCTCGTCTCTCTGTTGCTGCTGCTTCTTCTTCGAACCCCGCCGCTGTAGTTCGTTCTGTCAACACTCGTTCTCGCTCATCTAGGACTCAGGAAGTTTTGCCGGCTAATAAATCTACTCCGATGGACTCGACCAACGAATCGTCTGGGTCGCGCCGTGATCGCCGTGGGAGGAATTTGGATAGGGACAATTCCGATAAAGGGAAGGAGAAAGAGCATGATGTTAGGATTAGGGATAGGGACAGGGATGCAGAGAGGGGTTTGGGGTTAAATATGGAAAGCGGAGGTGCTGGGGATGACGATGATAACGACAGCGAGGGTGGCGTGGGGATTTTGCATCAGAATTTGACATCCGCGAGCAGTGCGCTTCAAGGGCTTCTTCGGAAACTTGGTGCAGGTCTGGATGATCTGCTTCCGTCATCAGCGATGGGTTCTGCATCATCATCCCACCAGAGTGGGAGGTTGAAGAAAATTCTATTTGGGTTGCGGGCTGATGGGGAAGAAGGTCGACAGGTTGAGGCATTGACGCAGCTGTGTGAAATGCTTTCGATTGGGACTGAGGAATCACTTAGTACATTCTCAGTTGATTCATTTGTTCCTGTGCTCGTGGGGTTGCTTAATCATGAGAGCAATCCTGATATCATGCTTCTTGCAGCGAGGGCATTAACCCATCTTTGCGATGTGCTCCCTTCGTCGTGTGCTGCTGTTGTGCATTATGGTGCAGTGTCAATCTTCTGCGCGAGATTGCTTACGATAGAGTATATGGACCTAGCCGAGCAGGTTGTTTCCTAGTTCATGACTATTTTTTGATTAGTGAACATGGTGTTGGGAATTCGGAACAAATATTACATGTTTTATTCTTTTTTAATGCCTAATTGTTTTTAGAACTATGTGTTACGAGGTTTGTAAGTCATTATGTTATTTTCTATTGTCAAAACGTATACATTTGTTAACAATGACCTATCATTCTGGAAATAAGATTCTTATTACTTGTTAGACTTTATAGCTGCCTGGTCCTGAATTCGAATACTGTGATTGTTGACATGAACAGTCTCTTCAAGCTTTAAAGAAGATATCTCAGGAGCACCCAACTGCCTGCCTTCGAGCTGGGGCTCTTATGGCTGTGCTTTCTTATTTGGACTTCTTCTCAACAGGAGTTCAGGTAACTCATCAATGAAATCCTGGCATTTAGAGTATGATTATAATTTTCGACAGTCATAATACATTTGGCAATCGGTACCCTTAGTGAGCAAGCCTATGTTGACATAATTATGTTTCAGCGGGTGGCATTGTCTACTGCTGCAAATATGTGCAAGAAGCTTCCTTCAGATGCAGCTGACTTTGTGATGGAAGCTGTTCCTCTTTTGACAAACCTCCTTCAGTACCATGATTCCAAGGTACAGTCACGGTCATATTTCGTTGTCAGACTTGTCATATAATGGAAGCTGTATTTTCCTTGTTACATCCCATAGTTTTAACTTTTAAGAAAGTTTTGTTTGGGAGGAGGAATATGGTGATCCCTATAGCCCATATAGTCAATTATTTAGCTATATCTTCATAGACAATTTTAATTTTTGTAGGTCCTGGAGCATGCTTCTGTTTGTTTGACTCGAATAGCTGAAGCATTTGCATCATCTCCGGATAAATTAGATGAATTGTGCAATCATGGACTGGTAACACAAGCTGCCTCCCTCATTTCTACCAGCAGTTCTGGAGGTGGACAGGCTTCTCTCAGCACACCAACATATACTGTAAGTGCGATTTTGCTTTTAAATCTGATGCTTTTTACCTGTGCTTGTTGTACCTTGACTTCATAGGCACATGCAGGGTTTAATCCGACTTCTTTCCACTTGCGCAAGTGGGTCTCCTCTCGGAGCTAAAACTTTACTTCTCCTCGGAATTAGTGGCATTCTTAAAGATATACTATCTGGTTCTGGACTTTCTTCTAATGCCTCTGTTTCACCTGCATTGAGTAGGCCACCGGAGCAGGTATAGTGTACCTTGGAATTCTTCTTTTGGTAATTTATGTGTAGTTTTCTCTCTTTATGGTTCATTTAATAGATTCTAGCATTAAATTCATCATTTACATCCTTGAAGTTTTTTAGATTCTCTTACCTTCGTGAAGAGATGAGATTATTCTAATTATCTGTTCTAATATATAGATATTTGAGATTGTCAACCTGGCAAATGAGCTTTTGCCCCCATTGCCACAAGGAACGATTTCCCTCCCAGTCAGCTCCAACTTGTTTGTGAAAGGGTCTGTTGTGAAAAAGTCTCCTGCTAGCAGTTCTGAGAAACAAGAAGACACAAATGGAAATGTTCCTGAGATATCTGCTCGTGAGAAATTATTAAATGATCAGCCTGAGCTACTTCAGCAATTTGAGATGGATCTCCTCCCAGTTTTAATACAGGTTGACATTTGCTGCATTGTTAAAATGTTTAAATTCTGGTTTGTAAATTATTTAATTTTTTTAAAAAGTTGGTGCTCTTTGATTGCTCCTTTGCTCCCTCATTCCTTCTCTTCTGTGACTAATTGATAATATTGGCTTGCTTTTTAAACAGATATATGGTTCCAGTGTCAATGGTCCTGTTCGGCATAAATGTCTTTCTGTCATTGGAAAATTGATGTACTTCAGCACAGCAGAGATGATCCAGTCTTTGTTGAGCGTGACAAATATGTCAAGGTATCTAGCAGTTTAATTGGGTTGATATTGCTTGATATTCTCACTGTTTTTATGGGTTTAGAAAACTTATGTGTTATCACTTTGATCATCTAGTTTCTTAGCTGGCGTCTTAGCATGGAAAGATCCACATGTTCTGGTTCCTGCCTTGCAAATTGCAGAAATTCTTATGGAAAAGCTTCCTGGGACATTCTCTAAGATGTTTGTCAGAGAAGGCGTCGTCCATGCAGTGGACCAACTTATTTTGGCTGGAAATTCAACCAATGTCTCTACACAAGCATCTTCTGTTGAGAAGGATAATGATTCTGTATCTGGAACATCATCTCGCTCTAGGCGTTATCGTCGACGAAGTGGTAACTCAAATCCTGATGGAAATCCTTTGGATGATTTGAAGAGTCCAGTTTCGGTAAATGTTGGTTCGCCACCAAGTTCTGTGGATATTCCGACAATTAATTCTAGTATTCGGTTATCTGTTAGCTCAGCTGCTAGAGCTTTTAAAGATAAGTACTTTCCTTCGGATCCCGGGGCTATTGAAGTGGGTGTTACTGATGATCTTTTGCATCTGAAAAATCTTTGCATGAAATTGAACACTGGTGTTGATGACACAAGGACTAAAGCAAAGGGAAAATCTAAAACTTCTGGATTTGGTCTGGAAGATAATTCTGCTAATAAGGAAGAGTATTTGATTGGGGTGATATCCGAGATGCTAAAGGAACTTGGCAAAGGAGATGGTGTATCTACATTTGAATTTATTGGTAGTGGTGTTGTTGCAGCTTTGCTGAATTATTTTTCTTGTGGGTATTTCTCTAAAGATCGAGTATCAGAAACCAACTTGCCCAAGCTTCGCCAACAAGCACTTGCAAGGTTTAAGTCATTTGTAGCTGTTGCACTGCCTTTCAGTACTGATGACGGGGCTGTGATTGCTATGACTGTCTTGGTCCAGAAGCTTCAGAATGCTTTGTCCTCCTTGGAGCGTTTCCCTGTTGTGCTGAGTCATTCATCTAGGTCATCTAGTGGAAGTGCACGTCTCTCCTCTGGACTAAGTGCATTATCTCAGCCCTTCAAGTTGCGTCTCTGTCGAGCTCAGGGTGAAAAGTCACTTAGGGATTATTCATCCAATGTTGTACTGATTGATCCATTAGCAAGTTTAGCAGCCATTGAGGAATTTCTGTGGCCCCGTATCCAGCGCAGTGAATCTGGTCAGAAATTTACTTTACCTCCTGGGAATTCTGAATCTGGGACAACTCCTGCAGTAGCTGGTGTTTCATCTACTTCCACTTCGATTCCCTCCACCACTCGTCGTCATTCTACTAGATCCAGATCATCTGTTAATATAGGTGATACGCCCAGAAAAGAAACAACTCAAGATAAAAGCATGAGCTCATCTAAGGGTAAGGGAAAAGCTGTATTGAAGCCTGCACAAGAGGAGGCAAGAGGACCCCAAACAAGAAATGCTGCACGCAGAAGAGCAGCTCTTGATAAAGATGCTCAAATGAAGCCTGTAAATGGCGACTCTACTTCTGAGGTATGCTGTGAAATTCTAGCCGTCTAGGCATGAGTTCATGATGATAGATTCTTTTATTTTCTTAATTAGTTTCTAATCTTGAATTATTTAGTTTTTGTTGTATGGTTTTTATGCTTAGGCATTTCCCTTTCATTCCTCTCTGCTCTTCCTTTTTTTTTAAAACATCTTTTTTACTTTGACCACACATGACGGCAGGAGATGGAGGTGGAAGATCTAGCTATGCATATTGACAGTTTTTTATTTTTATTTTTTACTTTCAAAGTGAAATAGACACGTAATTTAGTGTGGTTCAACCTACAGCAAACTATTGGCCTATGTTGCAGGCTTTTCAGGTCATGACACATGTCGGGCCAAGTCCAAAATTAAATACTGGCCTCTTTATAACAAATATAATGTAGAGATACTTAATAGTGCCATTTCAAGACACCTAAAAGATGCTTTATTACATTTTTCATGGCAACCTTAAGAAGAGTTTCTGCTATGCAGGTTTTTAGATAGTATATTATATTTTCACCTAAAATCTCTCTGTGGATCTGTAGCTTTGGACACACTAGATTTTGTTGTCATTAGATCCTGCAAATGATATACCTCTTATGTTTAGTTTTATAGATGGCTGTTGATTATAATTAATTAAATTATATGCATCCTTGTCTGATAAACTTAGCCTACGTGCTCTTTTGAGCATTTTTTTAAGGAGTTGCATTTTTCCATAAGTGACTTCTCCATAGGTAGAAATTAAGCTGCTGCAAGAATTCTGTACAAAAGTGTTGAGTCAGTAAAAAGTTGAGGCAGAGCAAGAACGTGGAGAACTTATCTATCTTGCAGTGGAGGAAAACTGCTGATAACTGACACATTTGGGATGAAGTCAAAATGGATTCTTTGAATATGTGATACTGATACCCTTACCCCTCGTACAGGATGCTTATATGTTAGGATTATTTATCTACTCAAAGTCAATCGATTCTTGTATGCACTTCACTTTTTGGTTATTTTATTCGAACATTAAAATTTAGTCACATTATGAGATTTGAGTGTGTTACCCTGATTGGGAATTTTGGATATATTTTTGGGTGGGGTTACTTATTTTATCTAGCCAGGTGATACTTTCTCGTTTTGTTTCTTCTTTTTTTCCGCCTTTAAATGACAGTGGTTGCATGCTAAAAGCTATTTAGCTAGGTTATTGTGGTTGTTACAAGTCAGTAGGATTTGTTGAGTACAAAGTTATACATACACAATAGGCAGTGGATAGGGCTTAATTTGTGTACTCAGCACTTTTTTTTTTGGTTGGTTCTGCTTTGGATTAAAATGATGAATTGAATTGATGTCTCTAGAAGTATCCTATTATTATTGGTGACTTTTTCTGTCAAGTTTTTTCTATCCATTGACATTGTTTTCCATTGCTTTTGTGGGCTAGGATGAAGATTTGGGTATGTCTCCTGTTGAGATTGATGAGGCGTTGGTGATTGAAGATGATGATATTTCTGATGATGAAGATGATGATCATGAAGATGTATGTTATCTGAGTTATTGTGTCACTGTCTTCTTTGCTTTTCTGACCTATTATTTCTCTTTCCTCAGGTTTAATGTGGCTTTTGATATGTTAAATTCTGTATACATCTTGGCTTTCTTTATTACCAGTACTATACACTGCTTCTGTCCTATCTATTTTGTTTTAGATTTTATCAAACAGAAATGCTATTATTGTTTTTTTATTACAAATTTTAACAATCACCTTAATAATCATCATTTGTTCTTGTTTACCAAGATTGAACACTGTCATTTTGTTCAGTTGCATCCATTCTTACAATTTTGTGCTTGTTTTAATTTTTCCAATGCAGGTGCTGGGGGATGATTCTCTTCCTGTTTGCTTGCCTGACAAAGTACATGATGTGAAATTGGGTGACTCAGCTGAGGAGAGTACTGTTGCTCCTGCAACAAGTGATAGCCAGACTAATGCAGCCTCAGGTTCTAGCAGCAAAGCTGGCACAGTCAGGGGATCAGACTCTGCTGATTTTAGGAGTGGCTTTTCTTCTAGCTCAAGGGGTGCAATGTCATTTGCTGCTGCTGCCATGGCTGGACTTGGATCTGCTAATAGCAGAGGTATCAGGGGTGGCAGAGATCGGCAAGGGCGCCCATTGTTTGGTAGTTCTAATGATCCTCCAAAGTTAATCTTTACTGCTGGTGGGAAGCAGCTTAATAGGCATTTGACTATATATCAGGCAATTCAAAGACAGCTTGTGCTAGATGAAGAAGATGATGAGAGGTTTGCTGGCAGTGACTATGTATCCAGTGACGGAAGTAGGCTGTGGGGCGACATATACACGATCACTTATCAGAGGGCAGAGAACCAAACAGATAGGGCCTCTGCTGGAGGATCAAGTTCAAATACTTCAAAATCTGCCAAATCTGGGTCTGTATCAAATTCCAGTTCTGATGCCAAGTCACATCAGACATCTGTTCTAGATAGTATATTACAGGGAGAATTGCCCTGTGACCTGGAGAAATCTAATCCTACATACAATATATTGGCACTATTGCGTGTGCTGGAGGGTTTGAACCAGCTTGCAACTCGTTTGAGGGCCCAGGTGGTTTCTGATCGCTTTGCTGAGGGGAAAATCTTGGATTTAGATGAGCTAGGTGTTACCACTGGTGCTAGGGTTCCTCCGGAGGAATTCATAAGCAGCAAGCTTACTCCTAAATTAGCTAGGCAAATACAAGATGCCCTTGCACTATGCAGTGGGAGTCTTCCCTCGTGGTGTTACCAGTTGACTAAAGCATGCCCTTTCTTGTTTCCTTTTGAGACCCGGCGACAGTACTTTTATTCAACTGCTTTTGGTTTATCTCGTGCACTATATCGACTTCAGCAGCAGCAGGGTGCTGATGGTCATGGATCAACAAATGAAAGAGAGGTGAGGGTTGGGAAGATTGCAGCGACAAAAGGTTCGTGTCTCTCGAAACCGCATTTTGGATTCTGCTGCTAAAGTAATGGAGATGTATTCTAGCCAAAAGGCTGTACTTGAAGTAGAATATTTTGGTGAAGTTGGCACCGGCCTGGGCCCTACCCTTGAGTTTTATACACTTTTAAGTAATGACTTACAAAAAGTTGGACTACAAATGTGGAGATCAGATTCTTCAGAGAAACATCAAATGGAAATTGATGGAGATGAAAAGAAAGTGAAAAACAATGAAGGCTCTGGGCTTAATTTTGCTGGAGATGGAGAACTTGTTCAAGCTCCTTTTGGGTTGTTTCCTCAGCCTTGGCCTGCAAATGCTGATGCATCAGAGGGTAGCCAGTTTTTTAAAGTGATCGAGTATTTCCGGCTGGTAGGCCGTGTAATGGCTAAAGCTCTTCAAGATGGACGCCTGTTGGATCTACCATTGTCAGTGGCATTTTATAAGCTTGTTCTTGGTCAAGTGAGTTGTTGCGTAATATTGATGTCTGAGCCATTTCATGTATATAGTTAATCTAAACACTGATTTTATTTTAGTCTATATATTTAACCCTTAAATTTTTGCAGGAGCTTGATTTGCATGACATTCTTTTCATTGATGCTGAGCTTGGGAAAACTTTGCAAGAGTTGAATGCCCTTGTTTGCCGGAAACATTATATAGAATCTATTGGTGGCAGCTATACTGATACAATTACCAATTTACGCTTTCATGGGACCCCAATTGAAGATCTCTTCTTGGATTTTACACTTCCTGGTTATCCAGGGTACATCTTGAAACTGGGAGATGAAATTGTATGCAGTTAAACCCTGAGTCAGTTTATATTTTTTGGTTCTGATTCTGTCTGTTATTGTGAAAATTGCTTTTAACTTTCTGTGAAACTTTCAGGTTGATATCAATAATTTGGAGGAGTACATATCCTTGGTGGTTGATGCAACTGTCAAGACTGGAATCACACGTCAAATGGAAGCATTTAGAGCAGGGTTCAATCAGGTTATATACTGAATTAATTCATTGAAGTATGCGCCTTGTTTGGTGATGCTGAGTATTTTGTTTTTCTAAAATGGAAAGGACGGGTTTTTTTATTGTGATTAGAAAGTGTCTGGTATTAGCATTGTTGTCTTTGTTTATTTATTTATACTTGGCCTATCACTTTCTCCCACCTCTATCCTATTATTTCTCGCCAGAACAATTTTATTGACAAGTAAACTTGACTGGGGTTTAATATCCTTATACTTTTAGTTGCTGATTTGTTGAATGAGAGCATTTTAGAGTGTACCTGACGCATGCCATCAATTGGGTAACATATCATTGAGATTCTTAAGGGCATTCTGTTCTACTAAAAGTTGTTAGGTGTTTTAGTGATATCTTAAACAGTGAACTGCATGTATGGCCTCAATCTTGTACTTGAATATATCAGTTGGGAAATTATAAAATGTTTGTTCCTGTTCTTTATTTTGGTTCCCAACCTCCAACCCCCTTCCCCTGCACATAAAGAGAGGAAGGTACAAAACAAATACCCGTTTCTTTCCTTCCCTTTGCAATATTCAGCAATTGGATATCAAATCTTGACATATTCTGAAAATGTTGTTTGTGAAATGAGTGGGAGGAGATAATTCTGCTAGCCTCTCTTATGTAAAAAGAGATGAGCAGGACAATAGTTGGGAAAACTTGTTAGAAATTTTGTTCGTTTATTTGAGTTCAAAAACTAAACATCTGTCACTTGCACGCTTGTCCTGGTCAATTCAGGTTTTTGACGTCTCATCTTTACAAATTTTTACATCCCCAAGAACTGGACTATTTGCTTTGCGGCCGTAGAGAGTTGTGGAAGGTATTTTTAACCCAATTTTGTTATTACTTATGACAATATGTAATATCATACCATGGGGCAACGTAATCATAAGTTTGTTTTTTTTTTTTTGGGTAAATTTCTACAGGCTGAGACCCTTGTTGATCATATAAAATTCGACCATGGGTACACTGCAAAGAGCCCTGCCATAGTTAATGTATGATTCTTTTTCTTATGTAAGGACAATTGTGTATTATGGAAATTTTAGGCTAGTTATATTTGATGCTTATCATGTTTGGTGCTATTTTCAGTTACTTGAAATTATGGGAGAGTTCACACCGGAGCAACAGCGTGCCTTCTGTCAATTTGTTACTGGTGCACCTAGGCTACCACCTGGTGGACTGGCGGTTCTAAATCCAAAACTGACGATTGTGAGGAAGGTATTAGAAATAGATTTTTGTCACATGATACCTGACTTACAGCTCATTCATGGAATAAAGTAATTTTATACTTGATATCTAGAATGTACGAAGTGTTATTTTGGGGAGGGGGAATGATCATTGCCAGTGCTATTTCAGTTCATTCATGCTATTTGAACTTTGGTCATAGCTGGTGCCAGTGTTATTTCAGTTCTTTTTTTTTTCAGATATTATAATTTCAAAGCATAGTTCTTAAAGTAACATGATGTGTACATACTGTCTAGGTTGGCTGGCTGTCAGAATAGAAGTAATATGATATGCAAATTATTTACTTGGCTTTAGTGAAATAACATTTTGCTTTAATATTCCTTGTTACATCTTCGTTTTATGGTTGTCTATGTATGTTAATGTGATTTTGTTTTGGTACAACGTTAATATGTGATGTTTATGGCATCTTTGTTACATGTCTGGGTGCAGCTTTCATCAACTGCAGCTAATGCTTCATCTAATGGGAATGGGCCTTCAGAATCGGCTGATGATGACTTGCCAAGTGTGATGACATGTGCTAATTACCTGAAGCTTCCTCCTTATTCTACCAAGGTACCATAACACATCATAACGTTGTTGATTATATGATCATGCATGTCAAAGCATATTTACTTGTGCTGCTATTTCAACTTTTGATACTGATCTTTGATGTCCAATTGAAAACAGGAAATTATGCACAAGAAGCTACTCTATGCAATCAGTGAAGGCCAGGGATCCTTTGATTTATCATGAGTTTCTGGAACTAACCAACCTGACTCTGTATGTTAATATGATGAATCAGGGTCATTCTCGAGGCTTAATTATTTTTTGGTTGCATGTACTGTCCTCCTTGCTTCTCTAATAATGGCCTCATTTTGGGCGCTCATCGAAGGTTGTGGCATAGTACAGGTGATTTGTTGACCTTCTTTTAAGTGAGGTCTGACCCCTCTATCGGTTGTTGATATGACTGGATCAGTCATATTCTCTGCAGCATGTGCACCATTTGTTGATTATTTTCCAACGTTACTTGGAGGTTTTTCTCTTGTTCATTTTCTTCAATTTTTGGTAAACTAATATGAATTCTTCCATACATGGCAGTTCAATCGGATCGCCACATTTTCAAGGTGTAGAGGAATTTGCGGAGCTCTTTTAGCTGTTAGAACATGTAAATAAAAATAGGAATGTTGAGTTTTCCCCCCCAAATTTTCCATCATTCTGTTTGCAAGTCAAATTATTGGCAGTTACAGTTATTATACATGTATGGAAGATGGTAAAGGGAATAGAAATAATTTGAAATATTTTGATTTATGATTTCATTATATTCCTGTCAATTCTTCTGTCATGTGGCGCTCCGTTGTGATAAAATTTTGTCTATATTCATTGGGGGAATTCTATGCGAATGGCTCTACGCAGTTTGCTATTGCTGTCCCAAAATGAGGCACTCATGGGCGGTCATAAGAGATGGTGCATGAATATATTCTGGTACTACTTATTTGATGTGTAGATATTCTATTTTGGGTTTTGCCGAGTGCATGGAGGCGTGTAAATCTAGATAAAGTACTCGAGTTTGCGCTAATTTGGGAAATGTTGGATAGATTGGGTTGCATGAGAATTAATACAGAAAATTGTTGATGTGAATATGTACAATGATAAGTATAGCGGTGTAAAAACGAAGTGTTAGGTCTGGAATTCTTGTATTTGCTACGTTAATTACGTTGTTATTGGCGTGTAAATACGTAAATATAGTACTTGTTGCGAGCGTAGCGTTGCATAGCAATAGATGCTTCTGTTAGTGTTACTACAAATCCGATCAATGTTACCTACATAACGTATATGCCATTATTTCCGTATCTGTTTAATGTGGATTGTCAAAGCTTAAATCTTACTGTGTTTGATTGTAGTTGAATGTTAATAGTATAATCTGCAGGGTGATGTAATAAGAGGGGTGATAGGTCAGGAATTTGTAAGGTGTATGTGTGGTTTTTGTAAGGGAAATTTATTATAGACCACTTTTTGACTAATTTGTTACAATTAAAGATCAAATAATCGATCGGTGTATTTATTTAGCATAAAATCTGAATATTAAGTGGTTGTGTAATCTTTAATTATAATAAATTAACTACATTTTATGGTGTGAGTGTCTCTTCTCTTTAAAAAGAAGAGAGACGTGCAGACATCATTAATTTTAGATAACTAACGGGTTCTGATTCACTCTTTTTTCTTTTCACTGTTATTTCTATCCTCTAGGTCCTGAATACAAATTGACAAGAAAAACCTTGAACATATTTTTATTTGTAACTCTTGTATATATTATTAAATGATAATATCAGTATTTATGTTTTAATAATATACATTATGAGCATGTCTCTTATATTATGTACAATTATTATTTTTAATTACAAAAGAAATAACAGTAATTTGATTGTGTGGCAAATCTGAGACAATGGAAGTGCCAAAAGACAACACGGGCTGAGTGTGAGGCCATCAAATCATCAATCCTATCATATAGACAAGTTTTAAAGATAAGTGTTTTGTAGTTTTCCCTCACCATACTTTGATACTTGCTTTTAATCTTAATCAAATTGTGATTGCTGCCTGTCATATTATCATAGATATGACATTACAAGCAACCAAATGCAATGTTTTTATATCAAAACTCGGGCCGAACTAGCATGAACTGCTAATGGTTATTAATCATCGCTTAACATTGGCAGATGGGTAATGCTGATTTCTAGCAAAAGATTTTAATAAAAGTTTCACAAATGTGAAGTGGCATATTGGTAATGGAGGAAGGCTGTGTGCAGTTATTTTTAAATTCATTTCTTACTTTGATCACCCAAAAATGTTAGAAGCTTAAAGTGAAACTTTAATATGAGGCCTTCAATTTACTTTAATAAAATTAATATAAATTTTTATATTTAAAATTCATTTTTTAACTTTTTGATTAAATTTTTATAAGCAGTTTCTTCTAACTTTTATTTTTTTAATTGATAATATGACTAATTCATTTAATCTTTCTTAAGACATTATTGATTTTAGTTAATATTTTATTAATTTTAATTTTAATTTTTTTTCAACTGAGGCAACCGTTGCAGCTTTCTAAAACTATTAATATTATTTTATAGGTAATATATGCATTTGGAAAAGAATTAAGTCTTTTTATGTAATTGAGTATATCGATTAGAATATTATCTTCTATTTGTATAATTTCTTTTAACACTTTCAATTTTAAAAATAAATCTAAACTATCAATATCAAAGTAACTATTATATTTTAAAGAACATTCAAGGTTGAGGCAATTTTTTTTTTCAAATTTTCATTATCTAACGATTTCAATTTCTTAAGCATTAAATTAAGAAAATTAAAGACCTTAATATATATATATATATTAAAATTTAGAGCCTAAAATTTTTGAGGCTTCAAGTAAGGGCTTTACCAACTTTATCCTTGAGTCACTCTTAATTTTGATCACCTATTTATTTATTTGATTTCCCTTTTTCATAGTCAAATTTGTGTGATTCTCTTCGTGATAAATAGCAGTGCTCTTGGCATATTAAGACAAAAAATGGTTCAATTGCTCAAGAGAAGAAGCTCAAGTGTCATTGAATTTTTTTAAGAGAATATTTGATCTTGGGATTGAATCTTATTCAGGTTGCTGTACCTGAACTTTAGCTTATAATATTTCTTTTTCGCACCAGATCTTATACCTCTTTTGTAAAAGAAAAAATATTTAATTTAATCTTTATTTATTAATTGTTAAGGAGAAATTAAAAGAGAACGCATGAATCGTTTTTGGTTTAAGTTTTTAACGTCTTCAACAACCAAAACAAAGAAGCACCATACCTTATGGAGGGAGACAATAAAATATATAAAATGGATGTATTAAGCTACACTTATTTTTATTTTAATTTTTGATGTGGTGGCGATCGTTAAATAGACTCTTTGATATTGAATTTAACAAATTTATGAGAATTTTTATTTCTCACTTGTTTTTCAATAGATTCTAACTTTAAGGGAAAAAAAATCAAAAAATCAATAAATAAATCCGTTCATCATATATGAATCAATATTGGTTGGTAGCAAGGCTTATTATTATTATTATTATTATTATTATTTTTATTTTGGTAAAGACAAGGCTTTTATTTTGAATGTATGGATATATGCTCTAAATCAAAAACTGAGAGGAAATTAAGAGATTCTTATAAGGATGGCAAGTTGCTGGCGAATATGAAACAAAATTGAATTCTTGTAATTCTTGTTTTGCATTTTTTTATGTAAAATAGAACAAAGAATAAATGAAGTTGTTCAAGCAGACATTGGATGGTTTCATTCGCTACAAATTAAAAACAAAACAAATTTTGAGCTTCTGGAGCCCACTTCGCCAACCAAACCACCAACTTGACCACCCAACTCTCTACAACACAGCTTTCTTCCGGTGGGCGTTGGCGCACCTCACTTGGATAGCAAGTGCCTTCACCAAACCTGGGCAAGCATCGATGCCATTGTTGAAGGTTGCCCTGTTCAGTGGAACCGTACAAGCTTCTTTTCCCAAGCATTGCTGCCCAAAGTCACAGAAAAAAAATGTTATCAGCTTCATAATTGCTATAGTAGAAGATAGAAAGAAAAGGGAGTTGATTTGTTTGCAAAGAAATGAGAGCTATACCTGTTCAACAATCTGCTGGGTGGCAGGTGCATGGCAATTGCCCATAGCAAAGGTTCCACAGGTACCTGAAGGGTTACCAAAGCTTGCAAACTCCACTTTCACAATCTTTTTGTTGTCTGGACACTTGAGTGAAGCTGCTGGCCCCACATTATCGCCGACAGGACCGAATTTCTTGTTCTTGCTTTCAAATGACATTACGTTGGGTGGGTGATTTTCTGTAATGAAACTGCAGGTTGTGTCTCTGTTAACAGTTAAGATCACAATCTGTTCTGGGCTTGCTACCTCCTCCTCCAATATAACAAGCAAATTGTCTTTTGGATTGAGGAAAGATCTTGGGATGTGGTACCTGATACATTGTAACACATTTAAAATGGACCAAAAAGAAAGTGAAAAACTTGAGTTTGTTTTTCATTTGGATTTCAAGGCCAAAAATTTATCAGTGATGTATTTACTCTGACTGAGTAGGCTTTCCAGTAGGAGAGAGGTAGCTCAGCCAGTGACGACCAATGCTTTTACCATTGACCCAAACCATTCCCTTCCCCATACCAGGCATTCGGATGGAAACAGGATCTCTTCCCTCTGGGGTCGCAAAATTTGTCTGCAAAATGAACACAGAATCAACAAGAACTCGGAAGTGGGTGTTTGAGCATTGTTAGAAAGAAATTAGTTACACAACAATTTGATCCAACGAGCATTACCTTGTACCAGGAGAGAGCAGGTCCAGGTCCATTGACCTGCTTCCATTCTACTTGCTTTGATCCCTCCTCAGTGAAAACGCCAAGTTTCTCGCCGTCGAGACCAACCTGCAAATTGGCACCAATTTGGTTATGACATCTCATCTGTTGAATAGTGATTTTACTATGGCTATATGCCATGCCATTCCATGCCATCTTTCAAAGCAGTATGTCATTGACAGATTGATATATACCTGTTTGACCCCAACCGTTGAGAGTCAGATCAATTACTCCAGAGTTCAGACCAAGGATGGATATGGACTTGGGTCCAGCGAACCTGTGTTCCATGTATGCTCCACTGTCCTGTATATTTAATTTAACATTTGAAGCGGATATAACAATGTTACTCTCCCCCTTAAAACTTACGAAGTGCTGCAAATTTGGAAGAAGGAAAAAGTTGAGCCTCTTACGGGGAGTCCCACTATGCTAGCCAAGATAGCTATATGGTTAACTCCAACCTGGAAGCGCGCAGGTTTCTCGAATACAAAAGCTTTCTCCTCATGGGTACCATGATTGGAACCTTAAAACCATCAAAACAATTACCTAAATATTAACACCCAGCCTCTCACATCTTCCAATAGAATAGTGGAACTTTACCCTGAATCAATCTATATATTAGACCTACTTCCTTTATTCAAATTTCAGTGTGCTTACCAAGGTATTCTCCATTTACAAATGCAAGCAATGCATGGCCAAGACTCATAATGCGAAGAATGGGGGATATATCAGCCTTCTTTGGCAAGTCTTCTGGATCGAGCTCGATGCTGCAGTAAATGTATTTCAGAGAGTCTCAGGCAGCAGTTGCATAAAATACTCGATGTTAGGAAATTATATCATGGATAAAGAGAAAACTGAAAGAATTCAATCCTCAGCTGCTCACAAGTCGCAGGAAGATAAACTCACCTCGTGGTGAACCATGCATAGTCGGTGGTGTCTTTGAGCAAGCCGTAAAGCTCTGCAGGACGTTTGTTAATGGGTGGCAATTGCTGAGTAGTTGGAATGGTCTCAGAAAACACCTCCCACTTATGATGGTTTGCAGCCTTTGACTTCTTGAAGATCCTTAAATTATGTTGGGAAACAATCTGATTTTTTTTTTTTAAGAAAAAAAATTGTGGAGGCAATGCAAAACAGTTAATTATAAGGAGTAAGGACTTTAAAGCCCAAGAATGTGAGTTTTCTGCTTGTAATGTAAGGGATAAACTAGTTACTTTTTGAGTGTTGTAGACCACAGTCTTGCAATCAGGGAGGATGCTAATGGAACGTGGCGGCAAATGATAGTCAGAACCTCTGAAATTTATAGTTGCTTCCAACTGGGTGTTGTTGTTGGTGATAAAAGCAGCACATAGATCACTTCCAGGCTTCTCATAGACTGTAATCTGCATAATTTATAATAGCAGCTTAGCTTAATCTGTTTGTGACACTGGCACAGATTTTTTTTTTTTTTTTTTGGTAATTGGTTTGTGACACAGATTTCGTTCCTAACAACATCCCTCTTGTGGGAATGAGAATTTTGAGAAGGCTGTCTGAGATGCTTACCTCATGAAATCCGTTCAGCTTGTTGACACTGGGATCACCCCCAAGCAGAGCCCTTTTACATAGGCTCACGGCCCTGTGCACGTCCCTCAGGTGACTCCATTTTGGTTCTCTCTGCAGACCGAATTCATCAAGAGGAGCTTCATCGTAATAACGGGTTGTCGTGAAGGCAGAGGTTGTTCTACCGAAATTTGTTCCACCATGGTACTGCAAGAGTTTCAGATTGAGTTGAGTAAGAAAAACCATGCCCATCAATTACATCACTACGAAGTTTGGATGATAAGGCCTTTACCATGTAGTAGTTGACCAAAGACCCATTCTTAGAGAAGAAGCGGGCAACTGAGAAGGCAATATCTTCTGCAGATCTCTGGGATGGTGGATCTCCAAATGCTCTGTACCTGTAATTGCAGATTACCAACAAATGTGCTTAGCGCTTGCCGGAAGCCATACCGTGAGCCATGTCTAAGATTCGTGTGTCCTGCTATCTTTCCTCATTTTATGTGCAGCTAAGACTCATAAATTGTTCGATAACGAAAAGCAAGGACAAAGGAGTATACTTACTGAACAGTCCAGTTTTCAGTCCATATGGCAGGCTTGTATGGTTTGTTTGGGCCTGTGAAGGTATCACCACAGTGCCTTCCATTGCATGCATTGATCTGCCGAACGAAGTACGCATGGCAGGTCAGAGGTAATACACAATACCTCACTGAAAGAGAAGTTGTGCCTAAACAATTTCGTGAACTTACCACTGGATCAGGAGCATCCTTCTGCTTGCACATGATCCATGGAACTCCAATACCCATTGACACTGCCATTTTTGCTGCCCACTGGACATAATTAGTTCCCGACTCGTCATAAGCAAGTTGTACATGGTTGTACTCATTCTCAATCTGCAGTAAGTAAATTTTTGAGTTGTTTATGTATTGAGCACTGAGCAGAAATTAAATAGAATGATCGTGTAAAAAATCAGAACCTGTGCCAAGATGATGGGGCCTCCTTGGGAAGCAAAAAGCTTCTCATCTTTCATCTTTCCTATAACGGTTGATACGTAAGCTTTCATGTGCATCTGCATATTAGAAAGGATTTCATTAGTCTTAAATTATGCCTCAATTTCCTGCAGTTAGAAGCTCACAAGTTATATATGGAGAACAGAACACGGTTGATTACCTTAAAGGGTTCATTGTCAGACCGGAAGATGATGCCAGGGACCTCTCTTAGCCAATATGGAAGTCCACTGATATATTAACAATGTAGGAAGCAGAGTATTATGAGAGGAAGGTCAATAAAATAAAGGAGAGGAAGAGTAATACTAAGTAGACAGAAGTTAGTACAAGGATATTGGTTTTATGTGACTTTGTGCAGAAAAAATATTAATGTGATCCTGCACAGATTCAGAAATAGATTTAATTGTGCAAAAATCTGTTGTGATTTTTTGTGTGTTGTCTCTTGAACATATTTGAGATCATATACTTGAGAAGTTAATTAATCTACCGCATACCCGTGATTCCATTCAGCTTGGATGAAAGGCCCAACCCTGAGGGTTACATACATTCCTTTCTGTTGAATGAGCTTGATGAACCTTACCAAATCATAGTTTCCTTCGAAGTTGAACTGCACAATGGAACAAACCAAGTCACAGACCGGGACATTAACAAACCTTGAGCGACAGCCCATGACCAGGAATAATTAACCAGGGTTTGCAATGCAGTGCGGTTCCAGATAAATTAAGAGATAAATTCCTTGATTTTACCTTGCCTTTCTCTGGCTCATGAACGTTCCAAAACACGTAAGTTTGAATCACGTTCAAACCTCCGCGTCTTGCCTTATCAATAAGGTCTGGCCACATCTGAAACCCATTCACACACGTAGGGTTAGTTTGGATAAGTTCAAAAAAAAATTACTCTTTTATATATCTTATTTTATTAATTGTTTTTAAGAAAAAGTAATTTTATATTTTAATATAATATTTAAGAAGTATTTTTTAATAATAAAAAGACTTTTAAATTTATTTAGATAAAAAGAATAAAAATACTTTATTTATATCAAAATTACTGAAAAAATATCTAAATTTAAGATATGATAAGTTATGATATGTAACATATGATTAAATAGGCTAGCATAATAGAGACGGTGAAATTTTTATATATATCATGATAACAACATTATAAAAAACTAGACGTAAGGTAATAAAAATATATGTTTAATTGTGTAACCAAAGGCTTAATAACATGTTGTTAATGTTGTTTTATTACACTTTGTCTAAATGATATACTCATTTATATTAGAATTCGATTTAAGGTATTAGAGTATAATAGTTTAAAGTTGCGTTGCTTAAAATATAATTTATTCAATTTTCTAAAAAGATTTATGTGAATATAGTTTATAAGAAGAAAAAAGAGGTAATAAGAAATGTAATATTTAATAAAAATAAAGAATATTTTTGTTATGAAATTATATTAAAAATTATTTTTTTTTTTTACTTTGTTCAGACTTTTAACAAAAAAAAAAATTAAATTAATTTTTTTTTTACTAGCTGAGCTCTATTCTACGATCTGCAAATACTATAGAACATTATGTTAAAAGTTAAAACTCGGTGGAAATCATTACCTCTGGGGTGCTTCGTGTGTAATGGATGGAACCCGAGATTAGAAGTTCCCGTTTTCCCTTGATAATGAGGGACCTGCCGTCGTAAATCACAGCCTGCTTGCCCTGATCTCCGTCACCCTGGGCGCTGGCAATGGTCGATGAGGCTGTGATGGAAAGCAGGGTAATCAGAAGAACGCTGAGAGTTGGCGGCACCGCCATGTTCACCCTTCTTGCACGAGGAACCCGTGCTCCGGTTCGAGAGGGAAGCGACAAGGTTGGTTGTTGAAGTGAGACTCCAAAGGATATCCTCCTTCTTAGACGAAGGAGGTGCCCAGAAGCTGGTTCCGGAATTCCGTCAGCGACACTAATATAGGGGGAGGCAAACGTGCGTGTGAGGGCTCGGAGAAAAGATCGGTTCCCAACGTTGAATTTCTGTTAGGAATCATCGGTCGTGGTTTCTTCGTCGTAGGTGTCGCATGCACTCTGCTTGCGCTCTCCTTCTTTCACTCTGTGCTTCGTACGTATATAGCTTTCATGCTTTCCTTGTTGCCTACTATTTTTGGGCACGACAGGGGACAGCCTCAGCCTCACAGCTGGAACAAGGACGACCCAGAGGCCCGCGTGGGAATCGGAGGATCAAGTGTAATTTGGAAAAATTCTTATTATTTTGTGACAATTAATGATAACTATATTACCATTTTGTGGTCATTGTTTCCTTTAAAAAATTTTAATTTAAGCACACTACAATAATCCACAAAAATAATATAATTAGTATTAAATAGTAGGAAGAGAAATGTCTTGTTTGCTTAGCACTGAAAATCTCGCATGTAACTTAAATCTCTTGGGCTATGGTCATCATGGTCATTCTAGTTTGATTCAGCTTGATAACACAATACATATTTGTTAGCAACAAACAGTAGAAGTAAAATTGTATCAATTACAAAAATAATAATACATATACTAACTTAATTATCAAAACTTAATACATAATCTATTTTCTAGCTCTTACATTATCAAAAAATAATTACTTACGATTTAATTTTTTTAATATTTTATAAATTATCAATGTCAACTTAATGAATAATTATAAAAGCTAAAGTTTTTTTTATTTTTTCAATTATTTGTAATTTATAATTTTTTAATATAATAATTCAATTATTGACACTGAAGTCTGAATTGAGCTAATATATTAATAATTTATGTAACATATGAATTTATTTAATTTGGTATACAATCTAGTCCAAATTGAAGTAAAATTATCTACCAAAAATTAAAAAAAAATAAAACTGTATCAATTACAAAAATTATATATATATATTATACCAAAGAAACAATAATAATAATATACATATCAACTTATCAAAACTTAATTCATAATCTAATATCTAACTCTTGCAATATCAAAAACTAATTACTTACGATTTTTTTAAATTTCTTTTAATATATTATAAATTATCGATGTCAATTATGATTTTTTTATAATAAACTTAGAGAATAATTATAAAAGTTAAGTGTTTTTTTCTTTTTTTTTCAATTATTTATAAAGAATAATTAAATGATTGACACTAATTAAGCTAATATATATATATATAAAATTTATATAACATATGAATTTTTTAATTTGGGTATACAAAATAACCCTAAATTGAGGGGAAAAAAAAGAACATTTCAATTGTTTGACTTTGACGCACTCTTCCCTCCAAAATATTCTTTCTTTCCACAATCAAAATCAATGCTCAGTAACGTATAAGATATTAGTGTAGTAAAAATGAGTTACATTTTAAGCATAAGAACTATGGTCTGATTCTTAAAAGTCACATATCGTGAAGAGAGTCATACCATTAGTATTTTCGTCTAGAAAAATTATAGACTTATAAGATAATTTAAATGAGTCAAACCAATGAAGATATCGATGGTTGACAAAAAAAAAAAATAAGTGAGAATCGAGAACTAACACTTTTGTAGTTTTAAAGATCAAATTTTTATGACACCCCACCAGAACCGAAACCCTCACTTATTTTTTTTATTCCGTTTTAAATTTTCAATCCCCCTTACACGACACGGCCACTATGTCAAACCAGCAAGACAACCTCGATCTTCTCCTTTCCCTTCAGGATAGGGTTACGTAAGCAAAGGATCGTTTGCCCTTAATGTTGTTAGGTGAAGTTCGATATGGAAATGTTGATTTAGAGCTGATCTGATCGTGTGGTGGCATTCTGTATTAAGTTAAAATCCTCGCACATCTGCATCCAAGGTATGCCAAGATAAATAACTTTTTTCCTTGAGCATATATATGCAAATTATGAACTATATGCTGCATTCCTCCTTTTTACTTGGGACCGAAACTTGTAATGTTCCAGAGTGTCTTGTTACTTGATTTGTAATGCAGCTGTAGTATTCTAGAGTGTTCATGCTGTCAAAAGACCATTCATTCTTGTATTGATTAAATTGCTGAAACTTATTGTTCCATATATGCCGGCAATAAGTCACCTCAATCTTCGCTTAGTGCCAACCCTTAATATCAATATATGATATATGTGATCTCTAGAAAAAAAAAAAAAAAAAACACTCCAGAAGAAGAGCATTAAAGAAAGTTTGCATTTTCTTATGGTTTCATCTATACGTGTTTGGTAGGATGTGAAGATGAACGGCCAGAACACGGTGGAATCTAGAGGTTAGAAGGTTGGAAGACCTTTATCCATGCACATGGGTTGGTATTGAGTAATGCTATATATTATTAGAGACACAAAATTCCAGACCTCCTCTTGTACAGATATGCTAGATAACTTGTGGATATTTTCTAAGTGAGTGTAAGGTGAGTAACTCAAGCTATTTCTAAAGTTTAAATGAGAAATTTTTTGGTAGATATTATCTATTTTAAATATTTTATTTAACAGTTAATATATGCTATCAATTTTTTAAAGTGTTTGTAATATAACTATCAAGTTTTGTACATGTTCATTATTAAATGGAATGGATATGCCTACTTAAAAATTTTTTTAATTTAAGTGAAGTTTAGTTCATATTTAAAAATTTAAAGATAAACACAATCAATTTCCAATCAATTTTTTTTTAATGTAGCTTTTTCTTTGCAGGTTTAGAAAGAAATAAATCTTTGTCCTATTATCCCTATCCTAATATTTATTAGGTATCAAAATAACTACATAAAAGAAGAAAGAAATTGCTAAGTAATTGTCTTTTTCTTTTGGTTATATTGAAAGTGTAAGTTTTTGGCTATAAAAGGAGATAAGTAATCTCATAAAGGATTGAATTTTTAATATCATTGTACCTTAATTTTAAAGACACACACCCGTACGAATTAAATTATAAGCTCGTTGTCGAATAATTGTCTTTTTTGTCATAATCTTCTTTTCATTCTTTCTCTTTTTTTTTTTTAACCAAACTGCACTTATCTTATGAGGCTAATAGTGTTTATACCTGCCCATGTTCCTAGGATGCTTTCTTTTGTTGAGCAACCATGCCTGTTAACAGATTGACTATGTTTAAGGGAGTTTAGTGAAGACGTGACAAGTGACAGGATGGTGATAGGGAAACACGGAAATTTTGTGTAAGGGTTGTGCAAAATTAAAGTAAGAATTCAGTTTAATTATTATTTAATGACTTATAAAGAAGAATGTGAGGAGTCTGAAAAATTTTATATATTTTTTTCGTTGTGCTGTTTGTACAAATAACATTACTTTGAAACATTAAAAGAATAACCTATATTGGTGATTGCTTGAAATCAGGTTCTGTGGACCATTGATTCACATAGGTTTAGGTATGACTATTGTGATACATTGCTTTTTTTTTTTTTTTTACATAAATTCAGTTTAAAAATTCCAAGAGATACCAATATTGTGTTTTTTTTTTCTTTTTTTAATGCCGTTGACGTTATTTATTTTTGTAATTTGTTAATCAGATTGTCTCTTCATTCGCTTGTTTGTTGGGCCTAATCTTTGAACAGGGATGATAGTTCCTCTGCTATTCAGTGGCAGATGGACCTGAAAGCAACCACCTTTCTACCCCCCAGTAGACTTCGTATTCGTTGATGTTTTGAGATCCTCCAATTAATTTGATCTGGTGGGGGGTTCCACAAGCCACTCAACAACCATATACTATTTTGTTCTGGCCATGACACTCAACATCCATTAATTTCATGCAATTTTATGGAAAATGAAATTTACAAGCTTAAAGTGCAAGGTGTAAGCAAATGGTTTAGATGGGTCTAATTAACATTTAAACTCACAGAACAGACCACTGCATCGAAAGAATATGCCGGCTTAATCATGTACCCTTCTTTGTCATTCACTAGCACCTTCCCCGGTTTAATTACACTCTAAAAGCCAAGAATGTCCACACCCAACAATGGAATTTCTGTATCATGGCTTCCTAATGAAGGAAAAGCGTGGTCCATTCTCTTTGCAGTTGGGAATTGTGGCGTAATTGCAATGGTTATGGGAGGTATTGCTTTCTTTTACATCATTCTCATTATTGTCACCATCCTCCATGTGGGTTTCATGGTAGTTGCGTTGTCCATCCCCATCCTCTTCCTCCCTTTCACACCTAATGTGGACCTTTCTAAGCTCTAGATGTGAGACCCTGAAGTGACCTGAAGTGAAGTCTGAACCTTTCTTGTATCTGCAAATGCCTTATATGTAATTGAGCATTGAATGCAGGCATAACTCAGGTGGAAGTGAATATTATGCTAACCAACATAGAGAACTCCAAAATTTGTAGTTTATTTGCTCGATAACTACTGATTATGTCCCTTAGTGCTATTAGATAGCTCTAATCAAATGGCCTAGATTCCAACTTATTAATTAATAATAATCTTCTGGCATTTTAATTTGTTCAACATTTCTCCTCTTGTATGATAGCAGTTGCTAAGCTCTTCCAAGTGGTGGACGGCAACATGCGTTGACTTGACCTAGGTTGCATTTTATCCTTGAAACAGAGGACTTGAGAGGAAGAAACAAAACAGGGACAAAAAAACCAATATGCTGCAGTTATACAAAAATCAAAGAGCAAAAGATAGGGTTTCTTTCACTTTGTCAGAAGTTTATGACAATTGCTTTAATATTGTATGGTAGAACCATGATTCCTTTCTTTTTAGCGTAATGGTTATAGTTTTTTATCAAGTTGCGATTGGCTAAGCACTGCAATCAATCACTTGCGAGTGAATCATGATTCTTTTTAACTTGCAATAAATTACTTATTTAATTGATAGTGTACCTTACTATCATTAGCAATGTGATACTCCTAGAGGTTGCCTCCTTACGGATCCTACACACCTTACATACCAAATTATTAAGTACATTGAAATTGAGTTTAGAGTTTTTATTTAAATTTTTATCCACTCCAGTTATATTATCTTAATAAGTTGTTAAATCTTTATTAATTGTAGTTATATTTGGTAGATTTCCAAATATTTATTTTAAAACCTAACTAACAATAAAGATTTGAGAATTTATCAAGAGCATCCAAAACAAAAAAAAAAGTAGCATAAACCTCCATGTTTATAAAATTAAAATGCAAGGAAGCTACCGGTGACATTAGTAAATATTCAAACCTTTGATATTACGTATAAGATTTGTGTAGAGTGCAACCAATCACTTTTAGCTAAGCTTAATTGATTCAATATAGTTAAAACCCAATATTTTAAAGCAAGAATTCGCCTAGTGACATTTATACAATTATACTACACATACTAGCCCCGACAGTCTTGTTCTTTTATGTAGCAAATTCTTTCTCCTCTTTTAATGAGAGATTCTTAATAAGTGTATCACACTCAATAATTGAAAATTTTAAAATTAATCTTATCTAGATTTAATTTTACTCTATCAGAAAGTTATTAGAGTAGACTAATAGTAAATAGTTTGAATAGTTTACATCGATATTATATTTACATTTCTCCATTTATAAAAATAGTAACATCTTAATGTCATAATGAAATTAAAAAACAAACTTTTTTTTTTGTCTATTATATAGGAGGCTTTTATAGATAGAGTGAAAAAAAAAAGAATTAACATGTATTGAACGTTAAATGCATGAGAGGATGTCCTCTACATTATTGGCTCGTTGGCAAAGATAAAGTCTTTTTGTCTTATATATATGGGCAAGAGGGTGAAAGTGAGAGGAGTTGGTGGAAGTGGAAAAATTACCTAAAGGTTAAAAATTAGTAGAACCAACTAACAAGATTGGTTTAATTGAAAAGATTGATAAGCTTTACTTGTAAGATTTAAATTTAATTTATACTCTCAACAACTTAAATTGATAAATAATTTATAAATACTATTATAAATTCTTGTTATGACATATTCTAGGAAGTATGGTCCTCTTTCATAAAGTTTGCAATTCAAAAAAAAAAAGTTGAACAAGGAGCTAAAAAAAAATTGTTGAATAAGCAGCTCAGATTGTGGCATCAATGTATCACGAACTATAGCTGGCAAGAGCTGGATGTACAGGCAGGCCCAGCCCCGGACCCCAGTGCCCAAAATTCAATTTTTCCCCTCTCTCTCTTAACACACCCCAGATATACGGTACAGCTACACACCCTTTTCCTTCCTTCTTGTCCTCTCTTTTTCATTTCAGCCTCTCCTTCTTCTTCATGATGCCAAGCTTTAAGCTTACAACTTGAACAGCACCACTGCGTTGTGAATCATTAGGGTTTATCTCCAAGTTGAAGGAAGAGAATTCTAGTGGGTTCCAAAGAAGTGAACGCCAATGAGTGCTTCCAGGTTCATAAAGTGTGTCACTGTAGGTGACGGAGCCGTCGGCAAGACTTGTATGCTTATCTCCTACACCAGCAACACTTTCCCTACGGTGAGTGCTTCTGTTTGTTCTCTAAGAAAATGGTCCTAGGCACAGAGAAAGGTTGACATTCTGAGTTGCTGGGTTTTGAGGTTATGAGAAAATATGGATTGGGGATGCAAGTGAGCTTCTTTTTCTTCGAAGGAAAAAAGATGGGTTTGCTTGTAAATTTTTTTTTTATTTCATTTCTTTTTCACGTTTTCTTTTTTTTGCGGTGTTTTCTTGGTTCTGTTGTCTTGTCTGAACTTTTTATTCAAAGTTGCTAATGATAAGCCTTCTTTAAAATAAGGAAAATTTTGGGTCTTTTCCATCAAATGATCTTCACATACCCGTCCTAAAGACGACCGTCAAATTGGACCTGTGTGTAATTTGCTGGGTGGAAAGAGGAAAAAGGAAATATGTTGATAGAATCTTTAATGTTGACTTCGATTCTTAGATGGTACCTTTCTATTTGATATGACTCTACGTAGGTACAACAATTCCTCTAAGTAAGAGTCTTTTCTGAAATTGCTATCTTAGGATGAGTGTTCTCCAGTCCACAGACACCGTGGTCTGTAATACGGAAAGATTCTTGCTTCGAAGTTTAGAACTGAAGGCCATGTTATTGTTGCAATTTAGGAAATTGGGTTATGATTTATGACCTTAGGACTTCGATCCTTCTTGTTTTTGGATTGATGCAATAATCTTGAAAACAATTTGCGTTGTGCTGTTTGACTCACAATTGACTGACAGATGGGGATCACTTTGGGATGTAGTAATTGTGACATCCTTTGTTTCTTTGTGATTCATTGGCAACAGGACTATGTGCCAACTGTCTTTGACAATTTCAGTGCAAATGTAGTTGTGGATGGGAACACTGTGAATCTGGGGTTGTGGGATACTGCTGGTAAGTTTAGTTTTCTGATTATATCTCATTATTCTTGTATTTTAGGAGTGTCTTGTCATTGTTTTGATGTTTTCAAGTTATGGAACAGGCCAAGAAGATTACAATAGATTAAGACCTTTAAGCTATCGTGGGGCAGATGTATTCCTACTTGCATTCTCTCTCATAAGCAAGGCCAGCTATGAAAATGTTGCCAAGAAGGTAAGCTTGGTATTATTCTTTTTATTTTTGTTTTGTCCATCTCTACTCTGGACTCAAGATTTTTTTTTTCTTTTCCAGTGGATTCCTGAGTTGAGGCATTATGCTCCTGGTGTTCCAATCATTCTAGTTGGAACAAAACTTGGTTAGATTCTTGTTCCTTCATTACCTTTAATTGCATGAAATCTATGTGCAACTAAAAGTATGCCCCTGCATAATGTAGCAGTCCTCGTTTTTCGTATACAATTCTTACCTAGGATTGCCTGGATCATGCTCTATTAATGAGTGATGACTCAATTATTAATTTGATTTTCAGGTATTCATGAGATAAATAGTATGTATATAAGTCTTCTTTGAAGCCAACTGTTAATTTTCTCTCTTAGCATATTTTTTATGGCCTACCAATTCAGCATCCAAAGAGCAGAATATAGCTGAGAAAATGATGTAGTCAGGATCACCTACAATGTGGAATTTTGGATTCAAATTATGGGAAATAAGGTGGTAATTTGCTAGAAAAGGAACAGGCTGATGACAAGCTTAAATAAAAACTGACATTATGTGATCCCTATACAGAAAAAGATTAAATATAAATATAATTATTGGAGAAAAATTCTTAGTGGTTTGGCATGGCTGAACCTGAATTTGGCTACTACTTGCTATCATTTTATCCCATTCATATTTTTTTTATCGCATTTTTATTGCATAATGGTTTTTATTGGGTATTTTCCTTATGTTGCTTTTAGAGTTTGGAATCCTCTTCAACTCTATAATTTCGAGAAAGTTTATAGTTTCTACCCATTATGCCCTACTCAAACTATGTTTACACTGTCAATGTGCTCCTTTCTTGGCAGATAAATTTCAGCATAATAGTAGTTCCATGCTATTGTGAAGTTTCATTGTACAATGCTGATTCCAATTGCATCTTTTACTCACGTTATGTATCTATCATTGTTTTAAAGTGGGGGAAGTTAATTATTTTTTGGACCAATCTAATTATTTTGTCTTCACCGATATTCTAGAATTTGAAGCCACTGCAGTTATATCTTGCCCTTGATAGCTTCTTATTCAGTAGAGATTGAGAGAAAGTGGTTCCTCCTTTTCTTCCAAGCTTACGTCATTCATGACTTTAATCGATAATTGATAACAGATGATTTCATGGAATTATCTTCTTAAGTTTTCGTCTAAAACATTGAAGTGACTTGATTATCTTTCATCTTTGTTTTATTTTTACCTCCTGTAAAACTAAAGGCATGTGTAGTGGCTGTTTTACAAAGCTTGAGAATTCTGGACTTATAAAGTGTCTTATGAAGTTTAAGATGACTGGAGTGTAATTGCTTTGTACATGAGTAATTAATTCCCTTGGTGGAGGCTAGTGCTTGACATAAGTCCTTGGCTTCATGATTCATCAGAATTTTTATTTCTAGTAGTCTATAACAAAAATATAGTTTATGTTATGAAAATTTTCTGTTGTTAGTTTTCCCATGGTTGCTTTTGGAATGTGTTTATTCCTACTCCTATATATTGTGTTAATTGTATGCATTTGATGGTTCCATTATAAAGCTGTCATAGTTAGTTTGCTTGGGCATTTCGTGACAACTAAATCTGTGTCTTGTAGATCTTCGGGATGATAACCAGTTCTTTCAAGACCACCCTGGTGCAATGCCCATCACCACAGCGCAGGTATTTGCTAGTTGCTTCCGTTATTTGTAGAATTAATTGTTTTTCTTTGTTTCTATTCTATTTCATTGTTTTGTCTTTTAGCCTTTGTTTGTTGTTCATAATTAGGACATCAACTTACTTTATAAGTTAGTGGTCTGATTTTCTTTCTTTTCTGAAGGGTGAGGAACTTAGAAAACTCATTGGTGCTCCAGTTTACACTGAATGTAGTTCAAAAACACAGCAGGTACATATATGTTCTTTGTATCTTTAAAAGTTCTGGAGGTTAAAGAATATCGTGAGTCGTGACCTTATTGATATTAACCTTTGAATACAGAATGTGAAGGCTGTTTTTGATGCGGCTATCAAAGTAGTTCTCCAGCCCCCAAAGCAGAAGAAAAAGAAGAGAAAGGGGCAAAAGGCCTGTTCCATTTTGTGATCTTCAGTTCTTCGTATTGTAGTTCATGGAGGATGACATGACTGTAGCCATTTCCTGGTAGTCTTCACCATTCCATATCTTATACTATTTCCGACCTAGAGGAAGCAATTGCTCTGATGAGTCCAACTGACCACATTAAGGTTCGCTCATGAGCATCAAGTTTTTGTCTCTGGCTGTAGGATCCGTACCGTCATAATTTCCGCTACTCGTGTTTCTCTGGGCTTTTTACCTGTTGTATTGACTATTAAATGACCATTTCCAACTGTGGACACGGGATCTATTCATGTTGTCATCTAATTTAAGTGCTTGCTTATGTGGCTTTGGATGTGAACTAATATGTAATTATGTTAGCTGCTTAGCAGACTGAATATAGTTGGTTTGACTAAGGGTTCATTGTTTCATTTGTTCGCTAGTTTTTCAAGTGACTATGGTGTTCTAAGTTCTAACTTCTAACCCAAAGTTCGGTTGACTTGTGCACTTGACAGAAACCTGTGTGATATAAAGGTGTTAACTTTGAAAACCTTAAACTTGGACCATATGTTATGGGAATTGCGGCCTGAGGTGAGTAAAACCGAATTTTAAAATGGAAAATCTGCTATTATGTAACGAAAAGAATACTAAGGAGCTGTCTACAACTTTGTGCCTGCACGAGAATATACTTTATTCTGAAGGATTCACAAAGTAAAACTGAATTCATCCGCCACTCCTTATAACTTTGTCAGATACTCAAATGAGTGGATTGTAGTCCGTGAGCTAGGTATGGTGTATGGATATCTTTTCTTCTTTGTGGACGTGGGTTGGCTGTGATTAGGCGTCCAATAACTTATTATCTGGCTTCTGGCAGCACTTGTTTTGGCATCGGTACATTTCACTTGGCGAGTTGTGTACCCCAAGGCAAAAAGGAAGAAAGGGAAATGTTTGGAAAGTCAATAGATGTTTGACATTTAAGAGCTGGTTTAATGAGAAGTAGTTAATCAAGTAATATAACTGATGATTCATCAGTCGTTAATCATAAATGCATTTTAGGTCCAATATTTTCATTATTTTGGCTCGGCTTAACTTTGATATAATCCTCCTAATAAAGAATCTTGTGGTGTGGACCGATCCTCCATCTCTGATCCTATGGATAATCACAAAGAAAGTGGCTTTGAAAACACAGCAGTTGTAAAATGACAGAAGGAAGGCCCTTATTAATTATATCTCAGTTGAAAGCTGCAGCAGACAAAGTTTGAGCAACCTAAAATACAAAGTAATATGGCAAACATCTTTCACATTCCCATTTCTAAAAGATGATTGATTCTTATCTTCCCTTTCTTGAGGAATATATACTGTGCCCACTTTCATCGGTCAAAAACGACAAATGGAGATTCCGTTCAATCTCTTCCCCAAGGCCACCTATTTCCTCCCAATTAAATATGGCTGCAACCTGTTTTCTGGCTTACTGCATTGTATTGCTTGTAGTGCTCTTATTTGGCTTTCCATCCTTCCCCAGCCTGATTTCCTCTTATACGATTCTAGAATCACGTGAATGGCGTCCAAGAGAATATTGAAGGAGCTCAAGGACTTGCAGAGAGACCCACCAACTTCATGCAGTGCAGGTAAAGGTTGAATGAAACTTAAATTGGGTTACTTTATCTGGTAATAGCTGTAACAATACTGCAGTGTAGTGTGATATGGTTGTTATGGTGGATTTCAGGCCCTGTGGGTGAGGATATGCTCCATTGGCAAGCAACCATCATTGGTCCCAATGACAGTCCCTATGCTGGTGGCGTTTTCCTTGTGATTATCCATTTCCCTCCTGACTATCCCTTCAAACCTCCCAAGGTATAGACCAAAAACTTATACTACGTTCTGATTAATTTCAGCTACACCTTCGTTTACGAGTGACTCTGGATAAGCAGAAAGTCTCTTCCTTTTGCTATCTTTGAAGCTTGAATATCTGTTTTTCTAGAGCTTTTTTTTTTGTCTTGTTTCACATGGTTCATCACCTAACAAAAGCATTTTTGTCTTCGATTTTTATTTGTCACAATTGTTAATTTATAGTAAAGCGCTGAATCTGATTGATGGCTGGTCTTAAAAACTACTTTGCAGGTTGTTTTCAGGACCAAGGTATTCCATCCCAACATAAACAGTAATGGCAATATTTGCTTGGACATACTCAAAGAACAATGGAGTCCTGCTCTCACCATATCCAAGGTCATGTTTTGGTCCCTTGCTCATTGATGCCATTAGTTTCTTTCTGTTTTATATAAGTACTGATTGTTGAAAATCATGATGCAGGTGCTGCTCTCTATATGTTCGCTGCTAACGGATCCAAATCCTGACGACCCGCTGGTGCCTGAAATTGCTCATATGTGCAAGACCGACAAAGTCAAGTATGAGTCCATTGCTAGAAGCTGGACCCAGAAGTATGCCATGGGCTAAGAATCTCTGCCCTCTTGCCTCCTCGTCCTCCAATACTTTCGAAATTGTCTTTTTGCTCTTCAATCCTGCCCTCTTAAAGTAGTATATATGGAATTGGCCTTGAAGTTAAGCCATTACTGAAAAACTTGCATATGAGAATTGTTCTCAAAGGATTAACCTTTGTAATTGGAGCATGCTCTCTATGAATAATGCTACTCCCATTTTGAGCTTTTCATATATTCAGCACATGAAAAAACTACCAAGACTGCTAAATCAGTGTGTACTCTCTTGGGAAAAGAAATAAGGTTTTTATGCGCTGAGGGTAATCACTGACTGCTTTAAGCATAATTACCTCGAAGATCTTTTGCAATTGCAATAATTGCAATTGTTTTTCACAAAATCCACTTGCTAGACCATGGTAAGATTTGAAATTGAACTTCTTTTCTGGTATGGACCCCCCATACTGAATTCAAGTTTTAATAGATATCCAAATAATCCAATCATAACAAGATCATGTTATTGGTGGTCCAAAACAGTAAAACTATACTTCTCAAGCTTGTTCCGACAAGGCTCTAGGCCCTTTAATTGCAACGTTTTGTTGAAATTATGGTTCACTAATCTGAATCATATGATCTGCGGCCAAAAAGGGATCATATCTACATATTTTCACTTGGACTTTTGTTTAAATTGAGGGGGGGGGGGAGGGTAAATAGTGAATGAAACTTTAATGTCGTGAACTGAGTTTTATACATTACATTATGGGGTAATGAAACTTGTCATCCACTTGTTGATCACTATTGAGTACAGTGATTTAAGTATTATACAAATCATATAATGTAAAATAGCACACTCTATAAGTAATTACTCCGCAAATATGTAACCATCAATACTGACATCGGCTTTTGTTAAAAATATGCATATATGAACCCAAACATTACAGCTAGTCTTGATTTTCTCTAGTTTTTTTTAGAACGATTCATTTGACTTGAAACAAGGTATGATGATTTTGTCACTATCGATTTTAGCAAATTGTCAAGAAGCATATTAAGTCACGCTGCTTTCCCAAAATTTTTAGTATGTTCAAGCACCGACCCGATCACAGTGATTAGATTTCTTCATCATATAATACTCGCAAAGGAAAAAAAAAAGTTGCGATTATTGCAGAATACGATTAAATATTCCGATAGATATATTATACTCCAACTCCCATTTTTATAATTGCAAAATGCAATATGGGCAACTTTGCGAGCAGCCGTCACCACACAAATACATAGAATTCAAAGTTGGTGATGCCATTTCAAGCTAATTACGTCAAGCCAAGCTACGTGGAGTGTCATAATCACAGTAACTAAATTAAACAGAATGCTTATGGTGGCGTTATTGCAGAAAGATTAGGGCATGCCCCATCAATATTCTTCAAGCAAATAAATCTTTTACTTGGTTCCAAAGTTGCAGTTGAGTAGGCCATAGTACCTTTTTTTTTTTTTTTGCTATTGCAGATTCACAGTTTACAAAAGCCTGTGGGTAACCCTTACGATCGTCAGACCTGAACTGCCTTAGAAATTTTTTTTTTTTCTTCTTTGTTTCCTTCTTTTTTTAAAAAAAATTAAGGAAAGAAAATGAAAAAAAAAAGGAACGCCATAATTTGAAAAATTCTAGTTCCACAAGTTAAGGGAAAAAAAAATTCTTAACCTTTGTTTAGTATGCATTTTTTGAATAGAAAGTAAAGGAAAATGATTAAGAATTGAATTTATTCCTTATTTAGTATCAATTTAAGAGTGAAAATGAAGAGATTTAAAGTGATTAACTTTTTATGAACTTCACATTTTTACATTCTCTCTTATCTAAAGAATTGAAAGAAAAAAGAAAGTTTTAAAATTTTATTTTTTCATTTTATCCATTCTAAAATTAAATAATATTATGAGTTATGAAAAGTAATAAAATAATTTAATATTTATTCATAAGTATTTCTATTCTTTTTCTTAATAGAATCGAACAAAGAAAAGAAGCCTTCATCTGCTTTTTCCTTTCTTTTTTTTTATTATATCATTTCTTTTTCTTTTCCCGGTACCAAAGAAAGCATTCATCTATATGGTTGGATATATGCATAGTAGTGGACTGTATAGAGTGATCTAATGACAGAGAGGAACATGAAGTAAAATCAGAAGAAAAGAAAAGAATATTGAGGATTTGATTTTAAGACGAGGAGGGAGGGCCTGATCTTATCCTAAGAATCATGTTTCGTCCACTAATAATCACTTTGGTTGGTCATGCGTCTATTAGAATCATTCCTTTGATATAGTATTATATTTTTAGATGATTTTGTAATGGTTTTCATTCAGATTCTATACGTTTTACCAAAAGAAAAATTCATTCCCATTGACTTTAGAAATTAGAATCGTTTGGCCTTCCTAGCTAACATCCTTGTAAAACTTTCGCGGACAGTTGTGACTTGCAGCTTTTACTAAGGTCCACCGCGTATGCTATGTATAACCTTCTTAATTTCTTTTTTTACAAAGATTTAGTGATTCAAAGTCATTGTATTTGACACTTGGTGTGGAAGCTTTTCTTTGGCAAAGTCTTAGACAAATCGAAAGGGAAAAAAAAAAGTGAAAATCCAAATACAAAAACCAAACCATACGTCCATGCCACTCCATTTTCTGTTGTACCTAACATCAGATAAGATAGAAGAAGATTATCATTCTCATTTCTCACCGAAGAACGACAAGGCCCGACAAGACAACGTAACATTTAGACTTTGAATTTGTGGGACCTATAAACGAATCAAATTTCTAACGTGTTTAGCTTTGATTTCATTGCCAATTTCAATTTTTAGTCAAGTAACTAATAAAATAAAGTAACAATTTCATTTATCACACAGGCTCCCTTCAACTGTTGGATGCTAAAGGAACAATGTTCAAGTAGGGAAACTTCTGGTCATTTTGGTTCTGTGACCAAATACACATGAAAAGGAAACAGTATACAAATTTTCAATGAAAGATATGCTCTCCAAGAAACCTGACGTGTGAAACTATTCAAGCTTTATCATCAACAAATTTTCCATAATTTTGGGTAAATATGCATACATGATCATGATAATCACAAACAGATGGAGCCATATTTTTTTTTCTTGAGAATCTTATAATTTTGATATGGATGATCTGTTTTTAATAAAATTAGAAAATTAATTCAGACACGTGTAAAACTAACTCAAGCACAAATTAATCACACTTAGAAATATCATACAACGCACATCATACTAATGTAAGCATGATATGAGAGTTGAGAATATGTTTGTTAGGCATTGAATATTTCGCATTATTGTAATATAATTATTGTGAAGTACGTGTTTATAATTATTCTGTTGAAGATATTTTGTTTGTAAATTAGCAAGTTGATCAGAAGCCGCCGTAAACTAGTCGTTGTTTGTGGATTCCAAAAAAATAAAAAATAAATAAATAGATAAAAGGATATTATAATCTAGACTAGAAGCACGACTATATGGACAAACATTTATTTGTGTTGATCCCACTTCGAGAATATTTCTCGATTCTGAATTATCAATAAGCAAGTGTTCACGAAGCATGTGCTTTAGTACGTGTTTAAATAAATTTATTTTATAATTAAAATAATTTATAATTAAAATTTTATTAAAAGAATTTTAAAAAAAAGTAATTTTTTCTTTAAAAATAAACTTTTTTAAACATGAGTTTATATATATTGGCAATTTATTTTTATCTTAAAAATTTTCAAGATAATTAATAATTGTTTTTCTTAAAATATCAGTTACTTATGGATTTACATGCACTAAGTGTATTTTCAAGATTTAAGAGTATTAAAAGAGGTGTTATTTTTTTTCATAATGATAACATTAATATTTAAATTATAACCTCCTACATACCACTCAAACTTTTTGTTACTAATGCACTTCTAATAACTTAAAGTACTCATATTTTGCTAAATTAAGTTGGAGTTGAATTTATTTTATATATGGAGTTGATTTTCTTTTTTTTCGGTACATGGGAGTTAAAAAATTTTAAAAAATATTTTTGGACGAAAACACTACACTATTATTTGATAGTTTGAGATATGATGGACTTAAAAGAGAGAATCATTGTGTCATGGAATTTTCTATACATTAATAGATTAATATAAATATATTTTTTATTTTATACTAACAAGATATATTTCTTATTTTTTTTACACATATAAATTTGGATAGGCTAAAATTTTGTTAACAGGTGGAGCTCGGGTCCTAAAGATGGAATTACTTGTAAAATAATTTTATTTTTTATTGACTTAGTTGATACAATTTGTATTAATTAAGTTAATAAGCAATATGTTATATAAATTATTTCTATACATCAGAAAAATTCTTTCACAGAAGAAAAAAATCCAAATATCCCGGTGTGGTTTCATCCCAATCCCACGCCAATGTCGCATCAGCAAAAAGCTTGAGTGAAAAATATTATTAATAATGGCAGTCAAGACCCAAGACACACGTATAAATAAGAAAAATTATTTTATTTATTTTTAGTTTTTTAAAAATTAACATAAAAAATAGATATTTGAATCGAGTCTGACTGAGCCTTGAGGTTAAATTTCTTTTTTATTTAATATTTAAAAAAAGAAAAAAATTTAATTGTAATTGTAACTTTGTTGTAAGTAGGGCACAGTGGAAGCAGTGGGGTCCAGCCGCCAGTTTGTGAACCCGTAATAGCCGGTGAAAAAACTAGCGTCCCCTTTCATCGGTCCCCGTAACACGACCGGATATCATGGGTTTCCCGCGAAAACGTCCGGTTTCTTTGAAGCACTAAAACAACTCTCTTCTCTTTGTCCGTACTCTTCTCTCATGTGCACTACAATTTTTTGTCCCTCACTTTTCGCGGCAATTCTTTTCTTTGCCGACACTTTTCCATGATCCTCAGCCTCGCCATGTTTTTCATACTTTTTTTCTTTCTTCCAATTTTACAACTACAAAAGTCTTTTTGTTTGCATCTTTTTTTTTTATTCTAGACCAGAAATATGTATCTGTATTCTTCTTCCAATATTAACTCAATTTCTGAGACTGATGAACCGTGTTCAGAAAATTAGTTGCAGTAGGTAGGCTGATGCAATTTGGCGGTAATTTCTTTTATAAGCCATGTTGTGCTCAAACCCTGGCTGCTTACAACACACAGGTGCACATTTCATTGTCTTCTCTTGTTTATCGTTTTGCTTTATTCAACATTTTTGAATACCATCTTTTTTTAATGAGAATTTAATATTGAAGTTGTCGTGGGGTTTCCCTTTCTTTTCATCCAATGGGTCATGAAATTTTTAAAGGGTTTTTTTTTTTCTTTTTTTCTCTGACCATGGAATTTTTTAATGGGACTCTGTTAATGGGTGCTGCTATTTATATTCAAAAATGGTATTTCCAGGTGTAACTAGGACTGGCGGCATTAGATTCAAGTTTTAACCATGGTGGCTCTGTTTTGCAGAAAATGAGATGGTTCATTCAAGAACTGGGAAGATTGTCAACCAACATATATTTGCAGGAGTTCTTCTGCAAATTCAAGGGGGAATTGATTCCATAGCTGCTTTGGGATTGGACCGGTGATTGATATAGGGAGCAAAACGCAATGAAAGTTGAGAAGAGGTATGTTTTGGTGGGGATTAGAATCGATAGCTATAGCAGACAGCTCCTCAACTGGGCTCTTGTAAAAGTTGCTGAACCTGGGGATTGTGTTATTGCAGCCCATGTAGTTAAAAGTCCAGGTAACCAAGTTCAAAACTCTTACCCATGTTAGCGTGTGTACTTTTTTCTGAAACGTACAAATTTTTCTGCTCCTTGTCCTTGTAAAAAGTTTTACTTTAATGCAGATTATGTTTCCAAAAACAAGACCCTAGTAGATGGTTATTTAGAGGTTTATGAAGGCCTATGTGATGTCAAGAAGGTACACAAACATTACCACAAGTACACCCAATTGTTTTTTTCATTCATTGGATTGGTAAATGTCACTGATTTTATGGATGTGGCCTAATTGGATTTCAGGTAGGTCTCACTGGTCAGATCTTTACAGGAAACTCCATTCGAAACATTCTTGTCAGAGAAGCAAAAAACTTGGCTGCTTTGGCTCTAGTTGTAGGGTATGTGGAGCTTGTATTTCACAAGTTTTGTTGTAGGTTTAGTTTATTTTTCCTTTTCTGATTAGTCTAAAACAGATATCATTTTCAGGGGTCGAGCTGCCACGGCTAAATATTGCGCCAAACGATTGCCACCCACCACCAATGTTCTAGCCATACAAGGTGCAAGAATTGTCTTCGGGAGGTGCACCAATAAACAACTACCAGGTTTGTTATCTGTGTACTCAGAGGAAACGAAGTCTCTTGCTCATGGAAAATTAAATCCCCAGTGACAAAAAACTATAATAACGCTTCTTTCCATTTATGATAGGTGTTCTTATACAGGATCCAAGACCAAGTTTGACTAGCATAGAAAACCCCAGTGACAGAGTAATCCAGTCTGAATTTGGTGACTCCGAGGTGGAGAGTGAGAAGTCAGCATGCGAAAATACCAGAGAATTGAAGGAAGAAGCGTTGAACGTAGTAGAAAGGTGCAAGAAAGTCTCTTCAAGGTCAATATCACTGTTTGCAGGTGATCCTGCTGAGCATAAACTTGGGTGGCCCCTGCTCCGCAGAGCCAATTCAGGAATCTCACAAACTCGCCATGCAAGGGACATGCCAGTAGTGCAATGGGTAATGAGCTTACCAGATCGTTCGCCAAAGACAAGTCCTTCCTGTTCGTCCAGTGAGGAAAATCCATCCGAAAGGAGCATCAGCGACACTGAGGATGAGAGCTCTAAAAATGGTTCAACTCCATCTCTTGAGCTGCCAAAGGACCTGGAGGGGATATTGAACGTAAATTCACTCAATTGCAAGTGGTTCAGCCTTGAGGTTCTGAAGTCGTGCACTTGCCAATTCTCTTCAGGTTGGACCACTGCTGCTTACACTGACTGTTATGATCCTTTTCAGTTTTAAATTAAACATAAACTTGTATTCCATTACAGAAAACTTGATTGGGAAAGGAGGGAGCAATCGCGTGTACAAAGGAATTCTCCCTGATGGAAAGCCAATTGCAGTCAAAGTTTTGCAGTCATCAAAAGAAGCGTGGAAAGATTTTGCCCGTGAGGTGGAAATAATATCCTCGTTGAAGCACAAAAGTATCACCCCTCTACTTGGGATTTGCACTGAGGACAATGCTTTAATCTCTGTTTATGATTATTTCCCCAAAGGAAGCTTAGAGGAAAATCTACACGGTAAAGCTTCTGTGGATTTCTGTTCTCACTTTACACTCATCATTTTTAAAATTTGTGGAAAATGGAAATGATGCTGATATGAAATTAGAAATGATTGTAGGCAAGAACAAGGATGGATCCATCTTGTCATGGGAAGTGAGATTTAATGTAGCAGTTGGGATCGCTGAAGCCCTCGATTATCTACACAGGGAAACTCTGAAGCCTGTTATACATAGAGATGTGAAGTCTTCAAACATTCTTCTGTCCCATGGGTTTGAACCACAAGTACTCAAAAGTTCTTGAGACTATTAGGACTGAGAAGAATAAAAATTGATACTATCAGCATTGAAAAGTAGGTATGTTTGAAATTTATGATGTTTGACTCATGATTGTCCTTATGTGGCAGTTATCTGATTTCGGACTTGCAATATGGGGACCAACAAATTCATCTTTTCTGACACAAGAAGACGTAGTAGGAACATTTGGTTATCTTGCTCCTGAATACTTCATGTATGGGAAGGTCAGTGACAAGATAGACGTCTATGCCTTTGGTGTAGTGCTACTTGAACTAATATCAGGAAGGGAACCAATCAGCTCCGAGACTTGCAAAGGACAGGAAAGCTTGGTCGTGTGGGTAAGAGCTAACTCCATTTAGAATGAATTTTGACTTCTGTTAATGATATAGAATATAGATCTATGAATTATGAACAACGATCGCATTTTCAGGCAAAACCAATAATAGAGAGTGGGGATGTTAAAGGCTTATTAGACCCAAATTTAGAAGGAAGGTTTGATGAGGCTCAAATGCAAAGAATGGTTCTAGCAGCATCTCTATGCATTACACGGGCTGCTAGGCTTCGTCCTAAATTGAACCAGGTAAATACCTTACGACACTGAAGCAGTGGAGCTGCCAAATTCTTAGTAGATGTCACATTCCCAAATCCCAGGTATATTTTAAGAACCTTTATCTCCTAAAGTGCGTCACTTCCATTGTGTGCAGATACTGAAGATCCTAAAAGGAGATGAGGAAGTTGAAAATTTCTTGACCTCCCATGGGAATGATCATGAGCATTCAGAAAATCAAGAAAACATTGATGACGAAGTCTATCCGAATTCAAGTGCAGAGTTGCATCTGAGTCTTGCATTACTTGGTGTTGATGATGACACCACATCATATAGTAGTACAGAGCACAGCGGCAATAAACACTCGAAAGAACAATGGAGCAGATCGTCAAGTTTTAGTTAGTTTCTTTCAATTCCAACGCCTATATAAGAAGGTTATTAGTTTGCACGTGTACAGTTACATAAAAAAAAAAGAAGACAAAGCTGCGCCCATTCGTGAGGTGGTTTGTAGATTTAGAAAGGTTAAGTTTCCATTTGAGTTATCCTGCCAAAAATATACAAAGTAGGGATTTGGGGCTCTTATAATAATGTATGCATCAACGATTGTAAAAAAGGTCGACTTAATTAACATAATTGAACTACATCGGCCCAGAGATTTTGAATTCAATTCTTGCTAATGAATCCTAATTAGTAGGATTGATAAGTGATTAAACAAGTGATAAGTACTATTATATGTTTTTACGGAAGCTTGTAACATATTCTAGTCATGGAATAAGATTACCTCTCATTTCCATAACTCTTTTTCTGTCAAAAGATAAAAAGAAATCAATGCATTGGTTGAATATGTCACTGTTTTTGGTTTAACCATTATAGAAACTAATGCTGTATCCATTGGCCGACCATAATCCATAAAAAATTGCATTTTTAAAATCGAACGGAACCATACTCAATTTCTGAAATTTTCAACCAATCATTTTGGGATTATGATTATAAATATAGTAATAATTCCAAGTAATACGTATGGGAATTTGAAAAAATAATTAAAATTTTTGAAAGATAATAGAGTAAGAAAAACATAAATTCTTAACATAATTCCAGCTTCATTTATATAATTGTAATTCGTTCCTACATTCATTCCTAAATAGGAGTATTATGTATTTGCTCCTTATTCCAATAATTTATCATCGTCTCTTACCAAAACCAACACGTGATAGTAAAATTGAGGATAGATTTTTCATTCTTGTTAAACTCAATTTTTCTTCATCTATAGATCATATTCAGTCTATTGTACTTTGCCATATCATCCTCCTTCCCTCGTATTCCTCTCTGTCACTTCAAGAGTGCAAAATTAAACTCATTTTTTTTATTTTTTACCTTTCTGAAATTCCTATGCAATAACCATATTACTCTTGCCAATTAGTTGGATGTTCAATCTTCTGTATTCATTTCATTGCTAGTCCTTTAGCTGGTGCTATGATGTCAATCATCGAACAGGTAGCAAATCCATGTCACTGGAGACGCATGAATGTGGCAATGAATATAGGTGAATTCCTAATCTAATTTTATAGTTGACCGGAGTTTTTTTTCGTTTTTTTTTCAGAATAACATTTTAGGTAGAGGGAAGATTGTTCAATTTTAAAGTCAGAACATGCACAAGTCTCAATAAACATTTACAGAAATTCAGGACATTTAACAAGCAGTAATACTTGCAAATTGACGGCTTTAAACTAATCTCATAATATACCATGTAAACTTTGTAAAAATCATGTGCACAGATGTTGTGCCTTCATGACGGATCAAAATGGCATTGTCAAGGGCAAAGCATATATGTCAGCATCAGGTAAATAACGGGCATATGGGTGGCTTCCTTGGTAAGAGCCATTACTAATATTTATTATGGGTTTGTTCACTCCAGGACAGATTCCTCTTGTAAAGCCACTCCCACTCTTGATCGTCAAGGTCAGCTTGAGCCATCTGCAACGGTGGAGGGACCCAATTCACCATCAACTTTATGTACTATGATTCTGTCCCCAGCATGCCACTTTCATCAGGAGCAAATTCACTTTTTCACAATGGGGAAGTAGGGGACTTCTGTTCTCCACATGCACTATGCCAATTCACGCTTATCTTGGACATCAAAAACATCCTTACGCGTGCAATTAGAACCACTTGGTTTCATGGATACTGCTTCTGGATCCTTATGAACTCGTGAATTGCTCTGGAGAAGGCTCCCTACAGTAATTAATGGAGAGAAAGCACCATTATCTTTGCTAATCAAGGAAATTAAGATCCTGAAACGGACAAAGTTAATATAAACTGACCGTGATCACTGCCGTGAGGCTTTTCTCTCTTGATCTCATGTCTAATATCAGAAGAGTCATAAAAATTAGCAGGGATGATGACATGTAAACACATGAAGCAGAATAAGAATAGAATGCAACTTATATAAACACATTACACATGTACATTACAATAGATTTTAGAGAGCCGTCAAAGTTTCTTATAAGCATTAAAGATAATGGACTTCTATTCTTCACTAAGTTCCCAAAGAAAATGCACATTTAAGCAGAAGACACTAAGTATACAAAGATTAACTGAGCATTAATTCGCTGTAAATCACATCTTAAAGAATAGAGAAATTAACAGATCAGTAATCACTACTTAAACTTTAATTTAAAAGAAAAACCTTGCTTAAATGAATGTATAACCTTCTTTGATAGCATAACAACATTTGAGCGTTACCCATATGCATCAGTTGTAATTCAGTATAAGAGATAACTAAAATATAAGTTTCCAAAAAGGATCAAAAGAGTCTCATTTTTTAAGGTTCATTAGAAGAAGAGGAGAAAGCAAAAGATCGGAGAACATATATGGCATCCTCATAAAATAGCCAAAAAAAAAAAATTAAGTAACAGAAAGGAGAGAGATTCTTAAGTAAACATTTCATACCTTAAGTACTTAATTCAATAATTGATATATGTTATTAATTTTTTAAATATTGATGTACATTTATAATATGATCCATAAGTTTTACACATATTAATTATTGAATGAAGTGTCTGAAATAAACAATATTTACCTAAAAATTTCTTTAAAAAAAGAAAAAAACTTTGTGAAAATCTCAAACAATTGCAAAATTATCACCAGAACTAGATAATTGCAGCTGCAAGGCCAAAATAGGAGGCAGCGGAGTTACACAAGCTAGACAGCAAATGGCATAAACATCAAGAAGAAAACTTTTGTAAGCAACGAGTGATGAATAATGAATGCATTTTTTTTTTTGGGTAATATAATGATTGCTGCTGAAACTAATAAACAGTGTGCCCAAAGTATAGTTGTATTTTTTTCATGGTTAGCTTATCATCAAAGAACTAATTGTGTCTAAATTTTCATTCTAGTCTTAGTCATAAATTAAGCAACCAAAGCCACTAGTTATAGGAGTAAATCGGAGGAGTCAAGAACAAAAAAAAAAAAAAATCACATGGGGAAGGAAATAAGCTTTTGATATGACAACATTATCTGATTAACCTGGACTGGACCGTATGCTAGTTAGAGTAAACAGAAGACGAAAGGTGCACTTATATCTATGAGAAACAGAATCATATATAAAATTATATAATAGGAGTAGGATTACGAAAACAGGAATCCCCTTTCTTCTCAGCCTAGAAAAAGCATGAGTCACCAATGCAAGACTAATAAGGCGTTTAGCTGCATTCAAACCCAAAATCAATACCAAAAATTTTTTATTTCATAAATGATGACAAAACAAAAAATTAAACCCCAAGTGCATCACAGTGCACTTATTCCATATAATTTGAAGATTGAAACACAATCCACGAAAACAAAAAAAGGAACCTTTTATAGTGGACAGAGCCAAGCAGAAGGGGTAGAGAATATTAATAAAGACGCTCAAAGTGAGCTCCACAGGTATCCTGGTGGAGGGAAGAGCGTGCACCTGGACATGTTGGTGATAGAAAAGTGAAGTCAATCAGCACATCACAGCACAGCCTGTTGCCAGATCTCTATTCTCCATAGGAAAACCTAAAGTGCGCAAACAGAAGGAGGCAAAGGCAGTGTTTGTAACAGAAATATGATCACCAGCAAAATGAACAGGACAGGGTCGAATCCTCTGTTCTAGATTCTATGTCTTAAATATTCTTAATTGATGGGGTCAGATAAAATCTTAAACTTGTACTGATATCACATAACAAGGTGCTTGTAAAGCTTGTGTTTATCTCTTACCAAATGTAACTGCGTAACATACATCTCCATTTTTTTTATCTCTAAAAACAATAATGCAGGTAAAACACACTTTTAAAAACTAAAATTATAATATAGTTGATTGATATATCTTAAAATTAATGTAATATACACTTTTAAAATATAAAAGATTTTAACTATTTATTACATATTAGTTGTTATTTAATTTTTTTAAAAAAAATTACAGATCAACACAGTAATGGCATGCTTGTTTTAGATTTTGGAGCTTTCAGAATTAGGGTCACTGATTCAAAACGAATTCGCATAGAAATTATAGCTGCTTAATTAATAAAAATCAATTCTAATAAAAGTAACTCAGGAATAGCTTTTATGAAGAAGAAAATTGATTTTTTTTTTCCTTGCTTCGGTATTCTTACATCTTTTACATGTAAGACTAAGTGATAATTTCAGAATTTGAATTTAATTCATGCTCTAGAATCATAGCATATTAACCACAACAGCCAACTACTTACGGGAAAAGAATAAAATTGATTTTCAACCTCACCATTAATTTACTAGTGGAGCTTAATTTTTAAATGTATCTCTACAATTTTCAAAAGCAATTATACTTTATAATACCCTACCAAGCTCACAATTCTAAAATTAACTTTTGCCAATTATTCTTTTATAATTAATTTCTTTAGCATAAATACCTTTACAACTTAATACCAGATTTTGTTAATGTATGTCCTAAAAGCGCAAGATAAAAAATTAAAAATAAAAATTATTAAATAAAAAGTAGAAGTATTTAATGTCTTAAAATTGTAAAATATATTTAATACTTGCTTCTCTAAGTAATTATAATAGTTTAATAAAAAATAATAAATATTATTTTTATTTATTAACTTATGCCTTAAGAACACACATTAACAAAATTCTTTAATATAAATGAAGTGTAAATAATTTATAATTTAAAGGTTAAATTAATAAAATTATATTATTATAAATTATGAAATAATATAAATATCTAAAATCTTACACTTGATTAATTTATTCCTATTCTTATTATATACCAAGCATATATAATTTAAAAAATATTATATAATCAAGATTTTTTTAATAAAATAATTTAACATGTTTGTTGACTCTTTTTAAATAGAAAAATGATTCTTATTACTTTATTCTATCCAATAATTATCTTTAAATCTAACTGTAAAAAATTCTTACTATTTTTTCTTGATTGTCTAACATTGTTCAATTTCTATTGTGACACAACTAAAACCACTTAAAAGTTTGTAACAAAAAAAAAACCAGTTAAAAGTAAATTAATAGAGAAAGATCTTAGTAATTTGTAGAAGAATTTTACCATAGAGTAATCTTATATTCTTTTAAATTTTCTTAATAATTTTTTAATATTTAATAAATTAAATATTAAATAAAAAAATATTTTTTGTTAGAAACATAAAACATTAATATAATAAAATATAAAAAATATTTAATACTTATTTTATTTAATAATTAAAAAATTATTAAAAGAATGAATTATGAGTTTATAAAATTATTTTTTATTATATTTTTTTAATATTTAATGAAAAAAATATTTAATAAAAATTAAAAATATTTAATATATTAAAAATTTAATACAAATTTTACTTATTATTAAAAAATAAATTAAAAAAATATAAAATTATTTTTTAAAAAATGATAAAATTCACCGTCCTTAAAAATAATAATATAAAAATAAGAGAAGCTAAATTGAGAAAGATACTCTAATAGTACAAGATTCACGGCTATGATTAAAGATTTGTCACGAAATCTTAATCCTACGGTGAATATGGTCCTTCCGGGAATTATTTTTATTATAGAGGATCCAATATAAAAATAAAATAAAATAAAATAAAAGTTACAGCCAGTTGTGTGAATACCTATACCTATAAATTGCTAGCGATTGACATTCTAGGTTGAACTGTGAACTCAAAGAAAAAGAAATCGTGGAATCTCTGACTCTGAACCTACCGCTGCACTTCGATTTCTCCTGGTAACGTCCATTTTCGCTTTCTTTCTGCAAATTGCTTGTCATCTTATTAGGGTTTCGTTTCATCTCCGATTCCGATGCTTGATCAATTTCGTCTTCTGCTTCGTTGATTCTGTTCTGAGCTTTCCCCTTTTTTTCCCCAATTGGACGCTGTTGATTTTATGGTGACGGATTTCAACTTCCAGCTTCTTGTCTGGTCGACTTTCAAATCGCATTAAATTTCTCTATTTTCTGACTAGGTCTGCCATCTCTGCCTTCTAATGGACGACGGCGAGCTTGATTTCTCAAACCAGGAGGTGTTCTCGAGTCCAAACATTGCCGAACTTCCGAGCAGTGGTTCAATGGACAGTTTCTTTGAAGAACTCCTCAAGGACACACATGCTTGCACTCACACCCACACATGCAACCCTCCTGGCCCTGATTATTCACATACCCACACCTGTTATCATGTGCATACCAAAATTGTGCCCGCTCCCGATGAAGACCAGGTTGCCACTGATGATACCGCCGAGTCTGCGGAAAATAAGTCAAAAAAACGCCCCCTTGGGAATCGGGAAGCAGTTCGCAAGTACCGTGAGAAGAAGAAAGCCCGAGCTGCTTCTCTGGAGGATGAAGTTGTGAAATTGAGGGCTTTGAATCAGCACTTGATGAAGAGGTTGCAAGGTCAGGCTGCGTTAGAAGCTGAAGTTGCAAGGCTAAAGTGCCTTCTAGTCGACATACGGGGAAGGATTGAAGGGGAGATTGGATCGTTCCCATATCAGAAATCAGCTAATTCAAACCTGCCAAACCCAAACTTGCCTGGTTCCTATGTGATGAACCCTTGTAACATGCGGTGTGATGATCAGGTCTATTGCCTTCATCCAGGAGCAGATGGAAAGATTACAGAAGGCGCATCAGAAAATGGGCAAGGATTTAGTGGTTGTGAATTTGAGAGTCTCCAGTGTCTCGCAAGCCAGAATTTGGGGCTCAAGGATCTTCCTGCTTGTGGAGTTGGACAGGCAGTGTCTAATGTCAAATCTTCTGCACCAAATAAACGAAAAGGTGATACCTGACTACTCTCGCTCTCTCTCTAATTCTAGTGTGGAATATTTGTTTTGTTACTTAATTCATAATTATACTTGATTCCTTTTTAAATGCTGGTGCATGGTATGATCTGCCTAGCATCTTTGGTCATTCTCTGTGATCCAGTGCTAATTGCTTTTCTCATTATCTAGTTTTAGCTTTGTAAACCTGCAACATAGAAAGCATTGAGAGAGATACAGAGAGAGAGCATTGGAGATGAAGCATAGCTTGCTCTGTATTGTGACCTGCTGTTTGTTTTATGCTTGCGTCATAAATGGCAGGGAGTTTAGATGGTCACACTCACCTGAACTTTTTAGTTAGCATTATGTTAAATTGATTAAATTATTATCCTTGTGGTCTATTGCTGAAGTTTGATTGCTACATTTTATATTAGGTGATCCATAACTTATGTGACAATGCCATATTTTAGAAGGGTAATTATTACTAGTACTAGTATTACAGAGTTATTGTAACTTTGTAAGACAACTAGATGCTATATCTATGACTTCGCAAATGGTGCCATATTATGACATAGGCCTTCTCCAAGGGGATTTAAGCAAATTATTAATGCAGTTAAAGGGATGCATGGGTTCTGTGCCTACTTAGGAGACAAATGGACTCAGATATGGTGGGATTATTTTTTGGTGGTAGTTTTTCTTTATGGTGAAGTCAGGGGTGTTAACTCACACATAATATTTTATTGGTTAAGAATCAATTAATGTTTCAAAGTGAAAAATTATTGTAGTGAAAATTTTCTCTAACTGTTCCCAGAGGTCTGAGACTAGATTTTCTTTTCAAATATTTGATGATATATTTTTCTGATCCCCATTTCCGAAGCAATTGGGATTGAGTCTGGTGTGATGACTTTAGGGCATGGAACTTGCATATTCTTGCTCCTCATTCTTTAGAATAATCTAATCACTCTTTATTTATTAGGGGGAGCTCGTGCAGCAACAGCTGGTTAAAGAACCAATAAAATGCTGGTTTCATTGTTGCCATGGTACATAACTTCTTCCAATAACTCATTACAAGTTGCAGCATCAGCTATCCATCAGGTCATTTTTGAAAATTCCTTCTTTCTTTTTAGCCCTCAGCTGGGTTATTGGGGTTGTGGTAGCTGTTCTACAATGGAAGATAAGTCCTATATCAATGTTTATTTAGCAGAAATAGTAGTTGATCTGTAGCCAGCGTAACTTATGGCAGAGACAGAGTTTGTGCTTTTCTATGCAACTAAGTTTCCTTTCAGTCTCAGCCTTTGCCTTTTGATTATGCACGGACTAGTTAAAAGGCCATCGCAAATGTTTCTCTGCTGATTCAGTTTTAAATTCTCTAAGTATTTGGGTAGTTATTTGCATTGTGTAGCGAGAGGATGTTTAAGTGACGCCTCATGTTTTCTAAGCTGGACAAATTTTTTATTGCTGAATTACAGAACTTAGGGAAGATGGGGTGTGTTTCATCTTTCAGTACTTTGTGCTGTGGACAGGTGAGACACCAATGTCATTTTGTGTAATCTAAACTTCGATTTGTGTGAAACAATAAAATTGGCTTGAATGGTTGCCGGCATTGTTCTTTTTCAGCTTATTTATCTGAATAATATGAGAGGTTTACTTCTCTGCCTTTAGCATTTTGCTGGACAAGGTTTGCCTAGTTAATATCCGGAAGGAACCGTTGTCTTGCATTTGGGCTTTTGTCTTCCACAAGTTAAGACAGGCAAGTGACTTGTTTTGTATTTGAGACTGCAAGTGGCTGTTCTGATTGCCAATGGAACCTTGCCACCTTAGGGTGAGATATGAAGGTGGGAAGCATATCTGCCGGTCTACTTGTGGAGCAATTCTTGAATTGATTTAGGTAAGACCCTCTCTTGGTGAACCTTTTTTGGGCTTGGAATAATTAATCAAACTTTATGTGGTAGTAATCTTTTTCTTCAAGTGCCTTTGTCCACTCTCCATTGTGGACAAAATTTGTAACGATATATTCCAGATTTAGCTGCTTACAACAATACGGCAATTCAAGATTAAGTAAAATTTTAGCACCATTACGAATTTATTCCTCTTGCGTACCACAACTATTTCTAGATTGGGATGCCATTTACATTGTAAACTTTTACACTTATTGTGAGGGGTGTGAACAATTTAAGTTGTTTAAAAATGGTTTAAGTGAACTCTAATTGTTAAAAACAGACTTTAGAGAATTGACACTTATTTCTGTCAAAATTATCTAAAAACTAGAGGCTTTTCTTGACAAAACCAAGCACTACTGAAGCACCTGTAGCTGAGAACAATACATCTGCTATTCTGGATATAAACTATGAAGAGAATTCATGTCTAACAATGCTACCATGATGCGATCCCTATTCCATCTGAGTTAAATCGTCGCAAAACATTGCACATAAAAGAAACCAATGGTAGTAAAGCATCGCCTTTGAGCCAGTGTAAAGTTGTTAGTGTTGATCAATAACCGTCCATATATCATCATCGTCATGGTAACTGCCCTCGGCCATTCGCCAGACATGGAGAGAATTGTCCTCGGCCACACTTGAGATAACCCATTGCTGGTTTTTGTTCCATGAAAAGTCTGATATTTTCCCTTTGTGACCCCCGTGAGAGGAGTAGCTCAGGACCGTCGTCGCCATCTCCCTCTTAACATCTCATCCCCAACCCCGAGTCACCATGAAAATAAAGCATTGGAAAATGATAAGGGAAGCCAGTGGACGGTGAGAGAATTAAGGCCATGGGAGAGGGTGAGAAAGGAAGAGGTCGTACAGGAAAGGGGTGTTCTTCTTCCACCTGAGCCTCATCGTAATCCTCCGCCATTTCTGCGTTTTCCCTCCAACATTGGTTAGAGCCCTCGCGCCAATGCCTCTGTCAAAGCCGAAGGTGAATGAAAGAGGCTACTGTGACTGTCTCTCTCATCATCTTGGGCTGGGCTGCAATTTCTTCTAGGACCTCTCAAAGCCCTTTACCTGTTCCCTCCTTAATGTTTTTGTTGTTTTTTTGGTAAATCCCTCCTTATGTAATTTTCACAACACTGAATCATTCAACAGACAGCTTTCCCCAAATTTTTGTTTTCACACATTGATTGGGACATTCAATCACCTTGGAATAACAACCAATTAAAGAGGTTGCTTTGAAAAGTGGCAATCATGTGTTCAAATTCATGATGATCAATAAGAGGGCTATGAATACGGCGGATACGAATGTCGGTTTAAAGATAAATCCTTCTAATATTTTCCTTTTAAAATTTAATAAAAATATATTTAATTAAAAATGAGTATTTAACATCTAAAATATATTAGATATTTTTTATTCAATAATTAATAAAATTATTAAACAATTTATTTCAAAATATTTAAATTTTTTTATAATTAAACTACTCCTTGGATATAAACTTTAAACAAAAGGGAAAAAGAACACAAAATCTTTCATTTATTTTTCTTCATCATATGATTTTTTTTACCCTGTAATATTAGTGACTCAAATTTTCATACATTACTCGTAATTTTTTTTTTGTTTGGAGGAATCCATTATGCTCCACATTTTTTTGAATTCATGCTATAAATTGTTTGTAAATCACGTGCTCATAAAAATATTGGCTTATTTTGTAAAACTTATAATTGTTTTTTTTTTCTTACTTCGCTTTTATTAGGACAATTGTTTTTGTATGCGATCTTATTTTTTTTGGCACATACTTGTGCTATAGTTAGAGTCATGCGAATCTCAAATATAACTATAATTGTCATAAGAGATAAGTCCTAAAAAATAAATCTCAATTGAAGAGAGTTAATTATTTCTAACTGAAATATAGTCTCGAAAGAAACAATTACAATATCCACATAGTATTTTTGGTAATTTAGTTAATTTATTATTCTTGTCAAACATACTTTTATATATGTAATTCTTTAAATAAAATAATAGAAGCAAATATACATTGATCACAAAAAGCTAAGTTTGACATTTATTTTTAAGATTTTTTTGGTAAAATTCAATATTGTATTTTTATTAATATCAAGTAAAATGTTTTTTTATTACGAATTTAGTAAAAAAAAAATTATTTGTTATAGATAATTTTAAGTTAAATAAATACTCATGTATTTTGAAAATAGAGTTACTTTATAGTATATCATAATTTTATATGCTTAAGTTTGGGATAGTGGGTAATTTACGAAGAGGCGAGAGAGTCCTTTTTCGAGGGGAAATGGGAATAAAAGCAAAAAGAGAAAAACTTGGGAGTCTGTTTTCCAGATGGATAGATAGATTTGGGATCATTCTTACTCGTAATGATTTCAGGGCACTCATGGATGAAGGTGATGATGGAGATGCAAGACTTTGTGGCTGATGCCTGACTTTTTGTTTTTATATACACCACCAACCATTCAAGAGGTTACAGCTTTACACTTTCTTATTAATTTTTAATTTTCAATTCATTCTCCTAGTAAGAGACTTTACATTTAATTAATGGCAAGCTTCAGCAGAAAATTTTTTTTGAAAAAAAATGAACAAAAATTATCTGTTGCGAGAAATAATACAACTAAAAAAAATTGAATTGATTTACAAAAAACATCAAACACCATCGTAATAGATTCATCAAACCAGAAGCATTTAATTTACAATCTAAGATACCAAAAAAAAAAATCTCAATTTGATACAGACATCACTTTGGTATGTAGCCACTACTGCGCCCCAAGCTAGCCGTTGCTCGCAATCACATGACGGCACATGCGGCGGGGTTCTCGTCGCTGAAAGCAGTGGTGTAGCGGACCTCGGTGGAGCTGGCACGGGCGAGGTGGGATAACTGGGGGTCGTCGGCGTTTCGGACATAGCCGGAGGGGGCTTTCTTGTCGTAGACGCCGAGGGCGTAGGGGTGAGCGACGACGTCGTAGGGGACGTAAGGCCAGAGCTCGGCCCTCTTGCCGGTGCGGTGGGCGATGCGGGCCACCACCTTGGAGGGCTCGACGTAGCCGACGACGGTGACCTTGTTGGCCTTGCGCTCCACCTCCACCTGCGTCACCCCCTTCATCCCCTCCACCGACTTCCTCACCTTCCGCTCGCATCCTTCGCAGTCCATCTTCACTTTCACCTCCACCGTCTGATTCATATCATATTCATATGTGCATCAAATCAATTCAAATCAAATCCTACAAATTACTAGTGGATCATGAGGATGAGGAACTATAATTAATTAAGAAATAAAATAAATAAGAACCTGGAATTGCTTGCGCTTCTTCTTGAGCTTGGAACGGGCATGGGAGCAGTCAAAGAAGTCGGAGATGTGATCGAGAGCACCCATTTTGATTTCTATCAGAAATGAAATGAAATGGCAGAGACTCAGACGCTTGCTTGCTTGTGCTATATTTGTTTGTTTGGCTGCATCTACATGTTATTTATGGCGATCACTATCATCAGCTCAGCGAGAGCAACACAAGACCCCACACAATAAGACCCTGATCCTCGTAATCTGAGACACGACAGTAGTAATACTAGTCTCAGAAACATACAAGTCTCGGTTTGTCTTGATTAGATTTCTTCTCGCCACGTGTCCTCCATATCGAGCGGAGATGGGAGAGTGGGGCCCAGTGGAATGGGTGTGGTTAATGTTGAATTATGAGGCAGCAACGGAGATATGGAGAATTGGAGACGGATATGAACAGGTATGAGTAATACCAAACAATGATGCCCTGTTTTCTTTCAATACGTGGGCCTTCCTCCACATTTGTCATTTAAGTTACTACCAACTCGGTGGTCCCGATTAAATGTCACTGAACTAATCAATTTGGAATGGAAAAACATGATTAATTATGTTAGTACGTCTTTTTTTTAACTATGTTAGATATTTTTTTAATATTTATATTTATTTAAGTTATTTTATAAATTTAATTTTTTTAAATTAATAATAATAATGATATAATTTTTTTAATAAGATAAGATTTTTAAAAATTAAATTTTAATTCTTATATTTAAAGATGTAATTTATTTTTATTAAACTAAAATCTTGAATGTCTTTTAAATTTAATTTTAATTTAATATGAGTATAAAAAAATTTTATATTCTCATTTAATTATATTTTATTTAATATTTAATTTTTTAAATATTATCTTAATCAAATTATTTTTAATAATTTAATAAATCATAATTAAATAATAATATAAAATTTTTTATACAAACAATTAATACATAAAAATTAAAATTCATATCTTTTCTTATATTTCATTCATTATTGCTTCACATTATCCAAAAATATGATTCCTGTATCTTTTTTGTCTTTTACTGTGCAATATTGAATATTTCTTTTCAATAATACTCCTTTTAATTCTTTGTTTTGCTGAAATAAAAACATTTTCCAATGATAGAAATAGAAACTTCTCATCTTTGAATGATCTAACATTATATTTGATAGGCAATAATGCAATATCATTCAATACTTATTTCATAAAACAATGAACTTTCATGTTTTTTAGAAATAAAATAAAATAAAAATAATAATTTCATTTCAAATTCAATTCACATAATTATAGATGTAGCATGAAATTTCATTAGGATTGAGATTCTAATACTCCATAAAATGTGATTTAGTTTTTTTCAACATAATCTTGTTAATTTTTACTAAATGGCAATCACCCCTATATTCTTTTGAGGATAGATGCACTTCTAAAACTACTCTCTTAATTATCATATTAAGTCTCTTTTCTTATGCTTGGCACATAGCATTTTTTTATTTTATATTTTCTCTCTCTTCCACTTTCTCAAACATTTTTCAAAACTTCCTCCATTTTTCTTTTAGATAAAGAACCCATTTAAATGACGCGTGCAAGACACGGGCTTACTTGCCAGTTATAACAATTTTTTAGCTTGAAACTACGATATTTCTCATCTCTAACATGAAATTTGCAATCTTCAAATTTTTATCCTAAATAAAACAATATATGTTCTGTTTATTCAACAACAACATTTTTCTTAATCAAATTAAAAAATAAAACTTAAACATTGCTTCCAATAGACCGAAGAGAGTTTAATAAAAACTATTAAAGATGTATTCATTACAAAGCCAACAGAGACCAAGAGAGTTTAATTTATTCAGATTTTTGGCTTTATACGCTTGCCTTATTATTTAAGAGCTTTTGCTCCTGCCCATATATGTATATGCCATAATTGCACTTAGTCATTGTCCCAAATCGTTTGATATATATATTTTATGCACATTTAACTTTGGGATAGTGGAATGGTCCATTGTAATCTTTGTTCATCGCTACCCCTAAGATCTTACTATACAAATTTTCAGAAGAAAAAAAAAAAACTAAAACATATCATTAATCGTTAGATTCATTAAGACCAATAACGACAAAATAGTTTATAAAATTGTGTTGCTCAACCAACAGTATAAACTTACTTACGGTCCTGAAGTTTTATTCATTGTGTAAAAAATATATATATTTCATTCATTGTGAACATAAGCCAATAACAATATTTGATATAACGACCCAAACAAATAAATAAACTTGAGTTGACTCGAAGTTTGTGAGGTTGCATAAAACTACCAATAAATCATTTATTTCTGATTGGATTATTAGAGAGCAAAGGTCCATTACGTAATGATGTCTATCATGCAATAAGGTTTAGACAGTTGTTTATTGATTAGTGATATCAATTTTTTTGTCTATGGCATAATAGAGTACACATGTGGTGATTACGACTCATGCATTTATTTTTATATTTATTTATTTTTAAGGGATACATTATCTATTGAGTTGTCAATGTATGGGACAGCTTACGTTCCTATAGTGAACAACCTAAGTCTTGAGAGGAATTAAAATAAAAATAAACAGGGGAATGTGCAAACCATGGGTCAAAAGTGGCCAATTATAAAAGATACCTTTAAAAATGGGATAATGTGGACAACAATGATTGAAAGTGACAATTTAAGGTGACAAAAGTATTTCTCTTTGATATTCACGTTGGGTCAATTTAATAATAATTCAAAAGTGACTAATAGGTTTTGGGCCATTGTACAAGATAATATTTCATTAGTTTTTCTTCTTTCTCTTTCGAAGCCCATATTTGATTAGTGGGCCTCAGTGGTCTGAGTTTCTAAAAGCTTCAAAGGCTGAAGGATTTAAAAAACAGGGATGAAGGCTGACAAATTGATAATTGAACACAAAAAAAAGAAAGTGTAGGCTTTGGGTTTCTGGAGTTCGGCTTTTAGCCTGCCCCTGTACTAGTCTTGGAAGACCAAAAAACAAAAACAAAGGTGATAATTGAGATATGATCGAGTTTTTTTCCACCATAATTTTTAGGGATATAAAAGTGATAGAATGAGTTGACGCGTATCTCTTAAACCGTTTTAATTATTAGTACAACTTATATTAAAGTTTATACTTTAATAAATGAAAAAACTCAAATCAGTAATTTTATTTGAGATTCATTAATATTTTTGATAAATCAATTAATCAAATAATTCAAATCAATCCAGGAATCTCAGTTGCTCGTAGAGTTTTTTTGTTGGGTAAGCACGGTAAGTATAATTTGGTGCGGTGCGAGCGCGTACACACACACACACACACACACACACACACACACACACAACACACATATATATAATATATATATATAAAACCAAAACCCATTATTAGGTTTAGGTTTAGGTACATATAGCTGGAAAGTTAATTTTAATTAGAAAAATTGGTAAAAGTCACAGGCATGCTTCCTTGGTCAAGGTGGGTACTTTCCTATGTCCCTTTGCTCCATGACCGTGATACATACACGCATTTGCATCCTTATCGGACAACTGTTGATGATAAGCCCATTTTTGATTTATGGATTTCCCAACTCACCAAGTTATCAGCTGATAAGTCCTTTTTCTCTGCCTTTGTTCTATACTTCAAATCAAGAGAAAAAGACAAAGGCAAAAATTGCCCTAACGTGAACTTTCCGGGAAAACAAGTAGTCCACGAGAGAGAAGAAAAAAACAGATATGCACTCTCTAGATTTTGCTTTACAGAAAGGGGGATTCTAAGCTATTTATGACGAGAGAGAAAAAGAAGCAATTGGGGATATGATCATATGATGTAGAGGTTCAATTCAAAGACTGAATCTTCAATATCTGCTTCCTGCTATCTACACAGGTTTTACTGACTTGACTCACTGGCTGGTAAACAATAAAAAGGAAGCATGTATGTAGATAGGGTCGACGTTGCACGAGAAGTACTCAAATTAAAACCTCAGCTCTTTGTTCTTTCTTTCTTTCTCTGTTTTGGGTTAGGCATAGAAAAGCACCCCTATAGGACAATATGGATGCAAGCAAAGCATGCATAGGATTGGGATGGACACTTCCAAACTTCACATGATTTGCGTTGTGTCGCTCTCCAATGTAGAAAGTATATGTGCATGAGATAAGAATTTCAACCCTAACATGAGCCCACACTAACCAGCTCTCTTTCTAAACTCTCTATCTTATCAACAAGATCACAAGAAAAGAAGTACCCCTCTTATGCATACATGCGGGGAGAAATTTTAGGTAAGCAACGGTTATCATGTATTATTAATTTTTTAAAAAATGATACGCAAAATTTAGGGAAGGAAAAGCCAACAAAAGTTCCATCCTATCAGTTGAATCCAAGTTACTAAGTTGAATTGCAATTTGTTTAAAAATAAAAATAAAGATGATAACTAATATTGAGGAGCAGATGTAGTTATTACTAGTTGTCTATCAATTAAATGCTAAATACGAATGACATCACAGTGTAGCTTCAGCATAATGTGACAAATTAGGTTTTACTTGGTAGGAGTAGGAGCTATGAACTGATAATTAGTAAGAGCCGGATTTGTTAACCGACTAAAAAATTATATGCTCAATCAATTTGTCTTTAGCTCTTTTAATTCTCGATATATTCTTTTTCTCGGAGATCACAGAATTAATTATACAACAGATCGAATATTTATATATGATGCTGCCGAAAGAGATTAGTATAAAGCTATATCACAGTGATCCAACTCAAAATTATTATATTGCTTTCTTATTTATCTAATGATATAAGTTTATGAAAAGTTCAGACTCTCAAGAAGTTGAACTTTTTCATCCTTAGTTAGATGTATATTAAAATTTTTATTTTATTTAAACCGATCAAATCAATTCCACCAATAAAAAACTTTGTCGGTTAACAAATTGTTACGTACTAAATCAGTAGATGTGAAACCATGATTGACAATAAGAATATAACGTACGTACAAATTAAATTATATGTTAATATTGTCTTTGTCATTGTAGAGTGTAGACAAAAACAAAAGGACGCAAACAGAGGTTAATGTTGTGAGCAAAAGACCACGCAACCTGTTGGTCAATCCCATGGCAACGTTTCAGCCAAGGCATGTAAGGACGATCAATCCAACAATAATTTTTCCTCCAATTATGCATCGTGGCGGTGGTCCTGATGAGATTACGAGAAGCATTGAAGCATCTGCTTTAATTTAACCCACCCAAGTCAGAGATGTATAGTATCAATGAAAACCAACCAAAAGTGAATGGTTCCTTTCTACACAGATTGCTAGTGGAGTAGTAGGACAGGGCTTTGATGTATCAACACAGCATACATAACTAGGTGAGGTGAGCAGGTTTGGTGCTTAATTAGCGGTGTCTCTCTCAGCGTGCCCATGTGAAATTGAATGGAGGAAATTAACTTCGATCAATTACATTTGCATCACTGTTTCTGAAAAGATAGCATTCCTTTTCTCTGTATGTGACTAATTTAGCAGATGCTATAACGTACCTACAATTCTTAGCTTCCTAGCCCTCGTGCACCCAAAAAAAAGAAAAAAAGCTGATTATATATATAAATATTAAACTTTTTAATTATAGAGCTAATTCAATCCTTGCAAGTTTATGCAACAAGGTGATCACTTGCCAAAGATAAAAAAAAAGTAGTTTTATTCATTGAATCCATAAAGATTGCACCAAGGGTGGCTTAGAATTGGAACTAGCTAGCTATAGTTAAAGTTTATGCTGTGACTTCTCATTGCAAACTTTAAATTTACCTTCACGGCAACGTAATAGTAATTATTATTTAGGAGCAGATCAACATAATGCACGCGCGTTGAATCAACTATATATCAAACCTCTACAAAAGAATACCTTGATTCAACGACAATTGCATCTGAAATTTCGTGACTGCGAAAATCAAAGTCTTGAGGGGAACAATTATGACGTTGAACGACTAGGTTTTTTCTGACCGTTTCTATTTAACTTCACTACGGACGCACAACATCAGGGGGTGGGACCGGGACTGGCCTTTACTGGGCAAGTTCCATGTCGCTTTGCCCAAGGTTTTCAAAAACAAAACAAAGGACGAGTAGTTAAGAAGTTGCAGCAAAGATTTTTTGCATCAAATACGAGAAATGTGCTATGCGTATTGGAACATCTCCATTACCTTTAATAATAAGTTAAACAAAGCAAGCCCCATTCACCACAAGCGAAAGAGAAAGGTGGGGTCTTTTCTTTGAGAATAATGGTGGATGACAACAAATATAAAACTCAGTCAATGTGGGGTAGATTGCACCCTTCGTTGCAGTTGCACGAGAACCGCCCAAGCGGGTGGTGAGCTCACGGGTCAAGATGGGTGGCCAGCACGTGGGTCCATCACCACTCACCACTTCACCGTCTTCACCTCACCACACCATAATATTCATATATATGCTCAACCATTTCATCGTTTGAGCTTTCTCCATCTGTCTCACTTTCCACCCTGCTTCTAAAACTTAAACCAAAACAAATTAAAGCTTGCAAAAGAAATAAAGATCATGACGACTTTCCTCAAACACCTAGGGAAATAGAACATGATTATTTATTTATTCTTTTTTTTTTGTGGTGTTGACTGGCATAGACTGCTTTAATGTTTCCGTGATTTGGGATTCCACCGTAAACGTCCAAAACGTGGTGGGTCACTCATGGTCATGGCTTCCATGGAGGGGTTTATAGATGGATGTATATGCTGTAATTTATTTTGTGAGCTATTATATTGATAATTTTGGATCAAATAAATCCAAGTTATCCAACCTATAACAACTGTTACATCGTTTTGTCTGTGTGTGTGAGCTTTTACATTGAACCCTTTCTTCAACTCCGGTTAGCTCCCATCCCATCTCCCTAAACAAAGCTATATAACACAAGGGAATTACGTGTTCTTTTGGCTTTTGGCTTTTGGCTTTTGGTGGACGAGAAGGTCTATCTACACGCTTTCAAGTTTCAACCACTTGGAAAGCAATCTGCAATTAAAGTAAATTAGCGTGGTTGCAAAATCACATTATCATGAATAAATCTGCATAACTGATTGAATTGAGAAGAACAGGACATCTTGTTTTCGAAACAAGGAGAATGATCTTCTTTCAAGCTCAACCCACCTAAAAGATTAACCCCAACTAAAGTTATTGGTGATATCGCTGATCTGAACTTATTTGCAGAAAATTATCATATATATAACGTCTTTTTGTTTTTTTCTTTTAACATGCAAATATATATGGCCTGAAAAACAACTATTTAGCTTAGAACTTTAAAGAGCTTTTTGTTTTTCCACTTTAAGAGTCTTATGTAAATTTATTACTGGATAATATGACAATTGTTATTGTGACATCGTCATTGAAATTTGAAACTTAAAAATTATAACTTAAAAAAGAAAAAAAACAACCACCTATAGTTAATGAATTACATACCTTGATATGTTATGAAATTTATGTTTTTTAAGTCACATATGCATTGTTTTGTTTTGGTATTGTAATAAGAGAATCTTAATCAAGCTCTTGATTTTTTAGGGAAATCATAATTCATGATAGAAGCAATCTCTTTAACTAAACAATAAGTATGTATTGAAGTAAACTCTTTAACTATATAAATGCAATTTTTTTAATCAAACTGTGGCTAGAAATTATATTGCTTAATATTAAAAATGTTGGGAAAAAAAATGAATTTGACACGTTCGACAGCCCACCAAAGTTTAAACACCAAATATGAAGTCATCGCTTAATTACTAACAATGATCTCCACCCTTATTTATTAGTATATAAAATTACTTGCATTGACAACAAGAGTAATGCTAATTAATGTCCCAAAAGTTTTATTAAATATTTCATCACCAATGATGGTAGTCTAAATAAAACATTATCATGTTATCAATCAAATTGCATTATCCAAGACATACACAATTATCTCGGTTATATTCTAAAACATAATAATACATCATTATGTGATCTCTAATATATAAATTTGTGCATATATAAGAAGCAAATATATTTCCTAATCTATACTTGTTCCTTAATACAAAAGTTATATACTTGTTCCTTAGCAATTCTACTTTCTATGTTTCTAGGTTAACAAATATTAATACGGGTTGGTCTCCATAAACATGTTTCTTCCATTAGTGTGGAAGATTTTTGTCTAAAAATAATTTGACAATATACATAGAAATTACCATCCCATCAATTGCATAAAAAGTTTATTTTACAAGTACAATCAAAGATAATATAATTTGTTATGAATTTAATTTTAATTCATTGTCAGTTTAAAAAATTTTACATTATCATGTAATTATAAGTTATCAAATTATTAAAAAGTTAAACATTAAGTAAAATATGATTAGATAATAATGTTAAAAAATTTACACTAATAATAAATTAAAATTAAATCTATTTGTTATACTATTTAATGTAATTTATAATATAAACATTTTAATATGAATTGCCTAATCATCTAATATAAATTTTGTTTTATAAATAATCATTGATAACTTTCTAGGTGAAATCGATCAGCTCCTGATAAGCAAAGTTACCATTCCCAAAATAAGAGGCAACGATAATAACCTATCTTAAAGAATTCTATTGACATGTAAAAAATAAAATAAAATCCGTGGGGAGATATCAAAAACTATAAAACAGAGGAGAGCTAGGAATTCGTGAAAAAGGTTTAGAAATCTATACATAAATACTACAAAAATAAGAATCCTAGGCTTTTTTTGGCCAGTAATCAGGACCTACAATTTCAATCCATTCCTTTCAAATAGTCAAACTTACAAATCTTTGTGACTATTTTATTTTCTATCTTCAATGAGAACTGACTCTTTCACAGGTTTTTGTGAGTTTCTCACCTAGACCTACACCCACTCGGAATTTGAATTCAATTCCTCTATTCATTCAAAACAGAACAAGCGCCTCTGAAACCTCTGACCCGATAGTTTAGTCACAAAATCAGCATGTGGTACGTAGTTGCTTACCGCGTCCCACACCTAATTTCTTTAATGCTTGAACCATAGAGAAAAATGAGGAAGAAAGTTAAAAAAAGGGTGAAAGAGAGAGTCTACAGTTCTTCCCCTTTCGAGATTTTCAGTTACTTCTTCCATTTAATCAAAATCTATTCATTTATTTCTTAAGTTTAATTTCGATATTTTTTTAGTTTTATATATATATATATATAAAAGATGTGTTATTTAGTTATTGCTTAGTAGTTATTGTGAAATTTATTTGCAACTTTTTCTTCACCTAATTTTTGTTGGTATATAATAACTATATATAGTTGCACGCCACCCACTAGCACTACACCGCAAACAGCTCTCTGTTTCGTAAAGCGTGTTCATCGAAATAATAGCATACCCAGAATCCCACTGTGAGAACATCAGAAAGAAGCTTTTGAGTCTTCAACCTGTGAGTTTGAAATTTGAACTCGGAAGCAAATCTCAAGTGTGCATGCGGTGCATCAAGTGAAGGAAATTTGAAGAAAAGGTTCCAAGAGTTCATTGGTTTGGGAGTTGGCTGTGATTGGGAAGATTGGTGCGAGAAATTTGATTTCTGCATGGCCATTCAAGCACAGTTGTACCCGAGTAATGCTGTGTTTCCATTGTGCGACAATGGTTATAGTGCAGGTGGGTTTATTCAGTCCTGTTTTAATTCCCAACAGAGACATCATCAGCACCAACAACCATTAGAACAACGTTTGCGACAGTTATATGATGAGAGGCAGAAGTCTGTTGATCCCAATCGTTTTGTTTCTCATTCGAAAGACAACACCACCACCGACAAGCACAACAACTGTCACCTTTCACCAAATTCTCCAAGCTTTGCTTTTCAATTTGATAAGCACTGGGAAGAGATTGATCAGTACATCAGATTACAGGTAAAGATTCGTATATATCAGATTAGCGCATTGTCTTTTCTGTTTATTGTTTTGTGTAATGAGGTCAAGGTTGTGTCCAATCTGATTATTATTTTTCATTATGGTACAGAGTGAAAAACTGAGATTTATGTTGCAAGAGCAAGAAAAGCAACAAGTGGCGGCATTACTGAAGAAAGTGGAATCAGACTCAATTTATATCTTAAGTAGAAAGGAGGAAGAAATTGCACAAGCAAACAAGAGAAGGGTGGAGTTGGAAGAATTTTTAGGAAGACTAGAGGCAGAGAATCAAGCGTGGCGGAAGGTGGCTCAAGAAAATGAATCCGTGGTGTTATCTCTCCATAAAACCTTGGAGGAGATGAGAGAAAGAGCTTACTATTGTGTTAACAATGGGGTGGTAGCAGATGATGCAGAGTCATGCTGCGACGAAAGCAGGGGAAATGGGGAGAAGGAAGAAGAAGGAATAGAGGAAAATAGAATAGGTTTTGGTGGTGGGACAGTGGATGTTGAACAGAGTACGAGAAACATGATGGTTTGCAGAAGCTGTAATTCTCAGAGCTCGTGCTTTCTGTTTCTTCCATGCAGGCACCTTTGTTCATGCGAGGCTTGCGAGCCTTTCCTCAAGGCTTGCCCTGTCTGCAGAATGCCAAAGAAGGCTAGCATAGAGACTTTGAGTCTCTAAACTGATATTCTGAGAAAAGTAAATAGAAAAAATAAATTTGCAAAGATCTACAGTCACTGGTCTAGGAACATGTATTTGGATCTAATTTGTACTTAAAAGACAACCAAGATCAATCCAAAAAATTTACTAGACACAGCATCTTTTGTTATTTCAAGGTTATCGCTTTTCCCTATTTTTAGTCTTGCTTTTACTTTAGGATTTTTTTACTTTTTTTAACGCTTATAACCTGGCAATCAATCATTGAATGGTCAACATTTTTGGTTTACCTTCCAAAAATCTACCCTACTCTATGTTTTCGAATTTCCTCTGGTATATTCATGTTTACTATGTATGACATAATTATATCTATACTATAGCAAATCTATAGTTAAACTAAACTTTATATTCCTAATTTTTATAATCCTAATTTCTATGCTTTGGTGTGTTCGAACCTTTGTATAATATTTTCACCGTAAAATTAAAATCTTTTTATGTGTGGTGACTTCTTCATAATATTTTAGCCACACAAAGATTAGTCACTAGACTTTGAAGGAATGAAGGTTATTTTAAATTAACTTATATCTTGCATGACTACAACATATGTTATCTAACAGTAAAAAGCAAAACTAAACTCTAAAGATGGAATTTTTATTCTCTGGTTACTATGATTGAGGTAGGAAAAAATCATTTTATTTTCCTATCCACAAACTCGCTAGGAAAACTTTAAAAAAAGAGGATAAGGAAATATTTCTTTCGACGTTATGCCTTTCTTGTTTTGCATCTTTTTTCTCAGTTCATATTGTCAAAAAGCAAAAAAAAAAAAATGATAATAAGAAGAATATACTTGACGTTGGTTCTTCAAAAAACATAAGAATTGTTCTGTGTTTTTTTTTTTTCTGACAAAGGTTGAAATATTATTAAAGGTAAATCATAAAGCAAGATTAAGTACATACCATTGATATTAGTATAGTAAAAAGGTAAAGCCGAAATGGATTAGTACCCAACTCAAAATAGTAAATTAATTAAACTCTTATAATGATTGTAACCTTAAATGCGAAAATCTTACAATTAAGAGTTAAGAATCAACATTAAGTTGACCAAAAGAAGAGATAAAGTGTGCAGAAAGGTTTCCGAGCTCTACTCTTATATGATATATTTGTACAGAATAATTTTATACTCTTTTAACAATATCTTCTTAATAATTTTTTAATTATTAAATAAAGTAAGTAGTAAATATTTTTTATATTTTTAATATATTAAATATTTTATTTTTTATTTAATATTTACTGTATTAAATATTAAAAAAATTATTAATTAATAATAAGTTTTAAGCGAGCATAACATTATTCATTAATATATGTTGTACTCACTTGATCATAGCTGGAATATATTTAGATGGTTTTGTTAACATGTATTCTAAAAAAATAAATTTAAAAATTAAAAATAAAAATTAAAAAAAAATAAAAATAGTTAATATTTAAAAAATTCAAAATATATTTAATATTTTTTAAGTAATTAAAATAAATTAATAAAAATAATAAATATTATTTTTTATTCTTTAACGTGTATCTTAAAGATGTTTTGGGGTTTAATGAAAAGGTGAATAGATAAAATTATTGAAGTGTCAAGTTCCAAAATTGATTTTACCGAATTTTTAAAGTGTGATATTCAAAGTCACGTAGGCGAAGCAATCTCATACTATGTTATTTAAAATTAATTTTTAAATATTATTTATTTTCATTATTTTAAAATGATTATTATTACATTAACAGAATATAAGAAAATTTTAAAATTCACATTTAACATTTTATTAAAAAAATACAACTTTCAAAAATTGTTAAAACTGGCGTATGTATTGCATGGGTTATATTTAAGTTAGTTGCCAAAATTAAGAACTATGATATCCACATAAAATTTTTGTTTTAAATTACTTTTTATATTAAAGTTCTACATGGCGACTAATTCATCCGTAGATTATACAATAATAATTTTTTTCTATAAGAACGGGATATATATGAAAAATTAAATTAATGTAGATATTAAAAAAGAAAAAAATTGAAGTAATGAAAGAATTAAATTTTTTAAAGTGTAAGTACGCTTTAGATAATAAAATATAAATAGTAGATTATTAATAAAAATATTAAAGAAACAGAATCTAATAATATTATTTATTAATCATATACTTATATTATTAATTATTTAATTAATAATTTTAGTAGAAAGAATCTTAATCTGTAGTGAAAAAGTGAAAAAAATAAAAGAAAAAAGCAGCACCCAAAAAATTAAGCTTTTCTACGGTTGTCGATCGCGCTGTCGCTTGTGTACGGTTGTTCCCTGCTCCGAACAAATCGCCGCTCGCCGGCATCTCTACTCTCTTTTCCGGTGCCCCCTCGCCGCCGCTGCCATTCTCGACCTCGACGGTGTCGTATGATCCCTGAGCCCCCTTGCCCTCGTTTCTCTCTTCTCATTTGATAGCTTGCGAATTGGTTCTATTCATTCTATATTTTCACTATTTTTTTTAGGTTCACCTGCGGGAGATCCTTTTTAATACCCTTTTTATTGGCATTAGCATTTAGAAATGCTCGACTTCGTTGAAGGGGATTTCTGTTGGAATTTCTAGAATTTGTAGAATTTTTAGGAGTACGCATTATCAAACGTGCAACGAAGTTTCAATTTCGTGACTTATAGATAAGGAATAGGGAGCAGATTTCTGATTTGGCATCGATTTGTGCTTTGACTATTGCAAAAAAAATAAAATTATATGTAATAGGTTGAGTAGAGCAGAGACTGGGGGCATTCTGGGGGAAGAGAGAGGTGTCAGCAAATATATTAAAAAGAATAGTGGAAATGGGTAGAAATCTCCAAGGGATGGGTAACAGGAAAGAAAGGGGAGATTTGCAACATGAATGAAGAAGGATTTATATTAGAAAACTTTTATATCATGGATGTAATACAATTGAAATTTTTATCAAATGATAAATAATGGCACAACATCAGGATTGTTTTGTTTTTAAATTTTTAACTCAGTTATGTCATTTGTCATAGCTAAGAATATAATACCTGATCATACATGAATTGAGTTAATGATAGTATTCTATTATTAAACCATTTCTAAATGAGCTAATAGTTATCAGAAACTGTGATTTGGTATGTTAACTTATTGGATGAAACATTGTGGAGAGCCATTGATTGATGATACAATTTAAAAATTTATGGAACAGTCACTTTTTGCTTGTTTCTATAGGATGATCAACTAAGAAAGTTCACTATCAGATGTTGGCATGTGCGCTATCAGATGATAGGGATTCCTTTTTATATATATGTATCTGGATGAATAGTTAGGTACTAGGTAGGTAGATGATTGTCAACTTAATGCATGTTCTGTTACGATTATATGTGCACAAGATGGGAGTACCTATGTGAGTATGTGTGTTTGTAGATTTGGATTTCTTACTGGAAACATTTGTATGCAGGTGAATATTTGATTGTCAATCCTATACTTATTGCTCAGGTTTTAGAATATAAAGAAGCTTCAATGGCCAAGAAACCTGAACCAAGACCCAGTAAATTATCCGTATACCTTTACATTCCTAATATCATTGGTGGGTATTTAATTATGATGGTGGATACCTTGTTTTATTCTCTGATGTTTACTTATGTATTGTGGAAACGATGTAGCTCTAACACATATTGCATTGATAAAAATTATGGGATATAACTTGGATAAAGTACAGACAAACAGAGTAATACGGAAAATTTATACAGGCCATCTTTCTTATTGCCACATTTAGTTTTTGGAGAATGCGAGTCCTTGACAATGGAACAGTGAAATATAGTTGTATATGGATTTTTTCTACTTGAAACTAACTCCTCTCTATTATAGTCAGATTCTAGTTATCCCCGTTTGGACTGTTTATTGAATTATACCACATGTTTGCAAATGTTACCCAAGGGTAATTTAAGTGCAAACATTGTACACTGTGTATTGGATTTCTCAAGAGATTTTACTCAAATGTAAATTCTCTCTCTCATAATTCTCCATGAATACACTGTATTAACGAAGTCTGTGATGATGCAGGATACATCCGGGTTCTTTTAAACTGTGTTGCCTTCTCCCTATGTTATACAAACAAAATCTTTTTCTCTATTCTCTATTTTTTCAGGTGGGATACAATCTTATGAACTTTTTCTAGTATTGAACTGCTTTCACGTTCTCCTCTTTAATGTTTATGGGATGGGTTGCATAATTTGACTAAATTTATGTTGCCAGCTTTTTATGCGATGCTGTGGATGGATGGTGTGCTCGCAAATTCAATCAAGGTATCAACTTTCTTGTAGATGTCATACCACTATCATTTTATCTGTTGAAGTCTCCTATTGAATTCATAATTAGTGTCGGTACTTAACTAAGAAAACCCTTACACAATTTTTCTATGTTTGCAATGGATGCCATTGCATTTGCGTACTCTTTACCTGATTCTTGAGTGCTTCAAAACCATTTGGAACTCTAGAAAATCAGTTTGAAACGGAGGGCATATCACAGCAAGCATCTGCTTAGATACTTCTCTGAGAAGCATTTATGATTTGAATATGTGGTCATATATGCTTTTTCCTGGCTTAGTGCCAACTGCCAAGGTTAAGGATGTTTTTGCTTGCATAACTGCATTCTGTTGACTCTTTGACTTTTACATCTATTATAAAACACAGGGAGTAAAGTATTAAATAAGATAATAGAGGGGTCATATCCCCAAAGGGACTAAACTATAGGGGTTCAAAATGTAATTATGCCATATAATAAACAAATATATTAATCTAGCATTTATGTTTTGTATTGTTACTTTCTTGATTCAGTGTCAACCTTTGGAGCTGTTCTCGACATGGTAACAGACAGGTCATTCTCGGTTCTCTCTCTGTGTGCATGAAGCCAAAGGAATGTGTTGACTGATGCTGCTATAATTTCTTTATATTGTTTTGTTTCCGTGTGCTTCAAATTAATATGACTTCCTTAATATCAGAATTAGTACGGCTTGTCTACTTGTAGTTCTTTCCCAAGCGTACAAGTAAGATTTTTCTACCTTCAACCTGTTCATCATTCGCTGGAATTTTAAGCATGTATACCTGACGTTTGGGCTGAATTTGTGTAAAGGCCTGGCCTGGTCTTCTTGTCATTGCTTGCCTTAGATATTGCCAGCCACTGGCTGCAAATGTACAGGTAATGTATGTCAATTTTGTGTCTTTTCTCCCCTAATTCTAATTCTATGATTCTGCAGTTACTAAATTTGGTCTTAATGAAGTTCTTTTGCGGGATTTTTTACTTTAAATGCAGCACTTTCTTGGTGGGCAAGGCCAGTCATAAAGATGTAAAAGACAGCAGTAGCTGGCTTTTCAGGGCATATTATGGAAATAGGATGTTTATGGCTTACTGTTGTGTCTCATGTGAGGTAATTGTAGCACCATCTTCTTGATCTTTTATGGAAAAGCCTTTTTATAAACATTATGCTTTTTGTTGGTCTTATCCTTTATATTCTACAGGTTCTTTACTTAATCCTGTTTTATCTTTCGGAGAATCAAACGGAGAGATTGATGGATGTAAGTGTTCTCTGTGTGTTTCAACTACTGTCAGATTATCTAAGATGTCTAGAAGGTTTCCTGAGATCATCTTACTTACTCAGTTGTTTCTATTTTCAGGTTTTAGCGAGTAATTTGCAAAAGATATCGATACTTTCTTTCCTAATTGCTACAAGTTTATTTGGGTGGGCAATCAAGCAAGCTATAAATATTATTCAGGTGCGTAGATATATTTATGCAAGATATTTTAGATGATGATGAGGTCCTGTATACAATATAAGAAAAGAAAATCCAAAGAAAAAGGAGAGAACTTCTCAGCCTGTGAATTAAATATGAGGGCACTAAATTGTTGATATTCATCCTATAAATAAGTATCACAATAACAGAAGATTTGGAGCCTTAAAAAATCTGTGCATATATTCGAATTTTCTTTCTGGTTTAACTATCACATGTAAAAATTTTTTTATACTTGTAAGGCAGTGCAAAACTTTATAAACTGCATTCTATTGAAGACAGTATTAGGACTGTATTCTATTGCCAATGGTGACATTGTTTAAATTTGCAGAAGCTTTCAAGTTCAAAATCTTGTTAGGATTGACAGTAGCTAGTTTAAATGCTGATTTAGATTCAGCACATGCAATTACTTTTCTCTGAAAACATTGCTTAGTAATTAGCAGGTTATGTTTTGCCTCAGCGCACTCTTGCTTGAATTAGGATATATTTACTCTTTAGCATGACTCATTAACTTTATATCAGGATTTGATCATTGATTTAATGAGTTTTGTTCTTTACATTATTGTTATATAAAGAAAGTCTCGGAATTGATTATTTATTTATTTTGAGAGAAGAGCATACAGACTCCTTGAACTTTAAAATCGTCTTAATTAATACTTAAACTATAACAATTACACAAATCATTCCTTCCATTCATCTTTCATTAATTCCAAATTAAATAAACAAAAGGATTTAAAATAAATGGAAGGTAGATGGAAGGATTGATTTGTGTAATTATTATAGTTTAAATATTAATTAGGACGATTTTAAAGCTTAAAGATTTATTTGTAAATGACTCAAAGTTTAGGAGGAGTCTGTAAGCTATTTTCCTATTTATTTTTTACTTAGCTCCAACAATTACGTGTTTATGTGATATGTTTTATTTACTCGTTCATCAATTTATGTCCTGTATTTTCACCCTAAGAGCCCTGTGGTTTCAGATGAAGTCAGCAACTGATTTGTGTGTGCTTTATGACATCGACAACAAACGCAAGCACTGATGTTTCTTCCACTACCATGAATCCCTTGCCTTTGCCTTCTAGTACTAAGTTTTGAGCTCAAAGCTTAATACTTAATACCGATACAAATCAGTATCCTAGATGGCAATCGAGCTTAAATTGTTTAGTTTTCTATCATTTGTAATGAAATTATAAACAAATTCTCGGAGCACGAGGTGCATTGCTTTTTGGTTACCCCCTGTTAATCACGTGACAAAATACTTGTTCGTTTCTGAATTCCGATCTATGTTACCTGCTTCAGAGGAATAGGGCTGCACCAGTTGTGAACTTGTTATCATGAATTTTTTTTGGATAAATTGATTGAATGCCTATGTTCCTATCACATCGGGAATGTTCTTACGATTACCTATTACAGCTGACATGGGGCTTGCAGGTTTGATGAAAAACTGAACCATAGGCTACGTAAAAGGTGTAATTATATAAACCAAAGAGATTGGTCTGGTGGTGGAACCAATCAAGTGATGTATGATTAGATACGTTGTCATGGGTTCTAATTTTAGCTTTGCTAAATTTTTTTCGGAGTATCAGTAACTCAGTAGGATGACTTGTTTATAATTGAACCGGAGAGGAGGTGGATTAGTTGAAGTGTGCATAAACTGGTTCAGGTGGGCAAATTTTATGGGGTTGCTGTAATTGCATATTGGGTGTTGCCTGTAACGATTAATTTTCAATTTTGGTAAGCGGCACTTTTTTACTAGCGCGTGTCGAGCGATCGATCAGGGAGAATATGGTTTTAATATTAGCTGTGGGCAAAATCTTCCACGAAGATATTAATACACAAGTTCAATATGATTTTATTTCACAGTAGGCAAATCGTGAAATGAAAATAAATGAAAACTCACCACACCTGGATCTGCACTAATTACATGTTTTTGGGAGAAATTTATGCATGTTTCTGAAATATAATAAATACATATTTTGAAAAGCATTTTCATTATTGATTATAAGTTATTAACATAAAATTTATATAAATTTTTTAAAAATTAATCATAGAGATACTTATTGAAATATACATTTATTGCAATTTCTGTGTTTTTAGAGTCAACCTAAAGAAGTACCAGCATGTAGTCTGCAAAAATCATAACTACTAGGGTCTTTTTAGCAGGACAGACTTGGCTTCATCAGGTACACTAATAGGAGAGACGGCGAATGGGGATGGCCTGGCCTCCAACTCGAGCTTTAGAAGAAGACACGTGAATTAATGAGATGATGCAATAATGTTACCACTTCTGAGAAGTTCAAGTGCCTAATTTTTCATCCTGATTATATAATACTCCCATATATGAATGAAATTAACATACCGCTGAATGTGAATTCCAAGGCATAATACATATGGATCAACATAATATTGGTAAATATAATTTTAAATCCACAAAACAGAACAGCTACGTAGTTCTCAGCTGCAGAATCATTGAACTAACAGAGTTACATACATTCAAAAGCGAAGCCAAATAATTGACAACAATCAATCTCACATGTTGCATGGATGATGATATTGCTCTAAACAATCAAATTTCTCTCTACCGTCCCTATTTTTTCTTGACACCAAAACGATGTTCTTAAAAGAGGTTCCTTGCTGATTAAAAATGTACTAGTACAGGCTAAACCCAAAAAACTGGCTAATAAGGATGGCAATTCCAAGGGCTATCGCAACAAGAGAAGAAGCCCACGTGAGTTTCTCAGTTATTCTAGGTACTCTATCCTTTAGTGCCTGGCTGCACGAACCTATAAATACGGTATAGCTCCCCATTGCAACTACAGTTCCAAGTAAAAACATGATGAGAAATGCAGCACCAGCCAAGCGAGAAGGCAAAGCAAGGGCAGGCAACACCATCATCAATGCGTCTGGTTGCAGTCCATGAACTATACCAGTGGCAAAAGTAGCAAAACCAATCTTCTTCTTTCCTACTGTTGGATTTTCAAGTGATTCATAGACACTGACATCACATTCACCATTTTCTAAGGCAACACATGGGATAGGCACTTCTGAAGCTTCCCTAATTCCCATAGCACCAATTACTAGCAGGGTAAGGCCCACCACTCTGGTGCCCCAAGTACGGATAACTTCAATGTGAAGTCGATCCTTTAGGAGTAAAAATATTAAGCCAAAGATAACCTGACCAGCATCATGGCCGCAACCCCAAAGGGCTCCAACAGCAGCACTCTCCATTCGGGTACGGCCAATCGACAATGGAGCCAAAGCTGCAAGGTGGTCAGGCCCTGATAGTGTGTGCAAGCAGCCAGCAAGGAAACCAGTCCAAGCACTGCTTAGGAGCTCAGTGCGGATTAGTTTTCCCCCAACTGCAGCAGCAGCAGGACCACCGGTCTTGGCAGCAGTTTGAAAGGATGCGAAAGCTGCTGGCGCAAAAGCTGGTTGGATTAAGATCATAACAAGAGCAGAAAGTATTATAAATGTCCGAGCTGTTATTGCCTGAGACAAAAAGTATAAAGGATGATTTTTCTTAAGCTCTATTTAAACACTGGAATTGTTAAGCATCTAACACAAAAATACTGTGTACATTGAGTCTATACAATTACAAACTGTCGTAAAAAAAATTGTCATGAATATCAACAAAAATAAAGATACAATATCAAACTCACCTGCTTCAACAGAGTAATTTTCCAGTGAATCTTTCCACATATCCAAGTATCTATTCAATTATTCATAACTCAATTATGTTGATTATTATGATTTAGTGGCAAAAATATGTAATCAAAGAGCCCTGTTTGGTTATGGCACAAGACCAACAACATGCCATAGTTCCAAAAGGCCAGAACAGGGCTGTAGATTAAACCATTAGCAGAACTGAATATATATTTCATAAGAAACACGACATTTTAAGTTTCAACAGAAGATTCTTCACCCTTCAGTACAAATAAGCTGAAAGGCACCAATCAGATTATAATAGATTTATGCATACATAGCAAATCCTAATTCTCTGGCAAGGTTCCAACTTCCAAGGCATGTTAAAAATCAAAGAGTAACTTCGTGGTTTTAAATTGCGATCTTCAATCACAATTGTGGCCATAATATTGCTGTGCAGGAGTTACAGCAACATCAACTGTATTTATTTTGTAATTATCCGTAATTTCTATAATCGTAATTGTAATCGCAATTACAATTTAAAACTATTCTCCTTAAAAGAGTACTATTTTGCTTAAAAAAAAAGGGAATAAACCATGTTCATAATACTAAAAATTATACGGATTCCTTGTAGACCAATGACAACGGGAGATGCTATAATTCAAATCATGATACTGTTTGTGATAAAGAACATCATCAACATCAAAATGACCGCGATGCTCGATGAAAAGAATAGTCAAGAGAAACAAATGGGGTTGAACTGCAAATAAACGTTTAACAATTGGAGAGAGAGAGTGCAACGACAACAAATGACGAAAGATAAACATAGCCAATCACACAGAACCGAAGGAGGTGACCCACATCAAATGCACACAAGATCTCAGCAATTCATAATTTAGAAAGCACATACCTTTGGTTTTTCGTAAGCCCCGGTTGTGATCTGATTGAGGAATTGGGATTCGGGTATGGACCTAGCTGAAGAGTCGGGTTGACAAGACGAAAGGGATAGTAAATTACTGGGAGGTATCGACGAGGCGAAAAGGGGAGCAGAAGACGATAATGGAGATGGGTTTTCATGCTTGCAAGAAATTGAGCTGGGCCACCTGAAGTGGCAACGCGTTGATGGGGAAAAATTGAATCTTGCAGGGTCAAATCGACTGGTTCTAGTGAGAAAAGTAGAAGGCTTGAGATTAGCGTTGAGAGAAGGAGGAGAAGACGAGGATAGAAGCCTATCCATGGCTTCTATCTATCTGCAAAAATTAGCAAAAGGAAAAGAAATGAAGCGGAGGATGAGAAAAACTCCTGGATAAAATTTCCACCCAGAAAGTTAAACCCAAAACTTAGCATACAGATTAACGTTTTCTATTATTGCTTGGCACACAAACCCTTTCTTCTTTTTTTTTTTTTTTTCTCTTTTAATCAAGCTTAGCACACAACCGAGTCCTAACTACTTCCTCCTCCTTCTCTAAAGGTATTCAAAAACCGATCCAATCCAAATAAAATCAAAAAATTAATTTAAAAACAAAAAATTAAAAATCGATTAAAACAGATCAAAATTAATTTTTTTTGGATTTTTTTTAAATTAATTGGTTTGATTCCAATTTTGAAAACTAAACCGAACCAAGTCAAATAGAAGGTAATAATATATAATTATAAATTATTTTTTATATGTAATATTACATTTATATCTCTTAAAACTTAAATTATTTTTTATATGTTACAATGACTTAAACTTATTTTGTCTAAATGTTATTATTACAATTTTAATATTTAAAATATAAATTTAAAATTATTATCAAATTAAATATAAAACTTATGAAATTTTTTAATAAAGATCGTTACTGTAACATAAACTTAAATTAATATTTAACAATTGACATCATATTAATTATAGATATTGAGTGTTATTTGAATTATGAACTTCTTTAAATATTGAGATTGATCATAGTTTATGCCTTATTTAGGTCCAAATTTAACCAAAAATAAAAAAATAAAAACTGATCAATCGAATCAAATCAAATTAATTTCAATCGGTTTAGTTCCGTTCGGTTCAATTTTTTAGTAAAAACCAAATTAATTGTTTGATCTAATGACTAAATTGATTGGTTCAGCTCAGTTTGAATTTTTTCACATAATTAAACAGGACCAAATCGTAAATACCCTTATCCTTATCTAACATTTAAATTTAAAATTAAAATCTCGAACAGATGTGCAATGCACAATTTAGGCTTGTTTAGTACCTCACCTAAGACTCAGCTCATCCCAATCAATTTGGATTGGATAGGGTCCATTTTAACTCTACTAAAATCTCGGGTCAGAATTGAGCAAGATCAAACTTGACCCGTTAAATCTTTCTAAGCAATTAAGCATCAAGAGCAATTTTTACAAAAAAAAAAAAAATCCAAAATTAATATTATTAAATTAATTTTAATAAGTAAGACTCAATATTTTAAAATTTTTTATAATTACATGTTAGAAATAATTTTCTTACAATACCTAAATTAAATTTAGAATTATAAATTTAATGCTTTTACAATAGAAAGTCTATGATAATAATTTAAAGAGAAAATCTTTTTTATTCTCTAAAAATATAAATGTCACCACTTTATTATTTTAAAAAAATTTATCATTAATTTAAGTTCTAAATCTAAAAAGTATAAAATATAAGTGTAGGTCACTTTAATCTTTTAAAAAAATTTATTATCAATTTAACAAATAAATCTAGAAAGTGATATCATGTTTATTTTTTAAAAAAATTAATCTTTAATTTAATTTTTTAATAATCAAAAAGTATCGTTAATTTAATTTTTTAATTATATAAAATTATTATCAATTTAATCTCTTAATCATTAAAATTTTATTAATTTAGTCTTTCTCTATATACAAAAAAATAATTTTAATATTATTTTTTAAATTTAAAAATTAAATTAATGATAAATTTTTTTTAAAAATTAAAGTGATATACTTATGTATTTAGAGAATTAAAAAAGTATTTACTCTAATTTAAAACTCAAAATTCTAACTATTAAAATCCTAAGTAATTAAGCTTTTTAGTTACAATGCGATTTTTCTCTAAATACGAACTATTTCACCGTACAACCCGTTACCCAACGAGTTTTATTTTTCCCGGCCAACCCAACCCAACGAGAAAATGGCAGTGTCCCAACGGAAAAACAAAATTGCGCCACGTCAGCAACGATTCGGATGAGCAGGAAGTCGTTTCTCTCGTGATATACACAAGTGACAACCTCCTCTCCTTCCTGCCAAATGCTAATCCTCAACTTCACTCGCTTCTCTCTCTTCCATCATCTTCTTCTCCATCCATGGAGGTTAGCCTCTCTGCGAACCACCATCGTACCCTGAGCTTAACCTCATGCAATTCTCGCTCTCCCTCTTGTCTCTCTCTAACCACTCTCCCTTCCATCCGCAATCACTTCCTCGGTTGCGGCCACGGTCTCAGGCCTCGACCTGGGCCCCTTCGCTCTAGAAAGAAATGCAACAACTTAGGGCTTCTTCGCCTCCGTTCCCCTCGCTTTATCTTCAAGGCTTCCTTCGATTCTCACTCCGTTATCGTCGTCGTCGTCGTAGTCACTTTATCTGCTGTTTCTTTGCTCCACTTCACTCTCACCAAGCGAAAGAAGACTGCCAAAGTGGTTAGTCATCCAAGACTCATCGATATTTTTGCTCCCAACTAGTTCTTTTGGTTCAGCAAATGACAGTACAGGCTTCTTTTATTTGTAAATTGCAATTGGTCTTAAAGATATACTAATAGGATGAATTGTGTTGTTCTCTTCTAGAGTTTTTGTTTTTGACTCGTTCCTTGTTTGGTGCCGAATTCTTCTTCTGATTTTTGTTTCTATTCTATTGTTTTAAGGCCCCGTTTGTTCGATAGATAGTATAGTATAGTTAGATATTAAATAACATAATATCCTGTTAAAATAATTTTATTTAGCTTTGATTCACTAACATATAGGAATTAAATTATTTTATCTTATATTAGATAAAATTATTTCAACTGGATAAATTACTATATAGTATTATAGTATTAATTATATTATATTATTTATTCCTTATATTGTGTACCAAATGGGCCTAAATGTTCATCTTGCTCCGTACAATGAGCAATATATGCAAATCTGAATCTCACAATGAAAAATTTTTGAGACCATTTTGAGATTCTCCGATGGGCGTGCATACATACACTTGGGATACGATCACAAACTCATCTATTGTGACAATTAGTCTTTTTAAATTGCTTCAATTTTTTTTTATCTTTTATTTTAAATTTTATCAATCAGAGAAAGTAAAATGTATACCCTCAATGTTATCAAAGATTGGGAAATTCTCTGCTTAGCTGCATTTACATAGGGTATTATTGCTGTGAGAACTTTGTCGCCTAATGTCCATAGTGTTCCCTGGCCAAGTTTAAAGTCATTTGTGAGTTGATTGCATCTATTCTATTTATATAATCAGCACCTTCCTAACATTTGCACTCCTGCAGACAGAGGGACACACAAAATTTGCATTATCACAACAAGGAAGTTATGTTGGGAACCAGGTCATTGAAAGCGAGATTCTTGGTTTTCCCAAATTTCAAAGGGATAACCCGCTGAATGAAGTTGGGAAGTTAAAGGGTCACAGCGGAGAAGACAACCATGTTTTTGAGGACAAAGAGGCCCAGCTGCCATTTTTTAAATCTTCAATGGTGCATGAAGCGGCCTTCGTGACTAAAACATCAGAGTCATCTTATGCTGTTCTTGACTCTAGTGTTAATAATAACAGTTCCAAGGTATTAGATGAGTCTTTTTTGTCTGGGGCTTTCCAATCAAGTTCTTTACAACCTCTAGCTTTTGCTGAAGAAATGGTTGAGTTACAAGTGGAAGAAAATCAAGATAACGTTGACTCTGATCCTGAGTTGCCTACAAATATGGTTGGATCTGATCATGCTACTTCTCCTGTTTGTGCAAACAATGCACTCACAATAATGAATGAACATACTAAATCAAAATTTGAACTTGGTGCCATCAGCAGTGATGTCCTATTTGGTGAATCAGTTAGGCAAGAGCTATACATGTTTTATGAGGTCAACAAATCTGCAAACGGATCCATGTCATCACTGAGTAGTTTGAAGTCATTATCTCCTCATGCTTCTTTTATGAATAGAAAAGGATTGCCTTCAGCAATGGGAAATACCACACTAAATGGATCAGAATCATATACAGATATTTCTCTACAAAGTGCAGGTAATTCCATAGAAGAATATGCATTATGATCTCATTTCATTGATGATATAGTTGGTAAAACCTTTACATAATATCATGAATCCAAGATTTAGAGAAAACATTTATGTAAACCATGTTTATTGGTTCAGAGTATGTTGAAGGAGTGGTACCAATTTCCAGTCATAAAGAAGGCTACCCTTCACAACATGGAAGTAAAACCTTGAGGAAAGGCAGCAGATCTGTGAGAGACAGGGAAAGAAACCATCTGGGTCAGAATAGTAACAAAGTTTTGCCCCAGATTGCCCACTCAAGCAGGGTGCATACTGATCCGACAAATCATCGTTCAAACTCTTCAGAGCATCTAAGCAAATATAATAATTTGCTAAAAGATGGGAGGTAATCTTTTGTCCCCACTCCCCCTCCAATAAACATAGAAGAACATAAACTTGTCTATGGGAACCTGCTTGTTGAAGTTTTATACATGTCACAAATTTTCTTTAAATGAAACAATGTGGTCAAACTCCCCTTCCTCTCTTTCTCTTTTGTGAAACATATCATGATCACAATGTCCATTCTGACCTACTTTTGCCATTACTTTTAAGCTTGAAGAGCTTATCCTGAAGTACATTGAGTTTGTTAGGTTACACGAATGTGTAGAGTTGCTTAAAGATATGGAAACGAAGGGTTTATTAGATATGACTAAGGTACATGCATCTTTCTAGCTATTACTTGATATTCTGTTCTTGAATTTTGAGTTTCTCTTACATACCTTATTACTGGTTATAGGTTTATCATGCAAAGTTTTTCAACATCTGCAAGAGACAAAAGGCTGTTAAAGAAGCTTTTGACTACACTAGGCTTATTCCAAATCCAACGTTGAGTACATTTAATATGCTTATGTCGGTATGTGCAAGATCCCAAGATTCAGAAGGTAAGTTCATTTTTCATCATCTCTTTACTCAGTACCTTACTATCTAAAATTTCTTTCTTTGTCATCTTTTCAGTTCATGACATTCGTATTATGTATTTAGGGGCTTTCCAAGTTTTGCAGCTACTTAAGGGGGCTCGACTGGAACCTGACTGCAAACTTTATACCACTCTGATATCAACTTGTGCTAAGAGTAGGAAAGTTGATCGAATGTTTGAAGTACAATATCTCCCTTATTGGATTTGTCAGTTGATTTACCATAGCATGTATTATTATGTGTAATATATCTTTCCCTAAATCCAATATCTTGTAAAAATGTTAATCTATATGCTTAGGTATTTCACAAGATGGTTAATTCTGGAGTAGAACCCAATGTTCTTACCTATGGGGCACTTATTGATGGTTGTGCTAGAGCTGGACAAGTCGCCAAAGCATTTGGTGCTTATGGAATAATGAGGTCTAAGGTACAATAATTACAACATGTCTTCCTAGAGAATTATGTTGTTACTGGCATTAGATGATTACTCCAAAATTCTTAATTGTTTTGTTCATTGAATCCTGTTTTTATACAAAATTGTTATCAATTAACTGTTCATGCTGATGTGATGTTTGTATGCAGTAGAAAGTGAAGCCAGATCGTGTTGTATTCAATGCACTTATAGCTGCATGTGCCCAGTCAGGAGCAGTGGATCGTGCTTTTGATGTGTTAGCAGAAATGGCAGCTGAAACACAGCCCATTGACCCCGATCACATAACTTTTGGTGCACTGATGAAGGCATGCGCAAATGCTGGTCAGGTGTGGTTTCTTTCTTCCCCCCTTTCCCCCTTAGTATAGAACATCATTTTTCATACTTCTTATGTGTGTTGTGTCGCTTTTCATTGTGCTTTACTTGAAGTTTGTTTAATGTTTAACAATTATGTGTTTTCTATAGGTTGAACGTGCACGGGAAGTGTATAAGATGATACATCACTATAATGTAAAGGGATCTCCAGAGGTTTATACTATTGCCATTAATTCTTGCAGCCACACTGGAGATTGGGAATTTGCACGTAGTGTATACAATGACATGACTGGGAAAGGGGTGCTCCCTGATGAGGTATGTTGTTGTTTTTTTTTTAAAATTATTTTTGTTGTGTGATATGGATTATTGAACTTTGTGGTTTTTATGATTTTTAAAACGTAATACGTCCCTTTTATTTGTATTGTGGTTTCTTGAATTGATTCTCAGTCATAAAGTTCTTTCCTCTCACTACGATTGATTGCTTACAGAAGTTATTGACTCATCATACAGATGTTTCTGAGTGCACTAATAGATGTTGCTGGACATGCTAAAAAGCTGGATGATGCCTTTGAAGTCCTACAAGAAGCCCGTAAAGGAGGAATACGTATTGGAATAATGTCATATAGCTCATTGATGGGCGCCTGTAGCAATGTATGTCTGGTCAAGTAAATTTTGTGCCAGAGTTGGTTTAGTAATAACTACCTGATGAGCTTGGAATATTTATTGTAGTTTAAGAATACAATGATTTTAATTTAAAAATATATTAAAATATGATTTAATTTAAAATTGTTCAAACCGATTCCAAAATTATTTACTCAAGTTGGTTTCATGCAGGCCATTGTTTTAAATCATATTTCTTCCCTTTCATCTCAATCCCTTTAGCTATTTGCAATTAAGTTTTTTTTTTTTTTTCTTTTTCCCCCATGGTTTGGTTTTGTTTAAGAAGGTGGTAAGGATCGAAAAACATCACTCATGAGTCTAGTCTTACCCATAGCAGTTTTTTAGACATGCAACAAAGAGAATTGGTTATAGGATCTTGCAGGGTTAGAGCAGGGGCGGCATGGAAGGTAAAGGAATTGAAACAGATTGAAGGTATATTAATGGTATAGCTATAGTAGAGTGGATTTGAATTATGTATGAAAGAACAGATAATAAGGAGATATTTTATGTTTTATTTATAAATATTTAGGCAATAATTCAGGAAAATATTTAGTCAGTTAAATTGGTTGTTTATCAGTTTTTCTACTTGGGGATGTATTATAAGTATGGATTTCACTATAATTATTAGGTTTTTCTGGCATTCTAGCTATTCGTTTTAGATAAGAAATATGTATGGATTTAGGATGTTATCCTTTCAGTGTATATTAGGATTGCTTGGTATTTAAGGATTACGTGTTTTAGTTGATGACTTTGAAGCTAGAAACAAAAGTTAGTGAATCTAAACTTCTTAAATCTGAGAACCTTAAGACCAATACATAGATAAATTAATATAGCATATGAAATACAAGTATGCCCTAACAGTCTAAGACAACTAAACCATACTTTTATGATTCTTTTCCCTGTAACTTTATGTTTTCTCGATTCTTTTGCTGCCTGCATTGAATTCCCATGCTGCAAAATGTGTCACTAACTAGTGGGAATTACTTGTTCCAGGCTAGAAATTGGCAGAAAGCATTGGAGCTATACCAGGATCTTAAGTCTCAAAAATTGGTGCAAACTGTTTCAACAGTTAATGCTTTGCTCACTGCACTATGTAAGTTTGACCTTTTTTCTGCATTGATACAGGATCTTTATGTTTGAAATTTGCAGGAAGATGGTAGGGTTTGTGAAATTGAGGAACTTTCTGGCTTAATAAACAGATTTGAGGAGAAAGTTAATCAAAAGAAATCAAGGAAGATAAGATGGAGATAAGAGACCTAAGAGACACATGACATGGCTTGGCGGCTAATGTTTCTTTGAAAATAAACTCTCCATTCATTCTAGGATGATTTATTTCATGACTTAGGCAGGAGTAGTCAAAGTTAGGGGACCAAGTAGTCCAAATCTGAAGGCAAAGTTAAATAACCAGCGACTAATTTACATGAATAAAAAACCCAAAACAAAGTTCTAATAAAACCAACTTAACAAATTAAAGAAAAGCTGACAAAACTAAAGCCATACATAGACACTACTAAATTCCTAAATTTAAAACCCTGATTGCAAAGTATAGGAAAATATAATTTTAACTAAAGCAACAACTCTAATAAGTTTTAACAATTAAGATCTAGTAAGGCGTGTAAGATTACAATCAGCCCCAATATCAAATTTAAACCAAACTAGTGAGATCTTTTTTCTTTAAGCTTATGCCATTTGGATTTCACTCCTGCCTGCATCATGCAATTTTCAATATTAAGGATTGCATTTCACTTCAGAAGTCCTATCACCTGTGGAGTTGGGTTTTCAAATCCTGCTGTTGCAGTGTTCATATGTGCTGTTTACTATTAGTCTAATACAAGGTTGTAACATAGGAACAGCCTCTGCTTGTGGGGGGTTAAGGCTGTGAAAATCCATTCCTCCCGAGACCCTGCATTGGTGGGAGATCTATGCACTGAAACAACCAATAGTAATGACATGAAAAAACTTTTGATGAAGTATATAATAGTAGAGGAATATTGGTCGGACAGTTATATATGCCTATCTTGTCATTTTAGATATAATTGTAAATTGACTCATTATCTTTCTCCGAGATAAAGAATGAAATAAAGAAAAAGAAGCATTTCCATACTGATAAGAAATTTATCTTATTGTTTAGAGAGTTTTTACAGTGAAATGATTCTATTATAAACTATCAAAGTAGCAACAAATTTATTGAATATTCTATGTGAGATCTTTTCATGAAATCTTCCTAGATTGTGACTAAGTATGAAGAGGAGATATGTGAATTAAGGTAAATGCTAAAATGATTTGACACTGTTAAGGCTTTCTTTTCCTGAAACATTTTTGTTGAAGACATGGGTGACAATCCTTTACCTTAGTTTTCCCTGAAATATGGTTGGAGTATAGTTGTATAATGGGAAAAATGGACTTTAAAACATTGTAAGAATTCTATACAGGTGATGGAGATCAATTTCAGAAGGCTTTGGAGGTTTTATCTGAAATGAAAGGATTAGGATTGTGCCCAAACAGAATCACATTCTCAATACTTATAGTGGCAAGTGAGAAGTAAGTGATCCAGGAGGATTTTATTGTCTAGTTATTTAGGGTAGGCTTTTTCTAGACCAATTTTCTATTTTGCCTGCTTTTGTAGAAAAGATGATATGGAAGCAGCTCAAATGCTCCTTTCTCAAGCCAAAAAGGATGGTGTTGCCCCTAATCTCATCATGTGTAGATGCATAATTGGTGAGTCATTGGATTTTGTTAGTTTTTAATTCTGGCCCTCTAATGCTTTAGCTTAATCAAATCTTTTCATACTGCTTTGAAAAGCATCTGGAGAGGGGGTCGACTTTTACTTTTAGGATCATAAAAATAGAAACTGACATGTACGAATGTGCAATAAAAGTCTTCAACTGAAGTCATACTTTTTACTTTTGCATTTTTCTTTCATGTTCTTACACATTCTTGGTCAATTTTATGTTTTTCCTAGTTGTCTGGTAATGGGATAGGAAGTATTCCTACAAATACCATTTCATATAAAGAATGCAGAAATCATGTTGAACTCTAATTCTTCCTCCCAAATAATAAAGTATAATGCATATTGCATACATGCACTCAGCTTATGATTTGGATTGCTTCTTATTTGTGTGATTGGTCCTTTATTTTCTGGGGACTTCAAGTAAGAAGGTCATGGACTTCGGTTATTTTTTGGCCCAGAGCTATTCATATATTAAGCCTAGAGAGTTCCATAATTTTTAAATCCTGATAGAACTTTGATGTCTTTGAAAGGAATGTGCTTGCGGAGATTTGACAGGGCTTGCTTTGTTGGTGAACCTGTTCTATCTTTTGACTCAGGATGCCCACAAGTTGATAATAAATGGTATTTGTCTTCAATTTCTGTAACTGGTTTTTTAAACCTGATTCTTTATCATCACTAAGAGGCAGTATAAATTGTTCATTTATACATAGACATACTTTTACAATTTGGTCTTTTAAAGTTATTTACATTGAATGCTATTCTTCATCATGAAACTGTTACATTATATATCTTTTTGTTTGAAGTGGTTCATTATTTTTGGTTTATTTTATACCCAATTGACTCTCTCTCAATGAAAAGAAGAATTTAATAACAGGAGGGAAGTTTAAATCATCCCATTCCCTGTTTGTTGTGACCATTAATTTGCTTAGACATCTCTTTTAGATGATTTTCTTTGTGGAGGTTTTTTATGCGGCTTTCTACTTTCAACTCTTAGGACATCACTGGCCTTAATGGTGTATCGTGAAACAATTGGAGCTGGTGAAAAGCCTACAAGTGAAATATTGTCACAAATTCTGGGATGCCTACAACTCCCTTATGATTCATCCTTGAAAAATAGACTCATCGAGAACCTGGGAGTCAGTGCTGAAACTTCAAGAAGCTCAAACCTCTTTTCATTAATGGATGGATTTGGTGAATATGATCCTCGTGCTTTTTCACTACTTGAGGTCAGTACACAATGGAAATTAATTCTACTCAATATCTTGGCCCTTAGTGTTGCTAAGGGAACCTGCTGGATCATAATATGATGCTGTAATAATTATGTAGGAAGCTGCTTCACTTGGAGTTGTTCCATCTGCATCATTTAAAGTGAGTCCTATTGTTGTGGATGCTAAAGAATTGCATGCTTTTACTGCTGAGGTGAGCTTGTTTAAGTCTTAAAATACTGCTACAATGATTATTTCTGTTACATAAAAGGTTTGCATTTTTAACTGTAAAAGACTAGAGAGAAGATAGAACTATATGTGGGATTCATTAACTCAATGTCAGGGTCCCTGTAATGTACGTATTTATATTAAAGGAATTAGGATAGGTACAAGTGTAGTACATACTATATCCCCAAGTCCAGCCCATACTGAAATAAGCCTACATATGCTTATTTTATTTTTAACATTAACAAACAAGTTTTAAATTCCTAGACGTTTTTCCAGGAAATGAAAGTTTAGAGCTTAGAGTGCTTCAGCCTCATTTTTTACATATGATGAGCATAAAAGATAAATAAATGGATATATGTTTATGCACATCAAGGTATTTTTTCCCCCTTTCATAACTGTTTTAATTGGAGGCATAATTGGCACTTGAACCTTTCAATAGCCAGAGTTTTTCTACCAACAATCTCTTGTTTTTGTGCTTTTTGACTGGTTATGTCTCTTTCATACACGCACGCAAAGACATCTGCAAATTTGAACATGCAAACACGGGCAGAAGATAGACATATATGCCATTGTAATTGTTAAATCCATATCCCTAAAATCCATGGAAATCTTTTCAGGTATACCTCTTAACTGTTTTGAAAGGTCTCAAGCATCGACTTGCTGCAGGTAATATAATCTATTTTAATATCAGCGCTGCATTACTGCTTGTATGCACTTTTCAGTAATGAAGTTTCCTTCATAAAAAAGATTATCTTTTGTCTTTTTTCTTTTTATTTATGATTCTTGTGTGAGATCTATTGTTAACAATTGAAATATTGAGTTAGTTTGAAAATTAAGAAGTTGAAGTTGAAGAGTTTCTATGTGATACATTCACTTCTCTTTTGATTATTGATGTGTGAAACATTTTCTTTTTGTATTTTTCTGAAGAAAATAATTATCCCTTTCAAACAATTGTACAGAAAGGAACAACTGACAAAGGATGATTATGCTGAAAAGAATATGCTTTATTTGTTTATTTCATTTTTGGTACAAGAATATACTTCGTTTTATTTATTAAACATGAGTATCACCATTTGCTAACATGAGTATACGAAAGATAGTCGGTCTCCACCCTCCCTTATTGCTGCTTTTTCTTTCCTTATATTTAATGATTTTGCTGACAATATGGGGACTTGTTTTAAGGTAATCTGCAATAAATATTGTGAAAAAAGCCTTATAATGGCAAAATTGGTAGAATGGTCTATGTTTTTTTTATGAAAAAGGAATTCATTTTGCCTGATCACTTCTAACTCTTTGCCTGATCTCTCAATTTATTCCTTTTATGCAGTACCATTTGTCTAGAAAGCACTTTTTAATTGCGATATAAGGTGCAGTCAACCTTTTTTTAGGTTTTGCTTATTGATGATTTATGTTTACAACCTGCAGTTTTCCTCTTAGCATACTATTTCAAGATTTTCTTTTCTTCTTTTTTAACAATCTTTGTTTAAATAAACTTAATTAACTAATAGTTTCCAGGTTATGCAATTACAAGTTTAAAACCCAACAGAAGGCATGCAGTGGAAAATATCTTTTACGTTACAGTTTACTGACAACTGAGTACTGACTAGCAGCTTTGCTCTTGGCTCCCCCTGAAATTCTTCTTCGCAGGAGCAAGATTACCCAATGTAATCATCTTACTGCCAATAGAGAAAACAGAAGTTCCATCTCCCAAGGGGCAGAAAATTATTAACCTTGCAGGAAGGTGAGAATAACCAATCACAAATGCATCCATTGTCAACTTTCTTTTAACCATATTGTTGCCTCACATATTCGCAACAGTTTATTTTGTTCAAGCATACAAGTATGAGCTAATAACCAAAGTTTCTGAGCTAGAAGATCCCACTATATGATTACATACATGAAGCGCGTATATTGTTTGAAAAATAAATAAATAAAGATCATAATATAGGCTGCTAAATCAAATATGGAAATTTATATGCAGCTGTCATCTAGGTTTATTATATGTCCACTTTACTGATTCGCTTACTGTATTTGGTGACATGTCCACATGTTAGTAACAAGATGTATTTGTGCAATGAATAACTTTTGAGATATTTCATGATTAAATAGAGTCGGGTCAAATGGCATGAGCAAGTCAAATTTCAAACTTCTTTTTGAACTTTCCTATTATAGTATTAACTATTAAGGGGGTGATTGATTGCCCCTGGTAAGATGTGGTTACTTGAAGTTTTTCTTAATCTTTTGCAATTTCCATTATATTTTAAGTAGAAATTGTCACAAATGTCTAACTCACATATGACAGAAATCATGGAAGATTTTCTCAAGGTGTCCTTGTGTGAACTTGTTAATTTTTTTTATTATAACATTTTCTCTTCCATAAGGTGTCTAGATAATATAGTGCAAGACATTTTGTATGACAAATATGCAATATTTTACCTTCAGAGTTGGCCAAGCGGTTGCAGCGTTACTGAGGAGGCTTCAAATTCCTTACCAGGGTAGTGAATCTAATGGGAAGCTTAGAATTAATGGACTAAATTTGAAAAAATGGTTTCAGCCGAAACTTGCATCTCCATTCAGCGGAAAACCAGGTGAATGGAGCTCATCCCAATCACGACTGGGCAAAAGTATTAGCCATCAGCAACGAAACATTCGAACTGGCAATCTATCTTTGGACTGAGCGTACGTGTATCGATTCGCAGCAGAAGACAAGCTGGCATCAGCTTTTTGCCTGATAACTAGCTTTCCTGCCACCCCTTCACTGAACCATCTTTTGTTTTTTCAATAGAAGTTGAAAGCTCCTTCATCCTAATGGTATAATAAAAGAGTGATTTAGACAGTGCTGAGGCCATTGAAGGCTAAGAGAAGGGAAAGTGTAGGATATCTCAGCAAGTTCATTTTGATGAACAAGGTCATACCCCCGTAGAATATATAAGATGGCACAGGTCCCGTTCTTTTGTGATTTACCTGCAGCTATGTCATGGCCTTTGCAACGCGGATTATATAAATGTATGATAACAGAGATGCAGCTATTTGATATATATGTTACTACGATTGGTATTTGCCAGAACTCTCCAGTTGTAAAGTAAAAATTGGCAAATTGCAAAAAAAAAAATTAGACGATTTTGATGTAAAGGTTCTTCCATTATTATCCATCATCCAATTTGAGATTGATTTGGTCCTTTAGATGCTTAAACAATTATTACTACCGTTTTGTTTTTCCTCTTTTCAACTGAAAAGAAGAGAAAAAGATAGAAAGCTTTTTGCCAGCACCCAGGGGACAGGTTAGAGGCCGTTTGGATAATAGTAATATGTGTGGATAATACTAATATGAATGGAGAAAAAAGAAAACGTAACTACAAAACGCCGCCTGCAATTGAACTATTGAGGTATATTTTTCTCAATAGCAAACTTTTCAAAGATAGGAAACAAATTTTAAAAATTACAGAGCGATAAGAGAAGCAGAAGTTACATTTGTTAATGGCGATTTTGATTCTTCATAGTCCAAACCGTCAATAGATTCGAACAAAATTTTATACAATGAAATATGACATTTTCCATTTGTCGAAAAACCTGAAGTTAGAAGAAAAAACCCAAATGGGTTGGGAAAAAAGAAAGTCAGAAACATGAAGTCAGGGATTGCCAGATAGGATGCTAATCTTTCATGAGGCATGCAGTTGAGAGGTGAGATTGATGAACGCATCTTCTTTGCAAGGAATCGTGAGACCCCCCATTGGATGATTGTAGCCAAACTCTTCCTCGGCTCGGTTTAACAAGTCAAGAAACGAAGGGTGGTTCAAGTAGGATATTGGAACCACGAATCGCTTCTTCTGCAACTCTCCAACATAGACTGCTATGTGGCCCTTTGGAACATTCGACTGATTTCTGCTGTGGAGATGCTGTGATGTCGACTTGAATATCTGTTTTGCATGAAGAACCATAAACGGCAGACGAATACCCATGAAATGATAGAGAGATTAGAATGTAAATGGAAAGTTTGTGTAGCAGCTAGCAGAACTTGTAGATCCAAGAAGTAATTTAAAACTGAAGCCTCTAGTGCTGTTGTATTTATAGCATTAACAGAGAGTGGGAACCCATACATTTCCTGAACAGAAGAGATCAGAATAATAGTTGAACTCCAACTCCAAGTTGGGTGTAAGTTGCCACAAAATCAGGGCCCACTTGATAAATTATCAGAGTCACATGGCTTTGATCAGACACCTCAATTCCACTTCAAACTACAGTCAGTCTTACTTATCCTCCAACTCAGTTCCATTGTAGTCAGATTCTATTCCAATTATTATTATTATAAAAGGAGAGCCAGTGTCGCATGTTAAAAATAAAAAGAAATTTTTAAGTATGTAATGTTTATTTGCATTTCATTTAACAGTTTATACGTATAAAATTTAATAAATTATGTTATAAATATATATTATTTTTTAAAAAATTTAAAATATATATTAATTATTAAATAAAATATTTAAAATAGATAATGTTATGTACCAAAAAAAATGGGCAATGACTATCCAATAATTTTTGGAAAACAAGGAGCCCCTGTCCGTGTGATCACTTGAAGGATGTAATGGACAACAAGGGACCTCATTCTTAAGAGTTAAGGAGGCTCAAAATCCGACAGAAAGAAACACGCCACTGTTACTTCTATTGTTATGCAGCAACTTGCCATACTGCCCATACCATATTATTTGGAATTCAAGTTCCCACCTTGAAACCGAACCATCTGAGTGTTGCATATTATATATATATCTAAGATTTAAGATTTTGAGTATTAAACCCATAAATGTGATTATGCTCTGGTATAGTTTAGCTTGATTTCACTCTGACCATGTGATTTAAAAAATATTTTGTCTCATATTTTGCTTCTTACCACATAATTTTGTGATTCTTTTGTTCACTTATATGTTATGACCAAGTGTACAACTTTGTACATTTATATTGTTTTCGTTACTAATTTATATATATACACAAATTAAAATAAATAATTTAGTCAAATATTTACGTACAAGCCTTCAAAATTTGGGCGTAGAATATAAAAAATATAAAAAAATTATGATTGTGAAGCCGATTTTTTGACTTAATATTTTAATTATTTCTTAAAATTAATTTAATAATTCATATTTAACTCCCATATTTGTAACTTATCACACTCCTAGATACACTTACTAGTATATTAAAATCCCACATGACCGAGGCTTTGCGTAACATGGAGGAACATTTATGATGCATCGGTCCAGAGATGCAAGAAGTAGTAAGTACATATTTGATTGAGTATTAAAATTAGTTTATTTTATAATTAAAATAATTTATAATTTAAATTTTATTAAAAATTTAAAAAAATAATTTGTTTAAATAAGCCGTGTATACAATACTCCAAACTGGAAAGGAATAATCGATCATTAAAAAGCTAAAATAGTAGTATAAAAAAATGTTATTCTTCTATAAATCAATAATCGAACTTTTAATATTTTGATTATAAAAATTTTAATAATATATTATAAATTAATTATTTTAAAAATTTTAAATATAAAAATAATTTTATATTTGAGAATCAGCATCGGAAAGCTCAAAATCTACATGGTGCAATGTACTCCTACTATCGTCCAAGCTGGGGCGTGAGGGGCAATCATGCATAAAGATTTGTGGCAGTGGATAATACTATCGTGACAGACTGTCAAAGGAGTTACTCACCAGTATTGGAGCTTGTTCCTTACCAACGCAAAATGTAACTTGGATTTCATTAAAATGCAGTTTTTATCTATTTCTATTTATTATTTAAAATAATTATATAACAATTAAAATTGTTAAGTAGTCTTAATTTTAAAAAATATAATTTAATATCATTAAATTATTTATTTTTTATTTTATTAATATATTAATTTTTTCACTTTATTAAAACGATAGATATTTTAAAATAATTTTTTTAAAAATGACAATTAAAATAAATAAAAAAATATATTACAAAAATAGTTTACATATAAAAAGATATAAATTATAAAAATATTTATAAATATAAAAATATTAAATATTTTATTATAAAAATAACCAATCAGATTAACTGAGTTTAAATAACTTTGACTCCGTCTTAAATTGAATTTTATTATAAATTTAATTATGAGACTTAAATTATATATGATTGAGTACTTAATTTATGATCAAATAGATCAAAGTGTTCAATCTAATGTATGATTTTGGCTACACTACTTAAGGAATAATCATATAAGTTAATGTTCTTAATTTGAAGGGAGACAACTTATTTTGAATATTTCAGCCTTATTTATATTCAATAGTTAAAGTAAAACACTTATTTGAATCTATCTTGAAGGTATATAAGTGAACGTCATCAATTATATCTTTTAAAAAAATTAATATTAATTTATGTACTTTAAATGATAAGAAAGTGAATATTAATTTAGTTATTAAAAAAAAATCATTTAAAAAAATTGATATTAATTTAGTTTTTTAATTATAAAAATAATATTAATTTAATTTTTTAATTATAAAAAAATTAATTTAATTCCTTTAAATAAAAACTTTTATTAATAATATTTTTCACAATTTAAAAAAATTAAAATGAATATTTACCCTAATTGCTAAATCTCTTGCTACGGCATATAACGTGACAACGTCGCTGATTTCATTGCTTGCTCAGATTTCACAGCATAGTCTACTAGGATGGCCTGTTCTCTAACTTTCTCGACTGCTTTTGTATGTACAGAAAATAAAAACACTTGGATTTCATTAATTATTGATGCGATTTTGTGCTTAATAACAACTTTGAATAGCTTCTCTTTGTTTTTTCTAATTCAAAATCTACATTCTTTGCCGGTTTCTTTCCATTTAAAAAGTCAAAATTTTCAATTAATATATCATTACATAATCAATTATAATATAAAATTTACACGGACAATTAATGAACCAAAATTAAACTCTTTGTGTTATTAACATGCATGATGAATGAATTGGTGGCTATGAATACAGCACTTTGATTGGGAAAGTACATGACATATGAATACAGCACCTTGGTTGGGAAAGTACATGACATCTCTTCTCTCGTACACACTTCATTATCTATGAAATACAAATTGTGGCAATGAGATACTCGTCACTCGTCACTCGTCACTCGTCACTCGTCACGTCGTATTACTATGAGTATTAACCATTCAAACGAGAAGTGAGATGAACAAAATCGTCAATAGCACAGGGAATCACGAGATGGTCCATTCGGTGGTCAAAACCGAACTCTTCCTCAGCACGTCTCAACAAGTCCTGGAACAGAGGCTGCTTCAAGTACCATATTGGGATCACAAACCGCTTCTTGTGTTCATCCTCATCCCCCACGTAAACCGCAAAATGACCCTTCTTTGGGACATCAAACATGTTCGAACTTTGGCCTGAAAATTGATGTTTTGACTGATGAGACCACAGTCGCAAGATTTGCTTTGCATGGTGCACCATCTCAGGAAGCAGACGAATACCCATATTGGATCTCTATTCTGGTTGTCCAAAACACACGCATCCTGTATCAGATACTGAACCACGAGGCTTATATATATATATATATAAACCAAGAGGAAAATAAGATATGGTATTACCGTTCCCGTGATAAATATGAACATGTACCCTTGTCCTTGCATTATTGAATTATAGAATTTGCAGCACTGTCAGCCTGTCACCGGCCCAACTTGGCATTCTACTTTGCCCACCGTTTTTCACATAAAACGTCCTGTTTCTCTTTTATGTTCCGGGAGTGGGCATGTTCTTGACGTTTAGTGGTTTGATGAATGTTTATCTAGATCCGAGAATCCGCCAATTATTTCTGGTTATTCCATTTCTTTATGTTTATATTTTCTATTCTTCCTATCAATATCTTCAGAATTCAACTTTTCCCCCTCTCTTCAATTTAGCCAGTATAAGTTAACATAACATGCACATCTTCTTCTTCTTCTTCTTCTTCTTTTTTATTGTTTATTTATTTGTCAAAAAATGTAACCAGAATAGGGTCACGAATTACGCTGAAGATGAATATGGGCATGAAACCTGAAAGCTGCAGAGGTTGATGAATTGGCTAGATTAAAAGCACCAGGGCACACCGAAGGAAGAAGAAAACAGCCGCAAAAGTCGCGCAGGCGCAGCTACCATTTGACTGAGGCTGCCAATTTGTGTTTATGACGCCAAATAGTCTTCTGTTAATTATTTCACACCATCTCTGCTATTTTTTTTTCTTTTCCAGCTGAAGCTATCCTCTGTTTTTTTTTTTTTTTTTTCAAAATCTTATCTGTACAGGATGGCCACCTCTTATCCTATGTCATATCCAGGTGCCTATTTTACTGAACTTGCATCCTCATTCCTTAGAGTACACTTAAACTCTTGTTTTGATTCGAGGTGTAATTTGGTTTAAGACACTGAAACTCTCTCCTGTCTCCAATAGAATTCGAATATCTGTAAAATTTGATTTATTGAAACTCTAACTTGCTTAGTGCTTAAACACTGAACTATACCCTAAGTAAAGTACACTTGCCCGTGCATACCAGAAAATGTGGATGTAGTGTATTTTTGTAGTGCGAGAATAACGTAATCAACCCTAGTACCAGATGGTGTTTCCTCACACATATATAACGGAAGAAATTTAGTATGCTGAGAAATATAAATCACTCCTTCATCTGCAGCCAATAATCTAAAAGTTTTTAGGGTGGAATTAGTCCTTAACAAAATAAAATTTGATTTCTTAATACTAGGGTCTTGGATAAATTGACACATGCCCATGTCAATCTCCTTTATTTTAGGAGTTGACTACATTTCTCTTTATCTTGTCTGTTTTTTTAATTACAGTTTTTTTCTTTATATCTTTTGATTAAATCACATTAATCATGACTCTTTAATCTATTGATACTTTTAACAATATTCTCCATGATAACAAAGTAATGCTAAAATGCTGTAAAATTAGATAAAACAAAATAAACTAGCAAAAATAAGTTTCTAGAAAAAAAAAGATACCCTAATATTTATTTTTAAAAAAAATTTATTGTGCTCTCACACCTTCAGATACACTTATCTAGATATGCATTGCCCTTTGTTGGCAATTATAATCATCTAATATATGGTCATGTACAGAACAGTATCTTAGACACATGGATGTCACGCTTTGAAACATTGATTTCATAACAAAGCCTAAATTTAAATGGAGGAGTTGCTATTGGAAGGTTACAACTGCAATTTACAGAGCGACGAGTCCGTCTGGTGTGTCGCGTAATGGTTTGATGAAAAAAAAAGATGCATTTCGATTTCGAAACAGTCAAACATATCAATTTGCTTGAATTCAACTGCGAAAAATTTATATACAATTTTCGGAGACAGCACATGTTGTGCTATTGAATCTCCACTCTCCAGCACAAAATGAATTGAAGAGACAGGCTTTTGTTGTTCCTTTCTATCTCTCTGGCAATCTTTAGCTACTAGGAAAATGAAAATAACCGATGGGTCATTGCCATTTCTTGAGCAACTAATTAAGAGCTGAAGTTAGAGCGATGAAGTAGTCTTCAGTGCATGGAATTGTGAGACCTCCCATTGGGTGATTGAATCCGAATTCCTCTTCAGTCCAATCCAACAAATCTCTGAACAAGGGGTGGCTCAGGTAAGATATTGGAATCACAAACCTTTTATGGTTCTCCCCAACATAGACTGCCAAGTGGCCTTTTGGAACATCAGCAGTGGCTGAAGCCATTTTGGTACTTGCTGACAGAGGTCTCTGCAGTTTCTGTTTGGCATGAGCTATCTCCACAAATCTGTTGCCGGTCTTCATGATGGAGAAGACTAGATATATATGCAGTCTGAAGTTGCTAAATGCTAGAAAACCTTCTTAATGGTAGAGATGGAGAAGACATGGGTTGAATTGCTATCTTTAGAAACTAAATATATATATAGGGAGTCAAGCCCATCCACCAGCACTAGCTAAAATTGCTGGATCACTATGAAGAATGTTCAGAAACATGTCAGGTGAATGACTTGGGGTAGGTTCACATGATGGTGCCTAATCTGTGCCGAAACACGAGGACCCATTATCTTTAGGAGCCAAAAGAGAAAGTGTGGTGCTGGTTAATGGTTATTGGTTCCATTTTTGAACTGATAATGCCCTGGCCTTTTTTGTGCTAGGCATGTTCTCGACATAAAATGCCAGCATGAATTCAGAGGAGCTTTGAATTTAGACTGGTGCTGTTTCCTGGCATTTTCTTGCGATAACTTGACAACCTCTTACTGTCATAATAGGTAAGATGTTTCTCGGGTTGAATTGGCATAATGAGAGTTGGGTTGGATCTGAAACTTGGTCTATTCAAGTTGGGTTGTGGATAATATCTCGAGTATTCCATCTCCAACACAACATCAAAGTTTTTTAGCTTGACGTGATTAACTTGATTAGTACCAGTTTTATTTATTTGTCTTAAACTTTCTGCATTTGAAAGAAAATATCTCATAAACCCAACCAAACTAACCAAACAACTACCGAGTTGGGTCGGTTTAGGTCAAGAATTTTCCCAACCTGATCCGGTCAAACCCGGTTAATCATGATGGGTTGGTTTGTAAAATTCTCTTAACCCAACCTAACTGAACCAGAAAATAGCCTGATAATAGGTCCTCAATTATTTGGCAGAAGGTAATGGCTTTTGATTCCATGTTTTAGACCTGCCACATTCTTTTTTGCTCACTCACTTGAGACTTTACGATGATAACTTGCATGGTGAACTGCAAATTGGTGCTTCAAGCTTTGGAGGACATTCTTTACTGCAGAGAAAACAACTTAATGGAAGTCACATTCTTATATTGGCGTGCTTTGCTCTATAGTCCAAACAGATAAATGAGAGAAGAACCATTGAAGTCACAGTCCATTTCAGTTCAACTTCAGTCAGTTCCACTTCAATCTGTATCCAACTTATCCTCCATTTCGGTTCCACTAAAGTCATAGTCCAGTCCAATAATAGAGCCAATGCTGTAGAAAACAGAGTGCGGTACGCTAAAAATGGGAAGCACTGTGTCCATGTGATTGGTTAAAAGATGTTTTTAGCACAGCACGTGCAATACTCCCGCGCTCTTGGAGCAGTACTCTACCCCATTTTAAAGCCTCGTTAACCAAAAGAATGAATGAGAAGGCCAATTGGTGTGGCCTGTTCAAAGAAACCAAACAATAAGATTAAATCTCTTTTTTTGGTAATCATAAGATTAAATTGATTAAATACCTGTTTGTTTGAGATTATACTCAACGTGGCACGACTTTATATGAAAATTGTGTGGTTATAGATTAACTTAGCACATATCCCAATAGTATTTGTGAAAAGAAACGATACATTTCCTTTTTTCAAACGTCCGTTGAGAACCATGTAAAACAAACAGGCAATAAGACTTAGTTTGTTTCGCTAGAAAGTAGAATTTTTTTGAAAGTTTTTCATTTGTTTTGAGAAATTACAAAAAGAAATTTTTATAAATGTTTTTAATTTATGAATAATTAATTCTTTAAATAGTTAATTAAGTCAATAAATAATTTATTAATCAAAATGCTTGAACATAATTAACTAACTGAGTAATTATAAATATTCTTAAGCCGAAAATATTTTTATTAAAATTTTTTTTAATTCTTTTGCTAAATAATATTTATTATGTGTTAGTGTTACAAATTTATTTTCAAAAATTTTACTCTTATTGTGTTTTTTTTATATTTGATATTATTTAAATAACATATACTAATTTTTTGCCTTAACGATATCATAAACAGTGTGATAAAAATGATTATTTAATATATAAATACTTAAAAAGTAAATAATTTTGGATATAAAATATTCAATATTGTGTTTACAAATATTTCTTAAATAAATCAATATTATAGTTTACTAGTTCATAATTCACAACACAAAGCTGCAAGTTGCAACACACTCTTTTATCTCTTACCTCAGTGTGCCACTAATCACTAATGCTCCTCAAAAACCAGAATCACATCTTCGGATATATCAAATAAGGTAGAGTTTAATGACTAGATTGTACCATGCCATGTAAACAAAACTAAAAAATCTAGACCACACCTGATTGGGTACAAAATTAAAATACAAGACAAATATTGCCAAAGAAAAATAAAAAATAGACAAGGAATATGAAAGAAAAGTTGGCCTATTAGAGTTATAATTCTATTTACAGTTCTGCAGCACTCCCACAACCTTCTAACAAGGTTTGTATTTCTTTTTTAATTAGCCAATGTTTGATTTTGGTACTTCTTTGTTATATAGACATTTTAAAAAGCAATTTATAGTTAATGTGTATTTGAATTAGCTTATTTTATGCTTAAAACAATTTATAATTGAAATTTCTCTGAGAAAACTTTAAAAAAATATTTTTTCTAAAATTAAGCTACTCCCAAATTTACACATAATGATATAGTTGTTTTAATTTTTCAAATAAAAATAAAATAAATAAATGAATTGATAAATGAGTAGTTATATAATTATTTAAAATTCAAAAATTATTTTTATCATTTAAACAACAATAAAATAAAATATAGATTAGTGCTTATCAAGATGTTGATTATTATCAGTCACCAAACACTCAATTAGTATACATAATTTGTATTCTAAGGAAAGAGGCCAAGAAAACAAGCTGCCATTAAAATCATGGATCATTTTCCGATGTCACAAATTGTTACTACAATCTGTACCATAAAATAATAAATTTAGATAATTATGAAATAAATAATTTTCATTTAATAATATAAATTGTGCTAATATATAACTTATAACATGCAGGCGGCTTGTCGCATTATAAAGTCATCCTTAAAACTATATCCACATGCGACCGCAATATATATATATATATATATATATCCAAATGCAAATATAAGTTCAAAAAAGCCAAAAATAGGTGCGTTTAGACAATGTTAAGGCTAATAAAGCTCGCACAAGAAGCTTTTCCCCACCACATTCGCCAACTATTATCAGCATTTTTATTTTTAGCAAAAAGAAGTCTATGATGTGGTGAAAAGAAGGTAAGAGTTCGGGTAAAGTAACGTCATAGGACATATTATGAAAAAAGGTAAGCTAAAATTAAGGTAAAGAAGTGACCTAAGTAAAATTCGATTCCAATTTCTTAAATCAGTTTCTAGTTGAACTTGCATCACTTGAGTTGAAGTTCATGAGCTTATCAACAATATTCGTTTTGACGACAGAGATTTATATGACCACATCATCAACATGGAATCAGCTATATATCACGACAAAAGATTCCATCAAATCAAAGATGAGCATGGGGTCGATGCAGGAACTGGCGTTATCTGTCGAGGCAGGTATGAGAATGTATGAGGTATCCTCATGATAGAATAGAAGTTAGACGAGAACTCCAAGGTTTGGCGAACTCTATGTAAACCCACTTTCTTTTTTCCTCTTTTGGATCCACTAAGTAAACGCACCTCAAATGGAATGGGCTGATAAGCCTTGAGCTCATGGACTAATAGCCCTTCGAAAAAATCAAGAAAAAAACTATTGTTGTATTTCATTTTGTAAGTTAAAAAAAAAGTATTTCAATGTTTTAAGATAAGAAAAATTATCATCTCTACTCCTAAGAAAATTTTCTAGTTGTGATAAAGATGGTGTACATGTTTCTTTGTGGCGTTAAAAGCTGGAGGCTAACGTACAGAAATGAAAAGAAATACATCGATTCACTGCAGCTCTCAACTTTACTAATTAACCTGAACTCAAGAAGCATGTCTATTCCAATTCTAAGTTTCTGATTCAAAAGACTAGACTTCCAGAATATTAGGTGTGTGCCAACAATTTCCGAGCCTTATCTAAATGCTTCTGGTACATGGCATCAGTTGCCTGTTCAATATGAAGCAAATATGATGTCTTAAGCGTGTCTAGAACACTGTGTGTCAGCTATTAAATTGTATAGACAAGCATTAGGTTTCTGACCTGAACAGATTTCTAGTTTCTCAACTTTGAAGCGGGTACCGTATAGGCTGTTCTTTTAAAAAAAAAAAATGGGGCATTGAGTCTCATAATTTCCTGGTCTTTGATGAAGACGTACAAGATGGTACCATGTGAGCCTTCACGCCCATGTCTCTCACTAGACCCCATTTGGATAGCTCTTCATCAATCATTTCTGTACCAAATGGTCTTCCGAAGCCTTATCTTTATCTATATATAGAGATAGTCATGGTTGCAGTCACAAACAAGTCGAGTCCTCTGCATTTTTGAAGCATCAAATACTTCCTACACAAGTCTGTTGAAATCATTCTCTTGTTCTGCAATGGGTTTTCGTTTGCCTGGTCTTCAAAGGCGCACTGATGTCCCAAAGGGTTATCTTGCAGTTTATGTAGGAGAAAACCAAAAGAAGCGGTTTGTGATTCCTGTATGATACTTGAATCAACCTTCAATTCAAGACTTGCTGAGTCAAGTTGAACAAGAATTTGGATTTGATCATCCAATGGGTGGCCTCACAATTCCTTGTAGAGAAGATGTATTCTTAGATATCATTCCAAACAATGGGTTTTCGTTTGCCTGGTCTTCAAAGGCGTGTGGATGTTCCAAAGGGCTATCTAGCAGTCTACGTAGGAGAGAACCAAAAGAAGAGATTTGTGGTTCCCATATCATACTTGAACCAACCTTCATTTCAAGACTTGCTGAGTCAAGCTGAACAAGAATTTGGATTTGAACATCCTATGGGTGGCCTCACGATTCCTTGCAGAGAAGATGTCTTCCTAGATATCACTTCTCGCTTGCGAAGGCAATAAATGAGTGTCAATAATCAACCAAGTTTTGTAAAAGTGGCATAGTCTAACAATGTATACATTTTCATCTTTCCTTTTTTGTCCTTCCCATGGAGGGAAAGATGTACTCTGACAGAGAAATCTATGAATATAAGATCATTGTAGTTTTGATTTTATATATTATTTGTTTGGCTTCCTTTTATTTTACTGTTTAGTTGAATGAGTTGTTCTTCATCTTTAGCGGACTTAAATTAATTGCAGAATCATATATTAATTAACTCGTGTATGAACGACCACCTCCAGAACCTTTGATCTACTGGGGTAATATAGAGCTTTCTACCCAATCATTCCCCTTGTCCCAGACTAATGAACAGATCTAACAAAGATACGTCAATTAAAATTTATGTACAAACACCATTACTTATTGCGAAATATGAGAATAAAACATTGTAAAATTTTTGCCTTTTAAATGAGAAATTATACAGTCATTTTGTCTCTTTCATTTTTTGTGGTATATAGAAAAAAGATGAACTTACTTGATACTATTTCTGGAACACACATGTAACACATGAATTACTTATTTCATTAAATTGTGATGTTAATTGCTTATAGAATCCAAGACTATATAACTTTATAAATAATTATTAGAATTGCTGAAGAATATTCACACATATTTTTTTGTCGATTATTTTTTAACCTAATTTTTCAAAATATTATGAAGTAATACAAATTCAACTGCAACAACCTCTTGTATGAAGTTCACGTGATTAGCAATCTAGGAAACCAGGATCATGGCTCATATTCCAAGATAGCTAAAAACCTATAACTAATATTTCCCATTGTATTCAGACAGTTCATTTTACTTCATATTAACACTACTTGACTATTTACTTTCATGCGAGTTAGTAATAAATTGTATGTGATAAATTTCAGATCGATCACCAACATTAAATAAAATAGAAAATGAAAAAGAAAACAGCTAAATGTGAAAAATAGCACCAATAACTCCAGATTTCAACCTATAATTGTAACTTAAGCTTTATGGATAACATCCTCTTTGATTAGAAGACAACAACTAAAATTTTTTTTTTATCAAATAAATTTCTTCATCGCTCGCATACCATCTAATCAGTTTGCAGAAAACATTAATGTCGGATATCCGATTAGTCATGTCAATATATAGTGCCAGCTACTATTGCTGCAACAGTGGGGTAATCTGATTAGGTTTCTCTTGCATACATACATCTGTTTTATTTCAAGTGGGGTAATCTGTTGGTCTTTGCTCCAGAAGGTGGGACTTGTGTTCTCTATTATAACTTGTCGATTCTTCAGAATGTCCTCTAAGACAACACCATGCGACCTCTTATAAGCCCTTGTCTCCCAATAGGCCCCATCGATCATAGAACTCCACCAATCACTCAAGTAGCCTACCGTTTCTTGCATATCCTTTCATCTATATATATCCATGGTAATCTTTCACATCCTGAAGCATTCGAAATTCAAAAGCTTGCATCTAGTTTACTAGTCTTTTTCCATTCTTCTTAAACACAGAAAAACAATGGGTTTTCGTTTACCTGGTATCAGAAGGGCATATTAGCTGCAAATCAAGCATCTTCAAAAGCTGCGGATTGCCAAAGGGCTATCTCGCAGTATATGTTGGAGAGAAAATGAAGCGTTTTGTGATCCCCATATCAATACTTGAACCAAACGTCATTTCAAGACTTGTTGAGTCAAGCTGAGGTAGAATTCGGGTATGCCCATCCAATGGGAGGTCTCACAATTCCTTGCGGAGAGGATGTGTTCTTAAAAATCACTTCTCGCTTGAATGGGTGCTAATTACCCATAAAGATAAGCCTGACATAGACGTAGATTACTTGACACAATTTTTGTAACACAATTTCTTACCTTGAAAAGATTTACCCTTTTTTGTTCTTATTCTACTTGGGAAGAGGAAAAGTCTTTATCTGATTAAGAAGTTTATCAACATTATCTTATTTCTCTCATTTTTCCCGGGCAAATCTTAATCTATTTTTAAGATCAATGGCAATATCAACGGAACGTTCGGTTTAGAATCTTTAAATGACTAAAATGTAATTCTATTCTTGATCTTAAAAATGGAAAAAGAAAATAAAAATTATTTACTTTCATAAAATCAATTTTAATTTTTTTATTCAGCATAAAGGCGCAAGTAACTATCATAGTTTAATGATGATAAAATAAGAATTTAGATAAAAATCATGTTAATTTAATTCATAGTAATGATTCTTTAGTATGTATAATAAGCATTATGATAAAATCGTTATCTCTAAATTTTGTAGCCAATTTCAATAACAAAATATGTATTATTTTTGTTTTCAACTGAGTAATTACATTTTATACGGTAAGAGCTAGCATTATTTCTCTCTTCTCTCTGAGACAGTCCAAATTTATTATATACAAGGATCAAAATGCTTGTGGGACTAGCTGGCCGCTACAAATATACATGGTCCACTTTGATTTTGTTTGACTCAGAGATCTTTGTGGACCATCCCTGTTTGCGCCATTGTGGCCACTGGAATACGGCGTGACACGAGATCAAATTTCATACATAACATATATATATATATATATATATATATATATATTACTGATGAATCGTGATATGATGGGGTCCATTTGGGTCCGTGGTACCGGCACCATACAACTAATGCCACATACAGTTCTCTCTCGTGCCCTTCGCTTTTATGAGGGAGGCCCCATTTCCTCAAGGTCATTGATCCTTTAATTCTGATTCAAGGAGCATCTCCACGAGCATGTTAGTTGTTTTAAGGGCCACAACAAGTGATATGCTGGCGACCCGTCGTTCACTAATTGAATTTTTTCCAAAACTTAAACCAATTGAAGATATTGCCCCTTTTTTTTAAGGAAAACAAGGAGGATCCTAATGCAGAGATTCATTTGCCCTATTTTCTCCCATTCCGTTGTCTCTGTTTGACAAATAAAGAAACACAATAGGTTTTCTCTCTTATTTGAAAAAATTAGGCCTTCATAAGATAACTGTGTAGATTAAGGGCAAGTCGACTTTCTAAGATAGCTGTTGTTGACCCAAAACCAGTATGTACTACCTAGTTTTGAAGTCAAACAGATATGCCTCTTTCATGGTAAGGTACATTGGTTCTTTCAATAATTAAGGAACAGGAGAAAAATTACTTTGAAATATATCAGATATAATTCCAGTTGTTCCCCTCAATTTTTTTTGTCTAAAAATAGTACAGGAGAAGACAATTCAAACTGGATTAACAGAAGTTAACCAAAAAAAAAAAAAATCACCTGCTGATCAAATCATCAAATAATTCATATCAGTACGATGTACAGTTTTACGGAACATGTTTGTCTCGTGGAAGATGCTATGAATAATGTATGTGACTGTTGTTTGGCTCTTCTTACCCCAGAAAGGTAAATAACTCAATATATATTATGTAAAATTCTCAATCTATAAGTCTGATTGGAGCACGTTCCGCCTACTTATGGGGGGCCAAACTTCATGTACTATTCACGGGATGTTGCTTAGAATTTGATGTACATAAAAACACGGTTCATGCTATGTATTCAATAGTGGTTCTCTTCTTGCCTCCAAACACTACGTTTCAGAAACATCAATCAGGTTCTTCTCAAGGTTTACAGATTTCACACTTTTGTCACTCTGATATTAGCTAGTAGATGTATGTCAGCAGCATTGTCAATCTGAAGAAAACATGTGATATGTCTAAAGCATGTCTACCAATGGAGTAGCTATAGTACAATGCTTATACAAACATTAGGTTTCGCCTATGCAGATGTCTTTAATTTCAAATGACCAATCTGTTGGCCATTATCTCGGAAGGTGGGTGTGCATTCTCATTTAACTTCTTAATACTTGAAAGAGACCTCTAAGACAATACCATGTGATCTCTTATGATCCCTTGTCTCTCAATAGACCCCATCGTATGGCACCTTAAAAAATCATTTTAGTGGGGAATTGGTTTGCAGAGGCCCTTAGCAACTATATATACACTATTTCTTGGGTTCTCAAGCAACACAAGTCATTTGCATCCCGAAGTATCAGAATTCAAATATTTCTTTCTTATACAAATCCTTTGAGATCATTACATTGTTTTTTGTGTGTAGCAACACAAACAATGGGTTTCCGCTTACCAGGTATTAGAAGGGCTTCATTTGCAGCTTCCAAGGCTGTGGAAGTCCCAAAAGGCCATCTTGCAGTCTATGTTGGAGAGAAAATGAAGCGATTTGTGATTCCCATTTCATACTTGAGCCAACCGTCATTTCAAGAATTATTAAGTCAAGCTGAAGAAGAATTCGGTTATGATCATCCAATGGGTGGTCTCACAATTCCTTGCAGAGAAGATGCATTTTTAGGCCTCACTTCACGCTTGAATGGCTTATAAATAATGGCCGAGAGAGATTGAGATACATTACTAGAGGAAATTTTGTACAGAAGGCACTTTTCTTTCTTCTTGTTAAGATTCCCCTTTTCCCTTTCTTGTTAATTTTTCTTCATCTGGAAGTAGAAACATGTTACCTCAATGAGAAAGTTATAAAAAAAATTACAATATTTTAGTTCTTGTCAAGTCTCCATGACTTCTAATACATTGAATATCATTTTCAAATCTCAATTTATTTAAAAACTTGTGTATCAACTTCTAATGGAGATTAGAGATGTAATTCTTTTGGATGTATTGGCCAAACCTGATGACTGTTGTTGTGGGTTATGGCTGCAGTAATGTACTTCAATCTTTGCCCTTGCACTAAATATGGACAATCCCGAATAGCCTTAGCCACTTGTTGCTAGATCTTTACAATATGTGGTTCAGTTGGTTCCTGGGTGTAGGCTTAGAGCACCACAAAACCCATGTGTGTGACACACACACACATACATAAATTTAAAATTTTAAAAATTAAAGTTGTTTTAATGTTTGAAGCGATATAATTTTTTTTTCAAAAATTTATCTTTTTATTGAAAAATTTGAAAACATACTATTTTAATTTTAAAGAATACCTTAATCAAATTACAATAATTAATCTATAAAGAAATTATTCAGTAGAGCTATGATAAAACTTTTGAGCACTTATATATGACATTAGTTGGACTATGACAGCCCTTCAAAGTAAGAGTATTTGATTATAAGAGTAAAATATAATTTTAGTCTTTTAAAAATATAATATTTATTAATTTTATTTTTTAAAAATTAATTTTTTTGATTTAATCTTTTAAATTTTAGATTTATAATAATTTGGTCTGTTTGATGGAATAAATTGATAAAATTAAAAAAAATAAAAAAATAAAATTTATAAATAATTTATAATTTAAGAGACTAAATCAATAAAATTAATTTTTAAAAAAATTAATAAATAATATATTTTTTAAAGATTAAAAATAAATTTCGATCTATTTCTAATCAATTGTTCCGTAAGACAACCCGGTTAGACTTGAGACACCCTGCGTTCCTGGCAAGCAAAGGCACCAAAAACGGTGCGTTCAACTAGGGTGTAGTCTGCTTCAGCTTTCAGCGCATGCGAAACGGCCCAGCCCGCCCTTCGTTGAAATCAATTTTTTTTTCCCAAATCAGCAATAGCCCTAATCTAAGTCCGAAGACCCCCTCTCTTCGTCAATCCCTGATTAGCCTTTCGAAGATCAAATCCACCCTTCTTCCTTGTCCTTGAGTATCGCTGGGTGGTGGGGTGTGTGAAGCTGCAACTGCGACGCTGCCCCTTCGTGGTATAGTACTGGTCAATTTGGTATAGTAATGCGACGCTCCCAAAATTTCTATTTCCCTAGTTTAGTAATGCAACCCTTGAAAGCCATTTGGTATTTCATTCTGGTTATACTAAATAATCTAAAAGCCCTTGGAAGTTGGAACATTTGTCACTGGGATCTGGTATGTTCAATGTCTGGACTATTGAATAAAACACATAACAGTGCTAGTGCTAGCTACCTCTCTGCTTTTGATTTATATAGCATAACATAACCCTGTGATTTTGTGAAATTTATGGATCAAATATATTTAAAATTTAAAATTTTAATTTTTAATATTTATTGGACTGGTCTAGTTAATCAAGACTAGGATTTTGGCAAGTCATTTAATTGGTGAGCGTTTTGACCCTAATCCACAAAGCTTTTCTTGGTCCCCTTTTTTTAGCTCTATTATTTGATCCACTAGAGATGAAAAATGAAACAACTATACCGGCCACTCAAATATCTTTTGACACTAACAAATCAAGATTTTTATGGTATTCATACGTTTTTTTAATACGAATCAAGCATGATTATTCCCATGATTTCTATTTACCTCCTTATTTAAAAGGGATTCGGCTGTAGGTGTTTCTCATATCAGTGATGCATGGTTTTCTCACTTCTAACTTTTTTCTTTATTGCAGTTTTAGCCATGGCACAACTTATCCAAAACGCATTGATGACAGCAGTATTTGTCAGATTATAGTGCTACTTGAGTAGAAACCATTTCCTTTCTGTTGCTTTGGAAGAGAAACCAGAAGAAATGAAGAGTTAGGCACGAGCACGCAGTGCTCGGTAAGACCATTTTTTCCTTTCATCTTGTTCAGCTAGCAACTGCTGCACTTCTACAGTTGGCTAAAGTCATAAACCATTTTCTCCGCATGTTCACCCTTTGATAGAAGTAATCAAATTTAACAAATTATAATTCTATCAGTTAGACCTCTATCCAGACAGCACAAATTATCAAAATTTGAAAATTCTTATTGTTACGAGGCTCAGCTTTACTTAGCTCTATAGTATATAAAGAACCCTCTTATGCTTGTCTTATGGATGACGGTAATATGGGTGTACCTCTTGCTTTGCTTTTATAATAGAAAGATAGACAGCAACTTCACTGTTTGAATGGAGTGGTTGGCTCACTTGTAGTGATAGGGACATACCCCAACTAGTATTCCTTACAAGGATATGTATAACAATTTGACGTAAGTAAATTATGCCAGCAATATTTGGTAAGAACATGTTATTAAAAGCTGTCTCCTCTTACCTCCAAACACTATGATTTGACAGATATCAACAAGATATCAAGGTTAATAAATTAGATTCCATGATCTAGTGCTAGAAACTATCTATGAAGAAAATGTGAGATGTTTGGAGCATGTCTTAAACAATGGTTAAACAATTATTAGGTTCTCAGCTGTACATATCTCTTTCATTTGCAAGTGAACCATGTTGGCAGGTCTACCTGAATGCGTGACAGACATTAAATTGCACTCTCAAGTGTCAAGTCTAAAGCAATCCTTGTAAAGACCTCTAGGACAATATCATGTGATCTCTTATTGTTTTACTGATTGGTGAAGTGGTTGGCTCAATTGCGGGACAGATCATACTTCATGTCTTCCAAGTATATGGTCACAAAAGTGGTATTCTCTTGTCTCCAATTCCGCTATTTAATAGCTATCAGCTAGATTTCATGATTTATTTATAGATCAGATTCCGAGAACCAGTAGTTTAGCAATACGAAGTAAGAACATATATATGTGATATGTTTTGAGCTTGTCTGGAACATAAGAAGTAGGTCATTACAATGGCTATGCAATTATTAGCTTCTGGCGGTAAAAATCTCTTTCTAAAGGTGGCAACTGTGTTGACATGAATTATCCAATCTCAAGTAAATCCTTGATAAACACCTTGAAGACAATACCATGTGATCTCTCTCTAGCCCTTGTCTCTCACTGGACCCCATGAATAGACCATCTACAATTCAATTCAGTACACAATTGTTTCTACAAAGACTTGTATATCTATATAAACTCATCAAGGCAATCTCTAGCAATACAAGTCACTCGCTATAAAAGAATTCAAATATTTCTCTTATACAAGCCCTTTGAGATCATTGTATTGTTCTTGGTGTGAAGCAACACAAAACAATGGGCTTCCGCTTACCTAGTATTAGACGGGCATCATTTGCTGTAATTCAAGCAGCTTCCAAGCCTGTGGAAGTCCCAAAAGGCTATCTTGCAGTCTATGTTGGAGAAAAAATGAAGCGGTTCGTGATTCCCATATCATTCTTGAATCAACCTTCATTTCAAGAATTACTAAGCCAAGCTGAAAAAGAATTTGGATATGATCATCCAATGGGTGGTCTCACAATTCCCTGCAGGGAGGATGCTTTCTTAGACCTTACTTCTCGCTTGAATGGGCTATAGTTCTTACTGAAGAAGATTGACATATATTAGTTGAGGCAATTTTGTACAGCAAGCACTTCTTTTTCCTTTTTATCCTTCCTTTGTAATAGGAAAATGCCATCTGGGTGAGATAGTTATGATCCTAATGGACGGAGAACTTAGGATTTTTTTTTGTCAAATTTCAATGAATTTATATATACACTCTTTTGCTGAAATTATATATATATGGACAGCCACTGTCTTGCGTTTGCTTATGCTCAGTGCTGCCACTACTGTTGTAAGAAAATTCTGTATTAACTTCTAATGGAATTTAGAGCTGAATTAATTGTGGAGATATTGGTTAAACATGGCCTCAATGTTTTCAGCGTCTAAAATTCTCATTAAGTCATTATAGCTGCAAACTTTTACTTCCGAAATCAATTATTGAAATACGGAAGCATACCACTAGTTAGTTGAGTTCGTAAAATGCTTGCTCCCACAATTTGTAATGTAAAGAGAGTACCACTAACTGATTTTAGGTTGAATGGTTAAATGTAAATAAATCGGATTCAAGTTTGGCTAGGTCAGTTGTCCCTTCATTTGTTGTTCTGTACTTACGAGCAATCCACGTGGCCACAAATCCACCTAAATTCATTTGTAATAGTAAATGGAGCTTGTTAGCAAATGAATTCGGCCTTCATGATGCACTACTCTGCATCTCTAAATACTATTACAAATTATTGTAATTTCTTTAAGTCATATAGAATTAATAGAAATAAGGCATTCTGCTTCTTTACATTGATCAAGAATTTTCTCCAAGTACTACAAGAATAAGTGTCACTGTTGAAATCCAACTAGATCTTTCTCTGTAACACTTTCAGTTTTGCTCATTCGAGCTAGCTAACTAAACTTTTTGAAATAAATAAATAATTATGAATTAGTTATCCTACTTAATAACGCACTGAGCCAATGTCTTCAGAGATTTCCTTTGGACCAGTTGTTTTAAGACAGCTGGATCACATGGCTCTTTACTCTTCTATCACACCGTGCCCTTTCCCTAAACAGAAGCTAACAAACCTTGGTTGTTTCAGTTGAATCCTCATCCAGGCAGAGCAACCAGAGCAATACAGCAAACCATCGAAGTTCCAAAAGTTCTATTTTTATGAGACCCGGATTTAGGCAGGCATTACATTGTCTAGTGGTTTGCAATAGCACATAAATACCTCTTGCTTTACTTTTGTTATAAGAAGGCTGTAACAAACTATAAAACCACTCTACAATTGTAGTTTTCCTGTTAGAATGAAATGGTTGGCTCAACTATACGGCCATGTCTCATGTATTCCAAGTACTAGTAATATTAGTTAGGATAATGTCATTAGAAGAGGTTCTTCTCTTGTCTCCAAACACTCTGATGTAATAGCTCTCAAGTAGATTTCACGGTTTATACATTGGATTTCAAGTACTAGTAGCTATCAGTTGCCTTACAAAAATATGAACACAACACTTGATATGTTTATAGCATGTTTGAAACATGAGAAGTAGACCATCAAGGCCTTTTTCTAGTCAGATTTTCCACAAGGTTGGGGCATGTATTCTCATATCTCAACTCTCAATTAATCCTTTATGAGCTTAATTTAACATGGGGTCCTGTGTATTTCATTTTTCACGAATATTGTTGGATACAACATGTCACAATATATGTATAGTCTCAATCACAATCAAGTTCTTGACAATGCATTGAAAGACAGAACCATGTGATGATGTGATCCATCAAATGCTAATGTCTTACCAATTTTAGTGCCGTTGCCTCCACACCACTTATTCTAGTTTCCACTTTCCAGATATTTCTGACACAAATTTATATATCTCTATATATACCCACGGAACATCCCTAGATCCCCATCAAGTTTTCACACTGTCCATCAACAACAAATCCTTTCTTCTCCGAAATAGTTAGCAACTTCTCTGAAACAACAATGGCTATTCGTTTTTCTTCGATAATGCAAACTAAGCATATCCTCCGCCGCTCTCTTTTAAGCAGCAAAGAAGCAGCTTCGCTGCCTGCTAATGTGCCAAAAGGGTATTTTGCAGTCTATGTTGGAGAAGAGCAAAAGAAGAGGTTTGTGGTTCCTATATCATACTTGCATGAACCTGCTTTTCAGAAATTGCTTAATAAAGCTGAGGAAGAATTCGGATTTAATCACCCAATGGGTGGTCTCACGATTCCCTGCAGAGAAGACGTCTTTGTTAGTGTCACTTCTCAATTAGGAAGTTAGAACCATAACAGCAAACAAGAAGGTTCATCACTTCACATGCTTCTCTCCACTGATCTGCCAGAAGCATGCTATATCAAATGCAATGCCAATTGAATTAAGTGGCAGTCCAGAGCTTATCACGATAGCTTGAGAGCTCGAGTGATTAGTACCCAGTTGCCAAGAGTTGATCAGGCTATGATCTTTGCAGCCATTTCAGATGGACCAGGACCAAAGATTGCAAGCCACTCTGCTTTTGAAGCCTGCACAAAAGGAGGCCCTGCATTATTGATATAATTTCATGCTTCAAGTATTTATCTGAAAGAGGAAGAGTTTATCATCCAAGTGATGGTCTCATAAAATCCCACGGTGGCTAGAATTACTGTCAGAACTGCATCTAATCCTCAAAAATTGGAAAATGTTACACCATCCATGCACAATTAGTTCTCTGCAATCTTGTATCAGGAGCATTGAGTTGTTCCGCAGATGATGTAAAGCAATTTATATATTAAGAAATAAACAACGAATTTTACCATCATGTAACTCGTGGAGATGATTATATTCAGTTTATGGCCAAGTATCACTTAATGTTCAGCTTAGTGTCTGTCTTCATGCCATGATTCTCTTATGACCTGCCATGCCAAATCGTATACCAAATGGACAACACCTATAAAGATTTTCATTTTAATTGACACATAATAGGATTTGGGAAGAAAGAGTTAATTGGTTATAGATTCAGTAGAATCGAAATGAACAGAATCAACAGATTAATCTAAGAATTACGAGTGGCGTCCCTGTTAAGGCATGTGACCATACATGCTACCAGGGGTAAAACTTAATTAAAACTCGATTTCTCACCCTATGGTTGCCGACAGGCAGATTAAAGTAAAAATGAATTAAGGGCTAAGAAGCATGGACACTTCAAAATAGTTGCCGTACCCGTGTGGGACACTCCTCGAATACTTATAGGACACTTTTAGTCTTTATTATAAATTTTTTTATACTATTTTTTTAAATTTGTACCAATATAAGTGTGATATTGTAACAATAAATAAATGATAGTTTTTTATCATGTTTATAATGATAAATACTGATTATTTTTTTTATTTTTTTATAAGAACTAAGTTATAAATAACTATTTAATAATGCTTATATTTTAAATATAGGTGTGATTTATATTTTTATCTTACATAATCTTTAATATTTGTATTTTTATGTTAATCTTATATTAATTTTATATTTTATATCCTAGCTATATTGTATTCTATAATTTTTAAAATTTGCTGTATCTTGGTATCTGTATCGTGTCGTATCCGTGTCCCGTGTCGTTTCTATGCTTCATATATTAAGGGATATATCAATAATTGATCCCATCTTACAACAATGTCTTAGTCTCCAATTAAATGATATGTTGCATTGTACTTGTGAAGTTTGAAACAGCTGGTTTTGATGGAGACTACCAATCAGAAGGACTTCCCGTGCTCTTCGCAAGGACTTGTGCAAGTTGTAGTGACAATGAATGCCATTAATTTTTGACTGGAGATGTGCAACATCTGCAACACTGGACTTCAAGCTCCTTCTCGCATACTGCCAGTGTTATATTTATCAGGACTGAAAGTAATTTCTTTTAGGCAGCTATCATACTGCTATTGTAACGATGGACAATTTATTATAATTTATCTATATAGTGACTCAATATGTGTGAGAACGGATGTCTAACAAATGAGTAAGTCGACACAGTGCAAAAGTGAGGCAACTACACATTCAAATGGAAAATTTTATATGAATCACAAAAAGGGTGTATTAATCTATTAAAAGGATTCTGTCCTCTTGCCTCAAAATTCTAGAATTTAACAGCTTCTTCTTGCTTCCAAGAGCTAAGATTTTGTGCCTTTTCATTTTTTTTCCTTTTTTTTAATGAATTTATTGTTTAATAGCTATCAACAAGCTTTCATGGTTTTGTATATTATATTCCAAGATCTAGTACTAGTAGCTATCAATTACCTTATCAATGTAATGAAACCGTGAGATGTCTTGAGCATGTCTTGAACATAGGAAGCAGGCCATTACATTGGTTAAACAATAATTAGGTTCTTAGCTGTACAAATCTCTTTCATTTTCAAGTAATAACTGTGTTGGCAAATCTTCTATAAGGCGGGGCTATTTACTCTAAAATCTTTGGTAATTCTTGATGAAGACCTCTTTAAGACAATACCATGTGATCGTTCATGAGCCCTTGTCTCTCACTTGACCCCATCAATTAGCCCATTAATTATTCAATTCTGTAGAGAATGGTATCCACACAACCACCCCATTTATCTATATGTACTCATCATTGCATTCTCAAAATGTGTAAAACACTAGCCGCATCCTAAAGCATCAGACTTCAAATACTTCTTTCTAATACAAGTTCTTCGAGATCATTCTATTGTTCTTTGTGTGGAGTAACAAACAAGAAACTATGGGTTTTTGTTTACCTGCTATTAGACGAGCATCATTTGCTGCTACACAATCAGCTTCAAAGGCTGTAGAAGTCCCAAAAGGCTATCTTGCAGTCTATGTTGGAGAAAAAATGAGGCGGTTCATAATTCCCTTTTCATACTTGAACCAACCCTCATTTCAAGACTTGCTGTGTCAAGCAGAAGAAAAATTTGGGTACGGTCATCCAATGGGTGGTCTGACAATTCCTTGCAGAGAAGATGTCTTCCTAGATATTAGTTCTCGCTTGAATATGCTATAAATGGTTCTGAAGAAAGTGACTGACATACATTCGTTCTAACAATTGTATACAGAAGGCACTGTCTTGATTAATGATTATTGTAAAATTTTGAGGCATTTAAATATATGCAGAGTCACTGGCTTGCTTATACTCCAAAAACTTATTTCTGTTGTGCCCTTGCCATTATTGCATACCGATACCACTTAGCACTTCACGAATTTGCCCTGTTTGTGTTATGTTTACCTGCCATGCCAATTGCATTATCACTTATGACTCTACCAATTGGCAAAATGCCTTTTCAGCGCTCCTACTTGCAATTGTTTTCCTCCTCTTTCAGAACTATATGAGCAAACCTGGATTGAACTCAAAGATTGATCAATATCAGTATTTATCTGACAATAGTGTTATGGCTTATGAAAATATTAGCTGTCTGAGGGGAACGTGATGAAATATTGTAATTCGCATGGTTACCAACAACCCGAAGTGAACAAGAAGGGATAAACAAATAATTGAATGTCATTGTCTCCAATGAGCTTGGACAAGTAACAATGTACTTCTAATGTCCAATATAGTGAAGTTTTGATGGGGGACCACAAAAGGAAGACCTCCCATGCTCCGCACAGAAACTTGCCTTAGAACTGGTGATAAAGCAACAGTGACAGTCACAATTTTGGGTGGGGACACCTTATACTTATAGGATGCAAATATCTTCTGCCTTTGCCTCTGCAAATTCAGTCAGAAAAATGTGCTTTAACCTAAAGCCAGAAGATGATTGAGTAAAATCATTAGTCAGTGCTCAATCCATTTATGAACAGTATTCCATTTCAAGTTTCAGGACCCAGCCATAAAGTAATGTAGCAGGAAGCAAATGCAGCATGAATCCAAAGTCAATGTTCATATATTGGATTTCTGGATTAACAAATAAAAATTATTGACATAAAACAAGATTTTGCCATTCTAGCTCAAATTGGGTCCCCATTTTAGCTCAAAAAAGCAATATCACATGCTATGTCTACAACGTACCTCTGAATATACAGCTCTTCAATTTCAAGCCCATTTCTTTGCCATTACCACCTTCCTCTGAAAGCACCAGTAGGCATCATTCAATTAGATGATTATATTTATTGTTTTCCTTTTTTCCTGTACCATTACAGATGTAGTGCTGGTGATTTTTCTGCTCAATAAGAACAAAGAAACTTCAATACCAGGGGTAAATAGGTGCTAGTTAATGGTAGAAAAACATAAGAAACTCCATCATCTATCAGTCCCTACAAATTATCTCTAATCAGATTAATGGGACCTTTGTGTTTCAAACCTGTTCAGCTGAGCTCGTATTAATAACTCATAGCATGAACCGTTATTCTCATTCCTAAATTACCTCTCAGTGGTGCATATGGTCAAAGTGGCAACTGTCATACCAATAAGTGTCTTTAATTGATGATAACAGTAGCTTGAATGGCATACAATGAAAACAGAAGATGAGATAATACCCTGCTAACCAGTCTGTAGAATATGTAAAGAATCAATTAGAATCATGTTAAGATCATGTTAGAATCATGTAGATTATGTAATAGGATCATTGCATTAATTCCTTTTTTATTGTACATTAATTACACAAGTATTATAAAATTCGACACAGAGGACAGTGTAATTTTTACTGACTCATTCTCACAAACTAAGGGTTTTTGCGATTTTTCCTCCTCTCAACACAGTTTTAAGAGCTATACAGCATTAGTCTTGATGACAATTTACAGTTTTGGATTGAAACTCCGGATTATTTCTCTGATTTTCAAATATATGTGCACAAAATGCTTGCTGTACGAAATTGTAATTGACCCATCTATGTTAGTCTCCGACAGTATGATTTATAGCCCATTGAAGGTAGAAATGAGGCCTAAGGGCATATCATCTCTGCAAGGAATTGTGAGACCACCCATGGGATGATCATATCTGAATTCTTCTTCTGCTTGGCTCAGCATAATTAGAAATAAAGTTTTATTCAAGTATGATATGGAACACCTAAAATGAAAGTATGATAAGGGAATCACAAAGTGCTTCATTTCCTTTCTAACATAGACTTCAAGATAGCATTTTGGGACTTCGATTGCCTTGGAAGCTGCTTGGCACTTTGAATCTAGTCTATAAACCATGAATTCTGGTTGATCGCTATTGAACAATGGAACTAAAGGCATGAGAAGGACCATATTTTGTGACAATATCCTAACGAATATTATTAGTCCTTCGAAGAAATAAAGTCTGGTGCCAAAAGTGAGCCAACTATTTCACCAATAACTAAAATGATAAAAATGATTACTGTAGAGTGGCTATATATATATATATATATATATTTGTTACCCCCTTCCATTAGAAGTTAATACACAATTTTTATACAACAATAGCAACAGCACTCCAAAGGGAAAAAACCTCGGAAGAGCATGTGCAAGACTAGCTGTCTATATATAAATATTTCAACCAAAAAAAAAAATGGATATATAAACTAGCTGAAAATCTCTGTCCACAATATCTCAGATAGATGGCTTTTTTCCCTTACAAAGGAGGTATAAAAAGAAAAATGGAAGTGCCTGCTGTACAAAATTGCCTCTACTAATCTAAGTCAGTCTCCTTCAGGATGATTTATAGCCCATTCAAGCGAGAAGTGAGGTCTAAGAAAGCATCCTCCCTGCAGGGAATTGTGAGACCATCCATTGGATGATCATATCCAAATTCTTCTTCAGCTTGGCTAAGTAATTCTTGAAATGAATGTTGATTCAAGAATGAACTGGGAATCACAAACCGCTTCATTTTTTCTCCAACATAGACTACAAGATAGCCTTTTGGGACTTCCACAGCCTTGGAAGCAGCTTGAGTTACAGCAAACGATGCCCGTCTAATACCAGGTAAGCAGAAACCCATTGTTTTGTGTTGCTCCACACCAAGAACAATAGAATGATCTCAAAGGGATTGTATAAGAAAGAAATATTCGAATTCTTATGTTGCGAGTGAATTGAATTACTTGAGAATACCATGATGAGTATATATAGATATACGAGTCTTTGTGGAAACAATTTACTACTGAATTGAATGGTTGATGGACTACTTGATGGGGTCTATTGAGAGACAAGGACTAATGAGAGATCACAGGGTATTGTCTCCAAGGTGTTTATCAAGGATTACTTGAGATTTGAAATCGATGCCAACAGAGTTGCCACATTTAGAAAGAGACTTTTCTAGGCAAAAAGCTAATAATTGCATAGCTGATGTAATGGCCTACTTCTTATGTTCTAGACAGGCTCAAAACATATCACTTACATATGTTCTTCATATTGACAAACTATTGGTTCTTGGAATCTGATCTATAAACCATGAAATCTAGCTGATAGCTATTAAATAAGGGACTTGGAGGCAAGAGAATACCACATATTGTGACAATATCCTAACTTACACTATTGGTACTTAGAAGACAAGAAGTATGGTCCCACAACTGAGCCAACCACTTCACTAATCATAAGAGTAAAAATGTCTACTGTAGAGTGGTTATATAGATTTGCTGTACCCTCCCTATAACAAAAGTAGAGCAAGTGGTACATCCATTATATTGTCTATGCAAGACAAGCTTGAAGGGTTTGTTTAGAAAGTTACTTATAACTCACCATCATAAAAGATATGAAAGTTGGAGCTTTGTGATTTTCTCAATTGCTCTGACTAGATGAAGATTCAGTTGATATAGCCAATCCAAAGTTTGTGAGCTTTGCTGTGGTCCTAGTATTAAGCACCTAGATACAAGGCAAATGAGAACTGGGGATGAGCACCAAATAAAGAGAAGTATTTATTCTGTGGTGTTGAAAGCATGAACTAAATGAGCCACATACTATAGAAGAATCTAACAACAAGTGGCTAAGGCTGTTTTAGGACAAACGTGTTCTGTGTTCCATGTTTGGCTCAGGGACATAGATTGAAGTGCAATAGGGCAGGATGGGCAGCAATAAGTGAATAATGACCATTATCAAGTTTGGTCAATATCTCCAAAAGAATTACTGCTCTTAATCCCTATTAGAGGTTGATTGCCTGATACACATTAACTGAAATTTATAAATGATACAGCATATATTAGAATTCATTGAGATTTAACAAAAGCTAAAATATGTTCCAACAATATTTTGTCATAACTTTCTAATTCAGATTACATTTTTCCAGTTCCAAAGGAATGATAAAAGGAAGAAACCAAAATAGAAAATCTTTTAAAAAAAAATAAAGTGCCTTCTGTACAAATTTGTCTCAACTAATCTTGGTCCCCATTAACATGTTTACAGCCCATCCAAGTGAGAAGTGAGGTTTAGGAACACATCCTCCCTGCATGGAATTGTGAGACCACCCGTTGGATGATCATATCCAAATTCTTCTTCTGGTTGACTTAGTAATTCTTGAAATGAAGGTTGGTTCAAGTATGATATAGGAATTATGAACCGCCTCATTTTATCTCCAACATAGACTGCAAGATGGTGCCGTCTACAATACACCCAAAATATTTTGGAGATGGATGCTCGTACTTTTTTACCTGATATAACAGGTAACTCAAGTTTTATGTTTATTTAAATTTCTACATTAACTTTGTCTTATTTATTTTTTTACCTAAATGCTTATTTGTTGTAAGATCCCACACACGAGCAAGCCAGGTGAAGTGGCAGAAGGCAGAGGTTCCGGCGGTGAAGGGTTAGCACTGCTTTTTCGGTCAAGTTCACTCTTTTCCGACCAGTCCACTCTTTTTCCGGCCAATCCATCCCTTTTGTTTCCTTTCCGACTATCCCATTCCTTTTCTGGTCAATCCACCCCCTTTTCGTTTCTTTTCCGACCAACTCCTCTTTGCTTCAGATTCCATTGTTTTTGCTTATTCATTTTCTGTCTCTCCTCTCTTAAGAACAAAAAATGCAGCACTATCAGCACAATATGTTCCTGCGAGTCTCGGTGGCCAGTTCTGACGTTGACGACAACGACGTCTTCATCGCCCACAAACTCTATGGGAGCCATGGAGAGGGGTACTGCGGCAGAAGCAGCCAACGATGCGAGAAAGAGGGATGAAGAGACGAAGAAGGAGAGATGGGTACTGGATGCCGGAGTAGATGGAGGCGTTGACACTATGGAGGCTGGAGGCGGCGGAGAGAAGGAGGAAGAAGGAGAAACCTAATACTCCCCATCAACAAAACGCACAGTTTGAATTAATTTAAAAGTAAAAAAATGATAAACTAACCTGATGGACGGTCGTTCTTTTTTTTTAATTGTTAGGCTAATGTTCTTTTATTTTAATTGTTAGGCTAATGTTCTTTTTTTAAATTGTTAACATTTTGATGCATTCAATTATCTGACCGTGAACAAACAATAAACTAGAATTTGAAATATTGAAAAAGTGTGAATTAAAAATATTTTTAAAAATAAAAATTAAATATATAAATTTGAGTTTACATATTTTAAAAAATTATTTTAATATTAATTTAAATTTTAAATAATTAATTTGATGTTATATATTTTTTAAAAATTAAATTAATATTAAATAAATATTAAAAAATTAAAATAATAATTTAGTGTTTATATAATAATTAATGAAATAAATTAAATTTTTTTATAAATAATTAATATTAGAAAAATTAGATTTTAAATTTTTTTTATATCATAATTATCATTTTGTTTAAAAATAATTTTTTTGACTTTTTGTGTAATATTTTTATTGTGCAAAATATTTATTTTAAAATATTTTTAATTATCTTATATTTCTAATAATTTTTTAAAAATAATTTTAAACAAATTATCTAAAATTAGTCAAACGTTCTTAGACGAAAGTAGTATTAAAATTAATGACTTCCTGAAAAGTCCTTATATTATATTTTTTTAAAAATATGTCATTTTGAATAAAACTTTACCTAATCACTACCTAGTAATGCCTATGGGGATAGGCTGGTAAAAAAAATAAAATTCTCCAAGTGATATTTCATATAATTTATATATTTATTGATGAAATAAATTAAAATTATTTAAAAATAAATTAATATAAGAAATATTAGATTCTAATTTTTTTTTGTCGTAATTATTATCTTATTTAAAAATTATTTTGTAAATTTTTTGTATAATATTTTTGTTGTATTAAATATTTATTTTAAAATATTATTTATTATTTGATATTCTTGACAATTTTATGAAAATAATTTTGAATAAAAAATTATCAAAAAATTAGTAAAGCATGCTTGAATAAGAGTAATATTAGAACTAATGACCTCCTAATAAATTCTTATATTGTATTTCTTTAAAAATGTGTCATTTTACCTAACAACTATTTTCGACTCAAAGGATTAGTTTTATAATAATACTTGTAGGATATCCTGGTCAAAAATTAAAAAAAAAAATTTCTCCAAGTGATATTTCATATCATTTATATAATTATTGATGAAATAAATTAAAATTCTCTAAAAATAATTAACATAAAAAAGATTAGATTCTAATTTTTTTTCTTTTTTTGTGTTATAACTATTATTTTGTGTCATATGTTTGTTGTGCAAAATATTTATTTTAAAAATATTCTTAATTATTTGATATTTTTTATAATTTTATAAAATAATTTTGGACCAAAAATTATCTAAAATTAGTAAAGTGTGCTTGAACAAGAGTAGTATTAAAATTGATAACCTTCTGGGAAGTCATTGTATTACACTTCTTTAAAAATGCGTTATTTTGAAAAAAGGTTTTTTCTAATCACTACCCCGACCCAAATGATTAATCATACAATAATATTTATGGGGATACTCTTGTTAAAGATTAAAAAAAAAAAACCTTCCCTAAGTGATATTTAGAAAACCAGAACTTACTTAAGCAAAGTCAAAGATTAAATAATTGATACTTGTTAGATATATAAAATTATTAATATGTATTTACCTAACAGTTTAAGTTTTTGAAATAATTAGTTTATGACATAATATAAGAGCCTTTATAGTTAAGTGGTTAAGAGTTCAATCCTTAGCTCTTTTGTAAGGAGATGCGTTAGAGATATAAAATCATTGATTTTGATAGTATATTTTTTAAATATGTAATTTTGGTTATTCTTTATAAATCTAATAATTTAATCTTTACATCTAAAAGCAATAATTTTATGGATTTAATTTTGATTTAGTATTAGTGTAAATTTTTTTTCTACTATCATCAAATTATGTGTTATCTAATATTGGACTTTTTAGGTAATTGTTATCTTAATCAATATTTTTTAATAATTTGACAATTTTATGATTAGATGACAATGTAAAAAATTTTATACTTGATCAAAATAAAACTCTAATTTTATTTTTTATAAAAAATAAGTTATATACTTATTATGAAAAAAATTAAATTTTTATAAATTATTATAAACATATATTTTATTTGACTAATGAGGGACGGACTATTTTGCAAATTAGTATACACAATTTGTTATTTTTAGGGGACCAATTTTAATTAATAGTTTTATAATAAAACCTGCTAATCAGTTGCAGGTGATTAAATCCAGCCGTTGATACAATTTTCCACGTAATCAATGGCTCTCCATGAATGGAGCATCAACCCCCTTGGAAGCTGCTTGGGTTGCAGAAACTGATGCCCGTCTAATGCCTGGTAAGCGGAAACCCATTGTTTTGTGTTGCTCCACACAAAAAACAATGTAATGATCTCAAAGGACTTGTATAAGAAAGAATATATTAGAATTATGATACTTCAGGATCAAATAACTTGTGTTGCTTTAGAACCCAAGAAATAGTGTATATATAGTTGCTAAGGTCCTGTGAAAACCAATTCCCACAACTGAAATGATTTTTGAAGTGGCAATATGATGGGGTCTACTGACAGACAAGGGATCACAATAGATCACATGGTATTGTCTTAGAGGTCTCTTTAGAGTATTAAGAAGTTAAATGAGAGTGTATACTCCACCTTTTGAGATAATGGCCAACAGATTACCCACTTGAAACTCGGACATCTGCATAGGTGAAACCTAGTCTTTCTTCATGCATTGTACTATAGCTATGCCATTGGTAGACATGCTTTAGACATCTCACGTGTTTTCTTCAGATTGACAACGCTGCTGACATACATCTACCAACTAATATCAGAGTGACAAAGTATGAAATATGTAAACCTTGAGCAGAACCTGATTGATAGCTCTGAAACAAAGTGTTTGGAGGCAAGAAGAGAACCACTATTGAATACATGATCACGAGCCAGTATGAACCGTATTGTTTATTTACATCAAATTCTAAGCAACACCCCGTGAATAGTACATGAAGTATGCCCCCCCATAAGTAGGCGAATATACTCCAATCAGACATACAGATTTAGATTTTTATGTATATTGAATTCTTTTTGTTTCTCGGATAACAGTCAAACAACACTTACATGCATCCTTCATATCATCTATGTACCGAAAAAAAAAAAGATTATTCATATCATCTACCATGAGAAAAATTGTTACATAAAACTGTACCTCGTTCTGGTGCAAATTATTTGATGATTTGATCCGCATGTGAAAGTATTTTGTTTGTGAACTTCTCTTAAGCCAGCTTGAATTGGCTTCTCCTGTATAAATTAGACAATAAATTTGAGGAAAAAGTGGAAATATATTTGATATTTTGCAAAGTAATTTTCCTTTGGGGAGAGCCTACTATTTTTCTCCTGTTCCTTAATCCTTGAAAGAACCAATGTACCTTACCATGATACTGGTTTGACTTCAAAACTGATTTTGGGTCAATAACAGCTATTTTAGATAGTTAACAAGCCCTTAGTCTATACAGTTATCTAATGAAGACCTAACTTTTTCAAATAAGAGAGAACCCCTATTTTGTTTTCCTCCATAAAAAAAAGCGCAATATCTTCAATTGGTTTAAGTTTTGGACGAAATTCAATTAGTGAGGGACCAGTCACCAGCATATCATTTGTTGTGGGGCTAAAACCAACTAACATGCTCGTGCAGATGCTTCTTGACTCAGAATTGAAGAATCGGTTACCTTAAGGAAATGGGGCCTCCCTCATATAAGCGACGGGCACGCAAGAGAACTGCATGTGGCATTAGTTGTATGGTGCTGGTACCAGGACCCAGAGGAACCCCATCATATATAGTAATTCATGAGTTCTATTCTAGCACCACGGCCCAAACAGGGATGTTCCACAAAGATCTCTGGGTCAAACAAAACCAAAGTGGACCATGGAATATTTATTGTGGCTAGTCCTACAAGCGCTTTAATCCTTGTACATAATAAATTTGGACAATCTCAAAGAGAGAAGAGAAAAATAATGCTAGCTCTTACCTCACAAAATGTAATTACTCAGTTAAAAACAAAAATAATACAGATTTTGTTATTGAAATTGGCTACAAAATTTACAGATAACGATTTTATCATAATGTTTTTCATAAATATTTAAAAATCATTACTATGAATTAAATTAACATGACTTTTACCTAAATTCTTATTTAATAACTACATTATTCTATCATAATTATTTTTAGGCATATATTTTATCATCGTTAAACCATGGTAGTTACTTGCACCTTTATGCAGAATGAGAAAATTAAAATCAATTTTGTGAAAGTAAATAATCTTTGTTTTCTTTTTTTCATTTTTAGGATCAAGAAAAGAATTACATTTTAGTCATATAAAGATTCTAAACCGAATGTTGAGCTGATACTGCCTTTGATCTTAAGAATAGATCGAGATCTGCGGGGAAAATGAGAGAAATAAGGTAATGTTATATAAACTTCTCAATCAGATAAAAGACTCTTCCTCTTCCCAAGTAGGATAAGAACAAAAAAGGGTAAATCTTTCCAAGATAAGAAATTGTGTTGCAAAAATTGTGTCAAGTAATCTATGTCTATGTCAGGCTTATCTTTATGGGTAATTGGCACCCATTCAAGCGAGAAGTGATTTCCAAGAACACATCCTCTCCACAAGGAATTGTGAGACCTCCCATTGGATGGGCATACCCGAATTCTTCCTCAGCTTGACTCAACAAGTCTTGAAATGACGTTTGGTTCAAGTATTGATATGGGGATCACAAAACGCTTCATTTTCTCTCCGAACATATACTGCGAGATAGCCCTTTGGCACATCCGCAGCTTTTGAAGATGCTTGATTTGCAGCTAATGATGCCCTTCTGATACCAGGTAAACGAAAACCAATTGTTTTCTGTGTTAAGAAGAGAATGGACTGAAAAGATTAGTAAATAAGATGCAAGTTTTTGAATTTCGAATGCTTCAGGATGTGAAAGATTTGTGTTGCTCCTGAATGAATGCAACCATGGATATATATAGATGAAAGGATATGCCAAGAAACGGTAGGCTACTTGAGTGATTGCTGGAGGTCTATGATCAATGGGGCCTATTGGGAGACAAGGGCTTATAAGAGGTCACATGGTGTTGTAGAGAATACAAGTCCCACCTTCTGGAGCAGAGGCCAACAGATTACCCCACTTGAAATAAAACATGTATGTATGCAAGAGAAAACTAATCAGATTACCCCACTGTTACAGAATGAGTAGCTGGCACTATTGACATGACTAATCAGAAATCCGACATTAATGGTTTCTGCAAACTGATGGTATGCATGAAATGTAAAAACGTATTTGATAAAGGTCAAAATTTTAGTTGTCTTCTTCTTATTAAACAACCTGTTATCCATACAGCTTATGTTACAACTATGGTCGAAATCTGGAGTCATTGATGCTATTTTTCACATTTACCTCCTGCTTCTTTCGTTTTCGTTTTTTTCTTTTTAAATGTTGATGATCTCTCTGAAATTTGTTACGTTCATCTTATTACTAACTTGCATGAAAAATAAATAGCCAAGCAGTGTCAATATGAAGTTAAATGAACTGTCTGAATACAAAGGGAAATTCTGTGTCGGGTACCAGAAATAGTACCAAGTAAGTTCCTTTTTTTTTTCTATATACCAAAAAACCAAGACAAAATGTCGTAATTAGCAATATAAAAGGTATAAAAGAAAGTTATACAATTTTGAATTCACATCTCTTTGTTAGGTGAACTTAGATTTATTCAGTAGTCTGGGACAAGGAAGGGGAATGATCAGATAGAAAGCTCACTCCAGTATATCATCTAAAAGCTTCTGGAGGTTGCTGTTCAGACACGAGTTAATATATGGTTCTGCAGCTAATTTTAGCCAACCGGAAATGAAGAATAACTCTTTCAACTAACAGGAAAATAAAAGGAAACCAAACTAATAATAGAGACAAAACTCCAATAATCTTTTATTCATAGATTTCTCTGACAGTGTACATCTTTTCCTGCCTGGGAAGGAAAAAAAGGAAAGATGAAAATGTCTACATTGTTAGACTGTCATTTTTGCAGAACTTAGTTTATCAAACTTGAGAGTCTTGAGCTCCTTTATTGCCTATCCATTATTTTGAATTCCTGTTGGAGAAAAACAAAATGATTTCAAAGGATTTGTGTAGAGAGTATTTGCCGCAAAAAAGTGTGTGTGTGTGTACATATATATATATATATATATATATATATATTATATATATATCATTCAAATTTGACAAAAAAAAAATTATAATCTCTCTGTCCACAAGGGACCATAACTATCTCACTCAGATGGCATTTTCCTCTTACAAAGGAAGGATAAAAAACAAAATGAAAGTGTCTGTTGTACAAAATTGCCTCAACTAATCTATGTCAGTCTCCTTCAATATGATTTATAGCCCCTTCAAGCGAGAAGTGAAGTCTAAGAAAGCATCCTCCCTGCAGGGAATTGTGAGATCACCCATTGGATGAGGCAACGTCTTCAATGCTCCCAATAAGATTGGGTGCATGGATGCATCATAGCCTAACATCCATTGATTGGATAGAAAAAATAATCAACGGATGGATTTCATTACCTGTAACTTGGTTGACAAGTAAATTTGATAAATGTGAAATCTAAAAGAAGTCCCTCGCTCATCCCTTCCATTCATCCATCCGCCCTTTACTTCACCCCTGTTTCATGAACACAAAAACAGAGCATCACCTCCATACTATGAGTGAGCATGCGAAGGGCTTGAACGGTGAAGGGACATGGAGCTGATGCACGCATGGGAGGAAGGACATGGGCTAGTTCTGTGTTGGTTTCTGTGCAAAGGACATCACCTTCAAGTGATTTTTGCAAAATGATTCTCGCAAATTTAATATTATATATATATATATATATATATATATATATATATTATGTATATGTGTGTGTGTCTATACTCTTGTATAAAACTCACACACCCAATGAATATATATATATATAATGTATTCTCTGGTATCGCTAACTCTTGTATAAAACTCACACACCCAATGAATTTTTTACTCAAAAATTAAATCAATTTCTCTGAAAATATAGAATTTAACTATAAAAATAACGCACACATATTTAAATTCCCTCAAGCTTTTGTATGAGCCCATGCGAACGACTCTAATTCCTCCAGTTTTTCACATCCAGGGACCTCTCCAAGTCTTAGTCTGTAGTGTGTAGCAGAGCAGAGAGAGTTCAAGAGACAAAGAATTATAAATGAACTGGGATGAACAAGTCAATTAGCGAGATGGATTCGGCTTTCCTCTTATGTGCAATTCCTAGTGGGAAAAAAGCAGAAAAAACAAAGTGGTAAACATACACAGAAACCACAGAAAAGATGAAACGCACAGCCATGAAATTTGTTTGCTGGAACGATGACAAACGCACATTCCTAGAGGTGGTGCAGTGCTGAGACTCCCCTTGCTCAAGTTCTTGGATTTGAAGATCAATGAATTCGAACGACCGACACCCAGAGAGTTGTTCAAACAATGATATGGATGCGATCTTCATGGAAGCACCGATGGCGGTGGCTATTCACGGAGCACCGGTCTCTATCGAGCAACTGTCTCATTGCTGTAATTTTCAGTTTCAGAAGGACTGAATTGTAATAATAAAAAATTTAGGGTAAAAAAATTAAATTATCAAAAACTTTGAGCGACCTGTTATAACAGGTCAAAAAATACGAGCATCCAGGCACCAAACTTTTTTAGGTGCATTGTAGAAGGCTCCCATTGGATGATCATATCCGAATTCTTCCTCAGCTTGGCTTAGTAATTCTTGAAATGAAGGCTGATTCAAGAATCAAATGGGAATCACAAACCGTTTCATTTTCTCTCCAACATAGACTGCAAGATAGCCTTTTGGGACTTCCACAGCCTTGGAAGCTGCTTGAGTTACAGCAAATGATGCCCGTCTAATACCAGGTAAGCAGAAGCCCATTGTTTTGTGTTGCTGCCCACCAAGAACAATACAATGATCTCAAAGGGCTTGTATAAGAGAAATATTTGAATTCTTTTGTAGCGAGTGGCTTGTATTGCCGGAGATTAAAGATATATATAGATATATGAGTCTTTGTGGAAACAATTCTCTACCGAATTGAATGGTAGATGGTCTATTTGATGGGGTCCAGTGAGAGACAAGGGCTAATGAGAGATCACATGGTATTGTCTTCAAGGTGTTTATCAAGGATTACTTGAGATTGGATAATTCATGCCAAACACAGTTGCCACCTTTAGAAAGAGACTTTTACAGGCCGAGAAGCTAATAATTGCATAGCTGATGTAATGGCCTAATTTTTATGTTCCAGACAGGCTCAAAACATATCACATGTGTTGTTCATATTGATAAACTACCAGTTCTTGGAATCTGATCTATAAACCATGAAATCTAGCTGATAGTTATTAAATAATGAAATTGGAGGCAGGAGAAGAACACATTTGTGACAATATCCTAACTAATAATATCACTGGTAACTTGGACGACATGAAGTATGATCCGTTCCTCAATTGGGCCAACCACTTCACTTACACTAAAACAGTAAAAAAAAAATAATGTCTACTGTAGAGTGGTTATATAGATTTGCTGCACCCTCCCTGTAACAAAAGTAGAGCAAGGTACATCCATTATATTGTCCACGCAAGACAAGCTTCAAAGGGTTGTGTAGATAGTTACTTATAACTGAGCCTCATAAAACATGCAAAATTTGGAGCTTCGTTGATTTGCTCAATTGCTTTGACTAGATGAAGATTCAGTTGATAGAGCCAATCCGAAGTTTGTAAGCTTCCCTTCCGTCTTAGTATTAAGCACATAGATAAAAGGCAATCTCTGAAGAGATTCGTTAAATGCTTTATTAGGCTAATAAATTAAGAATTCTTGGTTTCTTTGAGCACTTAGCTCTAATAATTTCAATTTTCCACTCCGGCTGTTAAGCTAGCTAGAATGAGAAAATATGAAACTTGTGTAGCAACTGTAATTGGCCTTCAACACAAGTAGCACCGAAATCCGATAAATACAGCCCTGATCGTTGAATTTTGGAAAATTTGAGGTATAGCTAAAACTTGAATAAAGAAAGAAGAGAAAATCTACAAATATAGATAAACCATAAGTCAATGGTATGAGAAGAATCTTTCACTATAGAAGTTGGGCAGTGACCTACATGTGTGTAATTGAACATTGATTCTAAGTCCACTGTCAATGTGGGTGTGCTTAGGAATCACGACAGCAATCAGTCTTGCAGCTTGCTACTACAGCGTAAGGTCCTAATTGCAGGGAAAAGTGAAGCTTGCTTCCAAGTTTCCATTTTCAAAGGAATCACCAGTCTTGTAATTGATAAACAAAAACACAGAGGAGCTACTTGAGTTGTTGAATTCATTGTCATTACACCCACAAAAAAATAAATAATAAAGGACAGACTGTTCGTGAAATTGTCATTCAAATGCTCTTTTTTTTTTCATTTCCCGAGAAGGGGGATCTTTACAAGTTGAAAATATGCCTATTGTTCCATTGTACAAATGTCTACTGAATACTAATCTATGTCAGTCTCCTACACTGTAAGATTTTTTTTAGGATTATAGCCCATTCAAGCGAGAAGTGATTTGTAGGAAGACATCTTCGCTGCAAGGAATGGTGAGACCACCCGTGGGATGATCATATCCAAATTCTTCCTCTGCTTGACTCAGCAAATCTTGAAATGAAGGTTGGTTCAAGCATGATATGGGGATCACAAACCGCTTTAGTTTCTCTCCAACGTACACTGCGAGATACCCTTTTGGGAAAAGATTTCGATGCTGCTTGGCTAGCTCTGCATGATGCCGTCGAATAGCAGGAAAACGGAAACCCATTCTTATGTGTTTGTCTGCCGGAAGAAGAACAAGGTAAAGTTCTCAAATATAAGAACGTGTCTAAATTTTGATGCTTCAGGATGCGAACGACTTGTGTTGCTTGTGAAGGCAAGAGGGAGTGTTTATATAGTTTCTAAGGGTCTCCATTTCCTTGAGAAACGATTGTTCAAGGGGTTAAAAGATGGGGGCATGCGGATGAGAGATCACATGGTATTGTCTTAGAGGTCCTTATCAAGGATCAAGAAGTTGCATAGGACAGCATACCCCACCTGAATGAAAGGCCAATAGAGCACCCACTTGAAATCAAATGTGATCTGCTCAAGTGGAAACTAATGTTTGCTCATCCTTTGTTTAATGGCTACTCCATATTTTTGTAGACATGCTTTAGACATGTCACATGTTTTCTTCATATTGATAACGCAGCTTAATGCTGATATAGCTGCCAACTAATATCTGGGTGACGAATTATAATGCAGTTGATAGCTATAGATCATAGTGTTAGGAGGCAACAAGATAACCTGTATCAAGAGCATGATCACTAGCCAATGTGACCTGAAGATTTTAAGTGCATAAATTGTATTAATGTGCCAAAAGGGTACTACATAACATGTACACATTACCCAAAACTGGTGGTCTCATCGTCCCCAGCAAAGAAGACATGTATATGGGTCTCACTACTTGCTTGGAACCACAAAGCAGGGAAGAAGCTAATTCATGATTCCATATTGTAAACAGATGGGGACTAGACTCTTAAGAACTTGAGTGTCAGAAGCTACTGCAGTTCTTCCAGAACAATCATGAGGATTCATTTGCCCTAGCCCCTAGGCTTAGCCAGACAATCTCAGCAGCTTGCTCAGAACTTCAGATGGAACACGGTACAGGGACAAATCATATAAAAGTCACTGGGAACCCCTCATCGAGATGCATTATGGCAACATCTTCATACTTGAAGTGTTTTGCTGAGAGTGGAATAAATCGAAAGAAGTGTGCTATGTCCTCTGACTTGATTGTTCGTTTTAGTTCCAAACCGTATCTGGAATTCTCATGAATTTGCGTCATGCAACTTTACAGAAATCCTAATATTCAATTGATTTTGATATTCAGTTGTTGACTATTTTATATCCTTGTGTCGTGACATACAGTTGGTCAGGAATTAAGCCAAATGACAAAATGCCTTCTCAAACTCCCTAGTTTAAATCAAACATAAGACAACTACCCAAACTCCCATCCACGAAGTTTACTAACTTCACGTACGGCGGTCTATGAAAAAGTAAAGTACTTTTTTATATTTTTTTTAGTAAAACTTTTTTTTAAGAAATAGTAAATTTGTATTTGAATATAATATTTAAAAAATATAAAAACTTTTAAATATATTTAAATAAAAGACAATAAAAAAACTTTTTTATAATAAAAATAAATGTATCCAAACACACCCTATTTTACTTCTCATCTTTTACAATTCTACTAAAAATTAGTGGAGCATGTTCGAGTTACATTTGGCACAAACGGATTGAAAATTTACACTATTACCAGGGTTCCTGTGCGGCTTATGAAATATTTTCTACATCTGTTATCTGACCAAGATAAGTTGTATCCTAGGGTTTAGTCAAGTGTAGCCCTACAAATCTGTCATTTGTCTCCAATGAATCCAAAACTAAGAGGAGTATGGATTAGGTTTCGATGGAAACTAGGAAAGAATGGATAATGGAATTTCAATAACAGCCCATTCGGATATACTTTTTTAAAAAAAAAAATTAAAAAAAGTATTTCAATATATTTGGATGTAATTTTTTTAAAAAATAAAAGTTAAAAAATTGATTTACTTCTTTTTTTATAAGTTAATAATCTCTAACTTTTAAAAAAATTAAAAAAAAAGTAATTTTTAATTAAATTTTTTAACATAAATATCTTTTATCTTTATGATAAATTACATTTCATATCCTTTCTATTTACTATAAGTCATAACTAATTAAATTCAATAGTTGTACAGAAGGAGTACACCATAAAAGACTACACTATAGGATAGACTTTTTTTTTATTTTAATCATTAATATAATAACGTAACTTAGATATGATAGTTATCAACATAGTGCTTCTAAAAATAGTTTTTTTGTATACAAAACTTATATTGCAACAACGTAGTTACTTTTTATTTTTTCAGCTATTTTTTTTTCTAATCATCATCGTAGTTGCTGTTTGAGAATAATATAAAAAAGTTATTAGTTATGAGCCTACATTACATTTTAACAACTAATCATTATACATGTGGTTTAGATGTCCTTTCAATAATATTTCTATTAAAAAAATATTTTTATTTTTTTTTCATTAAATAATTTTTTTAAAATTTTTTTTATTTAAAAGTATTTATTAAATATTCATCCAAATACAAAATTATTTTTTAAAAAAAGTTATACTAAAAATAAATACATAAAAAAAGTATTTTTTTTTTAAGTTTTCCCAAATGGGCTCTAAATAAGGTTTATCTTCTAATGAGTGGACTTGGCATTCCGATTTGAGTTGGACAAATCAGTACATGTTTTGCACAGAAAAAGTGGGTCTAACCAGCTAGGTTTGCATTGTACCCAAATCGAACTCTAATTTGATCTCCATGGCCCATTTATATCTTCTTGTCAAGAAATGGTAGACACCCATCTTTACTTCTATCCTCTTTCTCAAGTCTCTGAAATTGACCTGAGACTTTACAACAAATAAGCAGTCACAGTCACAACTCATCAACAAGCTTTTGCCGATTAGTTGGACTACACACCATGTGATCTTTTGAATGCTTATGTCTCAAACTAATCCCTGCCCAATTTCCTCTACCGTCTATACCATTGATTCATCCACACGCTTTCATCTATAAATACACAGCATGACCTAAGCTTCCTTCGCCCAACTCAATTGTGAACAACAAGAACCTCTTCTAAGTTCTAACAAACACTATTGTGATGGCTATTCGTTTGCCTAGTGTCTTGAGTGCTAAACGCATTCGTCGCCGATCTAATTTGTTTGCAAATCAAGCAGCTGCAACATCATTGGAAGTTCCCAAAGGTTACTTTTCTGTGTATGTAGGAGAGGGTGAAAAAAAGCGATTCGTGATTCCAGTGTCATTCTTGAATCAGCCTTCATTTCAAGAGCTGCTGAGTATAGCCGAGGAAGAATTTGGCTTCAGTCATCCAATGGGTGGCCTCACAATTCCCTGCACAGAAGACACTTTCATTAATGTCACCTCTGCCTTACGTTAGACTATGATAAACGGCCAAAAGTAAATCTCAAGAGAGAGGTTTTTTTTTTTTTGCCTTTCAACGTGGGGTTGGCAAAAGTTGACCCATGTAAAAGGTTTACTGTATAGTGATAGGATTTTTCCGACCATGTCGAATGTATCATTTGATTAGAAACACCACTGAACAGAAATTGAACTTTTTTTGTTGTTTATTACATATTGCTTCTCTTTTTTTTTTTTTTCTTTCTCTTCTTATTTTCGTTCTTTTCTGAATGAACTTGAAGCCTGTTTCACTGCTGAATTAATTGCCTACAAATCTGGAACTGGAAGAAACGTTGATAGCGTTAAGGAGGCTGAACTAGAGCTTACAGAGTTGTGTTGGGTCAAATAAGACAAGATTACATTACAAGTGAATCCATTGTACAAGGTTGTGTTGCTGGCATTTAGGCATTAGTTATCAAGGAATGTCGACAATCTTTCTCATCCAGATTCAACCTTATAATATACCTGTTTGGATAGATTTTTCCAATTCAACTCTTGCAATTTCTGTAACAGGATACAGTGATTGTGGGAGAGAGAAATAAAATAAGTGAGACTGTAGAGGAATTGAGCCCTGTTGAATGGCCACTTACTTCAGCATTTCTACAATAATTACAGGGGAATTGAACCTGTGTTTTAACTGCCTTGGCCATTTTATTGTCTGTTCTGCCTCTGCCAGATAAATAAATCAGCTTCACAAGATCCACTGATAATGTAATGAATTTTTAGTGGTATGCTATTAAAAAATGCCATGGAGGATCAATCACTCTCAAGATCAATTGTTGAAGTCCCTCAAGTAAAATATTCCCTCTGTATAAATCACACCAAAGCATTTTATATTCTTTAAACCTTTTCTAAGGAGTAATTCAATGATTGAGTGACAAACTAGTGAATTGAGATTCAGTGAATTAAATACAAAAATACTAGGTAAATTAACTTGAAAAAAATAAAAAGATACAATCATGATTTTAGAATTCCTTTTTAAGCAAAAAAAAAAAAAACTAAGATTATGTTTGGAATCATAAAAATTAGAATTAAATGATTTAGATTGATTTAGAAATCAAATTTTATGTTTGGAATACAAAAAATAAGAATTGAATTGATTTTATTTTAAAAAATTTACATTTTTATTCTTTCTTTTAATAAACGTTTTCTTCTATTTCAAAAGCAACATAATTAAAATTCATGAGATTTTTAAAGATTTCTATATCTTATCAATTCACATTTTAAAATTTTTTAAATAACAAATTTCTTTTACAAATAAAATTAAATTATAAAATTATTGATTCCAAACGCACCATAAAATTTTTGAGTATTCAAAACTTGTGGGATACAGTATTATTTTATTGTATATTCATTCTTAGGTTTTAACTGAGTATTCAAAATTTATGAGAAAATGAATTGAAGGAATAAAATATTATAAGGGGCCTCATATACATAGTGGTCGTTTTGATGTATTTTTTTTATAAAAAAAATATCTTTTTTTAAAAAAATACTTTTTTTATTTAGTATGTTTGAATGAATTTTTTTATAAAAAGCTGAAATACTAAAAAAAAATACATTTTATACTTTTTTAAAAATTAGATTTTTGTACTTCTAAAAAAAAATTTATAACTTAAAAAAATCTTCTTAAATATCATATCCAAATATAAAATAATTTCTATTTTTTTAAAGATTTTTTTAAAAAATTCATGAAAAAATTGTTTTTTAAAAGTTCATCTAAATAAGCCTGTAACTTTTTTTAATGATGTACCGTAAAAAGAAACTTTTAAATGTTAATTTATAAGTTACGGTGTTGTTTTAAAATTTAAGAGTCTATATGAATTTTAATATTCTTTTCTTATTTTTATAATTTTCTGAAATTTTAACTTAAAAATTTAAAATCGGAATCGTTTTCAAAATGACTTTTTAGCCCACTTGGGTATGGGTGGCCTACAAAAGCAAAGACAAGTCGCGTCGTAGGTGATCATCATCCGAGAGAGTTTTTCTTTATCGCAAACGACATCGTAAAGAGCGTGAACCATCCTCTGTAATTTTGGCAGATACACAAACCCTAAAATTTCTCACTCAGATTCAGCTTCGATTTCTGGGACGAACTGTAATTGATATGATCAACAGCTCATCTTCGAAAAAGCACGGTCAAGATCAGCTTGAAATAAGTGGTCCTACCCCCAAATCCCAGCGAACCAAAATGGGCAAGTCCGAAGACAGCGATAAGAAGGTAATTTCTTGTTTCCATTCAAATTCGGATAAATTCTATTTTCCGAATCACCAAAATAATGGTTTCCCCATACCCTACTCTTTTAGGAAAGTACTTGTTGTAAAGCTTTTAGCTTGATTCGGTTTGTGATTCAAATTTGAAGCTTTGAATTTGCACCACCATTCAACACTACAAATCTATAATAACCTCAAAATCACAGTACAAAATGCCAAATTCCTCTATTTTACTAAAACACAATCTTTTATTGTATAACCATTCCTGGGTTTTGTGTAGAACTTGGGTAAGAAACTCAAAGATGTAGAAATAAGCGTTCCAATAGTGTATGGGAACATAGCATTCTGGCTTGGCAAAAAGGCTAGCGAGTAAGTATCCCACATTGCCACCTATTGTTGGTTTAATGTCTTGCTTAAAGTCAGTAAATGTTTATTTAAACAAAAATAAATAAAGTCACCATATTTATGTTATACAAGGTATCAATCGCATAAATGGACTATATATGTTCGTGGAGCAACCAATGAGGACCTTGGGACGATAATAAAGCGCGCTGTTTTTCAGTTGCATTCTAGTTTCAATAATCCCACACGGGCTGTTGAGTCACCGCCTTTTGAGTTGTCAGAGTCAGGATGGGGTGAATTTGAAGTAGCCATCACACTTTATTTCCACAGCGATGTTTGTGACAAGCCTTTGAACTTGTGAGTTGTTGGATACTGTCTGCTTTTGATTTAGTAGCTGTTTCGGAAAAAAAGAAAGGTTTATTGAGTCATTTGTTGATACTCTTATGATTTCTTGATTCACAGAGTAGAGGTTCAAAGTATGCTCGAAAAAACTAATAAGGCCATAAGGGTAAACAAAATCTCAACTAACTTTTTAATATCCATCAACATTGACATGTCATAAAACATGTGCTGCTTCTGGAATACTGCAGCTCTATACCGTGCAAAGTTTGGTTAGATAGATACAGCATTGTGTGCTTCATTTTGTTACTAATGATAAGCATGGATGACTGTACAATTCATATCTACTGTGCTAAGTTTGATTAGAGTAGATGAAGCTATGTGGCTCAAGTGCTTGATTGTATTACCTTATGATATACTAGACAACCATACAACTGGGATTCACTGTTATAGATCATGCAGTTTGTGAATGTCAAAATAATTTCTGAATCTTGTATTTTATTGAAGAGTAATATATTTACAGATATCATCACTTGAAGTTGTATCCAGAGGATGAAAACAGTTCCATGTCCACAAAGAAGCCTGTTGTTGTGGAATTTTATGATGAAATAGTTTTCCCTGATCCTTCCGAGGCTTTTTTAGCTCGTGTGCAAAGTCATCCAGCAGTGAACTTGCCAAGATTGCCTGCTGGGCTTACCTTGCCTCCTCCCAGTATGTTACTTAGAAGTTAGCACTGTTATCTGCAGCTTTCTTTAGTTCCATGCTTGAGTTGAATGAATGTGTATAATATAAATGCAGTACCTGTCGAGGATCCAAGTAAAAGGAAGAAAGGTGATACCAAAAATCATTCCTTGAGCCAATGGTTTATGAATTTCTCGGAAGCAGATGAGCTTTTACAGCTTGCAGCAGCTCGTCAGCAGGTACATGATATAATCTTTGTGAAGTCAAAGATATTGTTGATGGTACATTTATATGAATCTGAATGAGCCATTGACAGCATGTATATGCTTGCGTACTTACAAATCGCAAATTCCTCATCATACATGCACACCTGTTTGTAATTACCATCATAGCAATCTATTGTAAATGCACCTGTTAGTCTCTTTGTAGAGAAATGTGATAGCATGAAATTTTAAGGTTTCAATATAAGGATTTTGTTTTATCAAAAACAAAATAAATATGGATTCTTTGAGAAAAATATCTTTCTTTAATATTTTCTTTGCACTTCAGAACATATAATCAGGTCTCAGGACTCTGAGTCAAGACTATTGTTATATGCTTAAAAGTTTATTTTTGTTTGTATGGTGTTATGGTTTATTTTTGTCTTATCTTCGGCCCACCTTCAGCAAGACCATATTAGAACAGAATATATATTTTTCTTAAATGAGATTATTGACTGTAGTGACCTGTGCATGTGTGAGACTCTTGTTGTTTCTAATTAAATTATTTTATTCAACTTCGAGAGAAAGAGGGGAGCTGGGGGGAGTGGGGAAAAAGAGAAGACAGAGAAGATTTTCCATAAATAGATTAACATGATGCATGCGGAACAATTGACATATGATACAACGACAACTGATGGAAAATTTTCACTCCATTTGGAGTCTTGGATGGTTGATAATTGATTTGTTTTAAACAATGCCAAAATAATTTTTGAAAATAAGAAACAAGGCATCCCAAAGTATTTATCTGGTCATTACGAAGAATTAATTTGATTGAATTTTGGAATAGGTTTGGTACCAGTCATTTAATTAAGCAAAGTAAGGCCATTTCCATTAGGTAGAAGTAGTTGTGCATACTGAATCCCATGTAAATTGCCTCTGCCATCAAAACATTGGCCTGATAGAGTCATTACAGTAGGCAAATAGGGAAAGGGAATAAAGATTTTGTCCTCCCAGTTGCACAATTACGAGCACAAAATCCAAATAGAATGGCTAAACGCCAAAACTGGTAATGGGTTGGCTAAAAGACTTAATATAAAACTCATTAGAAGTGCCAACTGCACAAATTGAATAACAAAACCACATTTAAAGAAAAAACGGGAAAAAAAAAAAAAGAAACAAAGAACCTAGCCTATGCTGGGTCCACAATCATTTCATTTCCCATGTCTCATCTAAAGATGTAAAAGAGGGGCTTATTGGGCCTGCACAACTATCCATTGGCTAGCACCAGCCTCCAACAAAGGCTCCAATACACGAGATGGGTTGGACCAGGCCGATCCAAATCTAGTTCGGGCCAGTAAAATATTGGTCCAGCCCATTTTCTGTCAGGTTATTCAGGCTGGCTTATCAGATTCGGCCTATTTTCACAGCTTTACCTAGAGAGTAGGCAGTTGAATCTCATTTTCTTGTAGCTTGAATTGTTTGCTTTCCTCGGAGGCTTTGAATGATCCTGTCCTCTACACCTTGTAAGAAAACTGTTGTTGCCAACTGACAGTTATTTTGTCCTTCCAATGCCTTAGGTTCAAGCTCATATTGCTAAACTCAGACGACAGATAAGTTTGATAGATGGGCAGCATCAGCAGTTTAAATCGTCTTCTGACCAGTAGATAGATGTACAACTAAGATCTTTGAGGTTTCTTTTCTAATTAGTCAGCAGAAAAACTTGACCGCAGAAGAATGGGTTGATTTTATGTTCCTCATCAACAAGTTGTTTCTTCGGCTGTATTATTATTTATTTCATTTTTATCTGCAATGTTGTATTTGTTTAAGATTAGATTGCCTCTGCCAATAAACACAAGCGGCCAAATGTGTATGATTTAATCATAAAAGATTAAAAATTAGTCTTTTTTTGGTTTATTGATAATATACATTCATTATAGCTATAAAGGTTAGAAATCATGTTGACTGGGGTAAAATAGTATACTCCTGGGAGAGATAGTAGTTTGACTGTTTGACTGTCTCTTATTTTATTTTTTTCATTTTCACCACCATTTATTTATTGAATAAAAATTACCTGTTTGGTCCTCAAAATATAGTGTTTCTTAATTTGGTCTCTTAACTTGTAAATTAAATATTTCGGTCTCTTGATGTATACATTTAGAGCGTACAAAAGGTGTACAAAATACGTACGTTAAGATTAAATTGAGATGAATTTAAATGTCTAAGACATTTAAATAAAATTAGTAGTTGAGGAACTGAATTCATAAATGTGCATTCTCAAAATAGTAAACTTTAATTATTGAATGGGTAATGTATTGCTGTAGAATGTAGGGGGACTAGGGTCCTTTTCTTAAGGCTTGCATTACTTATACATATTTGTGTGGGTTTGGGTGGGGATAGGAAGTGGGCTTCAGAGATTGCCACTAATAGGAATTGCATCTTCCACCTGCTTTATTTTGGTGGGTTTGAAAGTGGGGCTGCTACGTTAATGTTTCTTTTGAGTGGGTACAAGGTACAGACCAAAAATTACCAAGGACGTAGCAGGTACAAAGTATACATGTTAACCAATGAAAGGGCCCTTAGGTACTTCAGTTAGTACTTTTAATATTTAAATTAGACTTGGCCCCCATTTCGCACTGCCTTGGAGATGGGCCCTGCATTTGCTTTGGAGATCATGTCAATCTATTATACATATTATAAATTATTTTATGACTTTAATTTTCATTCACTCTTTGTATATTATTATAAAATTATATCTTGACACATTATTAAATAAAATTAATTATGATAATAATTATTTTAAAAATTAAATATTTTTTAATAATATGATAATACATAATTGAATGATAATGTTTAAAGTTTTATATTAATAATATATATTAAAATTAAACTCTCATTTATTAATATAAACTAAAAACAAGAATGCCCTTTAAAAAAAATTTCCGTTTCCTTTAGGCCAAGCTTTTATTAATTGGATAGCAATAAGACTTTAAATAATTTAAACAAACAAAAGCCTTATATTTTTTTTTTTGGTACAACAGTGTTATAAAATTGAGATATAATAACTGGCATAATTTTTTCTGTTAATATTTCTTATTTTTAAAACAAATCATTTGTAATCGTACTATTAAAATTATAAATCAATAATAAAGGATCGGCCCCACCCTTTTTCATTCTACTGTGAACAGAATCATTTAATTGATTACACATGGATTCAGTATGCATTTGTTTCATGGAATATACCCATCTATTATCCTCCAGTATGCATCTGCGCATCACAAATCACTAGCATTGTTCCCAACCCACATCACAAGTGTAAATTTTTATAGGTTAAAATAAATAATTAGTTCATCTAATTCACACGAATTGGACTTTAGTTCCTGTAATTTTTTTAAAGTATTAATTTTTATAATTTTACTTATTTAAATTTTAGTCTCTATCATTAAAGTATTAGTCTTTATATTTTTCATTCATTTAGATTTTAGTCCTTATCATTTTTATTCATTAAGATATTAGTTTTTATTTTTCATGAAAGATTAGTGCAGATAATTTTTAATTATTAAGATATTAGTTCTTCAAAAATTAAAATTTAATTAAGTAAAACGATAAGAATCAATATGCAAAAATATATATATTATAGGGACTAAAATTTAAATTAAATAAAATTATAAGGAGTAATTATTTATTTTAACTATTTTTCTAACTCAACGTCCAGATGATATCATTAGCATCATTTACAACCATGTCTAAAACATCCGAAGATAGACATTCCCATCTTTTATGGGTTGTTTTTTAACACCAATTTGATTCCACACGTTTACAGTAAAAGCCAACAGAAAGGACAGAGGTGACTGGGGACAACATGCATATTAACAAATAATTTTACAGAACACTAACAAGACCTGTTGTGAAGTTCCAGTGGAAGGTTACAAATTTGGTAGGAAGCTAGCTAGGTGAGTGAGCAAAGGTAGGCGTCTTCATTTCAAGTGGTTGGAATGATCTCACAAGAGGCCCTTAGCCTCACTATAACTTGTCTTTGATGAGAGGATTATGGGGGTAAGAGTCACATGGCCTTCATGTGCCAAAAGTAAAGGTGAAGTCCCCATCAACTTAAAACAATATCCCTTGGTTTATTTGCTGCCTCTGAAGAGCACCGCATTTTGGTGAAAGTAGTGGGCCTTTCCAGTCTCAACCCTATTTTAAATCCATCTCTTTCTCCAATTAATCTCATTCACAAAACATGATGAGTCTTTTCAAGGAAGGCGACATCCTCTGAACTGGTTTCCTATGTGTCTTGGGCTGTAATATATATCAAATCCATAAATAAAAGTACTGTAATTGAATCTTGAAATTGTAGATGAGCAATGGAAATAGATTGAAGAGGGTATTTTACAGTGTAGATTTTAACCAAGACTTGTGCCTATGAGATTATGTTTTGTGACTGATAATTTAGCTGTCTAATATCACTTTCTGATCCTGGGAAACATGTTAAAGTAACGAAGCAAAAATGGAGGCTGGGACCAAAATAGTGGTGTACATTGGATGTAGATTTATGTCTGGTTATAGTTCTGCCATCTAGTGGGGTTGGTTTAGGCAGGACCACACGGGGAAGCCCTGCACATTGTTTTTGTTGAGACACTTATTTCTAGTCGCAGACACTGCATGCAGTAGGTGATAATACCAATTTGTAGGTTGAGAAATTGACAAGCATGAAATAGCTTTTATTATCAATTTTGTTATACTTTCAATGAGCCTATCCTTGTGTTTCCACTCGAACAATTAATATGAATGTCTTCCAAGAAAAGAACCAACCAACCACGTTGAATATGACATCTCCAGGTTCGTATTCAAACTCCCTCGACAGCTTAGCTTGCTTGTTATGCTTTCCTCTTAATTAATCTGATTTTTTTGAAAAAAAAATCAGAATAGATAGAGAAGCAGTTACTAGTCAAACACATAACTATGATAGTCAAATAATCGTTCATGAAATCGGAAGGTGTTGAAGTATCTTCTTGGAAATCAAATCTGATTAGTGCAATTTCTTTCTCGTTGACCAAACAAAGAAAAAATTTATACAAACTTTATTGTGTCCGTAAATCTCATTTGGTTTTAGAGTTGTGTACGCTTTAACACACTGGGTTTATCCTTATCCATGCATATGCATTGGAGATAGGGATTTTGAATTGGCAGAGAGTTTGTAGAGTTCTAATAGACATGAGAGTGAGGTGGAAGTGGGGCATATTTGCAGATAAAAAGAGAACAGTGGTAGGCTTGCGAATGCGATGAAATGGGTACCCGAATGATCAAGTATTTTCCGGCTGTTGTTTAAATTATTGCAATAATTTACTGAGGCGTGTGTTGCATTAATTTGAAGATAAAGTGCTGATAGTGAGGTCAAAACCTGGAAAGGAGTAACAGACACATAGGTTTCTGCAAAAATGGTTTTGTTTGCACTGAGTCTAATGTCTGTTTCATTTGTCACTCATCAGTCCACAGTATCACAAGACCCAGCAGTCAGAAAAGCCAAACCATCACCGGGTTGTACCGATCAGTACACAGAGAGAGAGAGATATTTGCGGTAATGAGTAGGATTTCTGCAGAACATGTCTTGCTTCATGCACTTCCTCACACACCATTTACATTCTATGCAGATAAATTAATAGGATTTAGGATTTTTTTCATTTACCTTGAGAATATGTTGACAGTGTTCTACACAAAAATTATTTGTGTTTTTCTCGTTCATAATATAACACATGTTCTTTAAAAGAAAATGAGAGGATGCAAATCCAAATAAACCGTCTCTTATATAGGCCACATGTCTTTTGGGACCGGTGTTAGGTAGCGTTATGCAGAACTTAAAACTACCAAAATATTAAACCAGGAGCGGTGGCAATTATTGGAAATAAACTTCTGCTCTGAAAAGTATTAAAACAAAACTAAAATTGAAAGAATACTAGGCATTACCAGACTCCAGCGGTTCAGCCAAAAAGAAAAGGAAAAGAAGAGAGATTTCAGAAAGTGTTTATGAGAGGGCATGTCCTTTAAGCCTGATCCAAAATGCCCAAACAATAAACCTGGTGCTGAATTATGAAAAACCAAAAAAGAAAAAGTGGTGCTGAATAACAAGGTTCAGAACAGACAGAGAGGGAGGGTGAGAATTGAGGTTGTACTAGAGAGAGATTGGGTCCATGTTGCCATTAGGAGGACCAACATACAACAGTATAGCCAGTGGGCTTGGCTCCCACCATGTCCTTGTACAAAATGCACATACCCCAAAACACCCGTGGTCTGTCCTCTGCCCCACACTCCACATGACCCCTCTGCCCCTTTCTCTGTCTTTCACTCGCTGCCCCAGCCTCTCCATAAATACCTCCGTCACCCCCCACCCCTCCCATCACCACTGCCTCTACTTCTTCACTCTCTTATCCTTCCCTCAGTACCCCAGCGCACGCAACTTGCTTTAGAGGTACCTCTTCCTCTCTCGCTAAAAATGGCCATTAGAAAATCAAACAAGCTTCCCCAAACTGCAGTTTTGAAGCAAATCCTCAAGAGGTGTTCAAGCTTAGGAAAGAAACATGGCTATATATACGATGATGGCCTCCCTCTTGACGTCCCAAAAGGCCACTTCGCTGTTTACGTCGGTGAAAACCGAAGCAGGTACATTGTCCCCATCTCATTCTTGGCTCACCCAGAGTTCCAGTCCCTCCTTCGACAAGCTGAAGAAGAGTTTGGCTTCGATCACGACATGGGTCTCACAATTCCTTGTGAAGAAGTTGTTTTCCGGTCCCTAACATCAATGATCAGATGAAGGAAGGACAAGTTTGATGGCTCTGGTTGAAGACGATGACCAAGATGAAGCTGCTGCTTTTGCTTCTCTTTTTTTAACATCTCTCTTCATCATAGCCATTTGGGTTCTCATCTATTCTTGATCTACTTTTTTTTCCCTCTCATTCTTTGTCTTTGGATTTGTTTTGAACAGCTCTATTTGGGTTTTTATGTGAATTATGTGGCTCTAACTTTGGACCCATGAGCATTTCATGGAGTAAAAATTGTATAAAGGGTTTGAGGTTTTCCTCACAGAGGTTCTATATTACCCTGTGAGAGAAGTTAGTTATGTCACTGAAAGCAGGGAAGTTAATTCATTTTCTGTTCTACTTCAATGTCACTGTGCCAAATCTTCTCTCTTTCCTATTCCCTTGTTGAAAAATTATATGCAATTAGTTATGCCAAATTAATAGTTGTGCTTGGGTAGCAACTTAAACTGAGAAAAGGGCCCAGACTCCAGAGCATACATAGCTTGTCAGAGAACGTGCAGTACTTAAGTGTGTACGGATCATCTGGGTACTGTTGGGTTTGGCTTTCAATTACCCCCATTTAGAAAATGGAAGAATGCCCCACATTGTAAGAATAGGTATACAAGCTCGTACAAGAAGCAAAATCAGAGGTTAATGTGGATTAGTTTAAAAACACCTACTCGCTCTGGTCACACTCATCAGAACATCAGATGTTATACGCTGGTTGATACTTGAATTTTTTTTTCCTGTTGAAGTTGATACTTGATATCTACAGAGGCTCTTATCAAACTTACTTTGCATACTCAGTCTTGAAAGGAGAAAAGTTAGTCTTTTCTGGTTGATCTCGCGAATTTCATTTACTTACAGTTTACTCTGGCCAAAAAAATGTTTACTTCAGGTTATTTGTTTCTTTATAAACTTCAAGTACAATGACCTCCCAACCTCTACCAGAATAAAAAAACTCTGCTAAGAGATGACATGCATGAAAAAATTTACACTGCTCTTGTCTTGATATACTGTTTTGTCCTCCTGCTAAATATCCGGTTCTGTCAGAATGAAAAAATAATGCATTGCCAACTCGGATTACCAGTATGGTCCCTCCGGATTCATGGTGCATGAGACTTCGTCTATAAAATGAAGTTGAGGGCTAAATATTTTATACTTTGATGGCTCCTTGTCCTTGTCTTAGTTCAACTTTTATTAAAATAATTCTCTGAGATTATGAGCAAAACCAGCAAAACCAACTTGTGCGGAGAGGTTTTAGTGATGAAGACAGGGCATCTATGCTGTTTGGGCAGTACTAAGATAATACGTTGTCAGCCTCGAAAGTACCAGCTTTTTACAATTTTTCTTAGCTAAAAGGAACGGTGAAAAGCTGATACACTTGGAAGTTCAGAGAGGCTCACAGACTTATCATTAAATTTATTTCATGTCAATATGTATAACAAGTTTATGCATTGGTATGTAATTTTTTGTCATCTGTAACATTATCCCTGAGTAAAGAGGATGGAGAGTTTGAGTGTGAAGGGAGTAAGAGTCTAAAAATCTGATTGAGGATTAATTAAAGGCTAAAAAGCAAGTTGCATATAAACAATCTCTGAAAGGAACAGGCTTTCCTCTTGCAGAAGGAAGGACCAGCACAGAAAAAAAGGGTGCCTCTGGTTAGATAGTCCTCTCTGCATTGTTAATGCCTTCTTTTTCTTCCTTTTCGTTTCAGCCACAAAGGGCTTCAGACATTCACAACTCTTAACTGTCTCACCAACTCCCTCCGTCCCTGAGCCCCAAAAGAATATCTTCTGCTCCCCAAGATCCCAATTTTTTATTTTCCTCTTCAGAAAAAAAAAATGTCTTCACCCATTTCTTTCTTGCCCACGCCATGCCTTTGTTTCTCTCTCTTGTGCTAGCTCACACACACACACACACACACGAGCACACATGAGGGGTTTTGATTTGTCTGGACCAACAAAAGATTCAATCAATTTAAAGAAGCAAGTAGTTCACAAAAATGCCAGCTGTGACTCTGCATGCACTTTTCACTATGTGGCAGGAGGTGAGTGTTGTTTTTTTTCTTGTAATATATCTGTTTGTGTCTCCAATATATCAGACTTTCCAAATATACAAAATATTAATGCATTTGCAATTGGTCCTATACTTGATTCTGTTAATTTGTAAATACTTCAAATTTCCATTAGAATAATTCAGGGAGTTATTATTGTCTTTCACTGGGAAAAAAAACAAAAAAAGATTTGGGATTTACTGTTGAGAATTTCTCTTCTGTTGAATTTTGTCCCAAAGTGTCCCACCCACCCATGTTCTCTCCTGTATATTTCCGGGAAAGTGCCCCTCTTGGACTATTGTTTTACCTTTTTCTCCGTCCTTCAGATTCAGAATCAGACTGTTAATTTCCCTCTTGTTCTCGTCATTGTGTGTGTCAGCGTGCGTATTAAGGGGAAAGTTCTTGAGATCTCAATTGTTACTTTCATTTCTTTGTTTGTTTTTTTTTTTTTTTGGGTTGTCTCTCTCTTGAAAACGACTCTGTGGGGAGAGGAAGGACTGTGGGGAATGAAGCTAGGGAAAGCATGTTGGGCGGCCAAAACCACTTTGAAAGATATATGGTTTGTGGTACCAATCGTGATGGCTTGCTATAACACACACATTCTTTCAATCTTGCTCAAGAGTTTTTTTCGTTTTTTGGCCTCAAACACAAGTCATAAATTAAAATGGACGGTTTTGAAACAAGAAAACAAGCTTGTTCTTCTAATTTGGAATTGCAAAGGCCAAATGCACGGAACTCATGCACCCAATGTTGTGGAAACCTTCCAGTGAGTGCCACGTCCATGGGATGACTAGATTTTAATAGAATCAATGATTAAGATGGATTCAACTTTAACTGGTAAAATAGATACTAAAAATAGTGAATTTCTCATTTCGATAATTATTATTGTCTTAAGTATTTGTACTGTCTAACTAAAGCTGGAAAGTAGAAAATGTGAGATAAGAGTAAGACAAAATTCTTAGACGTGTGTGTTCCTAATTTCTTATCTAATTCTTTTGAACAATTTCCCACTAGCACTTTTTCTAACTAGTGTACCTCAAAAATAACAAATGAAAAAGGAGATTCACTATCTAAAATGTTAAATATGATAAATCACTCTATAAAAAATTATAATAAATTTTTTTTGGTTATATGACGTTTTCCTTTGAAGAGTTTTGATCATTACTAAAATTGTTTTTTTGTGCATATCGTGCCAATGAAGAAAATTTTTAAATACTGAATCAAGGAGAGCTAGAAGCAGTGGTACATATATATCTAAATTGTAAATAACATACCCCAATAATAAATCCTGGCATTTTGATAGTGACAATGGATATAAAAGAGGATAAGATCAGATTAATGTCACAGTGATGACATATGATAATAATATTAGCATTATTGTGAAGCATATCCTATCACACAGCACGCACTATAAATGATCCAGAAGGTGCTTTCAGAAGGTGGAGTCCCGTGTTAAAATTTGACTCTCCACTGTCACAGCTTAAAAATCTAGCTCGTTTTCATTGTCAATGCCCAAAAGAAAACAATAGAGAATTAGAGATCCTATCTTTGATAGGGAATATTCCGTCCACCTTCTCCTTGGGTCGAAAATGTGTTGTTTGGTCTCTGAGGCGATTGTTTTACTATTGATGAGGAGGGAAGGGACAAAATTGTCTTCTCATATAAAAAGTACGAATATAGTACCGGGTTCGGGAATTATAATGTCACCGGCCGTCACGAACCCACAAAAACAGAAGAAGTAATAAAAACAGGGAATTCTGTTTGTGACTGACGGGTGATCAAATGTTGTTGTAATCTGGCGGCAGCAGGTGATCGCCGCTCCCATAGTGGAGTTGGTGGGGATGAGCAGCGCGTGATAGATGCCGAATTTTGTTATATTTTTCTTAAATGTTTTTAATAATATTTGTAATATTTAATAAAGTAAATATTAGATAAAAAATTAAAATATATAATATATTAAAAACATAAAAAAATATTTAAAATTTATTTTATTTAATAATTAAAAAATTACTTAAAAAATAAGTTAAAAAAATATAAAATTATTGCTCGCTGTTAGACCGTCTGATGGCGTTTTGTTCATTAAATAAATGATTGTACACGTAGAAATAGAATGCATGAATCAATTCTTGCAACCGCAATTGCATGCATTTATTTCGATCAGGAATTATAATATTTTTCTTTATTTGCATTTATTACTTTTCTCTATACAAATTATAATTTTTCCTCCCTTATTTCAGGAAAAAAATTAAATAGAAATGGATTTGTGAGTACAACACCGCGTGCATCCCATCCCACTTTTAAACGGTACAGCAGAGGTTTAATTAATTGATCCATGAAAATTGAAAAGACTTCTCGAACAAATACTTTTATTTTAGGATTACATTTTAAAAGTTAATATTAATGAATTTAATTTTAATATATTATTAATATAAAAAAATTATATTATCAATAAAATATATAATTACATTTTCTTAAGAAATTATTAAAAAAATTAATATACAAAATATTATTGATAATAAACAAAAGTTTAGTAATAAATTGAATTTAAATTCAGTCACAATAAAAAAATCGATTTGAATATTAGAAACAGGACATTAGCAAATGCACGAGATTGTGATTAATGAGGGTTAGATGTCTATTGTATAAAATGAAATAGCCAAGAGCTCATATACCCCAATCAATTAATAACACCTTCTTTGAAAAAGAAAAAAGACACAATTTTTGTTTTTACTCTTTCAAAAATATTAAAAATTTTAAGAGATTGATATAGTGACTATTTAAATTTAAGTTTTAAATTATTATTTTACTTATTTGCATCAAATCGATGTAAAGAGTGTATCTGTAATATTGTATCGATGTTGTAAAAGTTAATCTTTTAATATTTTTATCGTACAAATAAAAACAAATTTAAAAATTAAAGCATGGGCGTATGGCCCCCTAGTTCTTTAAAGTCTTTTTCTTTTGTTACATGATGCAAACTTTTCAGAAAAGTTAGGTACTTTAAGGCTTTAGCATGTGGGAGATGACAACATTAGGGCCCAACGTGAAGAAAATTCTTGTCAAGAATCCAATTGATGAGAAGACAAGATCCAACTGAGAGTGACCCAATGCTTGACATCGAATTGATCACTTGGTCTCGGATTGGACCCTTTTAGATCCAATCAATTCAGAGACTTGGGGTGGACCCTTCGATTTCTTTCTCTGTGAGTCACAGGTATTAAGAGCATGATTAGAACCGGATCATTAGGGCTCAATCACTCTTCGCCAAAATTCTAAGCAAGATGCCAATCCCCATTTTTCTTTTTGGTAATATCAAAGTTTAGAGAAAAGAAAAATTATCTCATTCAAATGTAAGATATTCTATAAGTTTTAGTGAGTCTTTATAATAATATAAATTTTTATTTTAATCTTCTAAACATATAAGTATTATTTTTTTAATTTTTTAAAAAATTTATTATTTATTTAATTTTTAAATTTAAAAAGTGATATTATTTTTATTTTTAAAAAAATTAATTTTAATTTAATTTTTTAATAATTACAAAAATATTATTAATTTAATTTTTAAATAATTAAAATTTTATCAATTTAATTTATATCTGTATATAAAAAAATAATTTTTATAATATTTTTATAATCTAATGATTAAATTAATAATCAAATTTTTTAAAAAATTAAAGTAATAATATTTATATATTTAAAAAATCAAAATATTTTCACATCAAAAATAATCAAAATATGAGTTAGTCAATTATTTATTATCATAAGATCATTAACAATAATTTAATTTAAAATTTTTAAGTAAAATCCAATTCAATCCTCATAGTTTAACTAGGCGTCGTGGACATGTCAATCACCATTTGAACCCCACAATAATCTTTAGACGTTTCAAATCACTCTCTAACAAAAGTAAATAGAAATAGATTACGGATAGAATGTTTATGCTTTTGCTTTACGAAGAAATGTCTTGCCCTTAAAGTGCTCAAATGACTATGATCAGTGTCAGACAGCAGTACAATATTACCTGATTCGTTTCTAGGTTAACAGTCTATCCACCAACTTCTCTTTTAGATTTCAAACTAACTAAACCCGTGAACTGTGATTTCTTGGCAGAAAAAGGTTAAACATCAAGATTTACTAATAAAGTAAAATTCTTATTCATAATGAAAACAATAAAACATAAAGCAAAATAACATCTTTAATATTTTCACCAAAAAAAAATAACATCTTTAATATGCGACGCTATTCATGTATGTTTTATAAAATATTCTAATAAATTTTAATGTGAAAATAGTGATTCTATGCACATTTTTATATACCCATAATTTATTAAATGTTTTAATTAAAAAATTTAGTTGACTTAAATTGTTAATCATTTTATGTTATAATTCATTGTAGGGAGCTCATTCGTATGCTTCCGCAAGTTTCATCTCAAATATTCTTGTAGAATTTGAACAAAAAACTTTCTAAATAATTAAAATCTCCGGTATTCATGAGTATAAAGTTTAGATAAAGTCTAAACACCCTTTTGCATGCATAATTAATAAAAAAAGATAATTACATTAATTTTTTAAAAAGTTAGTCTTTATTACACCCGATACTTTTGTTATTTAAAAATTATATTTACTTTTCTTACTTTATAATTTATAAAAAAAATGATGTAAAAACCATATATAAAGTATGAAATATATGCGTAATTTATTAAATAAAGAATGATATCATGTGTAAAAAAAATATAAAATAAGAAATTTAAGTATAATTTTTTAAACAAAAAAAATATCAGGAATAATAAGTGTTAACTTTAAAGGTGAATAATATAATTATCTTTTAATAAAAAGATATTAAATTGTATATGTATTTAGACAAAAAATTAATGTGCTAAATACATATATAATTCAATTATACAAAAGAAAGGTTTAAATATTTTTTATGTAACTAATTGTAAATGTGACAATATTTTAATTTTAAATAATTATGAAAAAAAATAAAAGAATAGGTCAGAACTTCAAACTAATTGAGATTATGGATTGAGCTTTGAATTGGGCATACCGGCCTAGCATAAAATTTGTATTGGTGCTGGTGCCTACTAGTGATCTGAAAAAAAATTGTTCTATAAATCAACAGTAGATAAATTAATAAAGTGGCGACCTCAGAGCATAGCATCATTTGTAATAAGACAAGGTCATTATCAAGTTAGCCCCATGCATAATGATACTGCCAAGTGCTTACAAAAGGAAGGGAGAAAAAAAAAAGGTTAGAGCGAGTCCACCCAATAATCTAATCTCAACTTGCATTTGAGGCCATTTTGACAAAATTAAACCATTCTCTTATACCTGAAAGAAATTAAGAAACTATGCACCTACATCAAATCAAAGTGAATCTAAATCAGCATGGCTCGAGATTTTGATTCAATGTTGTCTCTCTTGTTCTCGTACCATGAATGAGACATGACAAGTTGCCGCTGCTTAATTAAAAGAACCAGATGGGAAATCCTAATCGTTATACCTTCTTTTCTTTCTTTCCTGGTAACTTCTTTCTTTTGTGTCTCTTATAATATGCAGCCTATCCCTTTCCGTTATAAAAAAAAGTTGTCTATATTAAAGTCCATTAGCAAGAATCCTGGTACTATGCTTGCTTAATTATTGCTCGTACGAAATTCCTTAAATGGTCCAAATGATGCTCTTCGTGTCAATATTTTGCATAAAGATTAGTGACTTGGATGAACAAGATGAACTTCCGCTCACGTAATCATCGGGCGTGTGAAGATTTAAGCACACATCTTAGTTAAGTTTTGGTTGCAATGCATACTTCTTGATATAAAATGAATTTAATTTTAATTTATTATTAATATAAAAAATTTTATAATCATTTAATTACATATTATTTAATATTTAATTTTTTAAATAATTATTATTTCAATCAAATATTTTTAATAATTTATAATTAAAAAATAATTTAAGACAGTAAATTAAAATTAAATTTATATAAAATATTAAAAAATAATATCAAGCTTGTCACACAAAGTTTATAAAAAATACTTTAATTAAGATCAATTATAAGATTTACGTCAAATGAGATTATATCAGCACATTAATATGATTTTCTCATCTACCCAATTGTCGTAATTAAATCTAGGTGGCGACAACTATGTTCCTTCTTGCATATGCATATCCAAGCTAAAATCTTGAATTTTGTTGTGTGCTTGTTAACTAGCAGCTTTATCAGCTCATTAATTGCCTTGTACTTTTTGTAGATCCAACTTCTTCGGCGATCTTGCATGTGTAGAAAGTAAATAGCGTACTGTTGACAAAATTAATTGTTGATAGGATTTTCCAATAGCATTTGAGTGTTCGATTTTCGATTATCATTTGTCACCAATGACTCGTGGGTTTGCTTGGCTTGTAATGAAACATATGTCAAAGTTTTTGGCTAGAAGTGCGGGACTGGCAATTAGGTGCAAATTAGGGTTGGATATGGTTGAGTTGAAGTATTTTTTTAATTTAATATATTCATAAAGCATTAGATTGAGTTAGATTGAAAGAAAAAAAAATAAAAATTAATTTAATCTACACATGTGTAAATTTAGTTGCAACGAGTCAAGTTTGTTGAGTTTAGATCTTTTAATTTTTTTAGAAGAAATAATTAACACGACAAATAATATTGTTTTATTTCTACCTTTTTTTTATTTTTTTTAAAATTTAATTAAATAGAATGAGTTATTTTGATATCATAATTCATAACAACAATAACCTTGCAAATTGATCGATAAGGGTGTTTGTGTTAGAATTTTGATTTCACGAAGACTAGTATAGTTATATATTTTTTAAAATTTACATTAATTGAATGTTAAATATTATTAATTATATTTTAGTATATTTTATTTGTAATCAGTTTTATTATTTAGTTTTTATAAACATTAAATTTATTGTAATAGTCATGACATATGAACTTTGTGTATAAGTTTTTTATAATGAGTAAATTATCTTATATTGTAAACAAAGGATAGATCTCTACTCTCATTATATATGTACTATGATTATTCTATTGAAATTATAAAGATTCTAAACATACGGGGAGTAGGAGGAGTTTTTCTCCTTCATACCTTCGACTTCCAATTTAATTTCTCCACAGATTTTACAAGTAAATTATTATTAAGTGTTCTAAATTTCATATAATTTATTATTATGTATTGATTCTAGCAATTTAGTAGTTTGCAGTTTCATTTGTTTCTGTTGTGAGAGAAAAAAATAATTCAAACCAAACTATTCAATTTTTTTATATTGAAAACCAATCAATTTTATTTTAAATAAAAACTGAAGTAATCTATTCGATCCAATTAGTTTTTGAATAAATACTTTTTTTTCTCAAATAGTTAATATCAAACTTTACTTTTTTCTTTTCATGACTTAATTAACATAAAATTAGCCTAAAAATTCTTAATATAGACATAATTAAATAAATATTAATAATAAATTAACTTAAATATTTTCATACAAATAACAATAAGTAAAATTTTAATTTTATACATATAAGAATATATGAGTTTAATTTAGTTTAATTTAATTCGATTTTTAAAACAAAAATTAAAAATCAAACCAAACTAAATTGATTTATTTTCATAAAAAGAGAATTAATTTTTTTTAATTTTTTGATTTAATTTTTTCAATTTATATTAATTTAATTCAATTAATTAATTAGACTCAACTCAACTTATAAACCTGAATTAAGCCATCATTTATGAGTTCGATTCGGCGAGTAAGAATTTGAGAGCAAACCCGCCACGTGTATTTCAAATACAGTCCCTTCGTTACAGTGTATAGTTTTCATAGATCGAGATCAACATCGGACATACAGACCTCCTAAAATTAATGAGTCTGATCTGAAGAGCTGTAATACTAATTCTATGCTGCTTATTGAACTTTTCTTTCGGTTGAAATGCTATTGGCTTCGAGAGAAAGAAACCAAACGAATTAATCATTATGAAAATAATTAGAGGTTTGATTTTTAAACAGATTTTTGGGTTGTTACGTGTTATCTCCTTTTTTTTTTGACAAAAACATATATCTTCTACTCAATACTATTTCTAAATTAGCCAATTTAAAATTAAGAAAATATGTCCTCAAAAATATTAATTATTTATTTTATTAAAAGAATTTTCATTTAAACATAATCTAAAATGTACTAAAATTGTACACTTTTTTAAGAATAATTTGTATTGAATACTTTCTAACTAGTTTCGTCAATTTATTTTATTTTATTTTTCTAGTTAGAAGATAATTGAATATAGTTTACAAGTTGATTTTGCATCCATTACGACCCTTCACAATTTAACCTTGCCTTAAGCAAATGAAATAAAAGAGAAAAATTATTTTAGGATGGCAATCTAAACTCACTTTGTGGGTATCCAAACTATTCTAATTTACATGGGACAGATTTTCTACTCTCTAAATAATAAAAGTTTGTTCATTAAACATGTTTTCAATTTATATAAATAATGATTAATATTTAAAAATTATAATTAATTATTATATAAATTTATATAAAATATTCGTAAGTTCAGACTGAACGAATTTTAAATATTTTCATAAAAATAAATTCGATTTTGATCAAAATTTATGAGACAAGTATAAATAAATTATGTTGTGTTTTAAAAAATGAGTCAAAATTAGAGTAAAAAACTCACCTTTACCTGCTCAATTGGCATCCTAATTGTACTCCTGACAAGAAGAGTTTCTTGCATAAGTGTTTCACTCTATGATATTCATTTTATTTTAACGATATATGTTTTGATTGATAAAGTGTAATACTTAAAAATATGCGACCAAAGAAACAAGAGGTGAAGATAAAAAAGGAAGAACACATCTTGAAAGTTGAAACCTTCCTTTTGAAATCGAACCGAATAATTTGCATACTTTACAAATTACAATACGATACACAAGAACAACCGATCTATTCGTTAAAAACTGCTTCCTAATTTTCATCATCTCTAATACAAACTCACCCAAAATAAATAATAATTAGTGTGAAAATTACAAAATAAAAATAAAAATAATTAGTTAGTCATCCAAATCGGCCGCTGCACTCGAATAACCCGGCCCGATCCAGTAAATCCGAGTTAGCTCAGCAGATTGGCTCGTCATGAAGCAACGGCCTGGATTCTCCTACAAAGTCAAAGTTACTCCGGACAGCCACGTGGCAACGCCTCTGGAGATCTTCGAGGCTCGAGAACGGGCCCGAGTGACCCAACTCGGATCGGGACATGACCCGGAGGAGCTCCTCGAAGAGCGACTCGTCGCAGGGGATCGCGAGTGGTCCTTGGTTGCAGAAACCGTACTCCTCCTCGGCCTGCACCAGAAGCTTCTTGAAGATGGGGTGGTTCAGGTACGTGGCGCGCACCACGAACCTCCTGCTGCTGGGGCCCACGCACACGGCGACGTGCCCGGCTGGGACATCCGGCGGCGTGCGAGACGCGGCCATGCGGGCCTTCTTGTGCCACCGGAGTAGCATTTGCCGGAGCCGGACAATGCGCCGGATTTTGCTGCAGTTTCCGGTGGACGGCGACATTTGGATGGGGGAAAGGTGGTTTGAGTGGAAAAGCGAAGCGAAGAGTGGTTCGGTTTGGTTTTGCAACTTCGTAGTAGCTGTGGAAGGATTTGAAAGGAGGAGGGGTTTGGTGGAGAGGTAATGAAGGCGAATATATGGTTGGGTGAAACCAAAATGGCCCTGGAGTCTGAGATAATTACGAGATTGTGCCTATTGCCTCAGCCGCAGTCAGGTCCATGTGCCTCTACGAAGATCGTTCATGTGGGCTTAGGCTTAGCCCACTAGCTTAGGTTCTTTTGTTGTCGTGCATTGCAATGCCTGTGTACAATGTACGAGGTGTCCTTTTACAAACCGAAATTAAAGGCAAATGTCACCTTTTTATCCTTAGGATTTCTTAATATTTTCATTAAATTATTCTTTTTTAATTTTATTCTATTTTTTTTAAATTATTGTAATTTTCATTGTCTAATTCAGATAGGTAGCTGACAAAAATATGATAATACAACCAGAGGCCATGTTTCTTGTGTTGCAAGGAGCCTTTGCCCTTCTAAAATTTTTTTAAACTTTTATTGTACATATAAAAGTTTTTATAAATTTATTTTTAAGTATAACCTCCCCAAATATTAATAAATTTTGTATTTTAGCTCCGCCCTGAATATAACTCTAACGTGGCATGTCTTATTATCAACATAACATGTATCATTTGACTTAAAAAATTGCATTGCTTGTGTTTGTTATTATACGACCCACTTTTCCTTTTTGTCATCTCCATAATATAGGAGATACCTATATCTAAATAAACATTTTAAGTCAATTTTTTTGTGTTTGATTAGAGATAGTTATGAGACTAATATTTTAAGTCAAGAGTAATAGTTAAATAAAATTTTTTTAAAAATAATAATTTTAAAATTTAAAATTTTAATATTATAGATAAAATTTGCTTAAGATCACACTCTATTTTGAGATCAATTATTTTTGAGTAATCAAGTTAATAATTAAAAAGGAACCCACAAATAAATTATAATAATTTGCCAGTGAACATTTTGTTTAGTGGCTTTGGAATCACCGTGTTAAAGTGAGCAAGAAGTGGCAACGTGTATTATATAAAAAGGATGTTCGGTTTTCATCGGTGATGCTTCGGAAGGAAAAAAGGTTGGATCCCTATTGATGAAATACTTTAACACATGGGACTTTGGAGCCATCTATGATGCGGCATTTATAAAGAAGTGGGAGTTAAACTAATATTTATGACATAAAATAAAATGGAGAGACAGAGACCATTCCATTATGCATGTCAAATTAGACCTTCTTTTGAATTTTTTGCGAGAGTTATTTTTTAATATAATTTAGAGAGTTAGTGTTTATATTCTTAATTAGAGAAGGATTTGAATCTAATTCCCACAAAACAGTCTATTTAAGAGTTAAGACTTGTTTTATTCTCAAGTTTAGACAGGGCTAAAACCATACTAAATTACTAATAAAGATAAATTCTTAACTGGTACAAAGTTTATTTTTGGAATAATTATTCTATGATCAAGATCTACCCAAGATGCGAAGTTTTTGAAAATTTTAAAAATTGGTTTAGAATAAAATTGGTTATGTAAATTTTTATAATTTGAATAAATGATAAAATATATTTAATTTGTATAAATTTAAGTTTTAAAATAATTTAATTTTAAATATTATTTGTTAAGATTTGATGTATCTTTCTTTGAATTTTAAATAAAAATAGGGAAAAAAAGTAATTCAAATATTGACTGATTGGTTTAAAATACTTATAGTGGATTTCATCGGAATCAATTTTGACTTTAATAAAAAAAATTAGTTTTTCAAAATTTAAGTGATTATCAAGCTCATAAGATTTTCTTTACAACAAGCTCATAAGAATTTTAAAATCAGTGTCGTTTTTTTTACCTAGTTATAAAGTTTTTTTTGTCGACAAATGGAACCCTAATAATTCAATTATTGTTTAGAAAAAGTTAGTTCATTTCTTTTTCTTTTTTAAACTTTTTGGCTTCTCACATCTTAAATTTCTATATTCCCAATTGTTAACAAAACTCAATAAAACTAAAAAAAAAAAAACCATTAAAGCTACAATTTAGTTGTCATTGAAAAAGGCAGGGAAAGGCTTCTTACTAGGTCCTTGCATTAATAAAAGCCAAAAAACAAAGAACAAAGAATAGCATATCAAAACAATGTTGTTTCCTAGTTAGAACAAGAACAATTAAGATAATTTTGTTTGTAACTCAAGTAATTAAACAGGCTCGCATTGCATGTGCTTGGCATCATTACTTATTATGTTTCCCTCCATCTTGCACTGAGATCATATAACTGAACTTGATCTTTGTCTTTGAGATGCACAAGATCCAAACTACACAATAAAGCTCTGTTGCAAATTCTGTAGCATTCATTATATATCCTGCGAATTAGATATACATATTTTGTATATGCTATTCAGTTACCAATCAAAGGGCACAAAATTGAAAGTGCATGCCAATCATTATGATTAGATGAATAATGAGAAGAACATTGCGCCCTTGGCCTTCAATCAACCAAAAAAAAAATCATTTTGCAGTTTGAATTGATTAACCGCAGAAACTGTGATCTGACTCAAAAGTGGAATAATGGGAGGGAACTTTGCCATGATATAGTGCATGTTTCCAACTAACCAAATGCTATAAATATTAATTCCACTCACAAAACTTGATACAAGAAATAATAATGGTAGCGAGCAAAAGAAGACGTGAAATAAATACTGAGACCATGAGAGAGACTGTGATAACAACAACGTCAAATTGATAGTTGTTTATTAGTCAAATATACAAAGTAACGAACATGGAAGACAATCAACTGCACTTTGTTTTGTAATGTTTCATTTTCTTAATCCCATGATTTCCCTGTCTCCCAGTATCATTCTAACACAGTAATCCTGATTAGAATATAGACATAATTGAAGATTTGGGAATATATCCTGGGCCCAGCATGAACACTAAACACATAAAATAGTTGCAAAATTTATTAATCACAACCATAAGGAAGAGAGAGATGGTTAACGGTTTTGCCTTTTCTTCAATTCTCTCTCCTTTTCGTTGTACATGTTTTATATGTATTTAAATTAATTTATTTTATAATTAAAAAAATTTATAATTAAAATTTTATTAAAAAAATATTTGGTAAAAAAGTGATTTTTTTTAAATAATCTACTTTCAAACATCACTTGTAGAATATTTGAGAATAATTTAAATTTAAGAAAAAAATTTTAAATTTTTTTAAAAAAATTTAATTATAAAATATTTTAACTATAAAATAAATTAATTAAAACATATACTTACTTCTTAAATTCAGAATTTTATGTTTATTTATTAAAAAAAATTAATTATAAAATATTTTAATTATAAAATAAATTAATTAAAACATATACTTACTTCTTAAATTCAGAAATTTATGTTTATTTATTTATGATCTGTTTTTATTAGATATTTTTTTAATGCCAAAGCATCAAAGAAAAGAAAGTCTATTATTCCTTTTATAAAATAGAGGGAGTTGTTACATTGGGATCCGTGTTTTTCCACTTTTACGTTAGATATAATCCATTTTCAACCTGCTATTATTAACTTCTTGCAGATTTAGGTTTTCGTTCAGTACGAGTTGAGTATACCGAAAAACAAAAAAAAACTATAGTAGTTTTATCACTTTTATGGTTATCTAAAGCCCATGTGGTCGGTACCGGATGTGACTTGCATTTAGAAAAGAAAATAATATTGCATACTATGTGAAGGATTAGCACCATCCAGAAAAAGTTGAAGTATACCGAAAGTATTATTTGTGATTTTTAAAAGCAAAAACATTATGATAAAATAAGGTCCGATTTTGAGTTTTTATTAGGGAATCATTTGTAAATACTTTATAAATATTTAATAAATCTTAAAATATGTCTTAATTTTGAATTAGAATAAAATTATTTTTAACTTAAATTTATTTATTATAAAAAAAAGGTAGGATTGAATTTTTCTCAATCTTATCATATCCAGCACCAGTTAAAATATGAGTTTTTATTAACATATGTACCTTAAAGACAGATATTAAAGATTTAAAAATAGAAACTATTAAATAAAAAATACAAATATTTAATATTTTAAAAATACAAAACACATTTAATATCTTTTTTTTAGGACACATATTAACAAAATCCTTAAAATATAACATAATTGGTCCCTAAGTGTTCTACGAGTTTTGAAATCAAAGCCTGAACTAGTGCATACCAAAATATTTAAAACTCATACACTATTTGTTTCACCTCTCAATTGTGAGTATTTAAAATAAATTTATGTAATAATTAATTACAATCTGAAAATTCAATTATAATATAATTAAAAAACGTAGTTAAAGGATATACTTCCACTTCCTTTATTTATAATTTAAATAAATAAATCAACACAATAACGAATCCTCACAACTAAATTTAATATACTACTGTGCTTTACATAGCACTCCAGATGTTCAGAATGAGGAAGACATGCTGTGGACATTGCTTTGCCTTTTTAAAGAAAAAATAAATAAATTGTAAGCGGATCTTATAATGTTTACGACAGTCTTCTTAGATGTAAATAAGTCCGACCCGACAGGTCGAGCTCACTTTGCCACCTCTACAATTTACGGCTCTACAAGATGCAAGTGAATGTGAGTATGGTATTTCTGAGTTGCTTGTTCCTTGTAGCGAAGAGTGCGATTCAGAGCGGTGTGGTAGAGTTTGGATTATGTTTTTCTCTCGGTCCTGCGTTACCTCATATCACTAGTTTGAATCAGGCATACGAACCCGGCATGTTGAGAAATGCCTTTGCAATTTTACTTGTTTCATTTCAATCCGTTACATTATATTTATCCAAACAAGCTAGTCATGAAGGGAAATATTAGTTGCACAAGCTGTGTGGGTTATCACGAATTCAAGTCGTCAAAAAATAAATTTAAACGAGATTCAATTGTTATTCAGTGGCTCGAAAAAGGTTGAGAAGTGAGTAATTTATTGTATGTATTATAAATTACAAATTCCCATTTAGAAAGTTGAGGAGCAGATCCTTTTTTTCTTTTCCAACAAAAATGATAGTATGAATCAACTACTCCAAGGACACATATTTGGCATTCCAAAGGGGCAGGTAAAGGTACTGGCAGCGATATTTGTGATTTGATTTGACTTAATTTAAAAAAAAGTTATATGAACTAAATTAATCAATTTTTTTATATTAGAAATTAATTAATTTTATTCTAATTAAAGAATCTAATCAATCTTTAGTCAAATATTTTTTTAAAAAAAAATTATATTTATTTTAACTTTTTTTATAACTCAATTAATAACAAATTAACTTTAAAATGTTAAATAAAAATATAATTAAATAGATATAAATAATAAATTGACTTAAATATTTTTATATAAATAATAATAAATTAAAATTTAGTTATCTATAAATCTAGGCTAATAAAAATATACATGTATAATTACATGATTTTGATTTGATTTAGTTTGATTTCATAAATGAAAATAAAAAATTGAACCAAAACAATAAATTTGCTTAAAAAGAGAACTAAATAAAACTAATTATTTTTAGTTTAAATCAATTTGATTCAATTATGAATACTTTTACAGAATTAACTCCCTGCAAAGAGATTATCGGGATTACTAGTCAAAAGGAGGATTCAAACTTTTGCACATAAAGATGCAAAGTCTTATCTAAATCACTTCAACCAATTAAGCCAACTTGCTTTGGTGATCAGAATTTGATAAGTTGGTACATTTCAATGGTATTAAGTTTTGTCCATGACCAAATCTGGAGAAAGCCAGAGACTATCATAAAACAAAATTGGGAAAAGCACTTCAAGCAAATTAATTTCTGCAGTAAATATGTTATCACCCCCAATACAAGTGAAACATTAGATATTAGACAGCCAGAATTTTACCTCAAACAACAGCAATTGAAAACTCCAAGATGCGAGTTTGAGCACAACAAGAACAGCTTCAGTGTGATGTGTATATAAAGTACTCTATCCTATGATTATGAACCATATAAATTATGGAAACCATACATTTTCTAATTATCTTGCTAAAAAAAAATAATTTACTAAACAACCCATTTTTGGAAGAGCAATTTTTTGCAAAGTAAAACATTACATACTTGTTTTTGTGTGTAATATATTCTGAAAAAAATACTTCCATTTATAATATTAGACCATTTTATATTGTTTTCCATTAATCAGAAGAGTATTTCTTTTGACTTCCATACCAAGCACAAGCCAAATTTCAAAACATTTTCCAGCTCATTATTTTCCCCTAGACACACGATTTAAGAATGTAGCAAAAATTTTAAAATGCATGAAAAACAATTAAACTAGTAATTATTAAAGGGTAAGAAACAGCAGAAGCGAATGACAACTGACATAACAGCAGGCACCTTGCAATATAAATTTGGAACTAAAAATAAGATAGGTTAATTATTAAAACAAGATGAAACATGATAATCGAACATTCATTTCATAGTGTACTAAACTCAAATGCTGTAACATTAACCAAAGCTTAATCCAGAAAGCTTCAAAAGAATGGGAGAAAACATGGTACAGTTCCTTGTCATGAATTATTTCTGTATTCTACTCCATCCATGGACAGAGCCCTAGGGATCTCATTGCTTTCAGTGATGGGACTTTGCTTCAGCTTTCTTTTGAGACTTGGCTTTTGCCTGAAAGTAGAACAGACAGGATAAAGAGAATCAAACATCAATGGCTGCACGCCAAAAAGCCAACCGAAGTTCTACAAAGTGCAGTAAATAATCATAAGATTTAGAAGCATGGTAAAGCATGCTAAACTTTCTACACAATATAGAAAGTGAAAATGGAACAATAGGGAGGACATCAGCAACAGGGGACTATTTAGCACTCGGATCAAGATCATTGCCCAAAACATCACTCAAGCAATGGACCAAGCAAAGGGCCTTATCAAGCTAAGGCTGCAGATCTAGCCTGAAAGTGGCATCAGTCAGCAATCAGGATCTGCAAGCTGAATTTTTGATTGATCCAAATCAAACCAACAATAATAAATCTGTTTTGTCCAGCCATGCAGCTTTGACTGACACTCAGTGAAAAAATAGAAAAAACTATCAATCTAGTTGTAGGTTAAGTAGGAAAACCCCAGTACAGGGAGCACTGCTATATGCAGATGATAACCAAATCATCAGTAATCAAATTAGAGTCAAAGGGTAGCCAAGTTGAGCACCATTGTATGTTTGCCCAACAATATTACACGTCAAAACAGATTATCCAGAGTCAATATGATTGTAGTGATAAACAATGTGAATGAACTACAATTCAGATCAAAATTGATTCCTGCTTCTTTTCAATGAAAAGCAAAATAGATGAATTTGTTGAGAGCAGTGTCGCTAAAGCGATAAAAAAGTAGATCACCGGATTAAAGTGCCAAAGGGATTAGAACCCACAAAAAAAAAAAAAAAATTGGTCAAAGATCAGATGCATTAATGTTCGGGGGCGAGGGATTCGTTAGAATACCTTGAGATACTTGAGCTTGATGCTTCCATAAACGAGGCCGAAGGAGAAAGCAGACGCTCGAGCGACCTGCCAATGCACCAGTTTTGAAAGAAAACAGAAAACGTTTCTTGTCACTCATTTTGCACCTTGTTTTTTTCTAGGAAAAAAAACAGAAAAGGGAAATTGGGGGCGTACCAAAGCGAGGGTGCTCGTTCCAGAATAAGGTCCCGGTGGCGGCGCCATAGGAGGGTAGTTGTTGAGAAGTGCGCAGTTGTGGGTAAACGAGAGGAAGGAAGGAGACGACTACGAACGACGAACGAAATTCGCTACAATTCTCGAATATCGAACCCCAGGGAGGACCGGAGAGAGAGAGAGAGAGACAGGGTACTCGCCGCTGGACACGATGTCGTTTGATTAACTGCTTCACTTTTTTCAAAAAAAAAAATGAAGAGCCGAACCCTTGAGGCCCAAAAAACGTGATGTAGGCCTCAAATTGACACCCAAACCCAATCACTCTCTATTCCAGAGTCAATTTGGTTGTTATTGGTTGTGTTTGAGCAACTGAATGCAGATTAAGAAGATTCATTGTGGGTGACCAAAAAAAAAAAAAGAAAATTCATTGTGCATCTTTTCTTGACGCTTGACATTTGACACAGCACAGTTAAAAAATAACCATTTGGATTTTCTTTTTTTTTTTTAATCATTGTGAGTTACGTAATGGGAGTAATCTTTCTTTTTCCCCGCTAAAATGCTAAAATCTAAATCTCTTTAATAGTGAGAGGATTCGATCCCAGGTTCTCCATGATAAAAAATTTATCAATCGTACTACACGGTGGGAATTAGATGACCACCGAATTAAGCTGTCAGAGTGAGGTGGCAAATTACTCAATTGATGTGGCAAGTCGCATAAGTTTTAATTATTTATTATTATGTTTAAATAATAGTTTTTTAAACAAATTAAATAGGTTAATGAAAGGCAGATTATATTGACTATGGTAAGACGGCAAAATTAATTTAACCACAGCAACCAAACTCAGCGATAGCGAGCCAACCAACTTCAAATCAGGTTTCTGTTTCACGATAGCAAGAATTTTTCCTTTTCCTTCATGTTTTATGCTTTCTTTTGGTTATAATCTTCCTTGCATTTATATAATATCAGTTTGTTTTTAAATTTTTTGTCTGTGTTTCTTTTTAATCTCTCTTGATCCCTGTAAGAACTCAATACTATTGTGTCTGCTCAATAAGAGAAACAAACTATGAAAACTGCAATTAGCAAGTATGGCGGTGGAGAAGACCTAGAAGATATAACAACTGGTGGAGGAATTATCAAGGCTGAGTTAATGGGCGCAGATGCTAGCGGTGGAGATGGCACGATTATCGGAGGAGGGGTCGAATTTTCAAGGGACTTAATGCTAAAGGTGAAGATGAGTTGTTAAGTAAGTTTGATGGTGGTGTAGGAGGTTAAGTAAGTTTGTTAAGTAAGTCTTAGGTTTGTGGGAGAAAAGAGAAGAATGAAAAGAGAGAAACCAAGCAAGAGAGAAAACTATGCCGGAATGTAAATAAATTCCACCTAAAATATGCCAAGTAGATTGGGCAAACTTACTGGATGAATAGCATTTTTCTTTTCAAAATTTATAGATTGAGCCAATTCGCACTTCCAACTAGATGCTCTATTTAATTGTTATGCTGATGTGATTTTAGGACTACAGTATTATTTGTTATATAATATTTGTGTTATTAAAATTATGAAGGTACATAATCTCCAATTGTATATGCTATGGGAATAAACAAATTTTGAGAAAAAAAAATTGGACAGGGTTATATTTACTCAGTGCATGTTTAGTAATTGATTATTTTTAAGAAAAAATTATTTTTTTAAAAAAGCTTTCACTAATCACTTGTCTTGGTTTTATTGAAAAAAAAAAAAAGACCTGGCTGATGAACAAATGCCAACTAATCCTGATGTCGATGCCGAATTGCCAATCGTACCCCTACTTCACAAATTCGATTGCCGAATGCCAACTTCAGGGCTCAGCCGCTAAACTGGCCCAAAATAGGAAACATCCTAAAAATAACTCACATGTTTTAGATCGTTTTTCACTACACTTCCCATGGCTGGAGAAGACAGGGCAAAATGTATTCACCGTGGAAATTATTATGAGGTCCATATGATCTTGAAAGTTAAAAGCCCAAAAAACTCAACGTCGGTCCAAATCCCTGCCCGGCCACCGTCCAAAAATGTGAAGAGGAACTCATTTTTGCGTGTTTAACAGTTAAATTTTGGCATTTTTACTTGATTTTTTTTTTCTTTTGTGAACGCGTTTTTTGCTATTTTATTCTCAGATAAATATAGGTTTGAACTCGATAATGCCCATTCCAGTTGAAAGCCCAGGGAATGCATATAAAATTAGTTAGTGGGTCCAGTCTATTCGACCGAAAGAGTTTTGTAATCGCTGTTTTGCGTCTCTTCTTTCCAATCTGTTTGTCGATTTGTTTTGGACTTGATGTAGACTGAGAAAGTTCATATATAGTGGTATTTAGAAGTGCTATGCTATTGCAGATGGCAATGATTATAAATTCACTGAAAGCTACATAAATAATATTTATATCATCAAAATTTATAATTTTATAAATTTTAAAGATTTATTACTTTATATTTTGTTAAGTGTTTTTTTTTTGTAATTTTAAAAGAGATGCAAGATGAAATTTTTTTTATAAAGTCATCCATCTTAACATTATTCTCATGTATTCTGATAAGATTCAATGTGATACTGTTTATATGATTACACCTTACAAATATAACATTATATATATATATATATATATATATAAAGAAAAAGAAATATTTAGGATAAAGCTTGGTAATGACCGTGGAGTGTTGTATGGTAATATTATATTTATATCCTTTTGTTTCTTGTCTAGAGCCTAGACGCTGCTGTGGTACGAGTGTATCTTCTATGTTCCTTAATTAATCCTTATATTTGCCAGCCACTTGTCTTGGCCATTGGCCATTTGGCTCTCTTCTAACAACAAAAAAAACGTTATTTTATTTGTTCAATCTCTGCAACTGCAAGGCATTGCCCATGAAAGTACAGTGCGAGTATATCTGTCAAAATTTCATACCCAATTGTGCAACTTCTCATATTCCCTGGCTTGGAAAATAATTTCTTATTGAAAAATCAAACTTGAAAAGCTTTATTTATTCGAATTCTCCATTCACTCCAATTAACCATCTTCATTATAGCTTACAATTGCAGCTTAAAATTTATTTATATGTATTCTTCCCCAGTCTCACAATTACGACAGAATATTGGACACATCTCTTTGATGAACAACACAAGCCACCTATTGGTAGTTCGTCATTCATCGCAGTTTAGCATAGCTGAAGTGATAAATTAGCGATATACTTCAAGTTGGTGATTTATAGTTCCGATTCTTTTATAATCCAAAAGAATTATTCATTTTGTCTTGCATGCACTTGCTGTCTGACTAAAAGAGGCTAGAATCAATTTTATATAAGAATAAATTCTAATGTAACTTGACGGAATCTCAAGTCTCTTTTCTGTGTAAGGTGGAAGAAATGTGAAACGAATGGCAGAAATTAAAGTGAAGGAAGCTTTGGATACAAAGTCAGTGGTCAGTTTCATCTAACACGGATATTCCCAATATTGATGTCCACACTATTATCAGAAATTAAAATATTTGTGGAAGGTGTCAATAATAAATTTCTACCAACCATATATGTTCTCTTTCTTACCGAGTTCATGAGTTTTTCACATAAATAGAAGATGGAGTGGCACCAATTGTGAAGGAGTTGTGGTACAAATGGTAAAAGATCAGAATGGTGATCAATTTAAAAAAAAATAAATCAGAATGGTGTGAAGGTTTTCTTTATTTGCTCTCTTCCATTTTAGATTTTATTAAGAATCTCTTATTAATCACAACCTTCCCTCAAATGGTCCTTTCCCACGGTGCATGATGACTCCGCAAGGTTGCAGATGCGGCATGAGTCATCAATCAGTTTTCTTAAAATAGTATTATTAAGAAATTGCTATCTTAGCCTATCATTATATCTGACCCCACTCAGCCTTCATCCTAATATATAATAATTGCACGTTGGCACCGCACGACCGCTGTAATTGTCTATACACGAGCCAAGCAAAAGCGGGAACAAATAAGTACTTTGATTGAAAAAGGAAAACACGTTACCAATTTTCATAAGGAAAACGATCAGAGTTTCGCTTTTTTTAATACTTAAAAAAATAAATATTAAATAAAAAATAAAACTAATTTTGTATTTTTTAGCTTATTGTTTAATAATTTTTTAATTAATAAATAAAAATATTAAATGTATTTTAAGTTTTTAAATATTAAAATATTTTTTAAAAATAATATTAAAAACTATTAAGAAATGAATTAGAATAATATAATATTATTTTATAATTAAATTTAAAAGTAAAGTATTTAATATTTTTAAAATATAAAAATTATTCAATATTTATTTTATTTAATAATTAAAAAAATTATTAAAAATATAGGTTAGAAATATACTTACCAGTAAACTACAAACCCAAAGGGTCAAACAAAACGGAAGTCAATTGCTTCAGCCACGGGCACCGGGTCCTGACCAACATGCATGCTAGCTTGACTTTTGAAACTGGGATACCAATCTTTAATTTCAAGCCGCTAATCTTGAAGTTGCGGTTGATTAGAATTGATCCTGCAGGTTGACACCAGCTTTGGAAGATAGGGAACCAGCAGAGCTAGTTTTCACTGCGGTGGTCAGAGCACAATGACTACGTTGAGCACCCCGAGGATGTTGAAAGCGAGACTACAACGAGTTTGAACAATACATGTTCAGGTCCTATTCATTGGAATGAAGGGTTGACCAATTCATCGTTTCAGGAATCTCTTGACACTTCGTAATATGATTAAATTTCATTTGAATGTAAACCCAAAATAAAATAAAATCATTTGATTGATTTTTTCTCTTAGTTAGAGACAAGTTAAATCCTTGATTATATTTGAAACCACAAACTTTTGTAACTGATTTCATTTATAAACTTTTTTATTAGAAAATTATAAAGTAAAAATTGATTTGATTTTATAATTAGTTCAAAAAAATAATATTGATTTTCAAATCAAAATAAATTAAGTTAACTCAAATTAAATAAAGTCAATTTTATTCTTTTTAATGGATCTGAACACAGAAGTTATGTTTAGAGAATTCAGTGAAAGAATAAAAATAATATAAATTTAAAAAGATTTTAAAATTCATGGTAAATTTTAAAAAATAAAAAAATGTCTTGCAATATGTAATAAATCGTTTCTTTGGAAATATTCAATAAAATTAGAAAAAATATTATATCAAAGAAAAATTTTCTGATAGCTCATTTCCTGTTTTTTAGTTTAAAATTAGAGTAAATTGTTCTAACTTTCTTTTTTATTTATCTATTTTGTCATAAGAATCTCTTTATTTTCAAAACATATACAAATCTTTTTTCTCAAGAAAATTATGTGTGAGTCATATTTTTTAAAATACAAAAAAAGATTTATGTAAGTATTTAGAATGATATTTGTAAATTTTTTAAAATACGTAAAGAGTATGTGTAGGTTTTAAAAATAAAAAGAGATTTATTAAAAATTAAGTAAATAGAAGAGAGGTTAGGATAATTTACTATTAAAATTAAGATAAAAGAAATGTTGTCACATTCCTAAACTAGAACATATCACATGCTTTAATAAAAAATTAAATTAAAAATTAATAGTAAATAATACTATCAATTGGGTTGAGTTACTAATAATTACGAATATCACAAAAAATGGTTATATATAGGTAATTATATTTATTTATTAAAATAGAAAATATTCTAAAAATTGTATTTATTGACATGAAAATTTATAAATTATTTAATTTATCATTAATTATTTTTAAAATTATTAACGTATTACTAATACCTTTATATATATATATATATATATATATATATGTTATAAGACTTCCTCTGTGTGCTGTAACATCTTTTAAGGGAATTTTATGATTTATGTACATAATAAATGAAAAATAATTTAATATACTCAATAATTTATAAATCAATTAACATGAAATTTAATTTTTAAATTGAAATATGACCATGATAATGTTTCAATATTACCTTACTCATTAAATATTTTTCACAATCCAAGTCTATAAAGAGAATTTATTTCAAAGACTAATTTATTAGGTAAAAGTATCTAATAACTTAAGTGTTGTATTGAACCTTTAATTATACTTAATGTGAAATATATCATACTCTTTATTTCTATAATAATTATACTATTTTTACATTAATTAACTGTTTTTAAATATAGTTTACTTTTTATACATTTTTTTATTAAATTGATTAATTTATAATTATAATAAATTTTAATTAAAATTATTTTTAATTATTTAACAAATAATTAAAATTAAGTAATTAATAAAATAATTACATGAATTGAAATGAAAAACCTAAGAATAATAATTTAATACGAATAAACGGGAATCTGTGGGGAGAAAAAGAGGTGGTTGGTCCCACCGAACTCCCAAAACCTAGAACGAACTTTTTATATATTGCTTCCGAGTCTTCCTCCTTAGCATCATAACTCTCGCGTCTTCCTTCATTGGCGTTACGACTTACAACCCAAAGCTGGTCACTGCACCATGGCTGCACCAAATCTCTCTACTCTCTCTTCCTCCCTTTCCAAACCCTCCCCTCTCCCTCTCAACAATTCTCTCCACAACAAAACCCTCCCAAAACCCACCTCCTTCCCCGTACCCACTCTTTCTCGCGCCATCTCGGAGACCCGCAAAACCCCTTTCCTAGTTTCATCCAAAAATCCAGTTTCTGATATTGTCTGTGCGAACAAGGCATGCCCAGAAGCCTTCTCCGACGATGACGAAAAGCCCCGCGAGGAGTGCGGCGTGGTGGGTATATACGGTGACCCAGAGGCGTCCCGTCTCTGTTATTTGGCCCTGCACGCGCTGCAGCACCGTGGCCAGGAGGGTGCTGGAATTGTCGCCGTGCATAACAACGTCGTTCAATCGGTAACTGGCGTTGGGCTCGTTTCTGATGTGTTCAGCGAGTCAAGGCTTGATCAGTTACCCGGGAATTTGGCTATCGGGCATGTCCGGTACTCCACCGCAGGCCAATCGATGCTCAAGAATGTCCAGCTTTCGTTGCAGGGGTACCGCTTTGGGTCTGTTGGGGTTGCTCATAACGGAAATTTGGTGAATTATCGCAGCTTAAGGGCGAAGCTTGAAGACAATGGATCCATTTTTAATACCACCTCTGATACTGAGGTGGTGCTCCATCTCATTGCGACCTCAAAGCAGAGACAATTCCCGTTGAGGATTGTTGATGCCTGCGAGAAGCTTGAGGGGGCCTATTCTATTGTGTTTGTTACAGAAGACAAGCTGGTTGCAGTGAGAGATCCCTTTGGATTCCGACCTTTGGCTATGGGGAGGAGAAGTAATGGTGCTGTGGTTTTTGCCTCTGAGACGTGTGCGCTTGATTTGATTGAAGCCACATATGAGAGGGAGATTTACCCAGGTGAAGTTTTGGTGGTGGACCAGAATGGGCTTCAATCCCTTTGCCTAATGTCTCATCCACAGCCAAAGCAATGCATCTTTGAGCACATATACTTTGCCCTGCCCAATTCAGTGGTTTTTGGGAGGTCCGTGTATGAGTCTCGCCGGCAATTCGGGGAAATTCTGGCTACTGAAAGCCCAGTTGATTGTGATGTTGTGATAGCAGTTCCAGATTCTGGTGTGGTGGCTGCGCTTGGTTATGCTGCCAAAGCTGGGGTTCCTTTTCAGCAGGGCTTGATCAGGTCACACTACGTGGGGAGGACTTTCATTGAGCCATCCCAGAAGATTAGGGACTTTGGCGTGAAGTTGAAGCTCTCACCAGTCCGTGCTGTACTTGAAGGCAAGAGGGTTGTGGTTGTGGATGACTCCATTGTGAGGGGAACCACATCATCCAAAATAGTAAGGTTGATAAAGGAGGCAGGTGCCAAGGAAGTTCACATGAGGATTGCAAGCCCACCAATAATCGGGTCATGTTACTATGGGGTGGACACACCCAGGTCTGAGGAGTTGATCTCTAATAGGATGACTGTGGAGGAAATAAGGGAGTTTATTGGATCAGATTCACTTGCTTTTCTGCCTTTTGATAGCTTGAAGAAGTTGTTGGGCAGTGACTATCCTAATTTCTGTTATGCTTGCTTCTCTGGGATATACCCTGTTGAGCCCAGAGAACTAAAAGCGAAGAGGGTTGGTGACTTTGTGGACGATGGCTTAAATGGGAGTTTGGAATCTATTGATGGGGGTTGGGTTCAAGCAAACCGAAATCAGAAAGAGGTGAAGGTTCTCTGACAATTGTCCTGTTTGTGATTTTGCAGTACTTGGGATTTACAATTTTCTTAATTTATGGGTACCTAGATAATGTCAAACGATCTAACTAAAGTAGTGAGCTTCATGTAATTCATTTGGATTCTGAAGGCCAATGCTTAATACTGATTGTTGGTCGTATATTCAGATCTGATATCAGGAGCTTTTGTTATTTTCGAATTTTGAATAGTGGTATATTGACTCGGGTGGTTTTGTTTTAACTTTTTTATATGAACTTGGGAGATTTTTTCCTTGTTTTTTTAAATAGGGGATCTTATATTCTTCTGTCTTTAATGTATACCAGCTCAAGAGTTTTCTTCAAAAAACTTCTGCTGGTTCCCTCCACTTTTGGTGCTTCATCTCCTTCTCTTTCATTGTATGTTCGTTTAAATAACAATAAATTCAAAATCAAAGTTTTTCTCATTGGTTTTGTTGTAAATTGCAATTTCTTCTATTCAATATAAAGAGGCTGTCCCTTGATCTATTGGTGTAGCTACAGTTTCCCTTTATTGATAATCAAACAAAAATACTAGCCAAGCTTCAAAAATTGCCAAGATTAAACCTTACAATGTCCTAATATCTCAACTTCTGACATTGCATTATTTGACAACTATAACAGCAGATCAAATTACAACTTCACTAAAATCAAGAAATAATGTGCAGAAATGAAAAAGTCATGGGAGACACAACAAATATTGCTAATGGGTTGGGGGAAAAAGTAAAACAAAATAACTGCCGTAACAAAACGTGCACCTTAGGGGAAAAAAAACCCTTTATTTTTCATCTTGTCTAGATGTTCATTTCTTGAAAAATAGCCATAATGTACTCATGTTAGAACGAAGCCAAGTTTACACTGTTTTTCTTCCCATAAGCCCCATAATTGATTCATGTCATCCTCTTAAATAATTGACAAGGTATCGCCCAACCAATTACTACAATACTTCAGTACTAGTCCTCTCTTATTTGTTATGTAGGAGGATTCTAACCACAATCCGCTGGAGAACCCCACTTCAATTCCATACAAACGAAAAGAAAAGAAAGAAGAAAAAATTCAAAACTCAGTGCCATATATGAGTAGTGCAAGTAGAAAATTCAAATTGATCCGAGCATGCAAGTTAGCTTGACTCTGAATATTATTGTTTACATTTCAGTATCAACGAATATTCAATGTTTTACTACCCAAAAAAAAAAAAGAATATTCAATGTTTTGTTATTTCCTAAAGGAGTAAAGCAATTGTCTACGACTTGAATTCGAGGTCAACGATGAACCACTCCCATTTTCGGCTCTATCGTAAGCATTTGAATTTAAGCTCTGGTGTAGAAATATGGAACCTTGCCAAGTCAAGTCTCTGATATCCGTATCTATGTATGAATAGGCAAACGTAAACAAAAAAATTACATTTTTCAGCACTCTCTGTCGGATATTGTCCTATGTCTATATGATGATAATATGTAAATCCAAAATTACATCCCTAAACCTTATTTAAATCAGAAGTTCATTACAATAGAAATGCCCCGTGTTTAAGAAGAGGCAGAGTTGCCCACATCCATAAACAAGCACAGCAATCACCAGGCATAAAATGTACAGCCACAAACTTGTTAAGCAACCAAATATACCACTGAAAAACTCAAAAGTAATGGTGTATTACACAATAGAGAACCAGTTTTCACCAATCGTTATCATCGATAACTATGAGGAACAATAGCCAATTAGTAGCACAAAATGGTTTTGCTTTTGCAATCAGCACACAGAAAAAGGTATCCTAAATTCTATTGCAGAACCCAAAAAATCTCAATAACGTAATCAATTCACCACTGAATTTGATAATTAATCAATTTCACACAAATTTCAGCTGAAACGTATTATCAAATTTATAGCAGAACTAGATTGGACAAGCAAGCTCTTATAATAGTATCGCTATTTGAACCCACGCCATCTCACGAGGACCAGAACTTGAGTCTGGCGCCTTAGACCACTCGGCCATCCTGACAGGGCATCCAAATCTTCCAAACAGTCCTTGTATTTGGTGAATTTCAAGTTTTCAACAATTAGTTAGAGCAGTCAAAATGGGCTAATCCCGCTCAACTGGGTTGGCTTCCAACTAGTTAGAGAGTAAGTGAGTTGAATCGAATTAGCTCACTTTGGGAGTGAAATAAAAAATATTAATTCGATTTGACCACCAGGATTTGTGATTGGCTTCCAAAGTAGGAGTAAGTGAGTTTGAATCGAATTAGCTCACTTTGGAGTGAAATAAAAAATATTAATTCGATTTGACCCACCAGGATTTGTGAGTTAAAGGTTAACCACTAAAAAATAAAAAAATAAAAAATACATAAAATACATTAACATAAACAAAAAAATTATAAAATAATCATCTAACTAAGTTTAAAATGTCTTAAAATTATATAATAGTCATTAAACTTAAGTTACATCATAATTCATAAGTAATAATCACTAATTTACACAAGTAATAATTTATAAATCTCAAATTTAACAAGAAAAAATAATAATAAATTTAAATTTTAAGTAACTCACTTAACCCACAAGTTAACTCGGCCCAAACTCACGAGTTAATTGAGTCGGGTCAAAATGACTCACTTTTTTGTGAACTAAATTTTAAACAACTTAATCTAATATTTTGGTAGGTTAAGCCAGGTTGGTTCACGAGCCGGAATCTATTTTGAGAGCTCTACAATTAGTTTCATTATTTCAATAATAAATGAATCCTTATGCCATAATTTTTTTTCTTACAAGATACGTAAAAGAAAGATAAATTACTCATATCTTGTAAGACTGGCAAAAAATATGCAAGTTGAAAATTTTATAAAGAATAGTATTGCCACAAGATTTGAAAATCAATAACTTACTATGTTCACCCCCCAAAAACATTATTCTAATTATCAATCCATTTGATTTGGAAAAAAAAAATCATTTTAAATTATATTAAAAATTTTCTCTGCTATTTACCGAGAGAACCGGAAAAAAAGAAGAAGATGAAAACTGACTTAATTAACTTGTTTTATTTCATAATTACATTAAAAATGTATAATTAAAAACAAATATTCAACCTACATAAGTTAAAATGACATGTTTCAAACTTTAACTCAAAACACAAACCTCCAAATTTTCTCCCTCCTTGTAACATAATAAAAAAATTAAAATTATGCCTTTTGCTATAAAATATTTATAGTATATTTAATTATTCTAAAGTTTTACAATTACCAACAACAATTATATATACTATCTAAGTATCTATGAGAAAGAATTTGACTACGTTGAGAAATGAGAAGATATGTTGGTTTTGGAAAAAAAATAAATTATTACGGGTAACGCTATACGTATAAAAATATAAAGAAATAAAATTTTAATTTTTTATTATTTATTTTTAAATTTATACGAAGTCACATTAATTATTTTTTACATAGATCTATATATAAATTCAATGACTTGGTATAGTATTATATTTTTTTAAGAAAAATACTTCTTTATTATTTTTCTTAATCTTTTTATAATATTGTAGACCTTAGAAACCTGATAAAATAGGTGCTAAGTCCCAAAAATAGAAAAGATTACATGGACTAGGCCTTTTCATGAGCAACTCACATGGGACTATTGGGCTATACGTTTTGGGTCGAAAAGAAAACAGCAATAGTTGAAGCAATGTTGTCTCGTGCATAGTTGTATTCATCCTTGCTAATAATGACCCCAAAAAAAAAAAATCGTTGTTAAGGTGATAGAGCTCTGTGTTCTTTGGTTTTTCTTATCATTCTGAGCTCCTTTATCTTGAGCCCCTGCTAGCAAAATTTAGTGATGTTACAACAGAAAGGCATAGAAAATAAAGGATTCAGACATTCAGTCTGGTTATGTATATAAGTAATAGCTAGTTAGGTGTTGTGTAAAAAGCATATTTATTTATACTTTTAATGTTTATTTTGCCATTAAAAAAACTAAAAAAAAGTATATATAAGTAGTTTATGCTATTTAGTTTTTAGAATAAATGGTTTTATATTTGTCAAAATAATTGCTTATTCTTATTGGTTTGATATACAAATTAAATATGTAATATTTGCACCTATAACAAGAATTTCTTTTGGGATTTGATAAACTCATAAGCAACTATAAAGTGAAAACTTTTCTATTTTTGGTGGGAACGCTTTTAGAGGTTGGTTAAGGGTTACTTGTAAAAGTCACTAATACATTTATTTTTTATTGGATCTTCGGAGATTTGAAAAGCTCACTCTCATAAGCAACCATTAATTTATAATTGAGTTATTTTCTTACGTTAAAGAAGCGTCAATTTGGTGATAAAGCAACTATCTGAGGAAGGGAAAATCTCACCAAAACAAGAGTAATTGAACCCATAATCTATCACAAGGGCTAGAAAACTTGAGCTAGAGCCTTGGACCACTCGGCCATTTTTTTGTCAATTTTATCTAATTAGTTCAATCTCAACAACACTTTTATTACTTGAAATTCAACGAAATCAACCTAATGGTAGTAGTGTATAATTTAGATTATAACTGATATCCTTTCTTGTGTTGGCAAGGTAAAAAAAATTGTAGAAAAGATAATTCTAAAACAAATTATGTCACCGATTTGTTTAATGGTTAAAATGATGATTTAGAAATGGGATAATTCAAAATAAACACATTTTCTAGAGTAGATTCCCATCATTTATTTTTTTTTAAATGATTAATTTGTTTAAGCCATAAGCCTGCTATAATTATTTTAACCTTTTATTATATTAAAATTTGTCAGTTGGTTAGTAAATAAAAAAAAATGTTGTGTAATCATAACCATTTCAAGATTCTTTCTTGTTACTTTGGTAGAAATGCTAATGACACAACCTGAAGTAAATAAATTAAAAAAAAAATACACACAGAAGATCATTAGATCACTTTGCATATGACATTGATTTGACACAATACACTCTTATGCTCATTATTGTGTGATTAAACACGTCTTTCTTCGTGATTTTGTGTGAGTTGACGTTTTCTTATTTTGTTCTAAAAATATTAAAAAAAAGATGCATAGTAATATATTGCTTGAGGAGATGGTGCACTCGAGGACAGTCCTTATCCTTCCTTGATTTCAGCCTTCAATGCAATGCATTGAATATCCTCTTAGACTTCCATTCTTGCATGTAGCTATAAGGTTATTGGGATTATATTTTATTTAATTATTTTTTAATATTTTAATATTAAATAATTAAAAAACATAATTATTAAAAAAATTAATATCTTAAAATAAAAATAATTAATACTATATTAATATATATATTTTATAATTATTTAATGTTAAAATGTTAAAATATAATTATTTATTTTTATCTTTTGAGTAAAATAATTTTTTTATTTATTTAAAAATATTAAGAAAGTATTAATAATTTTTTTTAATTTTATCATTATTTATTTAATGAAAAGAGAAAATTGATGAAATAAGTAAAATTAAAAAAGAAAAAATATTAATAAAGAAAAAAAGTAATTCAATTAAATTAAATTATATTTCTCTATAATTAAAATTATTTATTAATTTTTTTAATTTTTATACAAAAATCTTAAATAATAAATTAAAAAAATAAATAAAAACATAATTCTAATAATATCCTAAGAACATGCAATTACGCTCGTAAATAATAAACATTTTGGACGCCATCATAAGGAAGCATTAAATATGCAATAACAATCAAGACCTGAACCAAGATACATTGCTATGCCATGCCAATGGATAGGGACCGAATAATATTGATTTTTTGTTGTTTTAGTGCAATTGAAGTTTTTCAGAATTAGCGCTGGCAAATCAAGGCAAAAGTCCCAAGTAGATTTAATGGCAGAGATTAATAGCCATTAAGACATAGTTGACAATTTTTTAAATAAAATTATATTTTCGAATATAAAAACAACTTTCCAGGAAAATGCACGTGCAAGTGGAATCATCTCCACCATTTGAGATGTCTTTCTTTAGACTGTGAAATGCAAAAGTCCACTTCTGTGTCCAGATAATCCGGAACACACCAATTTCGTAGACAAATAACACCTGCATCTGCATTGCGGGCGTTATGACACCCAGAACAGTGGGGCAAAAAAATCAATGAGCTGAACCATAATAGAATGGTTATTCTTTACAGAAGAAAGTTTGAACAGATTCTCTAAACGTCATCATAAAACAAATCATATCCAAATAATGCTTACAATTTAAGATATTAAATATGACCTATAATTTAAACATAAGTCAGGAATAAGGACTTGGTATATGGACTTCAAACTACAGTCCAGGCAGGACAGGAAATGTGGATCAAAGTTACAACGATCACACCTTAGGAAACTTTTGTAAAGATGTAAAACTGAGTGCAACGAAATGAGCCGGCAGCCCATATATAAAGAACCATCCAGCTGCAGAACATCCTCCCCAACCTACTGTTTTAAGTCGGTCTTTGAGTTGGCATTACCATTCTGTTGTTGTGCCTGAAGCTGATGCTGCTGCCGTTGAAGATGCACGTTTTGTTGGGATGCAGTAGGTGGCTGCTGCTGATGCTGGAACATCAGAGGGTTGACAGAATGCTGTGGGATCAAGCAACTGGAAGGGTGCGACTCCCCATTCAGATCAGCTGTAGCAAGCTTTAGTCTTTGAACCTCAGCAGTTAGAGCCTCATTTAAAGCTGTTGGATGAGAATACAAGGAGGAGCGGTAATCAGCATAAATCAATCAATGAATTCATATAGTCTCTAATGGTTCAGATAGTGGTGCAAGAGGGAACTATTAATAATCAGTAAAAGATGTAGAAGACAAGCAAAGATACTTCGGAATTAATTATATTGAATGGCAACATAATTAAGGCCTAGATATGGTTATTAATAATAATCTTTAACATGCCCCTTTACAGAAAGCCTTTGTGATAGGTGTCACAACCCAGAAACTAGGGTTATGACCAGGGCGTAGACAAGGCTCACCTAGCAGATCACCTAATCTAGCAAGCCTGACAATACAAAACAAATAATTTCGGCAGAATTTTCCCGTATTATAAACATTCCATAAATTATAAAAGACCCATATAGGCTTAGCAAACAATCAGATACAATAAATGAAAATAAAATCCCACAACAACCATAATGTATAAAATCAACTCCAAGAGAATATACATATATAGTACATTTAAAATTAAAATCTAAAGCTGTTTAAAAACACAACATTCAAATAGCCAGAAATAGGAAGTCAAACTAAGTGATAATCCCACAATCACACCCAAGCAACAGCTTGGAACAAATCAAAATTCAGAGTTCAAGCTATATAATATAACCCAGTTCAGTGAATTTAAGGCATTTCAGCCCCAAACTGCAAACCATGAATTTAATTAAAAACTATGTCAGACAGTACCCATTTGCACAGAGAATCAGATTTCAAAGTTGCCTACCAAAATTTAAAACAAAAATATTCCCAAAGCCCACAAATCTCCCAGCTTATTACTTTCTTTTTTAATTCATCTTTTGCAAAAAAATAAAATCACTTGCAATAGTAGCCAAAACCTTGCAACTCACCATCACAAAAGTGCAAGTTGAGAAAAACAAGTGCCTAAATGCATTTCTAACTACAAAATAATCACCGCTCAGCAATACTATAGATCTACCTATGCAACCACATCTGCCACACTTTACTATTAGCAAAAACTTCTGGTACATTTACAACAAGTGGACAACACCATTAGCATCATGCCATAAAGTTCGTTTACTTGAGCATATTTAATCAATGACTCCATCCATACTTTATGAATATTGCCCTCAACAAGATCAGCATTCAGAGGTAAAAAAAAGAGTTGACAAAATGTGATTCACAAAAATATAAATGGTTCTAGTCTTCATACAAGAAACAAAAGGGAACAGAATAAAATTGAGTACCTGATCCAAACTAGTGAACTACAACACAAATTTGAATGAATATATGCACAGTTTTTACACACTACTGTTTTCGACAGTGAAATTATACTTTTAGTTGTCCACACTTCTATTGCCTTCATCTTGACACAAAAATGCAATTACATGGCTTATCATCTCTTGAGTACAATAAGAGTAAGCTAAGATCATTTTCTCATCCTTGATTGCATGCTGTTTCCACTTTTAGGCCAATTGCTCAATTGTACATCCTACTCTTAGCCTATATTCAGTTAACTTAAGTAAATTCTTTCCAGCAAGTATTACATTGACATACAATATAATAACATAAAAAACTATTTTAATTTGTACAAGGGTAGAAGTGAACTATGAATTATTGATGCCTATCACTTATCAGTTTTCAGCCAGACACTAATGTCACATCACATGTTTTGCTCATTTGCACAAAATAATTTGGAGAGAAAATTTGAAAGACTATGAAGAAAAGGACACAAATACCATCTCGAAGTTTGGCCTGTTGTTCCATGGATTGAAGGCGAAACTTCAACTCATTATTCTGGTTAGTGAGTCCAACAGAATCTCTCTGCGTTCACAAAAAGGAGAGGAATCAGTTTGAAAACAATTGCAATGATTACTGTACAAAAACATGGACATTTACAAACATAAATATGATCCCAAGCCACCTGTAACAGAGTAAGCTGTGCAGATAGTGTAGTGGCTTCTGTTTGCAGAGTCTGAACCTTGTGTTCAAGTTCTGAAATGTAACGCATCTTCCGTTCTTTGGAACGTGCAGCAGATTGCCGATTTGCCAAAATCCTGAAAAATGACCCAAAAACAAAGTCAATCAATGAACTATTAGTATTCACAGCATATATATGCTACTGATTTAGATGTTGAATGGTACAACACCTTTTTGCACGCTTTGGATCGATCGATGCAATCTCAGCAAGTTTTTCATTTGCCATAATTTTCTTCAATTCAGGCCCACTAAATTCACCATTTCCAAACTCCAAGCTAAAGTTTGAATTCCCATCAATTGAATTGCCGGGTGAAATCAGTCCAGGACGAGGACCAGGTGAAGGAGGCAGCTTAGGTGGATCATCATTAAAGTTCAACTTCCCAATGAAACTATCCATTGAGACACTCCGGTAGTGCCTGGAGGTTGGTGCAATATCACCTCCCGCACTCCTTTTCATCCCTTCCCTCTTTTCACTCGAAGAATTCATTCCTTGTCGTTGCATTCCGTCCCCAGTCTCGTTAACACTGCTTTCTGCTTCATTATCACTGCTATCACCTCCATTTGTCTTTGTTCCACTAGCTCTGCTATCCAAATCATCGCGATTTTCGGTACCAGTTTTGTCATCAGTCCCAGAAGAGTTTAGTGCATCAATGTTATCCAAATTCATGTATGCAAAGAAAAGATCATCCACAACTTCCCCTTCCGGGGACTTTTTTCTCACCGGATCCTTCTGCATCATGATCAATACTTCTGTCCCAACTTGTTTCCTTCTTAACCAATTGTGCAGGTTTTGCTACACCCGAGTTTTCTCTGCCAGACACCGACCGCTCTAATCCACCCGAACCCCTTACTGGAATAAGGGGTGGCGAAGATTGCAACACATCAGAAAACCCAAAGGGGATATCACTGTTAGAGCGCCTGTGTGCTTTGCGAGGGGGTAAACTCTCTCCAACCCGGGAAGGGTTGCCCCTAGTAAAAGGCGAAGGAGGCAACAAAGAATGTGAACTCACATCCCGATCCTCCATTGATACATCGGCAGAAGCTGGGTCTGACATGGAAGTTGACGAGGAGTCACGAAATGGAGACGGGCTCAAAGGAGGCAGAGAATCAAGCGAGAAGAAGGATGGTTGTGACAATGATCGCGAATGTGTAGGTCCTGGGCTAATATTCTGTGAACCCATTTGCTGGGTCGCTGGCCGCGACACTGGGATCTGGGAATATGGCGAAATGGGCGGGATCTGGTGGGGATGTGATGGTGGTATCCCTACTCGTTTGTTACTATCCCCACCAAAACTCTGCTGAAAATGCCGTGCGCGCATTTGTGAGGGACTGAATTGGGGTATACTGAGTTGGTCCATGCTTAGAGGCTGCTTCAGAAATGAAGATGAAGAAGTTCCAAACGAGGACTGAAGCCTTTGCATCATCTCCGTATTGGCATCTTCATTGTCACCCATTTTGCTTCAGCAACTATGACCCGTAATTTCCCGCTACAACACTTACCTTCCTTTGCACAAGTTGAAAACCCAGAATTCCGATTCAACCCAGAATCTGCAATTGCAAATCATAATCAGAAACGAGAATAATGAGCATGCATAAACATGGGTAACTGAATCAACTTGTTTACATTCAATGTTTTTCTTTATTGTCTTACGTAATTATTTGAGCAAGTGCTTGAGCTGAACAAGAGGTACCTTGCGGGAGTTCATCTCCATTTTTCAAACAAAAAGCAAATCAAGAATGGTCGACATACGCAATTCAACAAGGACCCATAAATAGTAGCGTCCGTCTAGAAATCCAGCTCAAGCTTGTTAACTTTACCTGGCGGAAATGCCGAAGGAGCAGGCGCTTATCTCTCCAAGACTCACTCTTTTTTTTCTCACTGGAAGAAGAACAAGGCGAAGAAGAAAAAGAGCTCACAAACACTTTCTCTCTCTCTTTCTCTTTCTGCTTTCTCTCTCTATCTCTCTCCAACGACGACGATGACTACTACACGGATTACATGACTACTACGCGTGAATTTAATAAGAATTTCATTTGGGCGAAATTTGCATTTCCTTGGCATTTCAATTTCATTCCGACCTCATTTCCGCTTTGTCTCTCCGCAGCTTATGCATGCACTATTTTCACAAATTATAATGTTTTTTATTATTAATTTCGCCTAAATTGACATTTTAAGTTACTCAAAGAGAAATCATGCCCGTCTCACGCGCCCGCTAAACACGTAAATATGCAATATATTGTCCCCTTATTATTTTATTTAATATGCGCCAATATCCAATAAATCTTTTTTAGGTAGGAAATCCTATTTTTTTCTTTCATTCCATGCTTTAATTGATAATTTTAACAGAATTTTCTTCCAATATCTCTTATAATTTCCTAAAATAAACGGAAAAAGTTCCTATAATTTTAACAGGATAAAGATTTGTGGAGATTCTTCATATCTATCTGATTTACAGCATACTTCTTATGTTTCTTATTTACATAATATAAGGTGCTATTTACATACATTACCAACCAAAAAAAAATGTTTCTATGCTTCACATCGAAAATTAATACTTTTCTATGTAAGAAAATTTGCCACTAGAGTCAATCATGTGTGTAGGACTCGCGCTTCTGCTCTAATGTGAGTGACAGAAAATTGAGAATAAGAAAATGAGATATAAAGTAGACGATATGCTTTCTCATATATAATGTTGCAAATTTAAGGGTGTTATAAATCTTAGGACTTTAGATCATTGAAATATTCGATGTTTTATAATAATTAAACATATTGAAGCTTAAATTCTCAGTGAATTCTTGTAATTATATATTATCATATAATTATGAATTATTTAAATTGATAAAATCTTTGATAAAAAAAATTACACTAATTTTAAAATAAAAATATATATATAATAAAAGTTGAATAAATTATGAAAGATGACATGAAATTTCAAAATAAACTGACACAATGTACGTGTAGATTTTCATTATATACTTTTAATCCTTTTTATTTTATAATAATTCATCCTCTGCTATGCGGTTCAAATTGAAGACAAAACTGGATGACATGACATATACTTAAAGACGTGGCAGTCTATGTGCCCTGAGGTGATTCCAAGTAGCACATTTATACGTATTAGGTATGAAATTTTTTTTCTAAATAAACAAGTGTAAAATGTAATTAAAAAAAAAGAAAAAATGCACCAGTGTAATACAGTAATGCTTGTTTGGTTGGGATATTTTATGTTTTTATTTTAATAAAAATAAAAAATGTTTAAAAACATGTTTAATTATATTTTATTAAAGTTTTTTTAAGAAAAAAACACTTCCTAAAATGAATTAAAATTTAAAAATCAGAAATAATTATTTTCATCATCTCAAAATAAGAAATTAAAAATGCGGTTGCAACTTTTATTATAATTATAATTATAATAAAAATTATATTAAGTGAACAAGTTTTCTAAAATTTAAAAATAAGAAATAAAAATCAATTACAAAATAAAAACATAAAAGATTTGGTTAATCATGCAAACAACTTATAGAGGCGATGATGCTTCTTTGACTCGAGCCATTTTTAATTTGGGGCTCCATGCTCGGATTGAAGGGTCAAGTGTGGCTCCATTCTTTGATGCTCGAGAGAGAAACAATTAGAGAGATAAAGAGCGAAAATTGGATATGTATGTCTAAAGCTTTTTAATTAATCTTCTAAGGTGGTCTAAAACATTACGTCCTTTTTTCTTTTTCCAAGAGTTATGGTACAACTGAATTCGCTTATATTTTTATGTACTTCAAAATGCCTTGATATTCTAATTTCTTAATATTGTTTATCATGATTTAATATACTTTTAACTTTTATAAAGTTTGAAAATTTGAAGATCAAGATAATTAGAGTACATATATTAGAAATTTTGTGTGCATAGCATTTTAAGATGTTTGTTATCATCAAAATAAAATCATTCATCAAATAAATGGGTTTAATTATAATTTTTTTATCAATAGAATTTTAAGTTGAGAAAAAAACACTCAATCTAACATTAGCATACAGTTAAAGTCAACAAATACTTATAAAAAAATTATAAATAACTCACCAATAATAGACAAGTGATTGGGACAATAATTGAATTTACAATTATCAAGTTACAAACCAATCCACTTATCATTTGTTCCATCCGTCAGCAACAAATGACTTTAACAATTATTATTAAGAAATACTCATGAGCTGCAATAAAATATAGTTTTACTTAGAAACTACACGTAGGCAGTCAATTTAATCGAAACCAGTATAAAAACCTTGTTTGCAAGCTTTATATATCTCTTCTACACGTATTTTTACTTAATCTAAGCTTGCATATTTACTTTTTCTGCAATATTTTTTGCAAATTATATGTGTTTGTGCTAGTTTAGTTTGGTATGCTTTTGGTTGAGAAACATTTTCTTACTATATATTGCCTTGTTTTATGGTTTCTCTTTGTACAGTTCTTTTATTCTAATTGTTTTCAGTGTTTTGCCTTTGTTCTTGCTTAGAACTTGGCTATTTCGGTAGTTTTACCCATTTCTTGCTTCTGTGCTCTTAATGTTTGAAGCTGTCTATTTGTTCTATGGTAGTCTGATTCCATTTTGTGTAACTGAGTCTCGTTTTCCCAGAACCCTTTGGGCCTTCGACTAACCCAAAGGTGACCTTTTTTGGTTGCTCGCATTTGCATTTCTACATAATCTCAATTGTCCACTTATTATTCCAATTCTATCTTTAGTTTATGATCTATTTATTGTAGAGAAATTTGTAATTAACACAATTTAGCCCCTTTTTGTATTGATTTGTTTTGTTGATTTTATTTTCAAGAATAGTGAAACCAGAATTAATTTTTTTTTTCATCCAACTTCATTTTCACTTCTCTTTTTATTTTTTTTCTTTATAATTTTTATCTTCTCAACCAAACATTTAGTGGTCTTAACAACTCCTCTACAGTTCTTAAAAATGGCTTTTAATTTAATAAATTAATTCTTCCCAGCAAAAACAAATACTAATACTCATGTGAACCTGCACGGAGACTTTGTTGTCATGACCCTACACGAAACCTAAATAACAAAACAATTAAACATAGCTCCCTCAAAAGCCCTGTCGCACAAATTGGGATTTCCACATTTCTTTAATAATATATTAATGTTCGATACTATTATTATTAGATTTTGTAAATGATTAATTCATTAATAAGTATAAGATAAGCTCGTAATAAGATAAGTTTAGTATCTAAATTAAATTTAAATAATAAAATTTATCTTTATAATCACTCAATTTTAATACTTAAAGTTAAATCTGTTAAACTCTCTTCTAACTGAAGTGTCAAAACATTTTTACAGGTACTCCACCTTTTTTAGTACTCAAGCCTCTCATGTTCAGAGTTTTCAACATTTCAAACTAATCTCTTCCCATAAAATACTCTCTGATAAAATTTGAATTCTTAATATTGCGCACTAAAACTTGTTAATGCTTCAACTTATTCAGCTGTGACTTAGGATCTCGTGAGTTATATTTTTTATTCGGTAAAACGTAATGCTAAACTAAACCATATTAGTTTCTTAATACAATATTCAATGTAGTGTTATTGTCAAAAGAAAAAGACATTCATTGGATATCTGTTACTCTGTAACTACGTTATAACAATCATGATGATTTAAAGCTACGCTTTGGATTCTTTGTATATATTATGATTCACAATCTATATTATTGCTAGACGACCATTTGGTTTTTAGAATATTATTACAACTGTTTTCTCCAATTTTGTGCATGTCACGTCTAAAGGGCCTATGGCACAGTGTCATCAAAAGTTTTTGTTTTTAATAAAAGAGATTTAAGACACGGTGTAGAATGGACAGAAAAAAGAAAAAAGTAAGTTACAGTGAAAGTAAAATAATTTAAATAAAATTTAAATTTAAATTTACAATTAAGTAATTTTTAAAGAGATTTGAAAATACTTAATTAGATTTTGTGTAAATTATAAGTATTATTATTGTTTTCATATTTGAGAATATAACCAACTCACAAAAATTTATTATAATTTTTATTTTTAAAAATATAACTAATTTTTTTTATACTTACACCTCATAAATAACATTATATTAATCATATATAAAGTTTTAAACTTGAATAAGTATGAAAATATTGAGACAAAGAATTTTTTTTTAATTTTATAATAAAAATTTATATTTATCTAATACAGTAAAATTATATCGTCCGATGTTATTTATGATATATTCAGTATATGGTATAGTATTTATATATTTTTGGTCATTTGAATTTTGTTTGGAAATTTGTGTACCAATAATTTAAGAGTCATTAATGCCGTCAATACCACAACAACGTGGCATCATAGATTCACTGCTGGGAATCATTTCGATGCAAAAGTTTTTTTGTTTTTTTTTCTCTTTGATATTGAAACAATTTCACTGGCTCAATTATTACAATCCAGACTCATTTCTCTAGTTAGTTAAAACAGTTAAAAATGTAGTTCAAATCATTTATACTTTATGAAACAAATTTGAGTTACATATATGAACAAAGTGAGTTGAAAAAAAAGATTTCACTTTATCAAGTAACAGTGAGAGAAACTTAAATATTTTTATCCTATTTTACATTTACTATTTTTATCTAATTTTACTTTTTCTGTATCTGCATATTGAAACAAATATAGCCTATAACTGTAAGTTGTTCTATCTGAAAAAAATTTGTCTATGAATAGTTTTTTCTTTTTAAAAAAATGTCTACGAATAGTTTTACTTTTTTTTTTAAGTATACAATAAAGATATATTTTAAACTGCTGCAACAATGTTCTCTTGAAGCCTAAATAGGTTCCATATATAAAATTAATTTTATTCATCACATAAGCAAAAAAAAATCTCATTTTTTTCTGGGTCAATTTCATAATTTAAAAATTTGTGAGAATTAATTTTAAAAAATTACTCAAACAATTTAAATTATTGTTAAATCAATTTTTAAAGACCAAAAGTAATTATTCACCCTCCAGAATTTAAAAACAATCAAGCACTGGTCAGTTTAGGATATCTGTGAGGATAGGTCCCTCTATAGGCCAACTTTTAACATTCAAATAATTGCTTTTTGGTAACGTTAGGTTGGTGGTCAATTATTTTTGTTCTGTTAATCGGAGTCCTTGTCTTGACTCTTGAGGCATTAACATCCACGAACCCAATCATAACATTTCCATAACGGTACGTGAACTTAGCTCAAATAATTAAAGTGGGGGTGAGATTTGAATGAATATCCTAAACTTAAATTATCAGAATTTTTTATATATAAAAAAAGGAAAAAGAGATGTTGAGCAGTGTTTCTGCAAGGGAAATTTGAGATCCATTGGATTGAATTGAGAAAGATTGAAGGAAGAGACGCGTCACATCGACGACGAAAACAAAAAGGAAATTGGACGACAAAGAAAAAAGACGACAAATCTGCGCAAGCTTTAAGCCATGGATGGTCAAACCAGTTGTCGGCACCAAATCCTCAATCATCAACCTTTTATGGTGCGCTTTACTACTAAGATCTAAGAACCCAGAGATTCATTCCAGAATGCAGAAGCCACGAAGATATATCAATGTCCTAGTTCGAGTTTTCCACTGTCATAAAACTCGAGCAAATCCAGCAGTGAACTGTCTTTAGCTTTGAGAATTGTTGTTCCATTGTTGTAAGTTTTATTTAATAAAAAAAGATTATATTATTATCATAATTTAAAAAATTTAAGTTTATAAAATAATTTAAATAAATTAAATTTTATAAAAAATATTCTTGATTCCCTGTAAAAAAAAAAAAAAACTGAAGCAAATCCCACGTTGTGTATAAATTAAACCACGTTCGAGAATCATGATGATGAAAACTCGTGGTGTTCTGCCATGGATAAAACAGAATTGAGGAATGACGGCTCATGTCCCCTTCTTCTCCTTCAGTCCTTCTGCTTTTCTTATATTTTCTTAATATATAATTGATTATGATAAAAAATATTTTTCATATTAAACAATTATATTTATTAACTAAATATGCGAACTAAAATGCAATTAACTTTGAAAAGAATAACGAAAGTATGTAATATGTGACTGATTATATGATGTCTAATTTCTTAAAGCTAATTTATGATATCTTTTCACATCAATCTGCCATAATTCTGACGTTGATGGCATGTTTTGATCAAATAAAAAAAATTAAATTAATATTATTTTAATTTGAAATAATATTATATAAAATTGTGTAGTGTTTTTCATTGAAGAATGAGTTTTACACATGATTTCATAGGGACGGGGTAATAGATATGATATTTAATATTATAAAATTTATATAGGAAAAATAAATAATGTAGAATTATGAGAAAGGAAAAAGGCTCGGGTGGACGTGGACCCCCTGGGTTACCATCAATCGCGGCCTACTGAAGGGTTAGTGATTGGATTCATTTGTTTGCGCCATTGATTGAATTCATTTGTTTGTGCCATTGTATGTATACTTTTCTTTATAATTTTTTTTATGTTTTGTAAATATGTGCATAATTTCTTTAAGATATGTTCTTATTACTAAAGAAAATGGAAAAAAAATAGAATTTATAAAAAAAAAAAAGAATAAAATGAAAATATTATCTTCAATCATAATTATATGATAAATAATGAAAAGTTAAGACTAATATTTGTTTGAGAGAGATGTAAATAAATTGTACTTTACCATTAGATGTCTCTCTTTTTTTATAAAATAAAAAGTAATTTTTATTCTAATTTTTTTCATCTTTAATTTTTACCTTCTTAAACACATATATCCTAGATTAGTTAATTGAAACTAATATATATATATATAATTTATTTTCACTAATACTATTTACTAATAAAATTTTTATGGTTATAACACTTTAATCTTAATTTAAATTTTAAATATATAATAGTTTTTTTTTAAATTAAATTTATCAAAGTTACTTGTTATTATAAATTAAATTACACATTAACTATTTATATAAGTTCCCTCAAATTTTTCCTCGCTCACCCGCATCAATTCTTCATATTTATCCTCGTAAGTCGTAACGTGTTAATTAATTATTAAATATTTCTTTATTATTTGTTATATTATATTTTATAAATTTTAAATATTATATAAAATAAAAAATAAATAAATCACGTAACTTATTAACTGACTCTCATAAATATGTAATGTGCGACGCCGTCCCAAGGTCTGACTTGAATTGCTTTCCCAGCACACGTGGCCATCGCTTACTAGTAAATAGTACCTCGAAAAAAGGGCCTTATCCGCTACTATACTCAAAAGAGAAAATTTTTTAAATATAATTATAATATTTTACTCATTTTATTTAATAATTAATTATATATAATTTGATAAATTATATTATAAATATATATTATTTTTTTTATTTTTTATCTATTATATAAAAGAATTTTTAAATAATATTTGTTGTTTAATTTTTTTAAAAAAAAAATATTAATTATTTTTTAATTTTATTTATATTTTTTAATGATAAAAAAATTAATAAAATAAATAAAATTTTAAAAAATAATTTAATTATTTTAAATAATATTTTTTATAATTAAAATTATTTAATATTTTTTTAATTTTCATATAAAATATTTAAATGACAAATAAAAATAAAAAATATTTTTTAAAATATTAATAACATATTAATAATATATGTTACCAGTTAAATAAAATAACTTAAATAAATAATATTGATGTAAAAAAATTGTTTTTTGAAAAGTTATGTAAAAATTTCTCCGCAAAAGAATGTAGCCCAGCCATGGCCCACGTAATTATTGGGCTATGGCCCACGTAATTATAGCATTCCGTATTCTTGTTCTTCCGAAAGCGAGAGCTCATTTTGTCCTTCAGTTCAGTTACAGAACTGCTACGAGGGGCTCCTAACATGGGCAGCCTTGTTCCACTGGGCCGGGTTGGTCTCGCTTATTAAATGGGCTTAAAAATTTAATTTTAACCAAGTCTTATAAATTATGAGATAAAAACTAAAAGCGGATTAATTCGTTCATTTATTATAAATAAATAAATAAATAAGTAGGCGAGGCATTCACGTAATTTGCTGTGTGAGTGACTTACCCAGGTTGCGTTGTTGGCTTGTGCCCATATGAGTGACTTGCGCAACCTGCACATGCTTACATGCAGGCAGCATATTATTATTAAGGGTATTATTAAGGACAGGAATTAAAAATAAAAATTATCAAATAAAAATACAAGTATTTATTGTTTTAAAATTTTAAATATATTTAATATATTTAAAATAATTAAAATAATATAATGAAAAGTAATCAATGCTATTTTTATCAGGGCACATATTAAGAAAACTCTATTCTTAATCCATAAGTGAGAAGTTTGTTCAACATAAAGTGGTTGATGCTATGTGGACTGGACCACAGGCTGCATGCATGGGCTGGGGGCCCAGGATCTGATTTTTTTTGTTTTTTAGTAAACCATGTCGTATGTTTGCCGCGGTTAAACAGATTATGCTTTCTAAGTGCCTGTTAGTAACATATTCTCCCCAACACCAAGAATTAACTCAAGTTATCCTCTCTTTTTTTTTTTTTACCTTATCAGCGAGATAGTAGAAAAATTATAGTTAGCTAGGTGAATACAATGGTGTAATGTGTTTTATGCAATAAATTGTACCTAAAATTTATTGAATTTTACCATATAAAATTTAGTAAATTACAATTCATACAATACATTTTCGGTCCCCTAAACTTCATACTCTTGTGCACAAAATACACTTCGTTAAACAAACCATTAAATATAAATGGAATTGTCACCCAACTTTTGTGTGGCACTAAATAATTTCTTGGATAAATTATAAATGAGAGGGAAAAATAAAAAATCAAGGAAAAAATATATTTTAAACCTCAAAATATCTTAATTAAAGAGAAAATTATATTTAAAACTTCATTTATAAATTTTGTACTAATTTTTTAGTGACACGCGATAGTATCATCAGATATGAGATATTTAATTAAATACTTAATGAATGATATTTTTTGCATATGACATTCAGGAAATCATTTTTACAATTTTAAATATTAAGGGTTTTTTTTTTTGGACACCAATGATTCAATATTAAGGTCTTTTTTTTTTTTTTTGGGTTTAGGGTTGGGGGTGTTGGGGGAGGGAGGAGGGATGGGATGTCTCTCATCCGGGATGGATCCCATGATGGGGATATTTAAGGCTAATGCCTTGACCATTGCAACCTGATCCCCATATTAAGGCTAATTTGCATGTAAATTATAATTTATACCGTAAAATAAGTCAAAACTGTTCGGTCCATGTACCAAAGAATTTTGCGGAAGAGTCAAGGCCCGAAGGCCATGGTGGCCCATCAGGGTCCCTACTCTTCAGGAGGTGCGCAAAATCCAACGCCTAAGGCCCAAACGCCTTTCGCCGCCTCCTCTCTCACCCCGTCTTTCAAGTCGCACCGCACGCCGCACCAGCTCGTCCTTCCACCTCCGGCCCGGTAACGGTGATATACCCCACTACTCTCTTTCTTGTGGTTCCGCCATCGCTTTACGCACCCAAATTACTTATTCCTGACACCTCACACCTGGTATCCCTTCCACTTGACGTCTCACGTTCACTTTAAATTCTTTAATTTCACAGTTTTCTGGGCTCTCAGAGAAACCGTGGTGTTTTTGTTGAAGGGATCATCATCAGTAAATCGAAGCATTCCTTCTTGAAAGATCAGTATTTCACCTTTGCGGGGTCTGCGGTAATGGAGTTGGGTCTTGTTCAATTGCTGAGAGTGGCTTGGATCGCCGGTACATTGCCTATAATCATTGCTTCTGTCCCGAGTCGCAAGCTGAAGTGGCTCCGGGGAGCCTTGTTAGGGTTTGCTAGGAGGGGAAAGATCATGCAATCATCCTCACAGGTAAAATAACATTGCCTATTTATGCGGTTTCTTTGTTCAAATTTCAGGTGTATGGTCTTTTTGAGTAAAATATATTTTTAAAAAGTTATATTATTTATTAATTTAATTATTTAAAGATTAATTTTATTAATTTAATATTTTAAATTTTAAATTTATAATAATTTTATATTTTTAAAAATTAAATTCATAAAATTAAAAGAAAAAAATAAAATTCATTAATGAATGAAATCTTTGAAGATTGAATTAATAAAATTGATCGAATAAATTAATAAATAATATATTTTTAAAAATTAAAATAGATTTTACTCTTTTTTTTTATCGCTTTTTAAGGAAAGTTTCCCATAAAAAATAGAAAAATTTTTTCTTTTTCCTTGACAAAGAATGTAATGGAGTGAATCAACAGCTCTTAAATGGTTGGGGGATGAAAGTTGAAACCTGTCAACTGATACCATATTGGATTGCAGAAATTCACTGTTCCTCAAAGATTCTTCTGGCACTTCTACGCATTGGCTTCCATATGGACAACGTTTCTACTTGTTACAACTTGGATGTATGCGTACAGAATGGTACCATTGGTTGCAGAGCCATTTGATTACTCTACCATTACCAGCTACTTGACTGGAGGTTCAAGCATAAGAACTGATTCAACTAAAATGGGGCAGAGATATGTCATCTGGCAAGCTGTTTTTCTGCTTTTGCTTGATGGAAGTTCAAGTCCTGAGACGCCTTTATGAAACAATTTATGTATTCAACTATAGCCCTTCTGCTCGCATGCATATCTTAGGTTATCTGACCGGATTGTTGTAAGTTTATTGATAATCCTTTTCAATCTTCTCCACTTGCAATAGCTTTCTTCCGTTAGAAATTCTTTTGCCTATGCGAATGTGTACAAAGGCCTAGTTTCTGCCAACAATGCAATTCTGGTTGCAGAATTTTCCTATGAAATCTGTTGCTTCATATTAATTACCTTGGGATTATCCTTAATTGCTGTTTGATTAATCTGATATTATACTGAATTTTCTAGCTTGTAAATTTGTGCTTGTTTTAGTTAATATAATTTCTGACTTGAATTGCTATGATTAAATGTCTTATGACATAGATTGAAATATATTCAGATACGTTTGTTTCTTCTCTTTTACACTAGTTTGGCTACATCATAGTGCATTCGTTGCCTAAACTTCTATAAGGATGGGCATGCCGAGGTGCTTGGAAATCGGAATCACAATGTTCTAGTTGCCTAAAAACTTCGTCTTTTTTATTTTTAGCATATGACAATCTACATATTTTGATACCTGGTCTATTTTATGACCTTTTGATATAGTCAGTTGCTCACTTGAGTTCATTTTGACACCTAATCTTGTCAAAATCCTTTTCTGAAAGAATTTTTTGACTGGCCAATCTGAAACATTAACATGTAACTTCCCTATGTTTATGTATGTGAAGTTATTAAGATAGTTCTCTTGGCTAATAATGCTTATGAGTTATGATGATTTTTATATAGAGGTACAATGGGGTTTCAGATTTAGGCTCTATATTTGAGTGTCATTGCAGCACATGATTTAAAGTTTTAAACTTTATGCATGTGATCTACCTTGATGCAATGAACTCAAAGACAGAAGCAGAAGAAAAACTTTTACAGGAGTATGGCAAAAAGTGAGCAGAAGAAAGTAGAAAACTGCAATTGAGAATGGTTCATTCCTTGCTTTCTCACTGGCAAACTAAATGTTATGTATGTGACTTGTCCTTGATAGATTTTTGTTGTCAGATAATAAAATATTACTTAAATATTAATTGCAGCATGTGCTTCACTTGTACTTAGATGTCAATGGTTGCTACTCAAGCAAATACTAAATGGAGATTACTGATTTTTTATTTTTCTGAAGCTAGTTTCTACACAGCGGCACCACTGTCACTATGCGGTGATTGTGCATTAGAGGTGTTTGACTTCACAGCAAATCTAGTGACTGAATTCATTGTCAAAGGCAAGAATCAGATGCCAGTAACAGAGTTAGAATTTTGGCAAGTTTTAAATCCTCTCATCAGGCTTGGGTGGAAGCATTGGATTGGTGCAGCTGTATATTTTATGGGGGTGGATTCATCAACACCGTTGCCATACAATTCTTGTATGTATCATCTACTTGATTGACATCTAAATCTTAGGTTTGCGAATCATTATATTAATTGGTTTGACCATACATTTTGATGCTCTATCCCTTTTTATCCTCATGGCTTCTAGTTGCTATCAATTTTTCATATCACTGAGATTATAATACTATTGTTAACAAGTCAGAACAGAAAATGGTGATTTTCTTTATTTACTTTGTATGGAAAAGGCAGACTGGCAGATTTCTGTTATTTTTTTTAAAAAATTCTAAAGTTTAAAGCAAATATGTCATTTTAGTAATGAGAAGGATTAGGTTACCTTAACATTCTTGCAATTTACTGTCATGGAGCTGTCTGAATTTTGAAATCTTTTCAGGGTTCACTACGAGAACATTCAAAACAAGCAGATGAATATGTAATTCCTCATGGTGATTGGTTTGAAATCGTTTCCTCCCCACATTACCTCTCAGAAATTGTAACACTCTCTCTGTCGCTCTTCTATTGTTGCGACTGATAGTGAGTAAACCTAATATTTTGTAATAATGAAGGTTGTATATGCTGGTTTCGTGGTCGCTAGTGGAGGATCCAATCTAACAATCTGGCTACTTTTTGTTTTTGTGGTAATATTTCCTTTGCACATCGAGCAGGATTTCAATGTTTTAAACAAATTATTCTTTGATTCTGATTTGCATGTTGCATGCATTTTTTTTTTGTGGTTGTAGGTGGCAAATCTGACATTTGCAGCTGTGGAAACACATAATTGGTATATTCAGAAATTTGAAGACTATCCGAGGAATCGGTTTGCTGTAATTCCATTTATTTTCTGAGACTCCGAGGCATTTTGTGTTTATCATCATGATAGATTGCAGCAAAAAAGATAATAGTCCAGTCTTGGAAGAATAGTAATAAGAAAGATTGGTCTATGCTATATGCTATAGCTAAAATGCTATGAAAAATAACCCCAAAAAAGAAATGGCCGCATTCTTCAACGAGGCAGGAGCACAGGAATCTGTTTTAATCTGTTTTCAGGCACGTCCTAGTTGAGAAAATCCACGAAATTCTATAAATTTCTTCTATAAACATTAAACACTTGCAGTTGGGGCATTTGGCAGGTATAAGTCTCAGAACAGTGGGGCAAAAAATCACCGAGCAGAAGCATAATAGAATGGTCATTCTTTACAAAAGAAAAGTTTGAACAGTTTCTCTAAACGTTATCATAAAACAAAACATGTCCAAACAATGCTTACAATTTAAGATATATACTGAAATTAATTATGAGCTATAATTTAAATATCAGGAATTAGGACTTGTATATGGACTTAAAACCACAGTCCGGACTGGACAGGCAGTGTGGATCAAACGTACAACCGTCAGGACAACTTCTGTAAATGCAAAACTGAGTGCAATGAAAGGAGCCGGCAGCGCATATATAAAGAACCCTTCAGCTGCAGAACATCCTTCCCAAGTCCCAACCTACTGTTTTAAGTCGATCTTTGAGTTGGCATTGCCATTCTGCTGCTGTGGGTGATGCTGATGCTGATGCTGATGCTGTTACTGTTGAAGATGAATGTTTTGTTGGGACGCAGTAGGTGGCTGCTGATGGTGCTGGAACATCAGAGGGTTGACAGAATGTTGTGGGATCAAGCAGCTGGAAGGGTGAGACTCCCCATTCAGGTCAGCTGTAGCAAGCTTTAGTCTTTGAACCTCAGCAGTTAGAGCCTCATTTAGAGCTGTTAGATGAGAATACGAAGAGCAGTAATCAGCATAAATCAATTAATGAATTCAGTCTCATTGTTCAAGACAGTGGTGCAAGTGGCAACTACTAATAATCAGTATAAAAATGTAGAAGACAAGCAAAGATCCTTCAAAATTAAGTATATTGAATGATGACATAATTAAGGCCTAGGTATGGTTCTTATGAATATGCCCTATTACACAAAAACCTTTGTGCTAGAAGTGTGGACAAAGAACAAGCCTGCCAACTGTGATGAAATGTAATTTAAGTATGAAGAATGACGGTGGCAAAGATCATACTCTTGAACATTTGGTTAAGAGCGTCTGATACCATACTATGACAAGAAGCAATTCATCCCAAGAGCTTCTAATAGATAAGAAACTAGGCATCAGAAGGGATATCAAAGAAATAAATATAAAAGGCATGCCGACAGAGAAGCCACTACTCTCTGCACATATCAACTTTTTCAAGAGGATCATTTGCCAAAACAGCCACTTCATAGAACTTCATATAATGAGCTTGTATGCAAAGGAATCCTCATATGGAGTCAAATTCAGCAGAAGGGGTGCAAGTACAGATAAGTACACAACAGCTAGATGATATAATGGGATTGCTGCATTAATAGTCATCTTGATTACACCAAATAACCTATATAAAGAAAACATAGCAGACTAAACTAATAAACCAATCCTTAAAATTGCTATCACTTTCCAACAGAATTGATTGACAGCTGACACAAGATATTTCTTACTCTCCACAAGAAATTTGGACAGAAATAACTGAAGGGCAGTTAAGAGCTTTTTTGGGTTTGCGAGTGTGGTAGCCCCTCTTATCTGTAAGGTAGTTCCACCCCTGCTTGATTGCACAATAATCAACAGCAATGGATCAGGCAAATCCCCTTATGCCCCAATGGATGCTCACTACTTCATAATCCAAATCTGTTTTTCCCGTTGTGCTGAAATACACTGGTGTCTCTCATCTTATATTAAACATCTAATCTTACTATTTAATTCCTATAACCCTACTTCAAATTATAAATAAATGTCACGTGCCATTTCCATTCACTTTCAGAGCTCTTCATTCAATGATGTACAAGTCCCTAGGATGAAGTATTTTGGATTCAGTTGGCAAAGACACTGAGTGCAGTTGGTCTAGATTATTACATATATTTCAAATGGTAATATTCAATCAATATTCATATGTTGTCTATGCTTACAATTTCAGCATGTATTTCTGGCAATCTTTAACACCCATATGGGACAAAATATAAGGATAAGGTCATCTATAAGACTATAATAATCTATTATCAAATTCCTCAGCTTGGTAGTTCTGTTGGAACAAATTAGTTTTGCAAAACATTTTATGACAAGAGGTAGAGGTTATGAAATCGTGTCACTATCCCATCTAATTCAGCCCTTGCAATAGTAGCCAAAACCTTGCAACCCACCATCGCAAAAGTACAAGTTGAGAAAAACAAGGGCCTAAATGCATTTCTAACTTAAACAAAATTATCAATGCTCTGCGATACTATTGATCTAACTGTGCAACTATATCTGTCACACTTACTATTGGCTAAAAGTTTTGGTACATTTACAACAAGTGGACAACACCATTAGCGTCATGCCATAAAGTTCACAAAGTTGAGCATATTTAATCAATGACTCCTTCCATATTTTATGATATTTTTCTCAATAAGATCAGCATTCAACAGTAAAGAATAGAGTTGACAAAATTTGATTCACAAAATCCAAATTATGAACATTTTTTTCTCAATAAAATCCAAACCCAACAACTTGAAGAAGCAATATGAACATTTTTTACACACTATTGTTCTCCACAGTGAAATAATACATAGTATACTATATAAGTGGTGGATAGTATAGTATAATTAATACTATCCATCTCTATACAATGTCACTTTGGGCAAAACACTAGATAGCATAATATCCGGTCAAAATAATTTTATTTAACCTTGATCATATAATAGATAGGGATCAAATTATTTTATCTTATACAATCTTATACAGTCAAGGTTAGCTAAAATTATTTTGATCAGATAAATTGTTATCCGGTATCTTATCCAAATATGAATAGTATTAATTATACTATACTATCCATCCCTTATACGGTGTACCAAATGGGGTCTCAATTGTCCATACTTCTGACACCTTCATGCTGATAAGAAAATGCAATTACATGGCTTATCAGCTCTTAAGTACAATAAGAGTAAGCTATGATAATTTTCTCATCCTTGATTGCATGTTGTTTCCAACTTTTAGGGCCAACTGCCGAATCATACATCCTACTCTTAGCCTATATTCAGTTACCTAAAGTAAACTCTTTTCAGCAAGTGTGCAATATGCACATTGACATACAACATAATAATGTAAACAACTATTTTTTTTTTTTTGGTACAAGGCTAGAAGTGAACAATTAAGTATTGATGCCTATCGGTTTTAGCCAGAAACCAAGGTCACATGTTTTGCTCATTTGCAAAAATAATTTGGAGAGAAAATTTGAAAGACTATGAAGAAAAGGACATGAATACCATCTCGGAGTTTGGCCTGTTGTTCCATGGATTGAAGGCGAAACTTCAACTCATTATTCTGGTTAGTGAGTCCTACAGAATCTCTCTGCATTCACAAAAAGGAGAGGAATCAAGTTAGAAAACAATTGCAGTGATTACTGTATAAAAACATGGACATTTACTAACACAAACATGTTCCCATCCCACCTGTAATAGAGTAAGCTGTGCAGATAGTGTGGTGGCTTCCGTCTGCAGAGTCTGAACCTTGTGTTCTAGTTCTGAAATGTAACGCATCTTCCGTTCTTTGGAACGTGCAGCTGATTGTCGATTTGCCAAAATCCTGAAATGACCCAAAAACAAAGTCAATCAGTGAACTGTTAATATTCACAGTATATGCTACCGATTTAGATGTTGAATGGTACAACACCTTTTTGCACGCTTTGGATCTGTCGATGCAATCTCAGCAAGTTTTTCATTTGCCATAATTTTCTTCAGTTCAGGCCCACTAAATTCACCATTTCCAAACTCCAAGCTAAAGTTTGAATTCCCATCAATTGAATTGCCGGGTGAAATCGGTCCAGGAGGAGGACCAGGTGAAGGAGGCAGCTTAGGTGGGTCATCATTAAAGTTCAACTTCCCAATGAAACTATCCATTGAGACGCTCCGGTAGTGCCTGGTGGTTGGTGCAATGTCACCTCCCGCACTCCTTTTCATCCCCTCCCTCTTTTCACTCGAAGAATTCACTACTTGTCGTTGCATACCGTCCCCACCCTCGTTAACACTGCTTTCTGCTTCATTATCACTGCTATCACCTCCATTTGTCTTTGTTCCACTAGCTCTACTATCCAAATCGTCACGATTTTCGGTACCAGTTTTGTCATCAGTCCCCGAAGAGTTTAGTGCATCAATGTTATCCAAATTCATGTATGCAGAGAAAAGATCATCCACAACTTCCCCTTCCGGGGATTTTTTCTCACCGGATACGTCTGCATCATGGTCAATACTTCTGTCCCAACTTGTTTCCTTCTTAACCAATTGTGCAGGTTTTGCTACACCCGAGTTTTCTCTGCCAGAGCCAGACACTGACCGCTCTAATCCACCCGAACCCCTTAGTGGAATAAGGGGTGGCGAAGATTGCAACACAGTAGAAAACGCCAAACGGGATATCACTGTTAGAGCGCCTGTGTGCTTTGCGAGGGGGTAAACTCTCTCCAATCCGAGAAGGGTTGTTCCTAGTAAAAGGCGAGGGCGGTAACAAAGAATGTGAACTCACATCCCGATCCTCCATTGATACATCGGCAGAAGCCGCGTCTGACATGGAAGTTGACGAGGAGTCACGAAATGGAGACGGGCTCAAAGGGGGCAGAGAATCAAGCGAGAAGAAGGATGGTTGTGACAATGATCGCGAATGTGTAGGTCCTGGGCTAATATTCTGTGAACCCATTTGCTGGGTCGCTGGCCGCGACACTGGGATCTGGGAATATGGCGAAATGGGTGGGATCTGGTGGGGATGTGATGGTGGTATCCCCACTCGTTTGTTACTATCCCCACCAAAACTCTGCTGAAAATGCCGTGCGCGCATTTGTGAGGGACTGAATTGGGGTATACTGAGTTGGCCCATGCTTAGAGGCTGTTTCAGAAACGAAGATGAAGAAGTTCCAAACGAGGACTGAAGCCTTTGCGTCATCTCCATATTGGCATCTTCATTGTCACCCATTTTACTTCAGCAACTATGACCCGTAATTTCTCACTACAACACTTACCTTCCTTTGCACAAGTTGAAAACCCAGAATTCCGATTCAACCCAGAATCTGCAATTGCAAACCATAATCAGAAACGAGAATAATGAGCACAGATAAACATGGGTGACTGAATCAACTTTTTTACATTCACTGTTTTCCTTTATTCTTTTACGAAATTATTTGAGTAAGTGCTTGAGCTAAACAGGAGGTACCTTGCGAGTGTTCATCTCCATTTTTCAAACAAAAAGCAAATCAAGAATGGTCGACATGCGCAATTCAACAAGGACCCATTAATAGTTGCGTCCGTCTAGAAATCCAGCTCAAGCTTGTTAACTTTACCTGGCGGAAATGCCGAAGGAGCAGGCGCTTATCTCTCCAAGATTCACTCTTTTTTTCTCCCTCTAGAAGAAGAACATGGCAAAGAAGAAAAGGAACTCGCACACACTCTCTCTCTTTCTGCTTTCTGCTTTCTCTGTCTATCTCTCTCCAACGACGACGATGACTACTACACGGATTTCATGACTACTACGCGTGAATTTAATAAGAATTTCATTTGGGCGGAATTTGCATTTCGTTCGCATTTCAATTTCATTCCGACCTCATTTCCGCTATCCCCTATTTTCACAAATTATAATTTTTTTATTAATTTTGCCCAAATTGACATTTTAATTAATTCACTCAACACGCGTCTGCTACACGTAAAAGAAAAGCGCGGACACCCGTATTATTGTTCCCTTATTATTCTATTTTCTATGGGCAGATTTCCTATAAATCTTTCTTTTATTGCTTTTCTTTCATTCCATGCTTTAATTTACTATTTCAAGACAGAACTTTCTTCCCATGTAGGAGCGTCCTTTAATTTGCCAAAACCTAATATTTGAAGGTAATGAAGGTTATGTGCGCTGGTTTTGTGGTCGCTATTGGAGATCCAATCTACCAATCTGGTACTTTTTGTTGTTTTGTGGTAATATTTTCTTTGCTCATCGAGCAAGATTTTAATGTTTTGAACAAATTCTTTGATTCTGATTTGCATGTGCATCCATCTTTTTCTGGGTGATTTTCGGTGCAGGTGGCAAATCTGACATTTGCAGTTAAGAAAACCCGGTGTTACAAATTTTATTTAATAATTTAAATTTTTAGGAGGCTAAGACCAAGCAATCACAATTCAATTCATCCTTATATTTTATAATTAAATTAAATTTTGACACAAAATAATATAAATATGCACATTATTTATACTTTAAATCCAAAAAAATTCTAGATGTAAAGCTAATCACGTGCGTTGATTCTTAATAGTTAGTGTCTTTAAAAATCCGAAGATTATCCAAGGAACCGGTTTGCTATAATTCCACTTATTGTCAGATTTTGAAAAAATTGTTATATTCTCTTGTAACATCAATAAATATATTTTTATAAAAATATGTTATTATTAATTTAAATATATATATATAAATTTTATATTAATAACTTAAAATTAATAATAAAATTTTTTTATAAAATTTGCATTTATTATGTTTTAATAACATGCAATATTTTCTCCAGATTTTGAGGCAGCGTGTGATTCTCATGATAGATAGCAGTAAAGAACTTCATCAACTCTGAAGATAGTAATCAGTCTTGGAAGAAGCGTAACATAACATATTGGTTTATGTTATATTATAGGCTACCTAAAAGGCTATGAAAAATACAAAAAGAAAAAAGAAAAAAAAAAGCTTGCATTCTTCAACGAGGGAGGAGCACAGGAATCTGTATTCGAAGGCACGTTTTAGTTGAGAAAATCTACTAAACGTGCACATTTCCAAAGACGAGGAATCCCGAAAAGAACAGGAGAAAAGGGATAGGAGTAAACAGATGACTAAACAAATTAAGCAACAAAACATTCAGTATTCCCCCTCATTTAGTACACAAGATTAATGTCAATACAAGTCTCAATGTTGAACAGCTATGATGTTTTTCCATATTTGGAGAATCACAGTACATGCTTAGAAAGCGAGGACATTCTCATGCATACAAATCTATGTTCCAAAAAATGGCAGGTTGATTAGTTCGATATTTCTTGTCCACACTTCTGATGAGCTCCATATCCTCTTTAGACAGCTCGAAATCAAATACCTGGAAGTTCTCCTTCAGCCTCTCCAGTTTTGATGATTTAGGAATGACAGCAGTATTCCTTTGAATGCCCCAGCGAAGCGCAATCTGGGCAACGGTCTTTTTGTATTTTTCAGCCAGACCCTGAAATCAGAGAAATGAATTAATTTATTAACTGTCTATTGATTTGCAATAAAGTAAATAAATTAGTCAAATTCAATGTCTGGGTGCCAATTACTGTTTTGGAATAGAAAATGGCCGGCAAATATGATAGTTGCTAGTGTTTGGAAGTTAGTGTTGATAACTCACTTTGAGAACTTCGTCTTCCAAACAAAGAAACTGAACCAAACAATTCTGTGTTTCCTGCAGCACCTCCTAGTGGAGTGTGGGCAGTGACACAAATCCCGTGCTTCTGACAAAATTTGACTAGAGAATCACGCTGGAAGTATGGGTGAGTTTCAATCTGATTTACAGCAGGCTTTATCTTGGCATATGCTAAGCAATCTCTGGTCAGAAAGATATCATAGTTGCTGCAAATAGCTCTTTGTCAGATTGTAATTTCAACAAATAGAATCAAACATTTCTCAAGTCAATACCAGGAATATCCAGACCTCAAAAGTAAACATAGATAATTTATCCAATACATTCCGTTTTGCTTTATCCCAGCCAGCAGGAGTAGTTGAGAATAGCTCGAGCGTAATTTGAAACATGTGACAAGGGTGAATAAAACCGGCATATAAAAAGTCTTGAATATGTATCATACAAGTCAAGACTGATTGCATAATTGCTTGAAGAGACCACTTAGCAATGACAGGATGGATATGCAAAGATACTTTGGGTGCAAGTTTTTAATCATCTCAAAATAACATAAACTTACACGCATGAGTTGGATGGTGCATTTGAAAGCATGTGTGAATAATGACTAATGAGAGACTGTCATCATTTCAAGCCTCATGAGCTTAACAAGATTTGTTGTTTTTGTCTTTCTTCATCCTTTATTTTACTATTTCAGAATGACTAGATTAAACTTTTATCATATAAACTGTAGTCATAAAAAGGATTTTTTGAGCATCAACTAGAGCATAGTGAAGATTGTTTGCAACATTTATTGCACCTGAACCCTATGCTGCGAACCAAGCCCATTGACACAAGATCTTCCATTGCATGCCAGGTAGTCTCCAGGGATATGCTTGTGTCTATGTCCAGCACCCCATCCTCACCTAAAGCACTATCAGTTGTACCAACCCCTGCATGCATGTAGAATATGACAAAATTATACATAAGACATATAAAGGTACTTGAAATTCACATGTTAAATTCCAAACAAATAATTTGATAGGTGCTAATTTCTCAAAGTAGATGGAATATATACAGACCAGAAGAACAAGAGAGGTGAACCATCTGACCAACAGAGAGATTAGATTAAGAAGGTTTAAAACAGTTTTGTCAAGAGAAAAAAGATGTATATGCAGCAAAGCCCAAGTTTTTGGAGTTAGCTCATACGTATTTTCTGTATGCAATGTTAAAACACTCAGCTCAGTTAGATCATTACTCTAAGAAGCCAACAAAAGATTAACATTCAATGGTGCTAATTACTATATATGCGGAAAAAGATCAATTCAAGCCAAGCATAACAAACCGGACATACCAGTATGCCTTATGGCTACAGGAAAGTGAACAAGATATAAATCCAGATAATCTAATTGAAGCTTCTTCAGACTGTCTTTACAGGCCTCAATTACGTGTCCATGATCAGAATTCCAAAGCTGCAAGCAGATTAAAATGCCAAGGGAAGATACAGTTATTATCTGAGCAATCACCTTTACTAGTACAACTTAACACAAAGAAGATAGTCCAGGATTTGTTATCAAACTGACCTTGGTGGTGATGAAAAGATCCTCTCTCTTCGCAAGGTTAGTATTAATAGGCCTCTGCAAGCGCCTGTCCAGCTTCTGCTTCGTTCTTATAGTCAGCTGCAATGCATTTAAGTCTTATCAACCACCATATACTCTTTGAGCACATCAAAGGGTCAAAAAGCAAATGCCTCAATAAAAATTAGAAAATTAGGCTCCCGAAAAACAAACACTTATGAGCCACATATATCCACAGCTGTTACAGACCCAAACGAGAAGGAAGGCCTAGTCTTCAGATTATAGTATTAATTAATTAACAAGTTTTAATGGGGTTGGTCTAACAATATAAAGGGATGAGAGGCATGGAATGTAGGAAAAAAAACTGATAAAAATGTCAAATTTCAATACTTTTCAGCATTGGTGTGAAGAAGATCAAAGCAAGCAACTTCTCACTAAGTTTATTTAGCAAATAACTCAATCTTTTTTTCCACAAAAACTACCCATAAACGACGCCAGCTTATAGGTCAACTGGCACCCACTCACCCTCTAGGAGTGGAGTGGGCTGATATCAGAGTTTCGATCCTATATCAGACTACCATACCCCGCTGCCAAAGGAAAAAAACTACCCATAAAAACGAAGAAGAATATTAAAATCCAAGAGAAAAATCCATGTCGGCGAAGGTAGAGAAACCGAGGAACACCAAAAAAAAAAAAAAGCTTTGAGTGTTGTAGAAATACCAGCGCAATCAAAATGGCGATAACCGATTTTGATGGAATTGAGAACGAGATCCCTCATTTCTTGTCCTCGCATGCGCCACATACCGAGTCCAACTATCGGCATGTTGAAGCCATTGTTGAGTGTTATCGCCATTTCCTCTGGGACTTGATCCTCGTGCACTCAGCTTAGCTGCCTCAGAATGGAGATATTGTAACTCTTGCTAAACTTACTCTCGATGCTTACTCAGCCCCACTCTCACACTCGCTCTCACTCTCGAGAAAACTGTTATTCTATGGGCTTTCCATTTTATTCGGGCCACTACATCGGTGTGGGAGTGGGGACCTATTACGAATCGAGAAAATGGCCCTTCCATGCCATCAAGCCCAAGTTGAACATGATGAATGCCCAGCTAAATTTATGCCTTCAACAAAAAATGTCCAAAAACAAATAAGTTACTAAAAAAATTAAATTTTATAACTCTCATCACTTTTGATGTTTTTTTAAATTTAACTCCTCTAAGATAAAAAATTTATAATAAAATAAAAAAATATTAATTATTTATAAAAAAATTAAAAAAGTAAATTTTAATAATTTATTTACATATGTATATATTTTATTATAATTTTAACCGTTAATTTTTTTTTATTAATGATTAATACTCTTTAATTTATCCTCTAAAAAGTAAAATTAAGAACCAAATCCATTTTTTGTGGTTTAATTTCCAATCATTTTTGGGTGGCATGTTATGTTGATGTGTCCAAATTTCAATCATCATCAATTTCCTTATTAAAATTAGGTTAAAATATAAAAAATTTATATAACTATGGGTCATTTAAAAAAAAAAAATTTGTACTTTTAAATTTAGTAACTTAACTTTCTCAACTTACCGAAACATGCATCTTAATGTAAACTAAATCTTTTGTACACATGTAAAAAACTCTTATACGAAGTTAATATACACAATTTCATATATTCAATGAAATTGAGTTATTAAGTTTTAAAATATAAGAGATTTTCTAAAAATGAGCCATAATTAGAGGTATTTTTTTTATTTTAGCTATAAAATTAATGTGGTTTTTTAAAAAATTATTGTGATATTGGTGCTTACATATATAAAATTAAAATCCTATTTCATTTTAATTTACTATCAATGTAAAATTTTTGTACATTATTATTTAATTATATATTACTTAAAATTTGATTTTTTATATAATTATTATTTTAGTTAAACTTTTTTAACAATTTGATAACTCATAATTAAATTATAATGTAAAAATTTTTAATATGATAATAAATTAAAATTAAACTCCTCTCTATATCATTTGATAGTTATATATATATATATATATATTTATTTCCTAAGTATTTACATAACATTTTTCCTATGATAAAGCTACTGCCCAAAAGGTGCCGTAAATAACGTCTAGCAAAAAAAAATATTATAATTTGATTTATAAAACTTTTATAATAATTTTATTTTAAAGTTATAGGAAACATAGAAACTGACAATAATAAAAATTATTATTATATGTTTTTAAGAAATTTGTTTTTTCACTAAAAAAAAGCCTTATTTTCCTTCATGTGTGTGTGTATAGTATGGTATATAAGCCTTATTTTATTAAATTATAATTATATTATATAACATATCTCATTTGATAAAAGTTTAAATACTCTTGACATATGTTTTTAGGACGATATGTGATTTGTTAGAACTTATCTTTAATAAAAATTATTAGGAGTGGACTATCAGTATAATTGAATAATTTACAAAAATTTATAAATTTAATTATTGTAAGGAAAAAAATTATGTTTAATCGATCCCGTTAGGATCCAAAATCATTTAACCACCGAATTTATCTGAGTGAGCATGCCGGTATAGATACCACAGTCAAAAAAAGATAAGTCCGTATGGATAAGCCAAAACCATAAATATAATGTTTGGTGTGACTAAATAAAATGTAATTTTAAATTATATCTTAGAATTAGAGCATTTATTCCTTTGCTAATGATAAAAAATGTGGAATGATATTTTTATTCTAAATCCTATTCTATAAGTTTGTGAAATTCTATTCCTTAAAAAAAGTAGGATTGAGATTTCACAAATTTGTGAAATAAGATTTCACATTTGTTACTTATAATGTTCTTATTCAATTTAGAAAATAATAAACTTTATCTTTGTATAATCTAATTAACCTTAATATAATAACTCATTCTAAAATACGAAGAAGAATATAAATAAATAACATTATTAAAATGAGATTATTTTTGTACTTTTAAGATTGATAAAAAAATATCATCTAAATTTTGGTGTTAAGTTAAAAATTTATAATAGATATGAAAAAAAAATTAATTTTTTTATTTTGTTTATTAAGAATATTTATATCATTTAAATTAATCTAAATTTAAATTACATTTCATATTAATTTTTTTATTTTGTTTAATAAGAATATTTATATCATTTAAATTAATCTAAATTTAAATTACATTTCATATTATAACTGGTAGGAATATTTTTTATTTTATATTATATTTTATTATACCAAAATGTAAAATAAAAATAAAATTATTGTTTTAATTTATTAATTCTCATTGTTTTTGTTTCATAAAACTCCATTCATTGCACTTTTTTTTTTTTATCTTCACCATTCATTACACTGAATCTAAAAAGAGAGGAAACCACCGCCCACCAAGAGCAAAACTTCGAAATTAAACTCTACAATCTTCCTTTCCATTAAGCCCCATCAGCCCAATATTTTGCAGACTGGGCCGCTGTACTTGGGTTCGGGTCATTTCTACCCGGCCAATTCGGGGTACCCGAGCGTGTAACTATAAAAGCAATGGACGAGCACCAACCACGTCTGTTTTTCTACGGAAACAAAATCATACAGACACAGGAGAGATCGGAAACTCGGAAGCCCCTTTTGAAGGTTTAGAATTTCTTAGATCTATTCGACGTTGTTTCAGATCCACCGGCAGTAATGGCCCCGTTCAGCGGCGATGAGACGGCACCGTTTTTTTGGTTTCCTTGGAGCTGCAGCTGCCCTTGTCTTCTCCTGTAATTCAATCCCTAATCTCAAACTTCAATTTATCAATCAGTTGATTATATCTCAATTAGATCTATATTTTTTTTTTTTTCATGATCTACATAGTCTGTTTTGAATTTCACTTTTTTAAGGAATTAAATGTTCGATGCGCGAGAACTGTCTTTTATGTTTGGCCCTAGAAACAAAGGAACGGAATATTTTTTAGCTGAGTTCGGTCTCCAATCGTTAGTTGGATTCAGCCTGCGTTTCGATCCTTTTGAGAACATTGGAAAAGCAATGAACTTGCCGCATGATTTTTATTTATATATATATATATATATAAGTAGTAGGTATTGTGGTTATTGATTCAGTTGTGCTTTGATCGGTTATGTGGAGCGATTGTTGTTGGATTCAATAAGCTTGCAAATCATAGGTTAATTTTTATATATTAAGTCTGAAAAATTATCTGTATGTGAATCAAAATAATTTCATGACCAAGTAGTCATTTCTCATCGGTTAGTTGGCATTAGTTTACATGTGGGTAGTGGTCAAAATTCTTGTTGGAATCTTCAGTATTTTGGAACTCAGCGGACCAAATAAGTCTATAGAAATTGCTTCACATAGGTTTTGGAAGTGATTGATAGGACTATTGAATTGTTTTTGGTTATAAAAAATTGCCGAGCTTCTCCATTCGTCCTCCATTCTCTCAAGAATTATCTTATTAAGACTTTCATCTGAATTGACGGTAGGTATGGGAGCTGCCTATGGCACAGCTAAGAGTGGCGTGGGCGTGGCTTCAATGGGAGTTATGAGACCGGAGCTGGTGATGAAGTCTATTGTTCCTGTTGTTATGGCTGGAGTTTTGGGTATTTATGGCCTTATTATTGCTGTTATAATCAGTACTGGCATTAACCCGAAGGCCAAATCTTATTACCTCTTTGATGGTTATGCACATCTCTCCTCTGGTCTTGCCTGTGGACTGGCTGGGCTCTCAGCTGGCATGGCTATTGGTATTGTTGGTGATGCTGGTGTTAGGTATAACTTTTCTACCTTAATATATGATCTATGATTAATTTTCCTATGAATTAATATTTTCAAACTGGTTTTTTGAGAACCTAATTTTTTTTATTTTTTCTTTTCTTGTTTGCTCTTATTCTAAAATATATAGGATTGCATAGTGACATTCAACGCTCTATCTATAAAAGACATTATTTATAGGTTTTGAGTAAATCAATGAACATATAGGTCCCTGAGTACATCTTTACACTGCAGAACTGTTTTCTTAGAAAGTCCATGTCAATATGTCCCTGGCATTTTCAACCGTCAAGTAGAATATGATCCTTGGTGGAATATATATCTGCCTTTATTGGCCTGCATTTGTTGGGAATTTCATACATGGATATACCTTTTACAATGATGCCTATTAAATTTCTTCGTTTGATTAATTAACCTCATTCTGCAGAGCCAACGCACAGCAGCCAAAACTTTTTGTTGGAATGATTCTCATCCTTATTTTCGCTGAAGCTCTTGCCCTGTATGGCCTCATTGTTGGTATTATCCTGTCTTCTCGTGCTGGTCAGTCTAGAGCTGATTAAGAAAGAAGCTGTGCTGCAAAATATTCTTTGACCGCCCATTTGTTTTAACCTTCTTATTAAGGGGGTGAAGGGGTAAAATTTTAGTTGTGAGGTTAGTGATGCTCGGACAGGACTTGCAGGCTTTAGCAATTACTTATGTCAAAGCATTGCTCCATCAGCCATTTGGTGGTGTTTGTTTGTATAAGTAGGTCGTTCTTTGGTTAATAAAGCTTCTTAAGCTTCCTCTTTTTACCTTCTCAAATGTATCATGCCATATGATCTTAGTTTACATATTTTTTTGCTGCTGAAACTGGTGCATGTAATGATTTGGTTTGCATTGAGTCGTGGTCATATTCTAAAATCGTGTCATTTTGAGTGTTGAATTAAGCTGGGAATATGCTTCTGATGTTTGTCGTCGTTTTGTCCTTGATATTAACCTTCAATTACAGTCGCTGTTAATGCTTTGTTCGAGTCTAGTTGAAATTATGTTATACTTTTGAGAATTGTTGATACGGGGGAGTTTTTGTGTTTCACTTTGTGTAAGGTTTGTTGTTCAAATCGTTTAATGGTGGAGCTCTAAGCGAGCATACCCGAAAACTAGTACAGTAGTACTTATTTTCTGTCTCAGTAATAATTATATGAAATTAATATAAAATAGATTAATAATCAAATTTATAACTAATGAAAATATATAAGAAAACAAAATGACTGTTAATTCATTCTATTTAACATTGAACGTCTGTTTTTACTTTTCTAAGAAAGAATAATCGTTCCTATGTAAGATTACTTATTAAAGACTATTAAATTACATTTTATTTTTTGTTAAATTTTATTAATAGATGTCCGAAATAATAAAATACAAAACTAAACTCGCTTTTACTTAGTAACTGTCTCCTAATCCAAGAAACAATGCAACCTTTTTTTATAAGATGCCTGAATTCTAGCATGTGTTCACAAGTCTGAGCAACTATTTGGGATACAAATAAATAGAATAGTATAATTAATATTATTTATATTTAAATAAAATATTAAATAATAATATATTTAATTAAAATAATTTTATTTAATTTTAATTATATAAAATAAAATAAAATAATTTTTTATTTATTATATAATTTAAAAATTAAATAAAATTATTTTAATTTAAATAATATATTATTTAATATTTTATAGTATACCAAAAACACTTAAAGGTTGATATATTATTGTGAGATTAATATCCTTCTTCCTAGTCGGAGAAAAAGAAGCTAATGCATTTGTAAACCACTCTCCACTTCTGTCAAAAGCTTTTGCTCGCTGGAGCTCATTTGTTCCTCCTCCTTTTTGTCATCTTCCAAGTATCTTTCCTTCATACTCTTCCAAATTATCTCGAAACTGTTGCATCTCTTTCAGTTTTGTCAGACTCTCTCCTGTGAACCCATTAACTTTCTTCCTCAATTCTTCTTCTTCTTATGCCTCATCGAATATTTCATCACTTCTCTTAGCTTCCAGTTCCAGGTTTTCAGCCTCATCTGGTTCACAACTCCCTTGGACGCTTGCTCCTATGTATCTCAGTCAACAGAGCCTTAAAGCATTTGAATTAATCAATTATACAACACCTTGGAGCAAACTATAGGACCGCTAATAAATCAAGGTAAATTAATTATAACTATTAAATAATAACCCTAAATCAAGCGCAGCTCATATTTAATAGCTATTGATTATTAATATATTACTAATTAATTGGGCAGTAACTCTGAATATTATTTTTTTTTTTTTGTTCTTAGGAGATGTGATCTTTAATAAGATTAGAACTCCTACGTTATGAGTAAAGCTTGTTTTATTTTTATCGCTGGACCACATTCTTACGGGTGACTTTGAATATTAATTTATTAATTAATACTATTATTTCGATTATTTATTATCAATTGATTATGTCTTTTTTTTATTAGGGGTTCTATTATGTCCTCTTCTTCCGAGTTTGGACATTGGCGAACAGGGCTTCTACATGAAACCCGGGCCTATGCTAGCCAGCCTAGGCCGTCGTAGTTCAAGCCCAGACCCTTGCTTCCATCTAGGGCCAATGGGTTGATCTTCAGTTAGTTTACCAATCCGAACCTAGGATTTTACTAAAAGAAGCCTAATAACTTGTATATTTATTTGGGGGTTGGAGGCACTCAGGCACCACAAGCTGCATAACTTTTGCATACGGCTTTTTTTTCGGTAAAATTTTGCATGTGGCTTTATTTTAAATTAAAGTATGCATGAGGCCCCTTTTAATTTTTTTTTTCTATTTAAACTTACTGAACCAATTTCTACCATTGTGCATATTTTATCAAAATGTAAAAGAGACTAGTGTTTCAGTTTAAGCTATGTGGCCTTCTTTTGATTTATTTATATAAACAAAATTAAACCAATAACATCTACTTTAATCCTCCCGAGTGATACCTCTATGGTTTGTGTAAAAATGGAATGGTGTCTTTCATAGCCCCACCTGAGTTGGTGTTTGGGCAAGACAATATTTTCTGCAACGGCACGCACTCTCCCCAGAAATTGTAAGAGATTCAAAAGAATTAGCATTGTGGTATGTTTCTTTTTCTAATAGTGTCAGGGTAGCTTTTATCTCTTACATGTTCCTCATCCAAAATTCCTTTAGGCTTGAATAACAATAGATATAACAATCAAAGCTTTTGTGGATGTTTGGTCTGAATTAATTTTTAGAAAAAAATATATATATATTTTTAATAATATCTTTTAATAAAATTTTAATTATAAATTACTTTGAATATAAAATAAATTAATCCAAAGACAGTAAATTAAATAAAGAGAAAGAAGCGAAGAGTAATGTTTCCCCTATACTCAGCTCATCACGTTGGCGGTTGAGAGGAAAAAAAAAAAAACCTCTATCGTTAATTGGAAAGATTAATATTCAGAGTTGAAACAATTGAGGGTACAAACTCCATAATGAAAAGATGTCATGGCAAAGATGATCCTATTCCTAGTCATGATAATGACAGTGTTAATAATATTATTTGTATATTAATTTTTTAATAATAAAATAAGAAAAATATATATTTTAATACACTATCTTTCTATTATTTTTCTTAAATGAGTAGGTGTAAATAATGGTGTGATAAAGTAGTGTGCAACAAATATTTTTCATGAAATATTAAACATCAACTATCGCCGTGGTGTGAAGTGTTAATAATTATGCCGTATTACCTAATTTCCAATTACTGGAGCCAACATAAGGGACAGCTATATTCACCTTAGAAAGAAATTGAAAATTAACTTGACATAATTAAAAATTTAGGGAACATAATTGCCTAAGCACGTTCATTTATGCTAATCCTTACTTTTGTATTTTTCTCTTGAAATAAGATCTTATATTATTTTATATTATATTATTAAGCTTTCTAATTTTATAGTATCAAATATTATCTTGTACAATGTAATACACAGACTTTAATTTTTTTTTTTTCGCCAGAACTTCTGTTAACAGAGAGCTGTGTAAGGAAGTGAATAACTTCAACCCTCTACGTAGAAATTAAGCAGCGTTATTGATTGCTGGGTGCCTTTTTTTTTGTTGGTATAAGTTGAGTGCTTCTTTATTCTTGTTTTATTTCTTCTTCCCCTTATCTCTTTCCGAGTCTCATTGCTTGCTTCTTTAGATTGCCTCACAATTGTAGTCCCATTGGTTTTTTATCTTTCGGACACTTGCATAATCCAAATTTCTCAGCTGAGCTGAACAAAACCAAAGGTTCCATTTTTCGTGGCTCCCAATTAATTATCTGATTGCAGCTTTCGCCAGAAGCATATCATTGGATACTCTGAGAGATCAACGATGATAAGCCTGAGCTTGGTTCCCTATTTTCTCCCCCCTCACACAAAGATTGGCAACTTACACACTACAAAATTCTTGGAGACCTAGGCCATGAAATGATAACAATATAATGCAATGCTTCACCATGCAAATATCATACTACTTGTACCATTATCTTCCACAAATAGGCATGTCTTCAAGTGCTTAGTGACCAAACCAGCTTGTGGTGCGGTATGTTGATGACCCGAAAAAATTAGGTCATGGTTTCATTTCATGTATAAGTTAAGCATGTCCCCAACCCAATGTTAACTTGTGCCATTCCTTCTTTAGATGAAGTAGGCCATGGCCATGCTCTTTGAGTCTTTAGCTAGCTCAGCATATCTTCTTGGGCACATGCCATGCTACTTTCTTGGATCAGACAAACCTTTCCCTGCCAAATGATCATGACATGTGTTACACTTACACATGCATTTTCTCTCTCTCTCCTCTCTGTGGGTTGGTGTCCTATCTTTCATATTTGTCAATATTTTTGGGGCAATGTGGGTGTTTGAAGGTCATCATCATCATCATCAGTGGTGTATTAATTTTGGAAAATCACATTGCAAGGATTATAATCATTTAGCAGCAAATCGATTTTGAATACTATATATGTCTACATTATTATCAAGGAAATAATTGCTTATATACTACGTAATCAACTTTGGCTTCATTAAGCTACCAATCACACTTTTCCAGTTTTTAGCTACCAATGGCTTTCTTCTTTCATTCAATCATTGAAAAGCACAATCACTTCCTCTGGCTACACATTTGTAAGTTCTCCTCTCTCAGCTGAATTTTCGTTATTTTTCATTTTGTCACCCAGTCCTCGTGCCATAATAAAATTTCCAAAAAGTGCCATTGCCAAACCATAAGAGAGTCTTTTGCGCTTTTTATTTAGATGCAATTTGAGGAGACTTTTATATTTCAACCTGTTAAGTGCAAAGAGAAGGAAAGTACAGAGATCGACACTATTAGGTACAGAATTGAAAAGGCATAAAAAATGGATTTCTAGCTACAGATAACCCTACGTAACATCGCAATATTTTTAATTAATTAGGTAACAAAGCATTATACGATGAAAAAACTTTGTTTGCGAAAAAAATTAATGTACTCTAAATATAATGCGTGACATGTAATAAAACAGTTAAATATAGACTCATTGAATAATTTTTAACAAAAAAAATCTGAATCCTTGTTATATTAAGAATTTTTTTTTATTTAATTGGGTGAATTCTAAAAAACTATTATACTATTAAAGACGAGGAATGCTATCACTTACGGATAGAGATGGGCAAAAAAATTGTCATCAACGAACTGAATTATGAATTTAGCCAAACTGCACGATAAAAAACCAAATTGTTTATGTTAATTTTAATAACAACTAATTTTTTTTATAAATAAATTGGTTAATTAATAACTAATTCAATTTGGTTAACTGAAATTTACTGAACGAAATGGAAAGGGAAACAGAGGCGCAGAGGACCTAGCACCAGCACTTTCGATCCCACTGATTTCTCCCTCTCCTATGCTTTCTCTATCCTCCAGATTGCTCTTCCCCACAGCATTCTTATTCTGATTGACAAACATATGCAGCAGCCATAGAGAAAAGCACCGATTCCAGTCACTTTCCGTTTCTGTATTCTTTCCTTCATCTCTTTCCGATTCTTTTCCTTCTGAATGTTTAAAGTCCGTCGTCACGTAGCGGAAAGGGGGATGAGTTTAAAGCAAAGGGGGATTTCAAGGGATGAGTGTCTGTGATCCTTTCTAAATTTTAGTTTTTGAAACGGGTTAAATTCAATTAACCAATTTATATACAATTTGTTTTTTTTTCTTATAAAATAAAAATGGTTTAGCTTATATTATTTTGAACTGTATTTCCAATTAGGTTTGGTTCAATTCTGGTTTTTAAATAAAATTAAACCATGCACAATTCTAATTATAGATTCATGACACGTACACGTACACACACACACACACAAATATATATATATATATATATAACCTCTAAATCTAAGATATTGTATATTTTAAATATTTTATTTAATAATTAATATGTTATTATATATTTATAACATAATTCATTAAATTTTATACATATTAATTATTAAATAAAATATTTAAAATAAATAAAGTGTACTTAAAAATTTCTCCCTAGATTGAAGATGACTAATCAGGCTCTTCGACAAGTTGGCCGATAGAATATTGCCCTTTCCCTGAACGTGCAATTGCTGGCCAACCAAAGGGTCCTGGGTTGAAGGTAACTCCAAGTAACTCTCTAAAATTCATTCATTGTGGTCTAAAGAAGTGTATACAAATATAAAATGCCACAAAGAAAGCAATTTTAAAGGAATATAATTTTAATCCATTATTTGTATATATAATTTTTTTGTATCATGATATAATTATATATCATCACATCATTAAATATTAAATTTGACTATCACAATTACAATTAAAACATCTTTTAATTATGTATTAAAATTTGATTAAATGAATAATGTAAAATTTATTGTTAAACTCCTTTCAAATGTATATAGCTAGGATCAACATGTCATTGCTCATCAATTACCATTTTTAATTATATGCTAATACATATTCATAAATTTTATCTTTTTTTTCAATATATATCTCATTTTTTTGGATTTGTACACAAGGGCATCTTTAAGCCAATTTTTATGTCAGGTTCTTTTCGAATAATTTTAAGAATGTATCCCTCACATTAATATGATGTATTTAAAAAAATTAATTCTTTTAATACTAGCTTCAATCCATTAGGTTAAATATATCTCTCATTTTTTTTATTAGAATATCTCTCATTTAAGTAAGCACATACATAGATTATAAATTTATTGGTGAACAGACACTGCGGATAAACTTCAAAAACCATGTGATATAGCCACGTGGTTCAGTGGCTGTTAATGCAAAGGAGGCATTAGGAATTGGAAACGAGAAAATATATTTAAGAAAAAAAAAGAAATAACAAAGGCTGGGGCAGGGAATCAACTATGATCTCGAAGAATAATGAAGAAAAATGATTTGTACAATAAAAAATAGCAACAAGACAGTAGAATATACTAATATTAATTATGCCTTGAATTTTACAGATACGAATATCTTTTCACGTTATTAGTACCGAGTTCTGGCACGCCAATCAGAATAAGAGATTAGTATCGTATTCGTATATTCGTATATGGTCTCAAGTTGTACAATCATCTTATCTGGAATTGTCGTTAATTAGTACGGGCCTTATTGCGCGTGTGTATGACATGCATGCGAAACAAAACTTGGCACATCACATTAACTAAACCAAACTCTTGTTTTTTAAATTTTTTATTACCATCTTGATTAATTATTAAACCCTTAGTGATGGTTGTTATATTTTACAGACTTCAAATTATTTTAAAAATTAATGATAAATATTTAATATCTCATCAACTATATTATTTATATGAATATTTAAAAAAAACAATAACAATAATTTTTTTTTCTATTTGATAACATAAGAAATAAGCAAACGGACAAAGCACTAATTCACATGCACTGAGTTCTCATAATTATAAGCAGTGACGGAAGCACATTAGAACTTGATTCTCTTAAAATTATAAAATTTCAAAATTTACGCGTAAGTTTTTTTTAGAAAAATATAAATTTAATCCTCATAAAATTTTGATTTTGTCCCTAAATATTTTATTCTAATTTCGATCCAGATTATAGTATTGTATGGCACAGGCGATAATAATCATGAGAAAGGAAGAAGTCATGTAAACTATATTTAAGAGAGACAAAAAGAAATTAATAATAAATGTATATGACTATTAAATGGTATGTAAATTTATATAATACCCGAAATGTGACATTACTTTTTATTTTAAATAAATAAATAAATATATATATATATATATATATAATATATATATATATAAATATATTATATCATCTATTATAGACATGAGTTCATCATAACAAAACTAATTAAAAAACGGCAACAATTAAGTAAGAATTAAATTAAACTATCGTTTTAGTCTTATGAAAATTTACTTCACATCAATTTAATCTTTTAAGAATATTTGACATCAATTTAATATTTTAAAGATATGTGATATTAAATTAGTCTTTTAAAATATTTAGATTAACATCAAAATGATCCTTTCAAATGATCATTTTAAAGAACTATTTTGATATCACTTAAAGTTTTTAAAAGACCCAAATAGTAATTTAGTTTAAGAATTATATATATATATATATATATATATATATATATATATATATAGAGAGAGAGAGAGAGAGAGAGAGAGAGAGAGAGAGAGAGAGAGCTATTAAGATTTAAATTTACACATTTCATTCAACGGTTAATACTGTTATTAACTTTTTTAAAAATTATGTATATTTATAATATAATTTATTAAATTATATATATTAATTATTAAATAAAATATCTAAAATAAATAATACTACTTAAAAATTTCTCACTAGGTTAAAGATGAACAATCAGGCTCTTCGACAAGCTGGCGGATAGAATATTGCCCTTTCCTTGAACGTGTAATTGTTGGCCCAACAAGGATCCTAAGTTGAAGATAACTCCAACAAACTTTAGAAATTCATTCATTGTGGCCCAAAGAAGTGTATACAAATATAAAATGCCACAAAGAAAGCAATTTTAAAGGAATATAATTTTAATTTATTATTTATGTATAATTTTTTTATTATGATATAATTATATATTATCACATCATTAAATATTAAGTTTGACTATAACAATAATCGATTAAAACATATTTTAAATTATGCGTTAGAATATGATTGAATGATAGGATAAAATTTTTTATATTAATAAATAATTTAATTTTAATTTATTATTAGTATAAATTTTTTTATATTATCATCTAATTATGTATTGATATATCATTAAAAAACTTAACTATTATAATAATTACTTTAAAAGTCAAACTACTGCTAACATATGATTGATTGATAATATAAAAAAAATCCTATATTAATAATAGTTCAAACTTAAATTCATTGATACGGATGATCAAAATCAAACTCGTTTCAAATATCTATAGTTAGGATCAACATGTCATCACTCATCAATCACCATGTTTAATTATATGCTAATACAAATTCATGAATTTTAACATAATCTTCCAATGTCTTCCATTTTTTTGGATTTGTACGTAAGGGTATCTTCGAATTCGCTTTCATGTTATATTCCTTTCTAGACAATTTTAAAAGTACAGTCTCTACATAAATTATATGTATTTAAAAAAATTAATTAATTTTTTTAAATACTGACTTAAGGTTTTTTTTACTGAAATATACAATTTGAACCTAAATAATCAAAATAAAAAATATACTTTCTTAACTATTGACCCAATTCCATTATATTAAATATATTTCACATTTTATCTAAGCATATATATAGATTAAATTTATTAGTAACAGACACCGCAGATAAACTTCAAAAACCGTGTGATATAGTCACGTGGTTGTTAATGCAAGGAGACATTAGGAATTGCAAACGAGACAATACATTAAAAAAAAAAAACGCGAAAGAAACAAATAACTAAGGCTGGGGCAGGGTATCAACTGTGATCTCGAACAATAATTAAGACAAATGATTTGTACAATAAAAGATAGCAACAAAAGATAGTAGAATATACTATTATATTAAGTTATGCTTTTCAAATTTTACGTACAGATACGCGTCGATTATCTTTTTACGCTATGACTACTGGGTTCTGACAACAAGAGATTAGTTGAGATTAATATATGGATCGTATTCGAATATTCCCATATGGTCTCAAGTTGTACAATTATCTTATCTGGAAGTGTCTTTAATTAGTACAGGCCATATTGCGCATGTGTATGGCATGCATGCAAAACATGATTTAAATTTTCTGTTTTATTTTTTTGTTTTTTAACTTTATTTTTTTTTTTTAGTTCTGACAATTTAATAATAAAATATATCTTTTTTAATTAATATTAATTTTTTTTAATTTTAATTTTTTTTTATTAAATTATCAATATTTAATTAAAAAACATAAGAATGAAATAAAAAATTTAAATCTGCATAACACAACTTGGCACATCACATTAACTAAATCAAACTCTCTTTTTTTTAAAATTTTTTTATCAGCATCTTGATTAATTAATAATCCTTAATGACGATTGTTATATTTTATAGACTTCAAATTATTTTAAAATTTAATGATTAATGAATATTTAATAACTCATCAATCATTTATCTATATGAATATTCAAAAAAAATACAATAATAATATTTTTTTTTTCTGTTTGACAACACGAGAAATAAGCAAACGGACAAAGCACTAGTGCATATGCACTAGTTCTTGTAATTATAAGCAGTGACGGAAGCACATTAGGACTGGACTCTCTTAAATTTTAAAATTTCAAAATTTATCCGTAAGTTTTTTTAGAAAAATATAAATTTAACACTTATAAAATTTTGATTTTGTCCCTAAATATTTTATTCTAATTTCGCTCCTGATTATGAGTACTGTATGGCACTGGCGACAATAAATCATGAAAAAGGAAAAAAGTTTTGTAAACAATATTTAAGAGAGATAAAAAGAAATTGATAATAGATGTATATGACTATTAAATCGTATGTAAATTTATATAATACTATGTAAATTTAAAAATTAATTTAACGATGCATAATTAAGGGAGAAATTTTGCATATATAAAATATTTTATATAATATTACTTATGAGTAAATAGTTATTTGGATATATTGTAAAGGATCGAATTTGAATATAATTACACAAATTTAACCGCACAAAAAGAAAGTGTTCCTCATTATTACATAAAAAAAAAATTGTGACAATAAAGTTTCTTGGTAATGTTTGATAAGATAAGAAAGAATTAAAAAAAAAATCTTAAGATTCCTATCTCAACTGACTTCAATTTTTTTAAAAAACTGTTAAATTATGGAATCATATTCACTGAAACAGTTTTACTTTCGAGTTAATTTACTCTACATTTTCTTGCACTCAAAAATTAAAAATAAAAGTAAATATACAATGCATTGGACTGATTTGAGTCTCAATACATTACTCTTTTTCCTTATTACTTACCAAATAAAAACTACCAATATAAATGCATTAATAAAGAAGTTGCAGTAGAAGGACCTGGGCCTCTCTGCACATGTTCCCGGGTTCCCGTTGCCAATTCGCAACACTATTATGAATATAGTGAGTCCAAATTTTTGTTTTTCATATGCCTCCTCGTGTTAAACGAATCTCGCACTCCGCGGTACCTTCAGCAACAGCCGCAAGACAATCATGCAGAACGTTTCTCTATTATAATATTTAAAAGGACACCTTAACACGTTATAAACAAATTGCTTCAATTTTTAAAAAAAATCGTAAAATTTTAAGATGAAGTTATGGTTATACCATTTTGATTCATCTCATTCACTCCATTAAGTTATGTTTATGTTTATAAGAGTATGACTTTATTTGTAAGCAAGTTTGAATTTTAACAAAATAAACTTTATTAGTAATGTTAAGGGTTTAAATTTTATTTAAAAATATTTTAGACAAAAAAATAATTTTGATATTTCAAATGAAGTTACACTCAGTTTCAACCAAAACAAATTAAGCTATGTTTATCAATAAATAAATGAATGGAAACAACTAAGGCATCTTGATTCAAATCAAAACTAAATATCTCCTCACTTTTGATCTCTTCAATCTCTCTAATCAAAATATTACATTAAAGAAATTTTCTTTTCAGTTATTAAAATGAATAATATTATATTGAATGCACTTATTGGTTAGTTATTGTAGAGTTTATGAGAGGAAATTTGGTTTAACTAACATATATAAACAAATAAGGATTTAATTCATTTAAAGTGAGGAGTTCACTTTATAAAGTAAAATTAAAAATATTAATAATTAATAAAAAAATAAATAATTAATATTATAATAAAATATATATATATATATTATAATAAATTATAAAATTATTATAAAATTATTTTTTTAATTAATAATTAATATTTTTTATTTTATTTTTTAAAATAATCTCTCATTTTAAAGAAGATAAATTTAATAATAAATAAAAAAAGTTGAAGGGGTAACTAATACACTTTAAAATTACAGGATATGGATATACTATAATATTTATACTGTTAAGTTTTTTGTGTAATATGTAGGCGATTTTGATTATCTCAATTTAATAAATTAATAATCATTCATATGTATACATATAATTTTAGCTAAAAATATAAAAATATTTATATATTAGAATAATTTAATATATTTTTTAATTATTAAAAATAAAACATTAAAAGTATTTTAAGTTTTTTTAAATATTTAATATTTTATTTATTTATTAAAAAATTTAAAAAATTATCTAGTAAAATATAAATTACTCATATACAGAAAAAAGAACTCTTATCCACTATAATTATACGTTGGAGTATAAAAAATAGCCAAATTTGAAATCACATGTGGGTGTGTTTTCAGTCTCTTGAAAGATGACACGGGGAGGATAGAACTGAGTGACCTATACTTTCCGACGGAAATCTCAAAACTCATTTGAAATCTGCGACGACCCCACAAGTGCTCAATAATCTTAGCTGCAAACGGGCCCCGCTCACTTGCTTCCTCCACATTGCCTACCAAAACTTGCTCCCCAACTTTGCCTACAAAAGATGCCACTCTAATAAACAAATAACGACAGTCAAGTCTCCCATCAAATCAAATCGGTTACATATTTCTAATACAAATTCTACTATAAAAAGTAAATTTTAATGACTTTCTTAAAGTTTTGTTAGATCTTATTTTATTATTTTTCATTTAATATAACTTTATTATAACTTTATTAACCTCGTTCTCACATGATTAAACTATCTTAGTTGAAATTTCATTATCTTCTTTTCAATAACTGTTACTCAAACTTTTGTCTCTATATATTTATTTTTTATTTTACTTTTTTATATGTACCCTCATCAATCTTAATATTTTAATCTTCCTTGCACTTATTTGTTATTTTTAACATTTGAATGTTTTGAATTAGCCTAATAATTAATATAAGTATATTTTTTTTATCTTAACTAATTAAATTTAAATTTTTAGCCAACATCTGAATAATATGTTTGGATAGATGAAATTTAGAGAGAAAGAGAATGATAGATAAAATTTTTATTTTAATTAAAATTTATTTTATTTAAGAGTTTTTTAAAATAAAAAATAAAATAACAAATTTTCAAGTAATTTTCATATTTTTTATTTTTTATTTTTATAAATATTTTATAATTTTTATAAATTTAAAAAATCAATCTTTTTTTTTTTTTAAAAAAAATCTTCTCTCTAAACATATTATAAAAAAAATTAATTTTTATAAATATATCAAATTAATATGAGAAGTGTACCTTTAATAGTTAATATTGTCAAGAAAAATACTCTTAATCTCAATTTCCACAAAAACTAACTTAAAAAGTACTCTTACGGTGAAATAAGAAAAAAAAATCACTTTATAAAATGTTATTTATATAAATATCATTATTTTAAGAAAAATTTAGATCCTCTTGGGGGCCCACCCTTTCCAGATTACTGCCGGAAAAACCGGTTGTCTGGTCCATCCATCAGCTCTCGTGTCTCATGGTAACTCATAAGTAACGGCGAAGGCCACCTAAAAATGATAGAGTGTAATAAAATAAATACAGAAATATCTATTGAAAAGCGTTGTTAAGATTGCCTAAGATTTCATGTCAAAAGAAAAAAAAAGAAGAAAAGATTGCCTAGATTCCTCCTATCCTATCACACACTGCCAGCTCAGCAGGCACCCCTCTCCTCTCCTCTACCCTCTGTCCAATTCACACTTGCCTAGCACTCTATTCATCCTCGTGAACGGGTTCTTCCATTCTAAAGACCCAAATGCCCATTGTCATTGTGCTCAAAAGCCCGTAACCAAACCTGTATTTTATATTATATTTTTTGTTAGAAAACTTTCAATAATTTTTTATTTCTATATATTGTCATAATTTTTTTAATTATAAATTTTTTTAAATTTTTATTTTACTTAATATAAAAATAAATTCATACAATATTATTTTTATTATTTATTGTCTTAAAAATAAATTATAAATCATAAAATATATAATATATGGTATTTATTTTCTTTACTTTTCTCTCTTTTCTTTTTAAAATTTTTCTATCTTTTCTAGATTACTGTTAGTATTTTGCAATAATTTCTTTTAATTTTTTTACACTCACCATGATAATAATTAATAAATATTAGATATATCTAATTAATTTTATTAAATTCATTTAAAAGATTAACTTATTAAGTAAGAATGTCTTGTAACTTAAATATTATATTAAATTTCTTAAATTACTTAATATAAAACATAACAAATATTAAATTAAATCTTGAAATAACACTTAATTATAAAAACAAAATTCAAAGCACAACGAAAATAAATTAACCCAACTCATATCTACAAAAAAAAAAAGAACTACAATGCAAAAAATTCTATTCAATTATAAGTCGTTTTCAAAAAATTTTTTATGTGCTTTCAAATTTAGTAATACAATTTATTCAACCTATTAAAATATATATCTTAGTGTAAATTAAACTTTTTTGTGTATGTGTAAAAACTCTTATAAAAAATTAATATATACAGTTTAATAAGTATAATTGTTAAGTTAAAAAAAACAAAGAAATTTTTTCAAAAAATGATCAATAATTAAAGAAATTTTTGGCATTAAAAAAAAAAACCAACTCATAAGTCCCTCTTTCAAAAAAGCTAGAGCATGGTGGGCTCGGGCATCCGCTCTCCCAGTCAAATTCAACAATGAAATAGTCAATTACGGATAGTTTCGGGTAAGACACAATTGTCGTGGACAATAAGTGGAACTCGGTAACATGGAGACTCGGTCATTCATCTTCGGGTGACCAAGTCCAACTATAGTCCATATTTGACCATTAGTTTACAATTATTAGAACTTGTGCTCTACTCTGTCTTCTAAATCCTAACCTATTCATTGCATGAGCACTTGGCTAGTCAGTGACTTTTTAGGCATGTCAATTCTGGTGGTACCACTCTCCTAGCCCGTAGAATGCTCTGGCAAATTAAACAGGGATCTCAAATTGTTACTAAAACACAAGAGAATCGCAATTAATCAAGATTATCCAAGTTGTTGTTAGATAAGAATAATGTACCCTGCTGTTATGAACTTTTTTTTTTTTTTAAGAAAAAGCCAAGTCTTCTTTCCTTTCGGTGCAGGACCCATGAATTGGGACAAGTCTGAAAAGGATAAAAGACGCAAGCCATGGCGTGGCTGTGGGGAGAAGGAATGTGGGCAAGTGAGTAACTGGGGTCTGGGGAGTGCGAGGAAGGCGAATTAATTGCTGGGCCATGCTATGCTGCGACCACTTGAACCTTACCCGGTTAGCAACCTCCCCTGCGTGCCTGTTCGGCTTCTCTTTATCTTTTCGTGTTTGAGTCTTTCCTGAAAACTAAATAAATAAATGTTTCTCTTGGGCCCTTCACTGACATGTTCTGTTTAAACAATTATTTGGGACATATCTTGCAAAAAGAACAAATGTATTTGGGACACACCTAATTGCTTTTCATCTTCGGTATGAATTTTTTATGTCGATACTTTTTTTTTCTATTAAAAAAAGGTAGTTACACATTTTGTTATTACAAAGAAGATATAAGCATTTAAGTAAGAGAGAGAAATAAAAGATTTTTGTAAAACTTTCAATATTATCACACTTTATTCTTAAAGATTAAAATCGATTTTAAGTATGTGGGATACATAATTAAATTTTAATAACTTATTATTAAGGATATTGGTACTCTTATAAAAAAGAGGATAAAAAATCACTTTTAAAAAATATCAATTAATTTAATTGTATCAACCATCGTTTATTGATTCAAAAAACTATAAATTAATAATTTTTTTAAAAATTTTTGAATAATTAATTGACTTCATTACTGTCCTCAATATTGCATTTTGTAGTTTACCATTCATGCCAACTTTTACCATGTTGTTATATTAATATTATCATATTTGGTTTACATAACTCAAACAACAAATCATTTTTTTTTGTGATAAAATTCTCAAATGCATTATATTTTCTGAATTTAAGATAATTATAATTTTATCATACTAGGCTATGTAGTTTTTTTTATAATATTTCTTAGATTAAATAATATTTTAATGATTTTCTTACGATAGCCGTTTGACGAGACCCACAGCAATGTTTGAAAAGTGCAAGTTCTTACATTCCTAAAACGATACGTAATTTTTTTTTTTTATAAAACCCAATTTCTCTCGAGACATTCATTTGTAACAGACCAACAGTAGTAGAAGAAGAATAATATAATTATTTTATCAATACTAAAAAATATTAATAATCGCATGAGAGTAGACATATTAAATGAGAATACTGTTTATCACGAGACGTAAAAAAATAAATACTAATTATTAAAGTTAATATCAATGATTAAAATTAAAATATGAAGACATATAATATTTTTTTTTATATAAAAAGACATTTGATTTTTTTTTGGTGTGAAGTAAAAATATTTTTTAAGATTTTTTTTAATACAAAAAATTACATATTCAAATAGCCAAACACAACCTGTAAAATACAAGTCCTGTGCGATTGTACCAAAAAGACAATTTAGAACTTCTTTTGAGAGTTTTATAATCTTTATCGCATTATTCTTTTTATAGTTTATCCCACGTCTTCGCTTATGCAAATGGAGAAGTGATTGTCTTTTTTTTTTTCCTTAAAAGTTTCATTTTATTATTTCTCAGTCATACACAAATATAGCTAGATTTAGGAGAATTTTCTAATAAGCAACACATATAATTATATGAATTTGATTTAGTTTAATTTAATTTAGTTTTATAAATAAAAATAAAAAATTGAAAATTGATTTATATAAAAAGAAAATCAAATAAAATTAATTAATTTTAATTTTATTTAAATTTTGTTTATTTTAATTTAATTTTTTATTTAAATTGATTTAGTTTATTTATAAACCCTTTTACATTATGCAGTTGTAATACAACTGAATGCAATTGGAGAAGTGACTTTATTTTTTTAATTTTATAGAACTGGTGATTGCCTTGATCTCATCATTTTTTTCATCATACGTGCGAAGGCCACTGCACTTGTTAGTTCAAGAGGTGAAAGGAATGGGTGAATGGTTGCAAACGCGGTGGCCAAATACTATAATAAATAAAGCAAGCTCAGCTTCGTTTGAGTTTTGACCCGTGCAGTGTGCAATCCCGCCAATCACAAATCACAATCATAGACGAGGTCACGTGACCTCCGCGTGATTTTTCCATTAAATTTTCATTTCCGCACTCTGCGTTTTAGGGAAAAATGTTAAAACTGTCGTATTAGCTTTAGATAAGCCTACGTCTTCGTTCCGTAAATCCAAATCCAAATGTTTTTTTTGTTAAAAGTAATTCAAATCCGAATTGAATTTGCAACCTGTAACTAACTTGTACTTACGTGTCTTAATCCAGGCCGTCCATGTCAAGCTTACACTACAGGGAAACTTCCTGTTGGTTTCCTTTAACAAAGAGTCGTCATAAATTATCGCGATATTTACACCTAACCCATCCCCCATCGTTTCATATCACCACTTCAATTGGAATCGCGAGAAAGAGAAGAGATTAGAAAGGAGGTCCCACAGTGCGGAAGCCACGCGGCAATTCGGCGCTGATTAGTCGTTATTATTGAGGCAGAAACTTTAGATTGAGAGAAAACACGAGAATTTGAATAAGATATTTGTTCCGGATCCAAGATCCGGGTCCACGGCCCAACTAAGCCCTTCTTCGCTTGCCCCCATCTCCCTCCCCATATAAATTGGCTTCTCCTCCCATGCAATTCTCGCTCACTTCCGCCTTCGTTTCACGTCTTTCTCTGAGCCAATCTCATAACCTAAAACCTCTCTCCGTTATAGAGCTGAATTTTTCCATCACTTTCCGGGTTGTTTTCTCTTCCTTTCCTGGAAAATTTCCGGTATTTGCTCCCTGTCTTTCTGCATTCCCATTGTGCTTGATTCAGATCTCCCCTGAAGTTTCTCGGTTCTGTTTCGCCTTTATTTTCCCGTTTTGTTTTCGCCCTGAAGATTATTCTATTTGAACCTATGAACCAGATCCGCATGGTGTGGTTGGCCTTCGGTGCTTAATTCTTGAATCTTGACCGTTGAACCACTCCTTGCTGTTTGCATTTCGGTAATCAGTGAAGAAATCCTCCTTCTGAGGGGTCGGTGTGGGGATTTTAGAGTTTTGTAGGGAGGAGCGAGAGGGGTTATCCGTTTTCAACAGATCTTTTACTGTCTTCTTTTGAGGGGGTAGCCGGGGCCTCGGCCTCGGCGGGTTTCAAAGCCCCCACCTTCACAAGCCCGCAAAATTTTTCCTAAACCCTAACCTTTTAACCCTTTTCTTCTAACTTGTTTTGATCGTCGCGGAAGAGATGCCGGCCCTGGCTTTTTGCGTGGATGCTGCAGTTGCTCCTCCCGGCTACGCATTTGCCGGGGACAGCTCTCTTCCGGCGCCGGTCACATTTTCCGGCGTACCTCCGGCGACAACCAACGCTTCCGTTGCCGGTGAGAATCCCAATTGGTCGCCCTCTCTGTCTGCTGCCCTCTACAAGATCGATGGGTGGGGCGGTCCCTACTTCGCCGTCAACTCCTCCGGGAACATCTCGGTCCGCCCGCATGGTTCGGAGACTCTCTCTCACCAGGAGATTGATTTGCTGAAGATAGTGAAGAAAGTATCGGATCCGAAATCTTCTGGCGGTCTCGGGTTGCAGCTTCCTCTCATTGTTCGGTTCCCGGACGTGCTGAAGAATCGGCTCGAGTCCCTTCAGTCAGCCTTCGAGTGCGCAATCCAATCACAGGGATACGAGTCTCATTACCAAGGGGTTTATCCGGTGAAATGCAATCAGGACCGATTCGTTGTGGAGGACATAGTGGAATTCGGATCTCCGTTTCGATTCGGGCTGGAGGCAGGGTCGAAGCCCGAGCTGCTTCTGGCTATGAGCTGTTTGTGCAAGGGCAATCCAGAAGCCCTTCTGGTTTGCAATGGGTTCAAAGACAGCGAATATATTTCTCTGGCTTTGGTTGCGAGGAAGCTAGCATTGAATACTGTAATTGTTCTTGAGCAAGAGGAAGAGCTTGATTTGGTTATTGAAATTAGTAAGGAGCTCTGTATTCGACCTGTGATTGGCGTTCGGGCAAAACTGAGGACGAAGCATTCTGGGCATTTTGGGTCGACTTCAGGGGAGAAAGGGAAGTTCGGGCTGACCACCACTCAGATTTTACGGGTCGTGAGGAAGCTTGAACAAGTGGGTATGCTTGATTGCCTGCAATTGCTGCATTTCCATATAGGTTCTCAAATTCCTTCGACTACGTTGCTCGCTGATGGTGTGGGAGAGGCTGCACAGATCTATTGTGAATTGGTTCGACTGGGGGCTCACATGCGAGTTATCGATATTGGAGGTGGTCTGGGCATAGATTACGATGGTTCAAAGTCAAGCGAATCTGATATCTCTGTTGGGTATGGTCTCGAAGAGTATGCTGCAGCGGTGGTTCACGCAATTCAGTATGTCTGCGATCGCAGGTCCATCAAGCACCCGGTAATTTGTAGTGAGAGTGGCAGGGCCATTGTGTCCCATCATTCTGTTTTGATTTTTGAGGCCGTTGCTGCTAGTGCATATGGAGCCCCGGCTTTGTCCACCCTTGGACTGCAGTATTTAGTTGAGGGGCTCTCAGAGGAAGCCCGTGCCGATTATCATAATCTTTCTGCTGCAACGATTAGAGGTGAGTATGAAACCTGCTTGCTCTATACTGATCGATTGAAACAACGATGCGTTGAACAATTCAAGCAAGGGTCTTTGGGTATTGAAGAACTCGCCGCTGTAGACGGTTTGTGTGATTTGGTCGGTAAGGCGGTTGGGGCCACGGATCCAGTTCGAACATACCATGTCAATCTTTCTGTGTTCACCTCCATTCCTGATTTCTGGGGCATTCAGCAAATGTTCCCCATAGTACCCATTCATCGTCTGGATGAGCGGCCCTCAGTGAGGGGAATTCTGTCAGATTTGACTTGTGACAGTGATGGGAAGATCGATAAGTTCATAGGCGGTGAGGCGAGCTTGCCCCTCCATGAATTGGAAGGCCAAGTTGCCGGTGTTGGAAGGTACTATCTGGGAATGTTCTTGGGTGGGGCTTACGAGGAGGCGCTCGGGGGAGTCCACAATCTGTTTGGTGGCCCGAGCGTTGTTCGGGTGTTACAGAGCGATGGTCCGCATAGCTTCGCAGTAACGCGTGCGGTGCCGGGGCCGTCGTGTGGGGACGTCCTCCGAGTGATGCAGCACGAGCCCGAGCTCATGTTTGAGACGCTCAAGCACCGCGCAGAGGAGTTTGGACAGCAAGAGGAACTGAACGCTGCGGCGCTGGCCACTAGCCTCGCCCGCTCCTTCAACAACATGCCGTATCTGGTGGCGTCGTCATCTTGTTGCTTGACTGCCATAAATAATAACGGTTTTTACTACTGCTCCAGTGATGATTTCAATGGCGTTGTTGCTGATTCTGCTGCTGCGTCTGCCGGAGAAGACGAGCAGTGGTCTTATTGCTGTGCTTGAGTTTGGTCTTTGGCATTCCCTGTCATCTTTATGTTGTTGGTTGTCGTCGAGGTCGTCTGTTGAAACATTTTCCTTGTTCTTATCATTCTCTTTGTTAGTGTGTTTTTAGTTTTAGCAAAGGATGTAAGAAGCAGGGCAGGGTCCTCTGCATTTTGTTTCTGCAATTTCCGCATCTTAATCCCTTTGTTGATAAATCTATCTATCTTGTAAACTTCCCAGTTCTAGTGTGACATTTTTATTGTTGCCTAGATTGTGAAGTTTAGAATAAAAATTCATGTTGTTGAGAAGTTTTGATTTTGAGACGTTGCAGCCCAAGTGAATCATTCTGTTCTTCGCGATTCTTCTTTCTTTTTATAATATAATAACCTAAACGAGATCCTGTGTCGGGCCTTGTTGGGGCAATTTGGTTATTTGCAGCGTGAATAAGGGATGGCGATGGGTGGGTGCTTGATTGATATGAACAGGTTAGATTCTGATTTCATTATTGTTTGTGGGGTCTTTGGCTTTGTAACATGACCTCAGATGATGAGCTTTGAATTAAAATAGTTGATTCTGCGTTCCTATTCAAAACTAGAGTTTCGTATAATCAGGTTGCACATTATTGCCAATGGTAATATACTCGATGGACCATCCAAACAAGTTCCTTATTGATTCGTGGTGGCGGCACCTCTTGAAGTTTGGGGATGCGAGATGCTTGGGTGGGGTTCTTTGCGCGTAATTGGGGTGTGTTGACCACAATTTTATAGGCTTGGTGTGTGACATTATGTGGTCTTCATTGGATACTGACTCTGAATTCATGGGAAAGAAAGATGCGAGTAGTGGTCTTTGCGCGGCGTGAGACACCCAAGTGCAGTGACACGAATCTTGGGTTAATTGGGCTAGCGTATCAACTGAAAGCGATTTTTTTTTTCTTTTTCATTTTGTTTTGAGGAGGGCAATGAAGGCATCCTTGTTACCATCTTGGGGGAATAAATATCTTTCAATTTCTGTCTAAAGCTCCGGGGCTACTGCAAGTTGTGGAACAAATTTAAGGTGTCATAGGATTTTAGTGGGTGATCCAACTTAGCCCGAAGTTTGTACTGATGGGGAAGTGGAGTGGAATATGCGGAAGAAGCCTTATCGAGTTAGTGGGATAAAAGTCCAGGTCTCTTTCATATTCTGTCTTCTTGTTGGATCCTAATTTCTCAGTACTGTAAACTTGTGAACTTGATTTGATAATATTGCAACGTAGGTCAGACTTTGATATTGCGTTTACTCGTGACAGGGCACAAAAGGTTCCCTTGTAAGCATCAGCTCATGGAGAATGTTCAAGATCCGAAAGGACCAATTTATTAGCTTTAGCATAGAATACTAGTCGCATAACAATAAATAGCAGATGGGAATATCGAATGACTGAGTTCGAGCATGCCCAGCTTCATAAACTTTTGGGTTTTCTTTATGATTAGAAAATGCAATGGTGATTTGGGAGGTGAACAACAACTTTACTGAAAGCAGCGAGTCAGCAAACTGAAGCAAACCTCTGAGCATCTGCTGCTATTTAATTATGTTACTGTGTGCAAGTTCTAAATGTTTAAACAGTTAATTCATTTTCCCTTGATATTCTGTACATGTTCATGCTTCTATCATTGTGTTTTCACTTCATGTTCCCAAGTACTGCATGTTTTGGAGGCAGAACTCAAACCTGATTGAAAACTTTAAACCACTGCATTATCAACTTGTGGCAAAAGTCGAGAGAATGGTTGGAGTATGATATACCCCTTTGTGGACTATATACAATATACCTTTTTCTAAATTCCATATCCAGTGCGAATATGTTAATTTGTATGCTTAGGTATTTTTCAAATTGGTTAACTCGGGGGTAGAATCACCACCTTTCCTGTGGGGCACTTGTTGAAGGTTGAGCTAGAACTGGGACAAGTTGCTAAAGCATTAGGGGCCTATGGGATCAGGAGATCTAAATGGGTTACACTGTATTTGTACCATGCCTTTTAACAAGAAAATTTCATTGTCACTTATGTTTAAAAAATTGCTCTCAAACTTTTTATTTATTTATTTTTATTTTGGAGATAGTCTTGTTTGCAACTCCATTGTCAACCGATTAACTGTACATGCTGATATGATGCGGGCATACTGTGGAAAGTGAGGCCACATGCATGTGAGATTTGCCATTGTATAACTCATGGATGTAGAGGAAAAATATAAATATACACAATACTAATGATATTAAATAATATTATGTTTACAATTGTTACATGAATTTATCAATCATAAAATAATGCGTCACTCTATCTTTATAATATTATATATAGACTGTGATCATTTTCTATAATGAAAAGTACCTTGTATCATTAATTTTTTGATTAGTAAAAAACTGGTGCTAATCTTATTATTAATTAATATGGAGTTATATTTTTAAAATAAAAATGCAAGCATATGCTTTGCGTTAATTTTAATTTGAAATTTCTTTTAAGTAATTTCTTATTTTTGTACTTTGGACCACTAAATTTTCGGGCAGAGAAGGTCACAGTAGACCTGACTCAAGGCCCAAACTAAGATATAACGTGCTTGTTAACCTGCCTGTACGCACCAAACAGAATATAATCAAAGAGTCATTTTGTTCCAAAGAAAATAAGATATTATTATTTGTTTCCTTTTGTAGGGACCTTGGAGGGTTGGTCATTCAGTGTTGCAATCTTAACACAAGAAAGAGGGGGAAAGAAAAATGGTATGCTTTACACAGTATTTTGTTTTGGAACTTTGCTTTTTTCCTGAAATCATACATTTCAGCTCCATTAGCTGTAGTAGGACTACTGTTTCTTTTTGGCTTCAAACATGTTACTTAATAAGAACTTTTATTTGTTTTGACTCTTCAATATATTTGCATTTGTATAAATAGTGACACAGTTCCATTTATTGGCAGTTTTTTTTTGTTGGATATGGGTATCATTCTTCCAAGTTATGAAAATCGAACCAGTCACTGAACCAGTCGAGGTACTGATTCAAGATTCAATGGTCGAACCGTAGTCGAACTGTGGTCGAACCGGAGTATAATTAAATATATATTTATATTATATATAAATATAAATATATTTATATATATATATATAAATATTTATATACTAATAACATAAATAAAAAATATAATATAAATTAATAATAAAATTATTTAAAACATAAAAAAATAATACTATAAAATAAAAAAGTATTTCATTCATATAAGTAATACAACCAAGGTTCTGAAAACTGAACCAGTCACTGAACTGGTCGAGGTACTGATTCAAGGTTCAATGGTCGAACCGTGGTCGAATCGGAGTATAATTAAATATATATTTATATTTATATATAAATATAAATATATTTATATATATATATATATAATTATTTATATACTAATAACATAAATAAAAAAATATAATATAAATTAATAATAAAATTATTTAAAACATAAAAAATAATACCATAAAATAAAAAAGTATTTCATTCATATAAGTAATATAACAAATATTCTGAACGGCTCTTACACATTGTCTAAGATTTTTCTTTAACAGCTGCAAGCTATACATACAAAATTCAATTACAAGAGATGGGATCTTCAATCACATGAGTTGTTTGCCTCAATTTCAAAACTTGTCAATTTTGATAACCTATATCAGTTTTCACAAATTTTGTGCCTAATACGTGTTCACAGAATCACAATGTGACCTCACTTTCACTTCCGTTTAAATAACGTCTCTGACAACTGGCGAAGACACAATCACACACACACACACACACATTGAGCAGAAATGAGTAACAGATGCAAAAATTAATAAAGTCTCTACCTAGAACAACAACAAAACTGTAAGGCTTCAACCTGGAGGTGCGGTGCGGAGGCGGAGTGGCGGACGCTGCGGTGCGGACTGCGGAGGCGGAGCGGACTGTGCTGGCTGGCTGGGGTGCGCGACGCGGGACGGAGGCGGCTGGGGTTCGCGACGAGGGACGGAGGCGGCTGCTGTGCCCGACGTGGGACGGAGACCGAGAGGCGGCTGCGGTGCGTTCGTTCTGCAGAGTGCGGAGGCAGACCGGGCCGAAGGGGTTGCGGGACGGAGCCGCCTGCGGCTGCGATGCATACGTTTCGCGAGGAGGAGGCAGACCGGGCCGAGGGTTTTCAACCCCCTCCGGAAACGACGCGCAACGAGGGTTTTCTCCGTTCTGCGACGAGGAGGCAGACGGCTCCGGAAACGACGCGCGACGAGGGTTTTCGAGGAGGCAGACGAGGGTTTTCAACCCCCTCTGGAAACGACGTCGTTTCTTTTTTTTTTTGTAAAATTAAGAGCAAAACGACGTCGTTTTGCTTAAATAAATTTCAAAAAAAAAAATCAGAACCGGTAACCGTACGGACCGGTACCGGTTTGACCGGTTCAGCCGGTTTAAGACCGGTTCACCAGTTTTTGACCTCATCGGTTTTGGGGAGCCGCCCAAACCGGTGAAGGGGCCGGTTCCCGGTCCGACCGGTTGGATCGGCCGGTCCGGTCTGGTTTTCAGAACATATTGTTATCTATGATTTCTTCGTGCCACATCATTTGAACAGACACACCGATGTTACCCTGCTTCTCTTATTGAAAAGGTCAGCATTCCTTTATTGCTGTGATTCGAGCATTCAGCCAAGTGATATACTTCTGCAGTGACCAACAACGTGATGATTGCTACCGAGTACTGATGTTAAAATGCACTAATGTGTCTATTTCAATAAACTAAGGGGGTGTGCTTGATTGAGTAGGTGAAAACTGAGAAGATGTAAAAACAAAATAGAAATCAGAGTGAAATGATTTTCAAACAATAGTGGAATCTTGCAGCATCCCTACATATTGATTATCCCCAATTTTATTTGAATTCCAAATTTAATAAAATGAAGCTACAGAGAAGGTTTCTCAATGTGGGGTTCTGGAGTTCATTGTAGAGGAAGGCATGATATATATGCAATACTGGGTAGGAATCCAAAAACAATTTTGTGAATATCATGGTATGGTTCTCCCTGAGTTTCTACTTCTTTAATTCATGCTGCTTTTTAATCAGCTGTTCTTTTACTGATGATGGAGAACATGCCCTTTGCAAGAGTGAAAAATATGACACTTTTTGATGGTAACATAAGTCAAAATGCAGCCCCACACAAAAGATTCTTGAATATACCAAATCTAAAAGCTGTGTGAGTTTATTGTTATCGTGTTATTGGATGCAAATTAGAGATAGATATAACATTTCCTGTTTGTCTTAGTGTCCCTACCAAGGATGAAAATGTTGAGGCTGAAATCTGCTTCTTCTTTCAAAATCAGTATGTATTCTAATATACTATCCTTCAAAAGCGTATCCATGCTGTCATGTCAATTCAGTTATGCTTATGGCTGTCAATGCAAGCCATAGGCATGTCAATTCTTTAGCACTGTATCTGTATTAATCTATAAATAGTATAGCATGCAACCAATAGAACAGTGGTTTTTAGAATTGGATGCACGGTGGATTTTGAGGCATCTATACTTCTCCTTTGGGTATGGCATAATACTATATAATCTTAAAAAATGTTAGTGCATTATATAATATGGTTAAAGCTTGGTCACAGTAAATAGACATTTTTTTGAACAATATAGAGTCCCAGTTCCCTAGTGTTCTGGTGGAGTGAGTGATTCTGCTTGTTCTATGGTTTGTGTTGTTGATGGTACAATGACAAAAGATGAATACTGATATTTCTTTGTCATTTGGAAGAAATTTGTGGTAACACATTGTGATGTTAAAGCTCCTGTTTGTATGCAGAGTGGTGATACACCACGAGGCTGTATTATATTATAGGTATGTTTTCTATGATGAAGGATTAACTAACTTTTTGTTGCTGGCCACAGCTAAGGGGGTCTTTGGTGGAAAATGAACCTAAATTCAACCCATTCTCTGGAAGAATGGAACTGAAGAGGCTTGGATGGAAAACCCTTGAACTATCAATCATCCTCCTACTGTTTATTATTCAGGGACCAATGGCAGTTCACTGTCTTCTGCAGCATTTAGTTCACAAAGTTATGCTAGTCAGTCTCAGGGAAAGCTACTGTTTGGATCAAAAGAAACAGGAATGGTAAAACTTCTGCTGCTGCTTGTTAATATTGCAAATTATGTGCTGGCTTTAGTCATCTCCCCATGCCTTTGCCCGTTTTTTAGGTTGCTAAACACTTTGGGTGCATGTTTCAATTAGTTTATTATTAGTCTGTGCCTACGTGAATTTCACGGATTTATTTTTTTATTTAATATTTTTTATTATTCTTTTACAATTTAAAAAAATATAATTTTAATTTAATATTTTATCAAAGATAAATAACATTTTTACCGCAACATAGAAGAATGTTGTATTAGGTAAAAATCTTTAAAAAAAGTTTAAAATAATATTTATAATAAATAAATAAAAATATAGTGTCACAAGTAATTTATAAATAATAAAATATTAAATTTATCACACTAATCATCTCAATTTTTTTTAAATATAGCATATTGATGCATAAACATATTTTATAATTTAATACATAAAATAACTAGTGATATATTATATGCGTTATCTATTTTTATTAAACACGTGGAGAAAGGAGACGAGAGATAGGTAAGAGAGGCATGGTTACACACTTACACACGTCTACCGAAGAGTAATATATCTTCACCATGAATAATAACAATAAGCCACCCTGAGAAAGAGACCACGCTAACACAGGATAAGTAAAAGATTTTTACCTGAGAAAAACCGTAAGTCACCTGCACTAGAAAAAATTTTAGCAAAAAAATTATTGATGAATTTGAACGAGGGACTGAGACTTGACATTAATATAGTAATATCATTAATAATATATAATTTATAATATATAATAAAAAATACTATTCAGCCCGATAACTTTCCGGAGTCAGTGTCCGAATTTACACGTCATGATATTTTCCCCTTCTCATGTCTTCCTTCTATTTCTTCAATCTTCTTCTTTCTCATTCAAAAGTTAAATTTCAATATTCATTACCTCTCACTCAAAACAATCTCCTGCCATCACTGTTAGTCGCAAAACACTACCTATTAACGGGAACACTTGGCGATGAGGGCCATGAGGCAATCACCATGGTTTCTGGGCTGGGCATTTTTGCGACAATTAGGCATGCTAATTCTTTTTCCCATAGTTTCTCAACAACCAAACAGAAAAAAAAAAAAAAATCAATAACAGAGACAGGGGGCAAAGTAAACTGTAGATAGAGAGGTTCACCAATGGTTTCTTGTTTTGTTTTCTTCCACTACAAAAGCTGAATGATAAAATCAATCCTAGCTTTTTGATCAACAATTAAGCAGAACGCAATTTTAATATTCAACTTTGATTTTTGTAAGATCTGGAGATTAAGCAAGTATAAAATGAAGAAAGCCATGAAAACGAAAACCCACTTTTTTGTAAAACATTCTGTAATGAAATTTCATTTTTGGGATAAAAAATAAGAAAAAAAAATAGAATTTGCATAAAAGACTCGTAGGAAGATTAGAAGGACAAGAAAGAACATTGAAAGAGAAGAAGAAAGGTAGAAAAGAAAAATAAGTAGTTTACTAATTTTGTTCTCTGTGAGCGGAACGAAGGACCTCTTGCTTATATTATGTGGTTTTTAATTTGTTTAAAAAACACTGACTTATAATTAATAATTACAATTTAAGTAGCTGCCACTTCAATTAAGTGAATTACCACCTCATTCGGTCAAGTTAAAATCCGGCAACTGTTCGGGCTGAGTAGCAGCTCTCATATACAATAGATAAGTAGATTTTTTTAAAAAATATAAAATAAATTAATTTAAACATTTCTCCAAAAATGACCAGAAGTGATTAACGTGAATCCGGCTGCACAAGAGGGTTCAGTCGAGTCTTTTAACAAAAAAAAATATAAAAAGCACTTGTTTTGACTTAGAATGATGTTAGCAAATGGACCAAAATCGGGGTCCATGCATCAGTGTCAGTGACCAATCTATTCAGAAATTTTTGAATAAATATTATTTATTATAGGGATTTAAATTAGTTTTTTTATATGTTTATATTTATGAAAAATATATTTATATATAATTTAAGTTTAAATCTTTAAAAGACATTTATGGAGAGAATCTCATAATTGCAATCATATTTTAAGGATCCGTAAAAATACCTGATGAATGAAAAAAAAAAAGAAGAAAACAAGAGCCGCCCCAGCGAAGAGAACCAAAATTTCAGACTGATAACGTGGAAGTTTGTTTTCAAAATAAAGGAGAGATTAGAATCAAACACGGATCTTCAATTTTATTTTTTTAATAAATTTTAAGACGAAAAATATGCCCCAGAAAGTGAATTGCATATCCAAGTGTTCAAAGTGCATGATCCACGCTGAGTAAGAGAGAAACAGTGACATGTCTCATTCATGAATCTTCATTTCTAAAAGTAAAAACACGTGATAAAATTTTCCGACGACTACTGAAGCATTTTCCGGGTAACCAAACAGATCGTATTCCAACATTATCGTTGGCGTCGAATTCTAGTCACGCTACGCTGGCCCGACATTGGTGGACACTTACCATAGTCAACAGTGAGTGACGGTACTTTTTTTGTCATTTTATCGCTTGGTGCCATCACGATGCCAATTTGCGGTTTGCACACGGAAGAATTTGGATATTACTATAAAGAGAAAATTAAGAAAATAAATTTAAAAAATTATAAATTGATATGTTTATATTTAATTTTAGTTTAACTTTCTGATTTACTTGATTTTTTACAATTATTTTAAAATAAAAAGAAACAAATAAAGTATATTTAATGCGATTTAATGCCTTAATGATTTTCAAAGGTCAAAATAGTTGTTGAGAGTCCAAATCATTCTTATTAATTACACATATTAGTCATGAGGGTAGGACCGTGGGTACGCTGAAAATTATATTTTTGTGAGGTCGGAGAGGACTGGGGCTTCTCTACTGAGCAGTACTCTGCGGTGTAATTACTTTTGAGATTTAAATTTATCTCTTTTCGTGTTTTTTTTTTTTCCTTATAATCAATAAATAAATATTTTAATTTAAATTTTTTTATTAATTAAAAGAAACCTGTAAAATATTTATTTTATTAAATTATCACAGTCAATTTTTTTTTAAATAAATAATATTTATCACATTATCTTTAAATTTTATATTCAATAATTAATATATATTATTAAAATTATGTATATATATTATGTTGTCACATTATAAAATAATAAATAAAATTAAATCATATAAATAACGTAACTTTAATAATAATTTAAAATTATAAAATTAAATTAATATTTAACTACTCAAAAGTAATTAATTATAAGAGAAATAAACAAATCTTAATATGTCCTGAATTTAAATATTAAAATTCTCACTTTAAAAAGAGTTTTATTTAATTAATTTTTAATTATTGAATATTATATAATATGCTTAAATTTATCTCGTAGCTGAAGGATAAAATTAAAGTCAGAATATATTCATTTGATTTTTTTTTTGTAGAACATGATTTACAAAATCTTAAATTTAAATGTATATATTTAGACACGCACTTGTCAAAGAATTTTTTTCTTATCTGGTCACTGAAGTGAAATGAGAAGACAATACGCTGCTTCAGAACCAAATCCAAACCTGATCCTCGTCTTCTCTCTCTCTCTCTCTTTCATGTATCTCTTTGCCTCTGCGATCCTGTAGTGTATTCAACAAAGATGGCTGAGGACGAAACAGCAGCGCAGAAAACACTTGTGGATTTTGATAATCGAAAGAGGCCCAAAAAGAACAAGTATGCTCTTGTTTGTGCTGTATCGGCTTCCATGACTTCCATCCTACTTGGCTATGGTGAGTACTGAGTACAGCACTACATATAAAACCATTATCATTTGTATCTGCAGTCTAATTATGGTTAGCTTGTCTTGTTTTGATCCCTTACTTGATTGTTGCATACGATGATGTTACAGATATTGGTGTGATGAGTGGAGCCGCCATCTACATAAAAAGAGACCTCAAAATCTCCGACGTGCAAATCGAAATCCTGCTTGGCATCATCAACCTGTACTCTCCCGTAGGTTCTTTCCTCGCCGGCAGAACCGCCGACTGGATTGGTCGCCGTTACACGATTGTCCTCGCCGGTGTCATCTTCTTCGTCGGAGCCGTCCTCATGGGATTCTCTACCAACTATGCCTTCCTCATGTTTGGCCGATTCTTCGCCGGCGTTGGCATCGGTTTTGCCTTCATGATTGCCCCTGTCTACACCTCCGAAGTCTCCCCAACTTCCTCTCGTGGCTCCCTCACTTCCCTGCCTGAGGTCCCTTCATTACTTTTCTACAATTATTACTCTACTTTTGGTTTTTATTTTTTATACATTAAAATAAAATGAGTAACATTACACGTTTGAAAAAAATAATTAAAAACTTTGACAAAATTCAACTATAAAGTGATGTGTTAAATACTATTTATTTATATCAAATTATTTTATTAAAAATTTTAATTATAATATTATCACAATTCACAACTTTGAGTTTAAATAAATTTTTTCTCATCTAACTATTTTGAGTTAAATTCTAAGTTGAAAATTATCCTAAGAAAATCATTACTAAAATTGGTTTTTAAAATTTAGATTTTTAGAGTTTATTTATATGAATAATTAGAGAGAAACGAAATTAAATTTTAAAATTCTAAATCTAAAATTGCACCTGCAATTTGAAATGCTTTATCATTATTCGGATGTAATTTTCAGGTTTTTCTGAATGGAGGGATATTAGTTGGATACATTTCAAACTATGCATTTTCCAAGTTGCCACTTCGCTTGGGATGGCGGCTCATGCTCGGAATCAGTGGCATTCCTTCTGTTTTTCTAGCAGTGGCAGTGTTGGTCATGCCCGAGTCACCCCGGTGGCTTGTTGCCAAGGGTCGCCTAGGCGAAGCCAGAAAGGTTCTCAACAAAATCTCCGATTCTAAGGAAGAGGCTCAACTACGGCTAGCCGATATCAAGGACGCCGTTGGGATTCCCGAGAGCTGCAACGACGACGTCGTTCAAGTCCCCAAGCAAAATCACGGCGAAGGCGTATGGAAAGAGCTTATCCTCTATCCAACACCCGCAGTTCGTCACATCTTCATCGCTTCCCTCGGGATTCACTTCTTTGCTCAGGCAACCGGCATAGACGCCGTTGTTTTGTATAGCCCCAGAATCTTCGAGAAGGCTGGGATCAAGTCCGACACGAACAAGCTTCTCGCAACCGTGGCCGTTGGATTCGTGAAGACAATCTGCATCTTGGTGGCCACGTTTCTGTTGGATCGGGTCGGGCGGCGCGCGCTGCTCCTGTGCAGTGTCAGTGGTTTGATACTCTCGCTTCTAACCCTTTCGGTGGGTCTCACCATTGTGGATCACTCGCACACGACGCTGACATGGGCCATTGGGCTGAGCATCGCCGCGGTGTTATGCTACGTGGGCACGTTCTCGATCGGATCGGGTCCCATCACCTGGGTGTATAGCTCCGAGATCTTCCCTCTGAGGCTGCGTGCTCAGGGAGTGGCTATCGGAGCTGTGGTGAATAGGGTGACGAGTGGGGTCATCTCAATGACTTTTCTGTCCCTCGCCAAAGCGATCACCATTGGTGGGGCTTTCTTCCTCTTCGCCGGAATTGCAATCGCCGCATGGATCTTTCACTACACTCTGCTCCCGGAGACACGGGGTAAGACCCTCGAGGAAATTGAAGGGTCTTTCGGTAATTTCTGCCGGAGGAGGAAATCCAACACCAGTGGCCGGACCGCCAGCGACGAAGTCGACGGTAACAACAACGGTGACGGCCAAATGCAATCAGGGAACAATGGCCAGACTCCGAGAAGTGTGGATTAGTGGTGATATTGAAAAGGATGCGGCTAACCGTACTCAGAAGAAAAAAATAACAGTGCTGCGATACCTTACGAAGAAGTTTTACGAAATTTTCTCAGTCCTCATTAACTGCTTTGATATCCCTCTTTTTCACTCTTCTCTTTCTCTTGTTCATTTCCTTTCGAAATAATTAGCATTTTTCAAAAAATAGTAGAGGTGTTCTAGCTTTTTTCTTGTGTTTTCTTTTTGAAGGTGAAATTGCAGTGCAATCCTGCGTTAGATATTATTTAAATAAATATCTAATATCTTTAAGTGGACTTAACATTATCCTATTTTCACGTCATAAACAAAACATTATCCTATTTTATATAAAGTATATCCTCATAACCTAATAAAATATCATTAAGTGATTAGATGACTATTTATCGGAGCTTCACTCTCAACATTATCCTATTCTATATGGAGTATATCTCCATAAACTAATATAGACAAGGTCTCCCTAGTCAAGCAGTCATGAAGAACCGTACCCACCAATGGTTTGACTACAATAGACTAGAATAGTCTGTCCACCAGAGATCTTCATCAAGGGTATGGCTGGAAGTTAAAGTTGGTATAATTAAATTTTTTCCATTGTATGTTTAGCATTTATTTGGCTTACGTCCTATTGAAATATCAATTGTTAATGAAAATAATTCACTTTTCAATTATATCGGAAATTATCGATTGGGATAGAAGCTGGTGATTATCAAATTATAGTGTTAACAAAGAGGTGGGAAATCTCAAAATTGCAAATGCAATTCGGCAAGTGAGAGTTACTATAGCTAGCTACAGGCATTTTTTTGGAAGTGAAGCGCCCAATAATGAGGGGTTGCGTGGAACGAAGTGGCATTTTAGCCACGTTGAGGAAGAGGAAGATTATGGATGATGGCAACATATACCGTTCGTGCAACAGACAATATCATGTGTTGGTTACACTATGACAGTTAACCATAATTCAACCAGTTATTGGCTCTGCTATCTGAAAATGGTTGTTGATGTTTGAATCCAATGAATAAAGAATATGCCAGCTGCTATGTTGAAGTTGTTTCATGAAATAATTGCTTTAAGGGCATCCTTCACGTAAGGATATTTGAATGGGAAACCCAACTTCTTGGCTTGAGTAGGAAGCACCCTCTGCCCTTCTAAAACCTACAAAGAGAGAATAAATGTGGATTTCAAGGAATTCACACTAGAAGACATAAGGACTTCAGGACAAAAATTAGCCAGGGACGATAAGGGCTCTTTACCACAGAAGCACCTTCTCCTAGGACAGCCTTGAGCGCAAAGTCGGGTACAGGCAGCCATGAGGGACGACCCAAGACATGTCCCAATTGCTCACACAATTCAGCCAATCGGACAGGGTTTGGTGCAGTTCCATTGATAACTCCTAATATTCAGTAGCATTCATAAGCAGGATTCATGACAATGCAATGAGTTCATCAGTTCACAGAATTAAGATTAAACAGAAAATATGAACATTGATTTGATAAATTTCACGTTGGAAATATAGGAGTGAATAGTTCACCTTTGTAAGATGGATTTGTTAGGGCTTCATATATTAAACTGACAATGTCGTCCAAATGAATCCAGGAGAACCTGTACAAAAAACAAAAGGATGGTCAGTTATTACATCTACCTAGAAATTATGATACAGCCAAAACCCAATCCATTGCACATTTGCACATTGAAAGATGTAATATGAGAAAGATCTGCATATCTGCATTTTAGAAAACGCACCCTGTAGGGGGAAATTGCTTCATGAATCGTGTCTAAGTATTAGATTAGCAGTACTACAAAGTAACCTCTTACAAGTGGGAGAAACTGAGAGCAATACCACTGTTTTCCAGAGCCTAGAGGTCCACCAGCAAACATCATGAAGAGAGGTATCATTTTAGCTGCAGAGGCTCAAAGATGTAACTATCAGTTCAACTTAGACAATATCATGAACTTCAAGAATTATAATTTTGTTTATAGATTAAAAAAATATATTTTGAATGTTAAAAGGCTAGCATTATATTATATTTTGTTTCAAGATCCTATTCAGTAGTAGCATAATACACCAAAAAGCCTAACAAGATAAGTAGAGAATTGAAACATAAAATACTGTAGTATTGGATGCCAAATAGTAATTTCAAGGACAGAAGTATATATTTAATTTGCTCATACCTAGTGCTCCACCATCTTTGCCAAGAACAACACCAATGCGAATCAGAGCTACTCTAACATCTCCATTTACCCTTAAAGCTGTTGATTCCCATTCTCTACAAACCTGAAAAGATTGGGCAGTTTTGGTCAAGGCGATCTAGAAGCTACAATTGTATATTGCAAAAGGCTTCATCTATTTGAAAAAGATCTTATGGGCTACTCATTTATTATGACTTCAAATTCCACAGTATTTCAAGTCAAAAGGGAACTGATGGGAATTCACTGTTCTAACTAATATGACTGATAACTCTGGTGGCTATATATATTGATAGGATACCAAAACCAAAATACTAAGAATACTGAAATAGAACTTTTATTATTGAATATCACAAGAACTCCTCTTCTGATATTGATGTATATTAGCTTCAGACACAGGAAATTACAAGGTCTTTCTCCAAAACAGAAAACAAGAAAAGGAAATGGATAAACACATAAGCAACACTTCGAGGGGCTGCACCTCCCAATCCCATCCACTCACTCAATGCCTACTCTGCACTTGCTATCTTTTCCCCTTATATTCTGCTCACCCACAACTGAATTTTCCCTTTTTCCCACTACTCCTTGCCAGCTCAGCCTGAATATTTTCTTTTATTTCCCATTTTGTCCCTCTTCTACTTCTCATCCCCTTCCCTAGCATATCCCTCAATGGTAGAGGTCTATCAATACTCCTCCCAAAAGATTCACCTTGTCCTCAAGGTGAAGGTGTTCCACCGGGGTCCCATTGCTTGAAGCATAACAGCCTCACTCTCTGTTCCTTGGAAACCTCAGTTGCACTTGCATCGCTAACTTCCACTAGTGTCTCCTCCATGAACTTCACCTTTGTCACGGTCTGAGGCAAGGGTATTGAGCACGCAAAGGTTAATGTGGCAGCCATTTCCTGTGGTTGCTTAGCAGCAGCATGAATAGGAATGGCTGAATTGATCAATTCTTCAGCAATGTCTTGAATAATAGTATCAGGTGCCAATCTAAATGCCCAAGCTAGATGTTGGTGGATCAGCTCAAATATGAGGTCATCAGTAGAGCATTGAATTTTGAAACGTTGACATAAAAAATCTGGTACATTAGCAGGGCCAACAACACCAAGGGTTCCAAGAAAATCTGCACAGACTAACTTCAATTGCTGCCCAACTATGGTCCTTGATCTTTCTGCACATCCTTTAGTACTGAGGCAATCAAATAGCTCAAGACATCCAAATCAGAACCAGCTTCAACAGTGATTAGAGTTGTAACATCCTTCCATCTCAAGTTCAGAGGACTTGCGAAACTCACACACTACCATGTACCTCACATTTAGGATCTCATGATGGGAACCTAAGATGCCAATCAACATCTCAGCATGCTTCAATGCTTTTCTCCAAAGCATGTTATGGAGCATTTTTCTGTCTATACTGTTAAGAAGGCCAACAAACTGATGCTTCAAATCTCCAGTGATAGCTTTAGCAATGCCTTTAATAATTTGAGGCACTCTTGTTAATCTTCTACTTATCCAATCTGAATCACCACCCTCTGTAAAGTATACAAGTTCATCCTGAAGTGCCGGTGCTGTGGCCCTAAATATTTCGCGATTGTCAGAACTAGTCAGTGCATGGTAAAAAAGCAAGGCAGCAAGTAACTGTTGGTCATCTGCTTTGATGCAGAGCAAAAGCAAGCACTTTTGGGCAACCCGTTAACTAACAAAGGCTCCATATCAGTGTTCAAACACTCAACCAACTCATATAAGGAGTCAGCTACTTGACTATTGTCTAGCCGAAACTGCTCCAGCTTTGGGAGAACAAAAGCAATCCAATTCTTGACAAGCTCTTCAGTCTCAACACCAAAAACGGCTTCCACAAGCTTCCTCACTAAGATTGGACAGCTAGCTAGTATCTCGAAGAGGTAATCATATAATTCGGTACAAATATGTACACCTTTAAGGTGAATATAGCAAGATTTGGCATCTGGTGGTTCAGGGGGCGGTGAAGGTTTGGCTGAATTATACGAGTTGTGGGCCCCTGTTTTATGTGCGCGAAAAACAGAGTGTGGATGATGATGGTTGTGGCTACAAATCCTACAGAGATGCTTCGCATAACTCTGCCTAGGTAGTCTTTCTCACGTTGTCCTTCCACGGTGCTTCTACCATCGATAGATCTGAATATGGCCTTAAGTATCCTTGAAGCTGTTCTCCCTTCCTCAAAGAACTGATTGGATCGTGGCCCCAAGTTCTGTTTCGGGCTTCTCATCAATAGTCTTCCGTCCAGTAACTTCAGATTCAAACCCTAGATAGTTTTTGTGCTGCATTGAACATTCGTTTCCAGCCTGCATTAGGTTCAACAATTTTTATGGCTGCTGTTGCAGTGTTTTCCATGGTTTGGGTCTCTCTCAGGAGGTTTCCTTCGTTTTGGACTAAACCCATCCTTCTTTTTCCCCAGGACCAGTTCATTTTCTCCTTGGGTTGGGGTTGGTTCACTAGCCTTAGGTGTGAGTACAGCCCACCAAAATTATTAAGTCTTGGCCCATCACTAATGTTGACCCTCATTCCCCCACAAAAGCCATAGCATTCAAGTTTGCCCCAGCTCATCAGCTCTGGGTCTAAAGCCAACATACCTTTTTTGCCCATTGATACCGCTGTCCATCAACACCACCAAAGTACCTTGGCCGCTACCCTCGTAGCGCCCATCAGTGCCACTGCCCAAGTTACTATTCTTCTTGCTGCAGCGCCTACCCAAGCCAATATTCTCAGCCTTGAAGCTTGTGAGTGCGACATTCACCCTTAAACTTTCATGAGACGTCTTTCTTTTCTGTCGTACTTTCACAAGGCTAGCCTTAGTATTAGGGATTTTTACCCCTAATTTAGTAGATGATACAAATCTAGCTTTAATTTTAAGTTTGGGCCTTACTAAAGTGATTTTAATGGAATTGATTCTTGTGAGTATGATTAAATTCTCTAGTACTGAGCCCAATCCTTTTGTCACCCAATTCTCTTCCTCACAAACTTGGACCTGGTCCATTAAATTAAAGAATCCATTTTTATTTCTGAAGAAAACCCATTCTTCAGCCTAATATGAGATTCCAACCTCTTTGTTTCAGCAGCCCACCTCTTTTCCTTACTATTCTGGGCCTGGCCCATTAGGTTAGATAGAGGACCCAACGTATGCTTTTCCATTTCTGCCCCTCCATCTTCCTCCTCCATGTGATCTTCATTAGCGTTTGCAGCGACCCCAAGGTCCCCACCACACTGGCTTGACGGATGCTCTGCGGCATCTCTTCGCAACAAGTCTTGACCTTTCCATTCTCTTTGATGGCTGTTTCTGTGGAATGGAGACTGAACAAAGGCTGAAATCACTAGGCAACCGCTTCTCGAAACACGCCCAGGTTGGATGAGGAGTGCGTGCTTCCCACCAGTAGAACCAGTTAAGCGCCCGTCCTTCTAAAGCTGCTATGGCCACCGAAAACTTTTCATCGTCGCCCTGGATATTGAGACGAAAGTTTCGCTCTATTCGGTTCAGCCAGTTATGCACGTCCTGACCGGAAAACATGGTGATCTCGCTGGTAACCATGGAAGTCTTCAACCATCGTCTTCGGATGTCCGTTTGGGTGCTTTGATTCGACCCCATTGTTGCTCCACCACTAGCCTTGCCTTCCACACTCCTTTCTGATTTCCTCTATCTTGCTCCAAATTTTTCTTCCATAGCTGGCTTGCTGTTACGTTTCCGGAGTAGTTGCAATATCTCTTCGTGCATCTCGTCGATGCGTTTAAGTCGAGCTTCTCGAGCCTGTAGCTCTTCTTGGTCCTCCTTCTTCCAGCGTTCAAAATCTCTCATTAGTTCATTGATCTTCGTCTCCATTTTGGTATGCATCACAGCTAACAGATGGAGAACTCTTATACTAATTGATAGGATACCAGAACCAAAATACTGAAATAGAACTATTATTATTAAATATCACAAGAACTCCTCTTCTATACTGATATATATCAGTTTCAAACACAGAAAATTATAAGGTCTCTCTCCAAAACAAAAAACAAGAAAAGGAAATGGATAAACACATAAGCAGCATTTCGAGAGGCTGCACCTCTCAATCCCATCAACTCACTCAATTTTTGCCTACTCTGCACTTGCTATCTTTGCCTCTTATATTCTGCTCACTCACAACCGAATTTCTCCTTTTTCCCACTACTTCTTACCAGTTCAGCCTGAATGTTTTCTTTTATTTTTCATTCTGTCCCTCTTCTACTTCTCATCCCCTTCCCTGGCATACCCCTCAATAGTAAAGTTCTATCATACTTTGAATCATAATATCAGTTTAATGGTTGTATGCAATCACAAGAATTAAGTCATCTGTGTGACCATGTCTTTCATAAATTTTAGAGGATTAAAAGAATGTTATTTAGTAAAATAAAAAGAACAACATAACAACTTGCAACCTATGGAAGTTGGACAAAAGTAGCTCAAGTCTTTCACGACCACAGCCTTTGTTCACCTTTGATATATTGTACAAGACACTTCTAGGGCCCATAATCTCAAATTGCAAATCCTGTGTCTGGGACTCATGACCAAAGAGGGAACTTGTAGTAATTTTAAGGTAGATATTGGGTTGATTTTCGCTCTTCCAACAAATTAATAAATGTAGCAGATGTTTTCAAGTGATCTAAATACCAGAAAGCAAGGGAGACCAGTTTCAATAACCTTTTTGACCAGAAAACATCAAACCCATGCTGAACAGAATATCCAGAAACGGCCTCTTCAAAGAGAAAAAAAGGGACAAAAGCTAAGTATATAGTAAATCAAATAATTACCACAGTGCTTGTAACTTGACCTATTAAGAGATTCGACACCATCTTTTTAACAAAACATTAAACAAGAAAGATCAACATCCTTCAGAAATTTGTGAGTAATACTCTCAAAATATTCCTTTGGCAATTTAAACTTGGTTGTCTTATTTTCTTATGAGATTTTAAGATCTTACTATCTCTCCAATAGTAATAATAAACAATTTTTCTACCTCAGCCAAGTAATCCTTTCCTGATGGACTTTGTTCATCAAACACTTCTGTCTCGCTGGTGCCTGAACATAGTCAAATAGAAAAGAGAGAAAAAATAATCTATATGCAAAATCATGCATTGGTAAATTAGTAATTAAACAATTCAGGTGATTATAAAATATGGTCAAAAGATAATTACATTTGCTAACCAAAGCATGTAATAACCAATAATAATATTAATTAACAAGCATGAAAATGATCAACCAGTAGAGAACCAATTTTGGCATACGAACATACCATAATAACCAACAGCTGTTGCACTAACCAAAACTTTTGGTCGAATATCATCTGGCGCACTGTTTATCAAATCCACAACCTTTGCTATGAAATGAATAGGTTAGGTGAAGAATAAGCAATGGTTTATGTAAATAACTCTTGCTTATGTTGATGGAAATATATTTTTTACCAAAAGAAAATAAATAATGAGAGATTTATTTTCATTTTTCCCACAATGAAAAATATATACTAACCTTTGAGGTCACTCTAATCCTGCTCTGCTTGATCTCTTTCTTTATCTGCAGTATCAAAATGAGTATACTGCTTTTGGAGTTATACATGTGCTCATTTTATCAGCAACCAAATGCAGGTGGGAGGTAGAAGATAACAAGAGAGAGAGAGAGAGAGAGAGAGAGCAACAAACAAAGTATACTGTATGTATTGTCTGCTACGAGCAAGAAACAAAGTATACTGTACGTATTGTCTGCTACTGGGCTCTAAAAAATTATGTTCAGCAGTTTACCAAAAGGTTGACACCCAAGACAGCAAAGATTGCCAAACATACATTAATATATTATGGATCATTTCAGAGTTTAGGATACGAAAAGTATTAGTATGTAAATTTTGTTATTTTAATAAAATTTCCTAAAATGTAAAGGTGATCAAGATAGAAAATTAAGACATATATTGGCAACAGTGAACTCAAATTAGGTCTAAAAGAGACAAGGCAAAGATATTAAAAGAAAGATACCTATTATCTCTTAATGAAGACCACCTAGGTGTAAGTTCATGTCTAAATCATTTAAATAATGGATATGATAAGAACATGGTGATAACCTCAGAAGACCATCTCGTACTTATGGGCATTCCAGCCAAATTCACAACCCCTGTTGAGCCCTGAATGCTATCTTTCCATTCTGGTTCCTCTGCAATCTTGATTCCTGGAAAGTCTTTCACTGGAAAAACCAGGGCAGAGTTAATCAGTAAATCAAAAGTGTTGTATATGTCGGAGTTTGAGTCTGGTGGGAGAGAAAATGATTAATTTTACTACTATTATGAGGAAGATAAACTAGAATTTCAATAGCGGAGGAGCCGAAATTATGCATGAATTAAAACCAGCAACAACAAATATGGTACTTATAAATCGAAGGTATTCTGCTGCTAGTAAGTGAACTATAGGAGTCAACTTGATCTCTTGAAAAAGTTTGTAGTGATGAACGAGTTTTAGCGAGTATATATTTTTGCAAACTGTGAGTGTTAATGCAAATCATTACATTAATTCATTACCTTCTTACCCGGAAAAATTACTTCTGCCTTAGATTTGGAGCGTGTCAAGACATGAACACTATGGTTGTCTGCAAACAATGTTAGTCAAGAACCCAAAGTTAGCTTAATTGTTTACACATATACCAGAAGAAGCTCAGAATTTAAATGATATAAATAGGTAAGCAAGAGATCTAACAAAATATGGGGATTCTGCAAATTCATCATGCAGGGTAGTGATATAAGGCAACCATATAGCCCACAAAATGCAACTATTTATCAGTTGTTTGATTCAAGACAGGCTTCAAATTTATACCTTGTATACATTTCACAACATAAGAGGTACTATGATCAATGTAGTACAACAACAATGCACTTTTCATGGCAACAGATGTTTAGGATTGACAGTTAAGGTTGAAATCAGGATATATATATGAGAGCACTCTCAACTATCAGGAGTTGGCAAAAAGTTAAACATATTATTAAAATTTAAAAATGCTATATATCAAAAAACATATGAAAGTTGAGAGGACCTAGCCAGTAAGAGCCTGAGATAGGGAATAACCTGCATGCAGCCTTTGCACCAACCTTCTACCTATAAAACCTGTTGCTCCAGTTACTGATATGATCATTTGATTTTCCTGCAATAAACATCATAAGTGAGAATGATCTTGAAGCCAAACATAAAATTGTGAACATTTATGCAATCTTAATGTGCGCATTACTAATGTTTTATAGATATCATGCTACCCAGATGTATAGAAGCCAAATGTAAAATTGTAAACCTACTAGTAATTATTAGTTATTAGTCAAGCTAACAAGGTATATAGAAGTGAATAGCTCATCCCTCTTTAAATTTTGGCTAATGATCTGTTGTACGGGATGAAAGCTGGAAATCTTAATGATTGCTGCTAATTTATGCAGCCAAGGGTGGCACTGCATGAAAATGAAACCAAAGAAATACTAAATTGGAACATTGAATTGAAGCTACCGATTTTAACCCAGTATCAAGTTTGCTAAAGCAAGGTGAAGAGAAGCCTCACTTGATTAACCCACAAAAGTAACAACTAGAACAGTCCCACTAACAAAGTAACAATGATTATCTTGACCCACACAAAAGCAAAGATAATGAATGAATAGACCACATTCACATGGTGCGAAACTTAAATAAAATACCATTTGGACAGAGCATTCAGATAGAAAGCATCTACTTTTAAAGTATACCTTCGAGCTTTGATCAGAGCCACACCAAACCCTGGACCTCCTAGCCTCCCTGGTCTAGTAAAATGGAATGGGGTAGCCAGGAATACGTGAGCAAAGCAACATTGAGAAAAAAGTAGAAAGGAAAAGGTCACTGAATCAAAAGGGAAAGACGAATGAAGAATTGGAGAAAATCGAAACTTACTGAGAGGGGTCGAGGAAGGTGAAGAGAAGGAGAGACGGTGTGAGACCACGTCAGAGCTGTGGCTCCAGAGATTTCCATGAAGTGGAATTGCTTCTAAGATTCAGCTATGAGTTTGGTAGGCACTGGCAGAGTGTTCTACTTGTTAGCAAGTGAAGCCAAGACGACGACTCTTACAAGTGTGCGTGTAAATAAATTATTAAATTATTCTCGTATCGTGTTTAATTTGGAGCCACAGCAACCCCCATTTCCATATCCATCACTCAATTACCAGTCTCCAGTGTTCGTAAGCCAAGCTTTCTGACGTATCTTTACTTGTCGTTTTTTCCATCATCGCATCTTTTTTTTTTTTTTCACATCGTTTTTTACGCCCGTTATCGCATCTTTTATTTGCAGTTATTACAAGGGCGTGGTGTCATGCTTTATAGGTACTCCGGACTCTTTAACTAGTATTCGTCATGCTACAACCTGTTACACGATTAAACACAAGGGAGAAAATTTAATAAAATTAATAGTTTGTTATCTATCAATTTATATTTTATAAAATCCTAAACCACTAATTTTTTAATTAATAATTAATAAGCGTAGCCTATATTTATAACTTGAACTGCCTATATTGACGCCCCATTCAGATATGCAAACAACGTTTTTTTTTAGTGTATATTTAGTATAGAGATAAAAATTTTATAAAAAAATTTTAAACATAATTTTATATATAAAACCCATCCATCCATAAAATTTTCACTACATTTTTATTCATGTACTGAACTAACCCTTAGGATTAGGTTACATCTTCAACTCATAGATAAGCTCTCGAAAACCCAAACCTCCCCAATTTATTTTTTTTCAAAAAACTATGTTGTAAATGGGATAATATAGAGAGAATGAGAACGAACACGTCCCGTGTTTGTGTAACATACTTAGCATGCATAACCAAACTATGAAATCAGGATTCTCTTCGACGCATATCATCAGCCACTCCAAAATGCATTAGGTGAGTATCGTAGAACATGCTTAGTAAAAGGAATAACGAAGAAGAGAGATTTCTATGGTGATCCCTATGATATGAAATGACATTATTTTCATCTACCATTGCTAGACTACGCTGGTCGGCTGGTGCAATCATGTCACGTACGTCTGCCATGGGGTTCTCCCCATCCTACAATGTCTGAACCATCTTTGAAGCTGCACCCGCTAGGGAACCAGAATCGTATCATTTTACTTCTTTTTCCCTGTTATTATATTTGCTGCACTCCTCAGATCTCTAGGTAGTAAACTAGTAATCATCAAACAGTGTAATAGCGTGGCAGTGAGGTTCAATAGTTAACATTGAATGGTTGCTAGGAAATCCGGAAGAGATTATAAAGGAAATTGTATTAACAGAATTTGCAGTCGATTTATGTAATTCATACAAATCCTGTAGTAGAACATGCTAGTTTTGTTTATGAATTATGACCATAAAGAAACTTCCTCGCACTAAGAAGAATCAAAGACAGAATCTCAAAACACACAATGCTGCAGGAACCATCTGGTTCGGATCAAGCGGCACTGAAGACACAGCATGCGATCATTTTCTTCAACTTCATGAGCACGGATCATCTCAATCTGTAGTTATTAAAAACAAGGTTATAAATTGAATGCCAGGGAACTTATGCACTAAGAATTCAGCCAATATGCAAGCACGAGAAATAGTGCACTACTATCCATCCCATGATTGATATGTAGAGTGAACAAAACGAAAAGGATCAAGCAATCAAAAATGCGAAATAAATCTCATTAATCTATCTTTTCATTTAATGCATGCTGTATAACGTATATTCACCACATAAGAACAAATGGAGGTGACTTAATCCACAATCTGGTAACATAGATCAATTTAATTGCTAACCTTTATTTATTACAAGGAAAAGATGATGGCTTCAGTCATTATCTTCACGACCGTAATTATAAACAATCTCAATCTGCATCAAGAACATTATCAAATTCAGTCAGAAATAAGCATATTATAAAGCACTAAAACATCAACCAATATCTATCCTGGTCTAATCTATAACTATACTGGTGCAACTTTTTAAGGATCTCAAAACGGAGGAACATAAGAAAGCCAGCATACAGAAAGGATACCCTATTCTCAAATAGAGAATTTCCTCCTATGCTTTTACATATCCCTCATAATATTTTATGTATTTTTTTATAACTGATGAATAATGGAAAACAACAAATGACTTCACTGATTTGCGTAAGACCTTGATATTCGGTACACAAGGGGAGTAACCCGTCCAATAATGGGTTTACAAGAAGTGGAATGGAGAGAATGATAGGATTCATTATTTTGGCACCTAGTTAAGGAAACTTGGCCACACAAGCTATAAATGTCATAGGATTTTTTTTTATATAGAAGAATAAATTTCATAGGATACTTCATGATTAGATGATTATGACCACCCGAACATCTCAGTTGGACTGTTTTGGATATTCCATCACTCTTGGTCAAAAGGGAAAAGAAACCATCCATCAAATGCATTCATTAGTGAAATCTGATGAGGAAATCATAGTGTCAACTTCTAACATTATTGCAGACACGTTTAGTATATAATGCTCTGGGGATGAGGTACACACATTCCCAGATAAAAGCAGACCAGGCCAATCACTTTGCAATCATGATGCTTTCCGGAAGAAAATGGCCACTTAAATTCAAGGATCTATATACAAATTGCTAAAACACACACACTCGCAGATTTGGATCCTTTCAAGTGAGACCCCCACATGACAGGATCATTTCATGAGAGAGAGAGAGAGAAACAGTGCCCGGGGCAAGGAGCCTCTTGCACAGGGCATTGGTCTATCTGTCTCATCAGATGAAATTGTCATGTGAGAGGATCCAAATTTCATATACACACACAGGCATACATACATAAATGTATAGGATATACATATACAAATAAGAGGGACAAACCAAAAAGGAAAAGATAAACTAACATATAACCATAATGACTTACCCCTGGAGGTGGAGTTGGGTTGCGCGTAAACTTGGAACCACCAGGAGCCCAAGGTACTATTATACATCAAAAAACAGGGGTAAAAAGGGTTAATATCTGAACTGGACTAAATAATGAAACAGGAAAGAGAAGGCCCACTGCATAGAATTTTACATACCCCCGCAACCATGCACAGATATACCAACCCCAACACTAGAAAAATTAAAGAAAGGGTGTCGCCTTGCCTTTGTGCCCGTGCTCCAAGGGAGCTTGCACCTCAGGCAAATTGCATCTTACACAATAATGGCTTATTTTACGAGTTTTATAGTTGTGTTGTAGTGAAAAATAAAGCTACTGAACAAAAACATGACAATCTTATTAAGGTGGTCACCTGCAATCTCTTCATCCCAACCCCTCCCAAAAAGATGAGATGGGTGAAATTATTTTACAAGGAAGCATGTTTAGATTTCTTCCTTCTTCCCCAGCTTACAATTCAAGAGATTAACATAAGATTCATCTTTACCAGCTGATTTTTAACTCTCTCTCTTAATCGATCATTCGTGTGCTACAAGAAATTAGGAAAATTTCCATGGCAATATTTTGTCATAGAAGTGATGTGCTATCATTTCTTAGAGTGAAACCAACTCTCTGCCATAAGATAAATATCGAAGCCCAGAAAGCAATCTTACTTCTGAGGTTCAGTCACATGTTTACCTATATAAGGGTCAGGGTGCCGCCACTTATTGTAGGTTGCTTCCGCATTCGCTATCATCCTATCGATAGTATCAAGGTCTTCCTGTATATCAAACCAACACAAAGCACGCCCAACATTAGAGAATAGAGAATAAGTAAGTGAATAATTTTGAACATTCAAAGACAGACATCGATGACCTATGTCTCAACAAAAAGAATATCAGTGACACATAAAGTGTAACAATGAGGACTTCCTCTTCCTATGCACAACAAACACTAAGGCAGCGCAATATGAGAACACACGATGCCTCAGCCACAATGCTCACTTCAAGATCAGAATTTAGAACACGTGTATGAACTATGTTACAGCTCCTACCAAGATCAAATCTTGTGGCCATTAATCAAAGGCAATGCTGCTTCAGGAAGCTAATTGAAACCAAATTTTCGATCCCCCTAAACTAATATCCTGAACCAATTCAGGGGACTTATTGCATCGTGAGTGCAACATATCATCTTTCCATCATAATTAGGCGTATTTTGGAGGAAACTGAAAAAAGGGTTCAGGGAAACGAACCACATGTCTGTTTTCCTCGAACCTTTCACGCAGGTTTGAAGCCTGAAGAGGGAGCCAAAAAGAATGATGAGAGAATTGAAAGATAGAGGCGAATTAGCGGAATCGAAAGAGCGAGATCGGCGATGGAAATGTACGTCTTCGTAGAAGAGGTGGCGATGGACGGCCCAGTTGAGGGTGTCTTTGAGGGCACGGCGGTAGAGGATCCGGACCCTCTCTTTCTGCGCCGCGCGCCGAGCGAGGTACGCTGCCGTCGATGTGACGCTCATTTCTCTCTCTTCTATTCTACTGTATCAGTTATTCTGTACTTGTCTTTCTTTCATCTTCAGGAACTGAGGAAGAAACTCGTACCAGGCACTGCCGTTACACGACGTCGTATCGCGGTCGGAGTACCCAACAACGTAATTCGGACCTTATTTTTTGGACTTAACGTAATTCGGACTTGACTCGACTGATAAACGTAGGCTTCTGGGCCATGCTGATGCTAGGCTTCTGTCTCTTCTTGGGTTACTCGGCCTAGGATCCCAGCCCTCTCTCCTTTGTCTCCCTGGGAAATTCTCATAAATCCTGTATGGCACGTGTAATTAGATTAACACATGGAATACACATTTCAAAGTGTTGAAAATTGATTTTACATTATGTACATTAGACTTAAAGATGCTTGGCTTTGAATCATTTATAATTTTTCAAAATTTTTTACATTTTAAAATGAAATATATTGCATAATATTTTTTATTATTTTTTTATGCATATAAATGTGGTTTGATATTTTAGTTAATATATTATGTTGTATTCATATCCTAAATATTTTAAAATTTATTATATTTGCATGCTGCATCATTCTGGATACAATACTTATATTCGTGACCATGCAACATATATGCTATAGCTAATAGTTATCCTTAAATTCCGGCTAAATTTGAATTTTTTTTTTAAGTATACTCGATATAAAATAATTTTTTTATATTATACTATTAAGTGTGTTCCACATAAGTTATATAGGTCATCTTTGTTTTTTACTCTAAGAGGAAAGAAGAAAAATTCCTAAGTATATATATATTTTTTTTTGGTGAGAATTCTTAAGTATATTGAGTGTTAGATAATTCTCTAGTATACACATTATTACATTATATTATTAACTATGTATCACATTAATTATGTGAACTACTATTGTCTCTTATTACAAAAGACAATAATGACCATATAGTTAATGTGATATATAATTAATGATATAGTATAAAACTATTATCTTACAATAAGTGTAACTAAGAATTTTTCAAAATTAAAATGACCACATGCCTCTAACTCAATAATCTATACCAATCTACTGTGCCACGTCACAATTTGATTGGCTTAGGGTAACATACAAGAATTTAGATACATTCATTAAATGGTACACAAATACCAAAAAGCTGAATTCAGTTTGTCTTGGCTTAATCAGGAAGGAACTCATACAACTCTAATCTCAATGGAGGCAGTAGTCTCATTTCCATTGACGAAAGAATGCTGAACAGTGAACAGACGCTAATTTGATAAAAATTGCTCTAACGCTGTACAACGTGCATGGGGGCACCAAAAAGGCCTATAAAAGAGTTGCTCTGCTATTTTTCCAGGAATAGGATCTCCGCTGTGTGTGCTTGTGGGAGTGAAGCTAAGCCCAAACATCTCTTTCAGGGCCTTACCCTGCTCTGAAAACCTGACCAACTCTGCAACTATTGCAGCACTGTCCATTATGTGGTTCATGTCAGTGTTGCTCCATAAACGGTTCGCTAGCTGCATCCTCCTGCGCTTTGAATCCAATGCAATGCCCCACTTTCTCGAAGACCCTTTTCCTCTCTTCGTCGGAAAGCCTTTTCTGCATAAGCTTCGGCAAGCATTTCTCTCTCTCCGGCGAAGAGCCTTCACACTGTGTCCCCAAACAAACATAAGTCAGCATGGAATTAGACAGGAGCAAATAAGCAAAACCACCATAGTGCAAGCAATAGACAGATCTACATTTGAATGGGTGGAACAATCTTCAATTCCTAATCAGCCTCATATAAAGCTAGGTGAAGGAAACAAAATGTAACATCATTTGGTGAACATGCCCTCCCGCCTCCAATATAAATACTCAACCAAACCTCCCACTCTCTAGCAACACAGATATATGTTTTCATTATGAGGACAAATAGCCGTATGATGTATTTCTCAACATAATTTTTCAAATTTAGCAGTCACAAGGTTCCCCACTTACAGCACAAAAAAGAAAATTTCCAATTGGCCATATTGCTATAATCCCCACTTGCAATTCATGAATACTCACCACTTGATGCATGCTTGGAAGCAACTAAACCAAATATGTCAGATACTCAAGTAAATGAACAAGTGACAAAGAAAGAGAGAACCTTGAAGCTTAGTGTGACTGTCTGACCATCCTTCGACAGACTGATTTCCGTCAGAAAATGTTTCTTTGAGGAAAAATAATCTTCTATGCTCTACCTCCATGTAAATGGAGTCTGTTGGATCACCCCTGAACAAGAAGAAAGAAGTAGGTCCTGTGGGTCAATGATACACTGCAAGGTTTGCCACAGTTCAATTATCTCTTTTTGCTGCCTCTTGAATTGCAGAGGACCAATTCTAAAGGAGTTCCGGGTGCTTCTAACATTGGATTCTACAACCTACATCTTTCACATTCTTCTCAAACTTAAAAGGTTTTTCCTTTCTGTCTCCTGATCCTATGAATTCAGAAATGCAGAATTGAGTCCAAAATATCAAGGCACCAGGATTAACAATGACCTTTCCAAATGCAGTTTTTAATCATCAATATGCAACAGTTTCATGTTAGCATAATACAAGTTACAGCATACAGATATAATTACGTGAACCCATTATTATCCATGTTTGCTACAAGTATCAATATTCAATGTACATGTCTCGATACAGTAGAAGTTCGAGTTTCTCCCACTATTAGCTAGTGACAAGAAAGAACTTCACGCAATTAATAAATAATACTGACGAAATAGAATAAACAACTGAAATTGAACTAGAGTAAAACCACCTAGTCACCTACTTATGAAGCTGTAATCGTAAACAGTTGTACTACATAACAGTCACATTTCTACAGATATCAAGATTGCATAATTAATCCTTCAAAAAACCAGGAAATAGCATATGAACAATTTCAGTTACTTAAGAAAGAAAAAATGCATCTATCTGTAATTCTTTCCCTTCAGATTTAAAGAATCAAGAAGGCAATGGAAATGATTTGTTCTCACCTGATCATCAGCAAGCTGCTTCTCATACTCAAGTTTGACCATTTCCTTCATCCCAGCAACAAAAGTTTGGATGCTAGTGATATCCTCACCAGCAGATGTTCTCATGCTGTTGGCTCTAAACTCATCAACAGAAGGACTTCCAGTAGAAGACTGAGAACCATTCCTCGACAACCTTTTGGAAGCATCATAAGTTAATAGAGGGAACTTACTCCGCAAACCATCTGGTCTTCCAGGGAAGCCTTTTTCAAACCCATTGGACGGAGTCCTCTCTATTTCTCCTGCTTTCTCAGGACAACCACTCACATGATGTTCCGTACAACTCCAGCTCCTAGTTAATTTAATATTCCTAAAGTTTGACATATTTTCTGACAGGGCCTGTGCAGATTGTTCATCAGGGTAAGGACACACAAGAGAATCAATGGTCATTTGTACATCATTTAGTCTCTGCTCCAGCACACCATATGTTGAATTGTCTTGGATCTGACTCTCTTCCCTATCTTCATTCAAAGGGGTAGACATTTCCTGACTTCTTACATTTTCCTCTCCAGATATTGGTAATGCCAACACCCCATTGTCACTTATTGATGGATCAAGATATTCTAAGTTGCCTCTACTTGACCTCCAATTCAACACATTGAACTTCTTTACAGTATTCATCAGGGTATTCTGTACAGGCAAAAGCTAACAAATGTATAATGACTGGGATCTAAGGCAATGCAACTCTAGAATACCATCATTTTTATCAGACTATTTACAACTGGCAGAGAGATGAAAGGACTTACCATCAGGATTACTTCCACCGTCTCCATCATCATAGTGAGGATTGTTGAACTCTTTAATGCGTACATCAGGACAATCAGGACCATAAATGCTTGATGACTCTGATACTGAACAGTCATCTTCCCAGGTATCCTCCCCTTCCTGCAAATTAAGATTATTATTAATTATTAATGCCAGCCTGAACAAAAACAAGAGACAAAATCCAAATTTAGAGGCATAATGTCTGATGTGTAATAGAATTGTCAGTGATTAGGAAATAGGAATTACTTTTCTAGATTTCTGATCATTTCCAACCATGCGGAGCAAATCCTCAACCCTAGATTGAGCAAGATCACGTTGATTAGTTAACTCCCTTATCTCCTTCTCCATCTGAATAATTGAAACTCATGTTATCAACATCTAAGGATTAAGGAAAATGTAACATGCACAAGCTGAGTACAGTAAGCTATAGCTATGATATGAAATCTAAATTTCACAATATATATATATATATATATATATATATATATATATTTAAGCTATAAAAAATGGCAATGCACAAGTATTGCTAATGAAAATGTAACATGCATGTTATTGAAGAATGTAACTGTAATCACCAATACAGCTTAAGCTAAAATAAGATACATTGAAGAACCCCCCCCCCCAACCCGGGCCGAAAGAAAGAGAGAAAAGACACTAAGCCATTCCATTTGAGATCTACTCAAACATGATGCTACCCTTTTTAGCTATTAGGATACATAAATTAACTAGGGCATACACATAATTATTGTTCACAAACTCTGTTACCCATAAAAGAAGGTTAATACACAAAAATGATCTCAATCAATATGTTTAAAGTTCCATATATACACATGTCCACAATCAATACAAACGGAATATTGCATGAATTAAAATAGCAAATGATAACAACCTTTTCTATCTGGAGATCTTTCTTTCTCAACAATGCTGCATAATCACAACTGGAGGTAGCAGGACCAGGAGTTCTCAACTCACTCTCCAATCTGGCCACCTCTCTTTGCAAATGCTTGACCAAGGCCTTATCAGACATCACTACATTAACCTGTGCTTTAGTGGTCACTTCTTTTGCACAACAAGCAAAAAGAAGTGTGTTTCTAGTTTGCTCAACATGGCTTCGTGCAGGGCTCAAAGTGCAAATGATGGCTGTTCTAGCATTGCCACCTAAGCAAGGCTGCAGTATGCGTGTCAACTTAGAATCTCTGTAATTGATGTGTCCATGTCTTCCCTTACTGCATTCAATCACATTATGTCAATGGAACTTCGAAGTTTTACATATGAACAGTTATATAAAAGGAGTAGCTCCATCAGATAAGTTTTCTCATGTAAAGATATCTCCAATTAGTCACAAGGTAAATAATAATCTGTGTCTTCCCTTCTCTCAAAATTACTCATCTATGGGTGAAATTAACAATACATTAACTAGTATTCAGCTCTCTAAAAGGAATGGAGTTGCTTATAAATTAACAAAAAGGCTATCCTACTGCTTCTTTTTTTTGTGAAAAGGTTATACTACTGCTATGAGCCTATGATTTTATAAAAGTCTGAGTCGTATAGTGTGAAAAGCAAAAACATTGCTAGTCAGTTTCATGCATATAAAATACCAAGGCAACCTTATAACCAGACAGGTCATGAACAACAAACAAGATAATATGATAAAGCAAAAATATAATTGAGAGGCAGGCATCCACATGAAGCACTGAAATCAAATAATCGAGATGTAAGTTTGCTAACTACATTTGAAACTGAGTAAGGAAGTCAGACATCATAAACTAAGGAAAAAGTAGACAACCTAAGCTTACGAATGACTGTTCCAAGAGTAAGTAAACTCCGGTTTATATGACAACCTTCTTTCAATCTCACCCCAGCTGATGATGCTTGAGATGCACGCTCACTCCCTGCCAAATCAACAAAATTCTGCAGAGAAATGAAACAAATTTAATAATTATAAAATCTGTGATAAACATTTTATGTCCTGAACAAGAGGGGGAATTTTTTTAAAAAAGAAGTAAACATACCACACTAGCTGCTAGGGTGGTTGAGTTGCCTTTACCCAAGAATTCTCTGGCAGAACTTTTCAATTGTCTGCAAGGTTACAACACAACTCCATTAATACAAGTCTACAACTACAAGTAAAACATATAAAGCATAATATTTTAAGGAGAAAAAGGGAAGACACACACCAGTCTGATAATTTGATGAGATCTAGAACTCTTTTCATTCAGGTATGTCTCTCCTACCTGTCTTTGAGCTGCAAGAATAATGTAAGCAATGTAACAGTAAGAGTCTACAGACCACCCTATAACAAGAAAACTATGCAAATTCCTTTACCTTCACAGAAAGATAGGAGCTCTTTCAAATGCCCCCAGTCCCGTAGAGTCTCCTCTGTAAGTTTCTCAACAATGGGTCCTCTCTGATGAAAAGGAAAAATCATGAAAACAACTTTTAGATATGCAATCTTATTGATTAAACTTCAATTCAATATATATAAAACGCATTCACCTCAGGATCATCACGCAGCCTAAGTGGAGTGTTGTCAGTGCTGAGGAGGTCCCTAACAATTTCATTGTAAATTTCAATTGCTGAGAACTTCAATACAAATGCTCTTTCTTCATGCTAAAAAGTAACAGTAACCTTGTGTCAATAAGACTTGCAATGTCAAGAGTTCTGGGGAAAAATGATACTGAAGAGTTAAACAGGCTGATTAATAGATTAGTAGCCTAATTACCCTATTTATATAGTCGAAAATATCTGCTATGGTATACTCGGTTATTCCAATCATCGTGTATGTCTTTCCACTACTTGTTTGCCCATATGCAAAAATACTTGCTGAAAGAATATGTAGACGCATATATTAGTCAAAGCCTTAATGAGGTTGAGTGGAAAGTGAGTCATAAGAAACTAGCCAGCATAACAATATATACTTACAGTTAATTCCACTAACAACTGAAAGAGCAATTTCTTTGGCTCCTTCCTCATATACCTGCCTCGTGGCATAGTCACTCCGAAATACTCTGTCTACCACCAATCATAACCAAAATTCAGAAACACTATATCCATAATAAAAAATACTTCCAAGTTCCAAACAAATATCATTTAACAAAACTATGAAAAATGTATTTTGAGGTATCATAAAGTAACGTAAGGTAATTTTTTTAAAATTAAAATGAGAAAGGAACAAAAATAATAGGGATTGACACCTTTGCAAATTGTGTCAATTGATTCAGCCAAACTAGCAAAGAAAAAATCACCAAATGTTTTAGTTACCAATTAAGTATTTTCAGAAGTTGGCCCCACATAAATTAGATAAAGAGCGCATCTTCACCACAGTAAGTCAAAGCAATGGAATCTCAAAGTAATCAAAGCAACTAAACCTTGTTCTCCAGGTAAGGGAAAGTGATCCCTTTAGGCATATATACTTGCTGAATCAAACCCACATTCTGAGATCCCAAAACTTGTCAACTAAAGATGAAATTGTTTTAATTCAGTTTTAATGGCAATAAAAATTTGCGAATAACTTGCTTACCAAATGTGTAGGCACTTGGAAATGTGGAACCCTCCCGCAGCGTGTTCCGGTACAAGATGGTAGTGTCATGGATGCATTCCCAATCTGCTATTTCATTCACAGCAGTTTCCTTCTCACTTAAAGGCCTCAGCCTTACTAACACAAGAATCTTCTCTTCACGACCACTCAATCCTTGCATCTTCTCCCACTTCACCAGCTCTTCTCCTCCAATAGCCCCCATTTCTCAGTTTTGACCCAATATTCTTCTAGACCCAATTCAGGAGCTAATCAGAATTCAGAACAAGCCCATGAGGCCATGACCTCAATTCCTAAAAGAGGAAAACAAGTGGTGTGGCTAATTATTAAAGTTATTCTTCCTTTCCTAGAATGGCAAGACACTTGAAGGAAAACAGCTGGCAGTTCACAAAAAATAATAAGCCCTTAATTTGAGCTTCATTGGCAAGAAGCTACTCATGAATAAGAGAAGACAGCAACCCATTAATTTCAGTCGATAAATAAATAAGCAATAACAGCAACAACAAGCTAACTTTCTATTGTATCCAACCAATAGAAGGAAAGACCAAGACAAAACCGGATGCTAAATAGTTACGTTTCTATCATCAACAAATTATCAGTCGTTGGCATTATATCACGACCCAAAAGACTTTTTCGTAAAATAATTAAAAAGAAAAAAGAGAGAGAGAGATGATCAATCATGGGTTTGTTCCGATTAAAGGATATGCTGGTCTTTTGCTTCTTCTTCGATACCAAGCTTCATCTAGAAAGAGAGAGGAAGAAAGAAGGACGAGATGAGAGGAAAAAAAAAAAAAAAGCACGGGCCAAAACATATAAAGCAGGGTTTCCATTTTTTATCCTCCCTTCTACAGTGACCAATTATAATGTAAGAATGGAAAACTTTCCATAGCAGCGACCCCCCAATGCTTGAGAAAGAAGTAACGGAGTTTTGCATAAATGTGAAATTGATCATGACTTGGTAGTTATGCACAGCAATGATCCCCAACAAATAAAACCATCCTTTTCACCTTCCTTCTCTCTCTATTCTTTTTTTTTTCTCTTCAATAAACAAAAGCAACACCATATATAATAGTTATTGATAAGCGAATTTTACCTCCAACTTCCCTGTCCTTTTCACTACACGTAAGGCGAAAACAACGATGACTGACCCAATTCACAGAACAACGTAGTTTAGGAATCTGAAGCCTCCACTAAGTTTTTCGCTCTTTCTGGAACTGCTTTTTCCGTGATCATAAATCAGAAATCGGATACGAACGTGTTCTTCTGGCAAACTATAGCGAAGAACCGTAATTGAATGCTAAACCACAGATGGGGCCATGGTCAATCAATTAGAAATGACTAACCACAGCGACGCAATGGCCCAAAAGTAAAAATCCACTCATTGATATCTCTGCTTCTTTTGAAAATTCATACACGCCCCCTAAATGCCACTTGATTACCTCTTTGTCAGGTAGCCAACAATCCCCAACTTAGAAGCCCAACGAACTGCCTCAAAGTACAAAACTTGAGTGGGGCCACTCACCCAGTAGATCTTTTGGAACTTTCCAGGTATCATCTAATCTTCTCCAGGAGCCATCTCACTGAAGCCGGTACAAGCCACAAACAGGGTGACAAAGCCTCAAATTTCAGATTTTGTTAAGCAAAAAAAGAAACGCGAAAGAGAAAAGAAAAAATAAAGCTTTTTGTCAATGGGAGACAGAATCACAGAAACCAAGAAGAAGAAGAGAAGAGAGAGTACCCGGCGAAGGAATAGAACAGTGAAAATCGACGAAACCTTCACGCCCACGATCTGAAAGAGAAGAAAACTACCAAAGACACAACGCAATGTGAGAGTGAGACTGTGAGAGAGATAGAATCGTCGGTGGTCGGTTCCTTGCTTCCACACTATCTCTCCCAGTCTCACGACACACGCACAGTTGGGAATGGACCAGCAGGCACGTAAATCTGATGGGGTGTCAATTTCTATGTTTCTATGTTTTCTTTCTCTCTGTGTCTTTTTTTAAGAAAAAAAAAATTAATATCGACTTTTTTTACCCTCGCCTTGGTGCGAGGAAAAATTAGAAAATGACGATGGTGTCCCTTCGTTTCAATACCTGGAGGAAAGTCACGTGATGGTGGGGACAGGTGGGGACAGGTGGGAGGGTTTTGTGGATCCACGTGGAAAGTAAGCGTTTGTCAACCAAACGCCGTTCAAGTGCCGTTTGGAGTGCGGACAGAGCACAACGGCACTACCGACTTACGTTGATGACCGGTTTTGCGAAACCGTCCACATAGGTACGTATCGAAGATCGATTCCACCAGGATCGAAACGCGTTTTGGAATATTTTGAGTCTAACGGTCATTACATTTTAAAAAGATATCGGTTCTTAATACTTTTAATTTTTTATTTATACAGGTACTAATCAATTTTACTTAATAAAATTTAAATTATTCTTGATTATATTTTTGTTATTAAAATTAATTATTTTATGTGCCTTTACCTAAGACTATATTTATGAGTTTGGAAGGGACGAGAAATAAATAATTTAAAAAAATAAAAGAAAGAAAAATAAAAGCTTAAATAATAAATTTTTTTTATTTATATTCTTTAAAATATTTTAAATGGATAAAATTTTAAAATATTTACAAAAATTAATTAAAAAAATTTTAAAAATTATTTAAAAATTTTTATTTTATTTTTCTTTTTTTATAAAATATTTAAATAAGATAGAAGTTTATGATAAATTTTGTTGCTTTCAAGGAGAAAATTCGTTTGGATGCATATTAATAAAAATATCTTTATTTCAAATCTAACTAAAAAAATAACTCATATTTTTTTTAGTAATTATATATTTAAAAGTAATTTTGATAAATAATATCTAAATAATATCAATATTATCAAAGTCACTTTTCATATAAAAAATTTTAAATATAAATCATAATTATACAAACTCATTTTTAAGTAAAATTTAAATTTACAAACTCTAATTTAAACACACACTTAAACTTTTAAAATAATTAATTCATGATATTATTATCATCATAAAGGATTATCTTAAATTAAATTATCCTTAGCATTATTTTTAGAAGAGAAAAAAAGGATATGCTATCAAATAACTAACTCAACATTAATTTGATTTGTAGTTAGGGGATAAAGCTACTCTTGTTTTCTTGTTTGCCTTGTGCAGATCAGAGTGCTGCCATACATGCGTCATGAATTAGCTCAACGAGAGCCTTTCAACAATTCAACTCCTGTTAAATTAATGATATAATAAGAAGCACTTCCTATGTTGTTTTTAAAATACATTTATCTCCATGCCCATCTTTTTCTTCACTTGTTTTTTTATCTTTCGGTTCCATTGGGTTATCTTCCCTCCGCAAATCATCCCCTCTATGACAAGGAGACCCCAACCATCATTTGATTTAACTTAAGAAATGGTTATCATCGAATTCAGTATTGACTTAAACATTTTTAGTTAAGCTCTAATTATTAAATTAATTAGTGGCATCAAGGTCTAACCAAGAGCAATCTGACTTGTCTTCCATTGTAATTTTGTTCGTGGATTTAAGCCTTTGGGCGAGGAAGAAAAGAAAAGAAGGCATCCCCACTTGGTCGCATCATGATGCAAGGCATTGAAATTTTTAAGTGCTGACAAAAGAGGAAAAATGAGTCTGCAAAAGATAATATAGTCATAAAGTTGAATGAAATTTGTTGTTTTATCTGGTCTACGAATGAGATTTGTTGGAGTCGTCAAAGTAAACCATTCTATTTCGGTTTTGAGTTGCACGCGCAACTATGATTTGTGTGGCCCATTGGGTTTCAGATTTTCCCTTCTCCCATTGAAAACCGCAAGCATGTGCAAATTAATTAAAGAAGCTTATGAATAAGAATATAAGATTTCGTTCAGTTCAGTTAATATCAAAGTTAACCAGGGGGTATGCTGGTGGTGGGAGCTCGATCCCAAGTCCCGTTCCCCTTTCTCCTTAGGTCCTGGTAAGGGCCTCCTCAGAACTAAAAAAAAAAAATTATATGTATTTTTAATATTAGTTTTTTTTATAATTCAAACAATATAATGTTAATAATAATTGATTAAAGATAAATAATATTTTTGCTAAAAAAATATTTATAAAATTTGAGAAAGCAGCCAGTAATTTAACATAATATATACAGAGAGTAACTTTATAAAAACAAAAATCATGTAATATTACAATGAGAATTATTCAAGTTATGTGTCAAAGATAAATTATTCAAGTATAAAAAATTAGGCAGAAAAAATTAAAAATGAATTGGAATGTAAGATTATCATGTAATATTAAAAACAGTCTCATTAGTAATATATAATATATTAGTAATATATAATAATAACTATAATATATATCTATATTATTATAAAGGAAATTTTTTCTTTTTTTGTCTCAAATTTTTAGTTTTTTAAAAAATTATTAATAATTAATTAAACACAAATAAAAAAAAAGTAAAATTATAAATGCAAACATTTTTTATCATTATATTTTATAGTTATAATTATTTCATATACAAAGAGTTATTTTTTTACTTTTTTAAAAATATTTTTATTTAAATAATTAAATTATAATTACACTAAAATTATAATTAATTAATTAATTAAAATATTATATAAATAAAAAATAAAAAAAATATAGATTGAGAGACATAACAATACTACTCTATTATAATAAATAATAGATTTCTCTCTCAGTTTTGCTTCCTCTCCTGGTTGCTTTGCTGGAAGAGCTCATTTCATTGGGCTCGTAGCATAACGAAATTGACCAACGAGCAACCATGTTTCAATAGGTTAATTAGTGGAATGCTTAATTACCAATTAAGTTAACCATTAAGCATGTCCACAAGTCCATAATTAACACGCTTACTGCAGCACATGCAAAAGTGCTAAGGGCTGAATAAAAAGTAAAAGTTAGATTAAAGAGCCCTGGATAAAGAATTGAGTTCTATGTGTCTTTGTTTTGCTGAGATGCTATGAGAGAAGGGTCTTGCAGGCTTTTTCCCTACATGCTTCCTAATATCCTTGTTCTCTTTTTTAGTGTATTTGTAATAATATGATCTACACGCTGAGCTGGGCTATATATATTGGTCAATGACTCGCATATAGCATGAATGGAAGGCCTGCTGAGCTCCAAGCCATGGCTGATTCTATTGCAACATTCAGTAATTGCTCCACCTTTCCTTTAGATTTTGTAATTTAATTTAGACTCAGGCTTCGGAGTAAAACACAAGTAATAGTTGCTTTGGACTAATATTTCTGTTTCTTTAAATTATGAGTATTGTTATTAAAATCAGATTAGATAGTAAATTAGTGAAACTTTCAATTTAAGTTTAATTAGTTCAACTACTTAAATCGTCTAACCAAATTAAATAACGTTATAAAAATAATTTACATGCAATAATATAAAATTTATAAAAAATTATAAAATATATTAAATTTTTTAAAATGAAAATATAATGATTGACCAATTTTAATTGACTTCTTCAAACAATTTTAACCAAACTTATTTGATTTTAACTAATTTAAATTAGTTTATTCATAAATTTGATTTGAGGCTGAATTATACTTTAAATTAGTTTATTCATAAATTTTATTCGTAAATATGATTTTAACAACGTGATAATGAGTAAAAAAAGTAGAGATAAATTTTTACATAAAATTCATCCATAAACTTTTTATTTTCCATTTAACTATAGTCTAATTTTTTTTAGATTATGCTTTAACATTTTTCTTGCCAGTTGGGCGTAATCAGTTTCTGAGCCTGAACACCAGATGACCATGACCATCTGTTTTCCCACTTCGTCAAATATGCCAAATTTTAATCATACAACTTTATTTATGTAACTTGTTAACCTGAGAACTCTGCGAAAACTGCTCTATGCAAACTACATTTAGTTCGATGTGAACCTAAAGAAAAAGAGAGAAATCACAGTTAAAGGTGGAAGACAAGAATCTCGAGTGTGGACAGTGAGATGCATGATTTTTTACCTGTACACTTGGTCAAAAAAAGAAAAAAAGAAATTAAAAAACGTATATGCTTATTACGCCTTCGTGTGCGAATCAATTTTAATTACTATAAAGCTGAAATTATTATTCACTAGTATTAAAACTACTACAGTGTTATATTGCGTAATTATTTTTTGCAAGAACCAAATGTATTTGCCTCCTATTGTCCTTTCTTTTTTGGTAAATTCTTATTGTCCTTTTTGATAAAAAAAAAATGTTTACAGCTCCTATTCTTACTATATCCTCTCTTTCATTACAGCTCCTTTCTTTTTTTGGTAAATTTCTATTGTCCTACGTAATAAAAAAAGATTGTTTGCAGCTCCTATTTTTACTATGTCCTCTCTTTTATTCCAAGTTCCAACACTTGTTTGTCCCTGTGTGTGTCTTGGGTCATATGTTGCTTTACGTGTCCAAGTTATTTTTTGGGCATTCCGTAACTCCATTGCGTAGAACTGCAGGAGAAGGCCGTGTGATGCTTCTAACTTCTAAGGCTAAGCCCATTAGTGGGAATCCGTGCTTCTTTCAAAAGCAAACCATGAAGAGACGCTTTTTTTGTTATTATAGGCCCATTTACAAGTGTCATGCCTAAGCTGAAGTCGCAAATCAGTGGATCATGTTGACCAAAAAAGAAAAATCAGTGACTGTATTCGATCCGATTGTATAATTGGCAATTTTTTATTGTTTTAAATTATTTTTACCAAATATAGCCAAATGTTGAAGTATTATTGAACAAAAACGAAAAAAAAATCTGCTTGTACACTTTCAGAGAAGCATCTTTGTTCATTTTTATTAGAGAAAATGACAAGGAGGTACGAAAGGGAAAGTGAACACTGACTTAAAGTGCATATTTAGTAAGAAAGAAATAAAAAAATAGAATAAAAATGTAAGATTTTTTATATTTTAATTTTAAAAATTTTATATGTTATATTTTATTTTATTTTATTTTCTATCACACTAAACATATAAAGAATCTAAGAAAAGGAAAGGTGGGGCAGTAGATAGAAGCTGGTATAAGAACTGAAGAACATGAGGATGAGATTCGATTAGATGAGGTGAATCTCGTGTTCTGAATGAGAGTTACCACAAAAGCCCTTTTCACCAAATTTTCTTTGTCATTTTGTATTTGTAAAATGTATATTTGAATTAATTTATTTTGTTATTAAAATAATTAATAATTAAAATTTTTTAAAAGAGTTTTTGAAAATAAAATAATTTTTTTATAATTAAATTATTCCTAAACATATTATGAGTTCATTTGTTTCAGCTTCGTTCCATCTCCACCGCGTGTTTGCATTTATTTTGTTATGCACTTATTTTCCTATGCCTCAACGGGTGTTTTTTTCACAATAAAATATCACGTTTTCAATATTAATAGTGACCGAAACAAACAGGCCATCTGTTAGGAGTGTTTATAATCAATTTAAACTGATCTAAACAGAAATAATTAAATAAAAAATTAAATAAAATTAAAATTAATTTGCAATATTTGATTCTTTTTTTTATACAAATTAATCGAATTAAACAAAATCAAACTGAACTCATATAATTATACAAATATATTTTTATAATTATTTACTTATAAATGATTAGATTATAATTTATATCATTTTTATATAAATATTTAGATCAATTTATCATTTATATTTATTTAATTATGTTTTTATTTATATTTTTAGACTAATTTATTATTAATTAAGTCATAAAAAGAAAATAATTTTAGTTTAATTTTTTAATTAAAATAAAATTAATGTGTTTCAAGACAAGAAAACCAATTGGGCCGATTGATTTGATTGGAATGTCTTTTTAAAAAAAAAAATTGAATTAAACCAAACCGTAAACATTCTTACCATTCATCATCTACTTTTGTTCTTTTTTCCCTTGTTTTTACTTGCTTGTGAGTTTGTGTGCTTAGAGTTTAAATATTTTTAAAAAAATTAAAATATAAAATTATTAATATTATATATAAATTTATGTAAAAATATTTTTATATATATAATGTTGTTCGTATAACATCATCCAAAAACATATATTTAACTAACCAATTTAATTAACTCAATAATCTCATGTTGAGGTTTGTCCACATATAAAACCTGTATGAAAAAAATGTAAGCATAATCTTCGAGTAAATTATAGCCATGAAAGCAGATACTCCCTATCTTTAAGAGCACTAAGAATGGATTGAAAATGAAAATATTAAGTTGGGGATAAGCAGAATTTGACTCAATAAAATAATTTTGCAGTTAATTTTTCTTTATAATTATGTGACTCTAAGTAACTTAAATTATGGGAAAAGGTTTATAAATTTATGTCAGTTGGATTAAAACAATTTTTGGTTAAATATTAAAATTTGCTCTAAATATATATTAAATAAGAAAGAAAGAAAAAAAAAAGGAATGAAGGTTACTGGAAGTGCGGAACAAATTAACAAATTTAGAGCCAATTTAAATATTTAACAAATTAGGCAAGGGGTTGGGGTGGGGCAGCAGGAAATATCTGCACCTGCGCACACCATGGACCATGGTCCATGTACTAACATCGGAATTGAAGTAAGAAATTGGGTTATAAGATGCTGCAATTCAGCATCAGGAACAGAATCATGCTTCTCGTCGTCACTCACCATTTGCTGCTTTTCGATATTCACTATAAGAAAATGGAACGGTAAAATATTTTAGTAATTTTATAAAATTTTGATTTAATCCCCTACAATATTATAAAATTCTGTCTTTTTGCATTACTATTTATTTCATTAGGTCACGATTATTGTAGTCAGTTGATTGTTATGCAAATCTTTTTCATAAGAGAATGGCACAGAGAATGGACGAAGTAAAATATTTGATTGTTCTATTGTGATAAACCACGAAAACAAGGATAGAAGAGCTCTGTAAGCAGCTCCTAGTCCAACAGGGCAATAGATCATGCTGCTAGACCACAGCTTATGAGCCCATGACTTTGGCACGGAACCAAGTGATTGGTTTTTTACTTCTTTTTTTGTTTTTAATGGGAGTTTTTCATCAACTGCCGAAACTCGAGCATTATAGTATATGATGATGCGTATTCAAGTAAATGACTCCAAATTCATTAGCAAAAAGTTTATTAAGTTGTAAGGTGCATGGAATCACGAACAAACATAGTCTCCAAGACTATAAAACATTGCACATTTTAGACAAACTAGTCTTCCATTCCATCCTCCATCGAAAGTCAACACCTTTTGTTACTACTGGTGCTGCTGCCTGACATGCATTCACTACTAACATCTTAGTAGGCGTAGCCTTTGACGAGCAAATCCTTCTTGGCTTCTTCATATAATTCATCCTCACCAGTGTACTTTCCAAGCTGAGCGAGTGAATTGGCCTTGGCACGGAAAAGGAGTGTCTCTTGTGCCGCCTTCACGTTCTCTGGACGGCCTGCCCATACTTTTAAGGGTGGGTTCATAAGGGCTCTACCATATGAGAACGACACTGGCCATGGGTTTGGAGATTGGTTCATGGCATTCAAGTTTAAGGTTGATTCAATCTCAGATTGTCCACCAGACAAAAACTGCACAATACAACTTTGGTCGGTACTGTAGTAGGAGAGAAGTGTGGAGTATAAAGAATAATGCATTTGGCAGTGTCAATTACCATAATTCCAGGGACAGCAGGGGGAATTCTCCTGCGAAGGAGCTTGAGGGTGTAATCAGCAACCTGCTTAGGAGTGGCCCTCTCCATGCACTCAGATCCGGGGGTAACCATGCTAGGCTTGAGGAGAATACCCTCAAGCAAGACATTGTTCTCATAAAGGCAGAAGATTACCTCAGACAAGACCTTTTGGGATACTTCGAAATTCCTTTCAATATTATGGTCACCACCAAGCATGATATCTGGCTCCAAAATTGGGACCAACCCATTGTCCTAAACCAATAAATAACCAAAAAAAAAAAAAAAAGGAATTTACCTTCAGAAATGGTAGACACAAAGGTCCTCTTCCTAGATGTAACGAAAGTAAATTAGAAGTTGCTTGTATAATTTCAATGGTTTTCTCACCTGAACAATGGCAGCATAGCGAGCCAGACTCCAGGCTGCTTCCTTGATTGCCAGAGCAGAGGGACCTTTGGGGATGCTAAAAATAACACGCCTAATATATGGATTAAGTTAAGTTCCGTAGACGTAAAAATGAGCATGAAATTTTGATTTTGGTGCCAAACCATTATGGGTGTCAAGTACACACTCACCATTTGGCCAAACGGGCACCTTGCTGGTAGAATGCAGCTGTGCGAGAGGCAAGACCGTCCAGACCTTGGCGCCAAAACTCATTGTTGGAACCAGGCAGGGGCACCAAACGCTATTGAAACAGTAGAAAATATTGAGTCTGTTGGAAATTTTAAATGTGAGTGAAATGTGGTAATGTGAATGAAGAAGTCCTACGTTGAAAAAGAATACACCATATATAGTGAAAGGAACCGTAAATTTAATATCTTAATATTTTGAGTTAAAAACTGAAAATACATTTAATATTTTCTTCATTTACTAATTGAAAAAATTATTAAAATAAATAAGTTAAAAGGATATAAAATTATTAATGTAATCACATCCTATCACATAATCATTATTATGGCACTCCATTAATAGTTAATATGTGTCAATTTAATACTTACATTTTTAAATTATCATTAAAGCCACACTAACTTAGTTTTACATGTATATTTATGATATGATAAAATAATATGTGTGACTTTAATAATAATTTAAAAATATAACCCTCAATTATCTCATATAAACTATTGAATAAAGTGGTATGATGAATTTTTCCATTAACATATCTGATCATTTCAAGTTTATTACACGCAAGGGACCTAATAATTTTTATTAAATTTGCTTTGATAGAGTGATGTTTTTTCTTTTTTAGTTTGTGTTTGAAAATTTCACCTCTAATCAAATTCTATTGAGAATAATGCGGCACACATATACGCTACTTTATTTTCCCAATATATGTTGCATATAATTACTATTTATTAGTGGTGGTAAATTGATGAATTTGATGAATTTTGTATTGTATCATTAATAGATGAATAAAAAATAAATTAATAATCAATTTCAGATTTATGAAAATTTTATTTAAACAATTAAATTTAGTCATAACTTATCTTAGTGAATGAATATTGAATTTGTCTATCTTTAATTGAATGCATCTAAACTTTTTTTTTTGTCTAAATATATTATATTCTTCAAACTATATATATATATATATGTGTGTGTGTATATTAAATGTAATAAATATTTTTGTTAATCCATTAACAATTATTTAACAAAAACTAATTCAATATACTAAATCTATTATTATAATTGAATGAACTGAATTAAATTTAAATATAAATAGATTTGATAAATCATAAATTTATGAATATAATTTTCACCCCTACTGAACAAATACCCAAACGATAGCACAAGTAAGCATAACATGTATACCCAAGCACCGATCATATTAGTATTTGGTAACAGTAATCCTACCTATTGTTCTCACTATTGGTTAATGCATAGCACAAACTGAATGGCATTGAACTACTTCACATGGGAAAGGGAGGCACGTGCTACAAGAGAAAGGGTAATTTCCGAATTCCAAATGGCTTACCCCGTCGATTTTAATACCGGGAAAAATGTTTTGCTCGGTAAGGACATCGACGAACTTCTTGCCATCAGCAGTGGATTGATAGAAAGCTTCCTCGAAGAGAATGGTACCAGAGATGTACTGACCAAGTCCAGGAGTTGTCACAAGGACGGCACGTAATGCCTGGCGGTTTGCTTCGGTGTTCTCTAGCCCATATGAGACCAAACGCTCCCCACAGACAGAGTTAGTGTCATCCATGGCCAAAATACCACGCCCTGGTGAGGCTACTCTTTTCTGTACCCACAAGCAAGAAAAACATTAAAACACATACGAAAAGATTTCAGTGAAACATTGCACCAACAATGTGAAAACCATTACCTAGTAGGTAAACAAGGACAATTGGAACACTAGTTCATCAATAGAGTAAATAGGTAAGCATTGTCTATCTTATTTAATAGTTGATATGTGTTATGAAAAAATGGTGTGCGTTTATAAAATATTCATTAAATTTTATACGTGTTAACTATTAAATGAAATGTTTAAGGTATTCAATACTTACTCAAAAAATTTCTTTCAAGCTTTTAGGTAATAAAGCTAGTTTGAAACAAGTGACTAAGTACTAGAAATCCATAGTGCTAAGAAGAAAATGAAGTATGGGTGTGAATCTAAACTTCTTGCAAGCAGCATGCATGCTTGTTAGAAGAATCAAGTTCTGCTATGGGACGCTTATAGCATTTGACACACTGCATGACATACGGCGGTCTTGACGAGCTCATCAGCATAGGAACCAGCTCTGATGGTGAGGGCTGATGGGTTGGTGCGGTTGCATCTTACAACAGAGACCGAAGCTTGGCGGAGGGTCTGGCCCTTCACCCACTCAGACTTGTCGGGAACAGGGGATGTCTTGAGCAGAGTTACAGATGCCGAGGCCATTGTTCACTGCAGCTAGCTGCTTAACTAGCACTACAATCTTATCCCTTACAGTCACCTCTGCATTGCCACACATGCATTAGCTCTATTTATAATTGTCATATGAAGATATTTTTAAGTGTTTAAAGAGTAACATATTTTTTTATTTTATAGCATATCAGTTTTATAAGTCATTATTATTTTTAATAAATATATGAATAATTTTATATCTCTAATATATTCACTCGTGTTAAGTATTGACAATACACAGTCTCACATTATCTGATATTGAAATTTAATTTAATTGTGAAAAATAAAATGATAAGAATCGAATTTCTAATCATTTTATTATAGAAATACTGATATTATATCATAAAATAACTATCAAAAAAATTTAAATTATTATGTGACATTAATAATTTCATATGTCTGACATAAATGAATAGTTTTACTCGAGTTATATTGCATGGCGCAACAAAAATTCTACCACCTCATGGTCCTTATCTTTAAAGAGAAATTTTTCGTTCATTTATATTTTAAGGTGGGCAAAGGCCAAATAAAATTTTTTAAATTTTTTTTATATTTTAATATTAAATCATTTAAAAATATATTTATTAAAATAAAATTAATTATTTTATAAAAAATATATTCACTAAAATTAATTAATAAATTAATATATTTTTTAATTATTTAATATTAAAATATAAATAAATAAATCATAATTTTAAGTGATGTTTTGACTTTTGAGAATAAGAACAATGATATTATTTCATATTGTAAAGGGTTTGAGTTTGTTAAGAGGGAATTGATTCAGTGTAATGACCCTACATGGGGTTGGCATAACTGGTATGTATACCAGACCCTGTACTACACTTTGTGTCAGCGATTCATTCTCTAATCCATAGATTTTCGTTATTCTATCTCTCTCTCTCCCTCACTCTCTGTTGCTGATACCCTACCCATATGAATTGTTTTGCGAAATTATTCACGAAGGTTCAATTTCGTTCTTTTCGTCAATCAAGTCACAAATTTTTTTAAAAAAATATCAGATAAAACGAAAACAAAGGTATCCATTTGGACGTCGTTTCGCGGCATAAATTTCACGACATTGACAATATTTTGAAATTGAATTTGCAGTAATTGTCGTTTTATTTTTTTTTTCTGAACTCGTGCATTTTGGTTGGATAAAAAAATAAAAAAATAAAGAAATGTGAGAAAAAAATAGAAAAAAAATCTTTTATTTATTTGAGTAGAAAAGTATAAAAAGAGAGAAAAAATATATGTAGATCTCACATGAAAAAATTTCTCTCCTCTTAAAGAGAGAAAACTAAGAATAAAGAAGAAAAATTTGAAGAAATTATATTTTTATTCTTTTTAATTATTATATATTTAAATAATTATTTTTCTCTTCTTTTTTATCTTAATTCAAGCACAAGGAGAGAAAAATATTATTTTTTATTTCTTTTTTTTTTTTACATTCAAATAAAGTGTAGAGTCTTAATCACGAATAAAAAAAGTAAAATAAAAGAAAGATATTTTCCCTCTCATGTTTCTGGTATCGACAAACGTTCAACATGCTACAAAAACATATATTAAAAAATATTTGTGTAATAAAATTAAGTTACATCTTATATATATAAAAACTGTAATTTAATTATTGATAATTATATTTTATATAGATAGTCATACAATTAAAACGAATGTTATAAAAATAATCTCTTAATTTTTTTTTAAAAAAAGCAAAAATTAAATACTGTTGTTTGTGGGAAAAGGAAGTATGAGGTTATAATTTGCCTTGCTGATTAGTCTCCTCACAGGTTTGTTTTTGGGGTGACTCCTCATATCTCACAGATGTATGGTACTGGAAGCACAGGATCTCGTGAGATTGAGGAATCCGAATCATCCATGTCTGTGGGCTCCATCCGTGTGATTGCACCTCCCGTAATTATAAAAAGTATATATGAATATCAATATTAATCTTTATTTTTTTTATATTTTTACAATTATATTTAAAATTTTATAAAAATAAAATTATAATAATTAAGTTAATGATAATTATTATTTAAAATTTCATAAAAAAAATATTTAAACTTTTTACATAAAAAATATTTATGTTATTTATATTAATTTTAATTTTATTTTATATATATTTTTTAACTTACGTTTTATTTTATATTAATTTTATGTATTAAATAATAAAATAATTTAAACAGATATTTTATTTTAAAAGATATTAAATTATAAATTTAAAATAATTATTTCAATATATTTTATTTTCATTTTATTCTAATTTCATAAAATAAACATTTTGAATATTACATGCTACGTACATTTTATTTCGCACTCAATTGTCAAATATTTGAGAAAGAGACCCCGGTTTGTAATTATTTGAAACAAAATATGCAAGGTTTTACATCTTAAAAAAATTATTGTTATCGTTAGTGCGAAAGAATGAAATATCATTTCTCATATGGCAACCACTAGCTGAAAGAAAGCACAAAATAAGCTTTGATGCATCCTATGTTAGAGAAATTATTGTATAATTTTGAAAACATAATAAATATATATTTTAAGAAATATGTATACCATTAATTTTAAGTTATTAACATAAAATTTATATAATTTTTTTTAAATTAATAATAAAAATATTTTTTAAAATATGTATTTATTAAAATCCTAAAAATATATAATAATTTCTCTTTGTGGTAGGCTCTGTTATTAGCCTCTATTAAATTCAATTAATCTTAAATATTGTTTTCAAAATGTGCACGTACACACAAACAAGTATATATATTCATGTATATTAAATTGTGAAATCACTTTCATTTCATATTATATTTCATCATATTAAACTATAAAATTAGAATAATATTTTTATCCCATTTTATCATTCTCATTTTTTATTTTTACCCTTATTTATAAAATTTTATTTTTGCACCGACAGTACGATATATAAGATAATCAAGATTATTTTCCCCCGTAATGTAGTGGTGCTATGAGTATGACGGTGAAGTCCATAATGAAAAACATGTAGGTAGGCAACAAGTACAGGTGCATATGCCAACGTATCCCTTTCGTTGATTGTTACGCTGGTCTTTTTCAGGATAGAACGGCACACAGAATGGACGAAGTATATATTAATTGTTTTATTGTCACCAACCACGAAATTAGTGGCGGAAATATCAAAACGAGATTTTTCTTTATATTGATGCTTAAAAAAACTATTCTTCTAGGTAAATTTTTGAGATATAACCTAATAATCATCTTCTTACAACATTTTTTTAATTGATAATGTAGTTAATTCATTTATTTATTTATTTTTACATTGATGACCCTATATAAAATTTAATTAATTTTAGTTTTGAAATATTTTTTTATGTGGAAACAATGCTTATTAAAATTGTTCATTATTTTAAAAGTAATATATGCATTTAAAAAAGAATTATCAATTCATGAAATATTATTTTTTATATGTATAATTTATTTTAACATTTTTAACTCTAAAAATAAATATAAACCATCAATATAATTGTAATTATTATATTTAAAAAAAATTCAAGACTAAGATATTATTCTTTCACATTGTTATTTTCTAGTAACTTCGACTTTTTATCTCTAAATAGAAAAGCATAAATACTTTCGTACATTTTAAATTGTTCAAATCTACTTTAAAATGAAATAATTTATTGATCTATTATGTATACGAAATAATCAATTCTAAATGATCCTTTAAGAGATCTTGTTGTTTCATTATCACCATTTTTATCAAATTGTTTCTTTCTGCAAATGATATATTTATCATGAAATTTAAGTTCTACTTCAACTTCAAATGCAATCTTTTTTAGAAGAAATCATTGCAGATGCAAATCTATCTTCTCTGTATGTTTCAAAAAACGAAAGAAACCTTTTTATAATTGTCATATAGCAACATTGTTAATTTTTTATCACAAAGATTCAAAATTTTTAAGTTCATATGTTAGATTGTGGAAAGTAAGAAAAAACAAAGATTGACTAGGCACTTAGAGAGGATACGCAGACATTTTATTAATTATTTTGACTTTTACATATTTTTAATATTTGGGAAATAAGAGAAATGGATAATAATTAATGCTTTTGTTAAACATTTTTGTAGAAATGCTTTTCATGAGAAATAACGTCGTCGATTATTAAAGTATAAAAGCTATAGAATAAATGGGTCTAGTGGCGATGTTCGATCCCCGAATTCCATTCCCCATTCGGCATTCCCCTCCCACAGGGCTTCTTTTGAACAAAAAGCAAAAAAGAGAGACAGAGAATAATGGGTGACAGTTTTGAATTTGAGTGAAGACAAAAAAAAAAAAAACCAGTAGCTCTAAGTCCAACAGGCAATAGGTCATGTTGCCAGACCACAACTTTTAAGCCCATGCCTTTGTCACTAAACCAATACAATGTTATATTGCGTAATTATTTTTGCAAGAACCAAAGCTATTTGCCTCCTATTGTCCCTTTTTTTTTTGATAAATTTTTATTGTCCTTTTTAATAAAAAAATTGTTTACTGCTCCTATTCTTACTATATCCTCTCTTTAATTACAGCTCTTTTTTTTTGGTAAATTCTTATTGTCCTTTTTAATAAAAAAAATTGTTTGCAGCTCCTATTTTTCAAAAGCAAACCATGAATAGCGCTAATTTTGTTATTATAGGCGCATTTACAAGTGGCATGCATTCCTTTGTTGGGTCGTTTTTAGAAGCTGGGACTTTGTCTGCTTCAGCAACTCTTCATTTTCATTCCCCGTTAACAATAATAGCGCGCCACGCCAGCACCTGGCTGGTGGTATTAACAACGTGTGGCTGAGGATGAGGATGGATGTAACGTTACTTTCATATCACACTCGGCTTCGAATCTCTTGTCCTGAATGAGAGTTAGTATGATTCGACTCGAGCCTACCAGCACAATTCATCTTAAAAGATTAATTTATTAAATAAAAATATTTTATAACTTATTATATTAAATCTCAAATCTTATTTAATATGAAATATATCATACTTTCAAAACTCTTTTCATCAAATTTGTTCTTTTATAAAATATATATTTAAATTAATTTATTTTATTATTAAAATAATTTATAATTTAAATTTTTTGAGAGAAATTTTAAAAATAAAATAATTTTTTTCTATAATTAAAATATTTTCAAACTTGTTATGAGTCGATTTGTTTTAGCTTCGTTTCACCGCCACCACGTGTTTGCACTTATTTTGATATGCACTTATTTTCATACTTCTCAACGGGTGTTTTTCATAATAAAAAGTCACATTTTCAATATTAATACTGAACAAGCCATCTGCTAAGAGTGTTTATAACCAATTTAAATCGATATAAACAGAAATAATTAAATTAAAAATTAAATAAAATTAAAATTAATTAGTTTGATTTTTTTATATAAATAAGTTAAATCAAACTAAATTAAATTAAACTCATGTAATTATATAAATATATTTTTTTAATTATTTATTTATAAATGATTATATTTTAATATATATTATTTTTATAAAATATTTAGGTCAATTGTTATTTATATCTATTCGATTATGTTTTTATTTATATTTTTAGATTAATTTATTGTTAATCAAGTTATAGAAAGAAAAAAGTTAAGTTGTATATGATTTAAAAAAAGAGTATTTGACCAAAAAATAAATTGAATCAAACTAATTGAAAATAGTTTAATTTAGTTTGGTTCTTTAATTAAAATAAAATTAACATGTTCTAATATAAAAAATTGACGGAATAGATTAGTTTGGTTCAAATAATATTTTTTAAAAAATTAAACTAAACTAAACTACGAACACCTTTACTTTTGCATCCATAGTCTACTTTCTGTTCTTTCTTCTCTAGTTTTTGCTTGCTCCTCAGTTTGTGTGCTCGGCATTTAAATATTTTTAAAAAATTTAAAATTTAAAATTATTAGTATTATATATAAATTTATTCAAAAATATTTTAATATAACACTATATAAGTTAAGAGTCTAACAGTATAAAAATTTATATATATAATGCTGTTTGTATAGCAATGAATTAACTCAATCATCTCGTGTCGAGGTTTGTCCACATATAAAACCTGTATGCAAATAATGCAAGCATAAGCTTCGAGTAAATTATAGGCATTAAAGCTGATACTACCATTCTTTTAAGAGCAGTAAGAATGGATTGAAAATGAATATATTAAGTTGGGGATTAGTAGAATTTCACTCAATAAAATAATTTTTGTAGTTAATTTTTTTCTTATAATTTTGTGACTCTAATTAACTTAAATTATGGGAAAAGGTTTATAAATTTATGTCACTTAGATTAAAATAATTTTTGGTTAAATATTAAAATTTGCTATAAATTTATATTAAATAAGAAAGAAAGAAAAAAAAATGAATGAAGGTGATTGGAAGTGTGGAACAAATTAACAAATTTAGTGCCAATTTGAAATTTTAACAAATTAAGCAAGAGGTTGGGGCTGGGGACCATGGTCTATGTACCAACACCAGAACTTGAGGTGAGAAATTGGGTTATAAGATGCTGCAATTCAGCACCAGGAGCAGAATCATGCTTCTCGTCGTCACTCACCATTTGTTGCTTTTCGATATTCACTATAAGAATGGAACGGAAAAATATTTTAGCAAATTTTAATTTAATACCATATGGTTAAAATGGTAATAGTAAAATTCTGTCTTTTTGCATTTACTATTCCATTAGTTCACGATTATTGTACTCTTACTTGTAATTATATCCCTTTTATTTGATATGCAAATCTTTTTCAAAAGAAAATGGCACACAGAATGGATAAAGTAAAATATTTGATTGTTCTATGGTGACAAACCACGAAACAAGGAGCTAATAGAGTTGTCTACTAAGTCGGCTTTCCCGTCGTACTTTATCATAATTTGAGTTTAATTTTTAAATTTCTTCTTAGTGAGTTATGTATATGCAACTCCAAGTGTACAAAAATTTGAATTTATAATTTCTTACAAATTAACCAAATTCTTGGTCACTAGCCCACTTCACTCCTAGTGGCTTATGACGATGCTTATTCAAGTAAATGACTCTTAACTCATTAGAAAAAAGTCTTATTCAAGTAAATGACTCGTAACTCATTAGAAAAAAGTTTACTAAGTAGTAAAGGTGCAAGGAATCACGAACAAACAGTCTCCAAGACTACAAAACATTGCACATTTTAGACAAACTAGTTTTCCATTCCATCCTCCATCAAAAGTCAACACCCTTTGATACTGCTGGTGCTGCTGTACGTCTAACATGCATTCACTACTAACATCTCTAGTAGGTGTTGCCTTTGAAGAGCAATTCCTTCTTGGCTTCCTTATGTAATTCACACTCACCAGTGTACTTTCCAAGCTGAGCGAGTGAATAGGCCTTGGCACGAAAAAGGAGTACCTCTTGTGCCGCCTTCACGTTCTCTGGACGGCCTGCCCACACATTAATGCAAGTGTTCATGAGGGCTCTGCCATATGAGAACGACAAATGCCATGGGTTTGAAGATTGGTTCATGGCATTCAAGTTTAAGGTTGCGTCAATGTCAGACTGTCCACCAGACAGAAACTGCACAATACAACTTTGGTCAGCACTGTAGCAGGAGGGAAGTTTGAACTATAAAGAATAATGCATTTAGCAGTGTCAATTACCATAAGTCCCGGGACAACAGGGGGAATTCTCCTGTGAAGGAGCTTGAGGGTGTAATCAGCGACCTGCTCAGGAGTGGCCTTCTCCTTGCACTCAGATCCGGGGGTAACCATGCTAGGGCTTGAGGAGAATACCCTCAAGCAAGACATTGTTCTCATAAACGTAGGAGAGAACCTCAGACCAGAACTTTTGGGATACTTCGAAAGTCCTTTCAATATTATGGTCACCATCAAGCAAGACCTCTGGTTCCAAAATTGGGGCCAATCCGTTGTCCTAAACCATTAAATAACAAAAAAAATAGTTACTATAGAAATGGTAGAAACACAAAGGTCCTCTTCCTAGAAGTAACAAAAGTATCCTAACTCACATATAATTTCAAGTTGCTTATATAATTCCAATGATTTTCTCACCTGAGCAATAGCAGCATAGCGAGCCAGACCCCAGGCTGCTTCCTTGATTGCCAGAGCAGAAGGACCGTTGGGGATGCTCCAAACAATACGCCTAATTTATGGATTAAGTTTTAAGTTTCGTAGATGTAAAAATGAGCATGAAATTCTGATTTTGGTGCCAAATCATTTGGGGAAGTCAGGCACACACTCACCATTTGGCAAAACGGGCACCTTGCTGGTAGTATGCAGCTATGCGAGAGGCAAGACCGTCCAGACCTTCCCGCCAAAACTCATCGTTGGAACCTGGTGTTGGGGAAATTTCCCCCTCCTGTAGAAATCAAGCAACCACAACAAATTTAACATGATTCAGCCTTCAACGCCTACATCCACGATTTCACAAATTAATTTACTAATTTCAACTAATAATTACAATCACTAATCATGAAAATATCTCCCACAAACCCAAAATTCCAATATACCCAATCTCTCAAGGTGAGCCAAATCTCTCAATCAAACAAAGCACTCAAGCAAATATCAACTCTCACAAATTTTCTCCACCTCAAACAACAAAGGGTGGCTTCTAAATTTTTCCTCTCTCTCACACACATTTACTGTGGCGGCACTCCTCCAAGGAAGAGCAAAGTTTCCTTATATTCCCCCTTTTCCCTAATGCTTCACCTGCACCCACTTGCACGCTTCCTTTTTTTCTTTTTTATTTCTTTCTTCAAATCGGCTCAACCCAAAGGCCCAATCTTAAAGCAAAGCTCAAATTTTCTTTACCTTGCTTTGTGATTGGAAACAATTCCAAATATCAACTCTAAGTGCTAGTATACTTCGCTGAAGTATCTGTAAATGCCACTTTCTTCTTTGACATGTACATACTCTCCCCCTTCTTCACATTACTATATGTTCCGCTTTTGCCTTTTTTTATTAAAGTCTCTCCTATCAACTTATACAAAATTACCAATAGTCTTCTTACCCTTCATTATCACCAAAGAACCTCTACAAACATGCATAACTCCACCTTTTGCAGAATATCTATATCCCACTGCATCAAGTTTACCCAAAGAAATCAAATTCCTCCCAAGTGTAGGCACATGTCTGACATCACCAAGTGTCTTCACATAACTATTATGCATCTTAATTTTTATAGTACTTTTTCCAACAATATTTAAGGAATCACTATTAACCAATTTCACTACTTCATCATCACATGCATCATAAGTGTCAAACCATTCTTTTTTGGAACAAACGTGATTTGAACAAGCAGAATCCAAAAGCCAACAATCACTAGAAATACTATAACCTTCTTCAACCATCAATAATTCATTTTCATAATTTTTAGATTCTTGTACAACGACTACAACATCTTCAAACTTTTTTTTTTCTTTACTTTTCTCAAATTCTTTCATATCTTCTTTCAGTTTCCTACAATAAAATTTAATATGACCTATATCATGATAATAATAACATTCCTTATCTTTATAATCTAGCCTCGGCGTAGAACTTAATCTTGAATTCTCTCTACTAGAATTGTTGTCACGAAACATACTTCTGCCAGGATCAAATCTAGTAACAAGAATGGCTCCCTCACATTGAACACTTGGCTTCTTAAATTTTTTATTCTCCAATAACACGGCAATTACATCATCCACCTTAAGTGCCTCTTTTCCAACCAGTAATGTAGTCACCAAATTTTCATAAGAATGTGGAATAGATAACAACAACAATAGTGCTTTATCTTCATCCTCAACTTTCATCCTAATGTTAGCCTATTGTGTAATCAATTTTGTAAAATAATTTATGTGATCTCTAATGTTTATACCATCATCCATCTTCGATTGATATAATAAATAAACAGTTTGTGAGAGACTTAGATATATACATATTCTCTAATTTCTTCTATAAATTAACAGTAGAAGTTTTATTCAGAATACTATATTTTACCTCAGGTGTCAGACACAGCCGAATAGTACTAATTGCCTTCATCTCTAACTCTTCCCAATCTTCATCTGTCATTTTATTATGCTTCTTTTCCTTTCCATTCGAAGATTTAAATAGGCAGTGTTACACAAGAATATCTTTCATATACTCTGCCACAAACTAAAATTTTTCTTGCCATCAAATAACTTCACCTTAAATTTACCGCTTCCCAAACCTTACATCCTTGCCATTAGAGACTACAGAGACGGGATCGTAACCCACTCTGATATTAGTTGCTGGAAAAAGTTCCCTTCCTGTAAAAATCAAGCAACTACAACAAATTTAACGTGATTTGGCCTTCAATGCTTACATCCACGACTTCACAAATTAATCCACTAATTTCAATTAACAATTATGATCACCAATCATAAAAATATCTCTCACAAACCCAAAATCCCATTATAGCCAATCTCTCAAGGTGAGCCAAATCTCTCAATCAAACAAAGCACTCAAGCAAATATCAACTCTCACAAATTTTCTCCACTTCAAACAACAAAGGGTGGCTTCCAAATTTCTCTTCTCTCTCTCACACACTTACTGTGGCGGCAATCCTCCAAGGGAGAGCAAAGTTTCCTTATATTCCTCTTTTTCCCTAATGCTTCACCTGCGCCCACTTGCACACTTCTTTTTTTTTTCTTCAAATAGGTTCTACCAAAGGCCCAATCTCAAGGCAAAGCCCCCAGGCAAGGGGACCAAACCTTATTGGAACAGTAGACCAAACCTTATTGGAACAGTAGAAAATATTGAATCAAGGATTGATTGCAGTGAACTCGAGAGATCAGTAGTCAGTTTAACTAGTTATTAAGCACTTAAAAAAGGGCTCGTTTTGGATAATTTTTTGAAAAAAATTAATTTTTTATATATTTTTAGTAGAACTTTTCTTTTAAAAAAAGTAATTTTATATTTAGATATAATATTTAAAAAATATTTTTAAATAAAATTTTTTTTTAAATTTGTTTAGATAAAAAAGATAAAAATTATTTTTTTAAAACAAAATTACTAAAAAAAACATCTAAAGATACTTTTTTAACTATAAAATAGGATGAAATATAGGCTAGTAGAATAAGAACGATGAGATTTTCAAGTATATCATGGTCATAAAGTCATAAAAAATAAGACATGAGATAGTCAAAATATGTCTAGTTATGTACCAAGAGGCTTAACAACATGTTGGTTTTCTTCTATTTCAGTTATCCTAACTAAGTGAGGTCAGGCTTCAATATAAGGAATTAGGACATAATGACTAAAAGTTACGTTATTTAGAGTGTAAATGACATAATTAGGTAGGCTTATGTGAATAAGATTCACAATAAGAGAAACAAAAAAAGACATGAGATGTAATTTGTAATAAAGTTAAAAGATATTTTTATTAAAAAATTATATTAAAAATTATTTTTCTTTTCATTTTTTTTTTGAAATTAGAAATTATTAGCTTATAAAATAAGTAGTAAATGATGATTTTTTTTAACTTCTATTTTTTTTTAGAAGTTGTATTTAAACATATTTAAAAATGTGTAAAAGTACTTTTTAAATTTTTTTAAAAAATAAATATATGAAAGGCACTACAAAAATTGAGAAGCTCACTGCGTGGATTAATAGTAGGAATTCGGAAATGCAAAATTAACAATATAACAAAGAGAAGAAAGGAAAGTAGAGAAGATTTTTTTTTTTCATTCCCCGCAAACTGTTCTCTCTCCCGCATATAAGACATGCCCGACAATTTTTAAAAACATAAAATGGAAATAAAAGGACTAAACTCGTAATCGAATTTGTTGATCCCATGTGTTGTTACTTGTTAGCCACCTCAATAGAGCTATAAATATAGTCTTCAATTATGCTAACACATCAGTAAAAGAAAACATAAATACTGGAAAATAAAAATGGCAAGAGCATCATATCCATTTTTTATTTTTCCCTGTGGCACCTATTGTTCTTGGAACATAAACCACGTGTTAACATAGACACTTCCGTAAATCCTCCCTCTCTCCCATTCTGAGATACAAAATTGGAAAATATTTAGGTAAGAACTGTCTATCGCTTCATTCTAAACATTCTAAACATTTCATATAATGGTTGACATGTGTCATGTAATTTATATGACAGAATCTGTGATTTTAAAGATAATTTAAAAGTGTAAGTCTTCAATTAACACTTGTTAACTATTAATAGAATTCCTACTTATTGTTGTCACTATTGGTTAATGCATAGCACAAAGTGAATCATATTGAAGGCACACGCTACACGAAAGGGTAATTTTCGAATTCCAAATGGCTTACCTGGTCGACTTTAATACCGGGAACAATGTTTTTGTCGATAAGTACATCGACGAACTTCTTGCCATCAGTTGTGGATTGATAGAGAGCTTCCTCATAGAGAATGGCACCAGAGATGTACTGACCGAGTCCGGGAGCTGTCACAAGGAGGGCACGTAATGCCTGTCGGTTTGCTTCGGTGTTCTCTAGCCCATATGAGGCCAAACGCTCCCCACAGAGATCGTTAGGGTCATCCATGGCCAATATACCACGCCCTGGTGAGGCAAGTCTTTTCTGTACCCACAAGCAAGAAAAACACATACAGGAAAAGATTTCAGTGAAACATTGCATCAACAATGTGAAAACCATTACTTGGAAGGTAAACAAGGACAATTGGAACATAAGTTCATCAACAGAGTACGTTTTACACTTTAAGAAATTTTTATATTTACGTTAAGTATTTTACTCAATAGTTAACATACAATATATTATCAATTTTTTACAAAACAGTATGTATTTATAATATGATTAATTAAATTTTACATATATTACTTGTTGAATAAAATATTAAGCAATACTTATCTAAAAATTTCTTTTAAATTTTTAGTTAATAAATTAAGCTAGTTTGAAACAAGTGACTAAGTACTAGAAATCCACTGTGCGGAGAAGAAAATGAATTATGGGTGTGAATCTAAACTTCTTGTGCATGCTTGTTAGAAGAGTTAAGTTCGGTTATTTGATGTTTATAGCATTTGACGCGTTGCATGACATACCACGGTCTTGACGAGCTCATTAGCATAGGAACCAGCTCTGATGGTGAGGGCTGATGGGTTGGTGCGGTTGCATCTTACAACAGAGACCGAAGCTTGGCGGAGGGTCTGGCCCTTCACCCACTCAGACTGGTCAAGAACGGGGGATGTCTTGAGCAGAGTAGCAGATGCCGAGGCCATTGTTCACTGCAGCAAGCTGCTTAACCAGCAATACAATCTTATCCCTTGCACCCACCTCTGCATTGCCACACATTCGCTAGCTCCCTATTTATAATTGTAAGTGGAGACATTTTTAAGTGATTAAAGAATAAGATATTTTTTTTATTTTCTATGTCATTGAATGGTAATCATATTAGCTTTGTAAGTCATTGCTATCTTTAATGATCATATGAATAGTTTTATATCTCTAACACGCTATCTCGCATTAAGTGTGGACAATGTATAATTCTATCTTATCTTGTACTAAATTCGATTTAATTATGAAGAATATGACTGTAATGAGTTAGGTTTTTATATCATGTTATAAATTAATTATCATAAAAATTTAAGTTGTTATGTGATATGAATAATTTTATATCTATAATAAAAAATAAATAGTTTTGTTTTTGAGTTATGTTGTATGTCACAACAAAAATTCTATTATCTCATGGTCCTCGTCCTTAACGACAAATTATTACATGTTCGTGAAGTATTAAGTCATATAAAATTATATTTCATTTATTTATATTTTAAAATAGACAATGTTTAAATAATTTTTTTTATATTTTAACATTTTAATATTAAATTATGAAAAAACAAATTTATTAAAATAAAATTAATTATCTTATAAAAAAATACATTCACTACAATAGAATTAATTAATTAATTAATAAGTATATTTTTTAATAATTTAATATTAAAATAAAAAAATATAAATAAATAAAACATAATCTTAAGTGATATTTCTAAAACATGCAATAATTTAGGAACAATGATACTATTTCATATGAATAGTTTTACGAAATTATTCACGAAGGTTCACTTTCGTCTTTTTCGTCAATCAAGTCACAAAAATTATAAAAAAAAAAATCATTAGATAAAACGAAAACATAGTTATCAGTTCCGATGTCGTTTGGCAGCACAAATTTCATGACATTGAGAAGTAATGTTTTCAAATTGAATTTGTAGTATTTGCCGTTTTCGTTTTTTTTTTTCCTCAGCTCGTAATCATGAACAAGAAAAAACAAAATAAAAGGGAGATATTATCCTTTTTTATGTTCCTGGTATTCACAAACGCATAGCACGCTAAAAAAGGCACAAATTAATTAGTATTGTTTGTGGGAAAGGCAAGTGTGCGGTTGTAATTTACCTTGTTGATCTGTCTCCTCACATGTGATTTGTTTTGGGCGTGACTCGTTCTCAGTTCTCACAGATGTATGGCACTGGTTTAATCACAGGAACTGGTGGGATTGGGGCCCCCGAATCGTGCCCTGTGAGTGGGCTCCATGCGTGTGATTGCGACTCCCTCCGTTCAAGTTGCAACGGATGCCAAACGGCTGTGAAATTCAATGGCCTAAACTAATTTGAACATTCATCTGCAAAACGCAGTGTCTTTGGCCCGCTTGTTTAAATGCACGAACTCCCTTTAATTATGGGTGTTTATCAGATAGAGTTAACTCATAAATTCATAAATTATAATTTAATTTAATTTATAATGAATAGATTAGATTAGATTTATAAATTGAGTTAAATTTTAAAATCTTAAACTCACTTATTATGGTTAAAAAAAATTTTAATTTATAAAATCTAACTCAACCCACGTATACGTGTGTATTCAATTTTATAAAATAACATTGTTTTGATAAAGTTGACAGAAACAAATCTTTGACTTTTAAGATTTATGTATGATTAAGATTTATTATATTTAAGACTTATTATATTTATAAAAAATTTATATTTAATATTTATTATGTTTAAATTTTTAATTATTTGAGACTTGTTAGAAATTTGGTATATTGATTTTTGTTGAGATGTGTTATGATGTATAATGAATTTTTAATTTCTTTCAACATTTATTTTAGTAAATGAAGTCTTTTTTGATGTATGTCAGACCTACAAGTTTAACCTAACTCAACTCACTCATGTGCAGTTTGGGTTGAGTCAAATTTAAAAAAAAAAGTTCTTTAACTCAATTCACTGATTTGATGAGCAGATTAGATGTAAAAATATCTCAAACTCAATCCTAGAACACTCCTACCTCTAATGATAAGAGTTAACGTGATGTTTGATACGCATAAATAGTAAATAAATGAAATAAACATGAAATGGTTTTGCATTTATTAAAAAAAATAATATAAAATTCATGAAATCCATTCTATTTAACCAAAAATAGAATATGAAATATATTATCTCTCAAAAGAGATGAGATTGAAATTTCATGTTATATAAAATGGATATTAATTTCTTTTTTTCAATGTATCCTTATTAATTATACAAAAAGTATATTTATTATCCTTATTAAATTTTACCTATATAATGAAATGACTTTTTAACAAACAAATATTTAATAAATCAGGTAACTTTTGTTGCTTATACTATAAACTTGTGTAAATAATAATGTAATTATAAAAATTATATATGAACACCAATATTAATATTTTTTTTCTATTATATTTTTGCAATTATATTTAAAATTTTATAATAATAAAAATTATAATAATTTAGTTAAACATAATTATTATTTAAAATCTCTCAAAAAAATATTTAAAATTTTTTATATAAAAAATATTTATGTTATTTATATTAGTTTTAATTTTATTTTATATCACTTTCATAAATTAAATAATAAAATAATTTAAAAAGATATTTTATTTTAAAAAATATCAAATTATAAATTAAAAATAAATATTTTATTTTAATTTTGCAGAATGATCATTTTGTGTACAAAATGACATGAAGGTTCTATTTCACACTCAATTGTCAAATATTGGAGTAAGAGACCCCGGTCTGTAACTATTTGACGCAAAATATGCAAGCTTTTTTTTTTTAACAAAAATATGCAAGCTTTTACATCTTACAAAAAAAAAAGTATTGTTATCTTTAGCGTGAAAGAGTGAAATATCATTTCACAATTAATTATAGAGTAAGATAATTTCTATATTTATTAATAAAAAAATATGCAAGTTTATGTGTCATTGCTTTTGAAAAAAGAGAACGAAATTTCCTGGTCCCCGTGAGAGGTTCCATTCGTGCGCTGGAGAGCGTCGCCCGTGCCACCGTCATTAGCCTATATTAAATTCAATTTTATATATATATATATATATATATATATATATATATATATATTTGTATACTAAATTATGGTATCACTTGTATTTTATTTTGCATCTCATCGTATCAAATTACAAAATTAGAATATAATTTTTATTCTATTTTGTCACTTCTTATTTTTATTTAAATTTAATTTTTATTTATTATTAATGTAAAAAATTTTATATTATTATTTAATTATATTTTAATAAATTAAAAATTTTAATTAAAATAATAATTACTTAAAAGATTAAATATTAAATAAGATATAATTAAATAATAATATAAAATTTTTTACACTAAATCAAAATTAATTTTTTTTATTTTTATCTTATTTATAAAATTTTATTTTTTGCACCGAAAGTACGATATATATGAGAATCAAGAATTTTTATTCCCTGTAATGTAGTGGTGTTGTAACCGTGAAGTCCATACTGAATAACATGTAGGCAGGCAACAAGTACAGTGCAGATGCCAACGTATCCCTTTCATTTGATTGTTACGCAGATCTTTTCATAATAGAACGGCACACATAACGGACGAAGTATATATTAATTGTTTTATTGTCACCAACCACGAAATCAGTGGCGGAAATATCAGAATGAGATTTTTTTTAATATTGATGTTTAAAAAAAGTTATTCTTCTAGGTAAATTTTGAGATATAACCTAATAATAAACTTCTTACAACATTTTTTAATTAATAATGCAGCTAATTCATTTATTTTTTTACATTGATGATCCTATATAAAATCTAATTAATTTTAGTTTTGAAATGTTTTTTTATGTTGAATCAATGCTTATTAAAATTGTTAACATTATTTTAAAAGTAATATATGTATTTAAAAAAGAATTATTAATTCATGAATTGTTATTTTTTATTTGTATAATTTCTTTTTAAATTTTTAACTCTAAAAATAAATGTAAACCATCAGTATTATAGTAATTATTATATTTTAAAAAACATTCAAGACTGAAGTAATATTCTTTCTTTCGCATTGTTATTTTCTAGTAAAGTTGACATTCTACCTCTAAATAGAAAACCATAAATACTTTCATACATTTTAAATTGTTCAAATCTACTTTGAAATAAAATAATTTCTTGATCTATTATGTATAAGAAGTAATCAATTCTAAATGATTCTTAAAGAGTTCTTGTTGTTTCATTATTAACATTTTTATCAAATTGTTTCTTTATGCAAATGATACATTTATCATGAAATTTAAGTTCTACTTTAATTTCAAATGCAATCTTTTTTAGAAGAAATCATAGCAGATGCAAATCTATCTTCTCTATATTTTTCCAAAAAAGAAAGAAACCTTTTTATAGTTGTCATATAGCAACATTGTTAATTTTTTATCACAAAGATTCAAAATTTTTAAGTTCATACGTTGGATTGTGAAAAGAAAGAAAAAACAAAGATTGACTAGACACTTAGGGAGGAAACGCAGACATTTTATTACTTATTTTGACTTTTACATATTTTTAATATTTTGGAAATAAGAGAAATGGATGAAAATTAATGCTTTTGTTAAACATTTTTGTAGAAATGCTTTCCAACAGGGAATAGATCATGCTGCTAGACCACGACTTTTAAGCCCATGCCTCTGTCACTAAACCAAGTGATTGGTTTTTTTTTGTTTTCTGATGTTTTTCATCAATTGCTGAAATTCAAGCGTTTTAGGCTTTTAGCATATGATGATGCATATTCAACTACGCGATTCCTTCATCATTGCAAAAAGTTCATTAAGTGGCAAAGGTGCACCGAATCACGAACAAAAATAGTCTCCAGAACTATAAAACATTATATATTTTAGACAAATTAGTCATCCATCCTCCATCAACAGTCAACACTCAAAACTCAACACCTTCTGTTACTGTTGGTGCCTGTTGGTGCTGCTGCCTAACATGGATCATCATATTCACCGCTAACATCTTAGTAGGAGTAGCCTTTGACAAACAATTCCTTCTTGGCTTCCTCGGATTCACCCTCACCAGTGTACTTTCCAAGCTGAGCCAGTGAGTTGGACTTGGCACGGAAAAGCAGTGCCTCTTGTGCTGCCTTCACGTTCTCTGGACGGCCTCCCCATGTCTTCAGGCAGGTGTTTTGGAGGGCTCTGGCATATGAGAACGACACATGCCACGGGTTCGGAGATTGGTTCATGGCATTCAAGTTCAAGGTTGCTTCAACCTCAGATTGTCCACCAGACAAAAACTGCACAACACAACACAATTTTGGTCAGTGCATGAATGACTGTAGTAGGAGGGAAGTTTGGAATCTAAAGAAACGATGCATTTGGCAGTGTCACTTACCATAATTCCAGGGACAGCAGGAGGGATTCTCCTGTGAAGGAGCTTGAGTGTGCAGTCAGCAACCTTCTCAGGACTGGCCCTTTCCTTGGACTCAGCTCCCGGAGTAACCATGCTAGGCTTGAGGAGAATACCCTCAAACAGAACATTGTTCTCCGCAAGGAAGTAGAAAACCTCAGCCCAGACCTTTTGGGCTACTTCGAAAGTCCTTTCAATGCTATGCTCGCCATCAAGCAAGATCTCTGGCTCCACAATTGGGACCAACCCGTTGTCCTAAACCATTAAATGAAAAAAAAAAAAAGTTTGCCCTTCAGAAATGGTTGAAATACAAAGGTCCTTTTCCTAGATGTAACAAAAGTATCCTAGTTCGCATATAATTAGAAGTTACTTGTATAATTTCAATGGTTTTCTCACCTGGGCAATGGCAGCATAGCGAGCCAGACCCCAGGCTGCTTCCTTGACTGCTAGAGCAGAGGGACCGTTGGGGATGCTCACAACAGCACGCCTAATTTATGGATTAAGTTAAGTTTAGTATGATGTAAAAATTAGCATGAAATGCTAATTTTTCTACTAGACCAAAGGGGGTTCAGGAAAACACTAACCATTTGGCGAAACGGGCACCTTGCTGGTAATATGCAGCTGTGCGAGAGGCAAGACCATCCAAACCTTGGCACCATGACTCATCGTTGGAGCCAGCCAGGGGCACCAAACCCTATTGTTCTCGGCACGAAAAGCAGAAGTTAACATATACACTGCCATAAATTCTACCTCTCCCCCATTCTCAGATATAGAAGTAATGATTCTACATGGTGAGAGGGTGCAAAATTGTACATCTATACGATTCTAATACATATATTTAAAAGGCTGGTTAACAGACCTGATGTAATCACTTCATTGCGTGTATACGCGTATTACATACAACTTATAAGGGACCAAATAAATTTAATGAATTTGTTTGCAAAGTGAGTACTTTTTTTTTCTCCTTTTTAGTTTGTCTTTGAAATTTTCACCACTCATCAAATCCTAACGAGAATAATACAGCACACATATGCTATTTTATTTTTAACTATTGCTGATGTGGGGCATGAAACATCTTTTGGTATGGGCATACTTGACAAATACCCAAATGATAGTACATTAAACATAAACATATATACCTAAGCATGGATCATATTGGTAACAGCATTCCTGCTTCTTGTTTTCATTATTGGTTAAAGCATAGCACAAACTGAAATAGCATTAAACTACTGCACACAGGAAAGGGAGGCACGTGCCACGGGAAAGGGTAATATTCCAAAATCCAAATTATAAATGGCTTACCTTGTCGACTTTAATACCGGGAACGATTTTTTGCTGGATTAGGACATCGACAATCTTCCTGCCATCAGTTGTGGATTGATAGAGAGTTTCCTCAAAGAGAATGGCACCAGAGATGTACTGACCAAGGCCAGGAGCTGTCACAAGAAGGGTACGGTATGCCTGGCGGTTAGTTTCTGTGTTCTCTAGCCCAATTGAGGCCAAACGCTTCCCACAGGTAGCATTAGACTCGTCCATGGCCAAAATACCACGCCCAGGTGAAGCAACAGTTTTCTGCACCCACACACAATGGGAAAACCATTACTTAGTGGGTAAACAAGGACAGATTGGAACTGAAGTTCATCAATAGAGTACGATTTAGCTAACAAAGCTAGTTTGAAACAAGTGACCTAAGTACTAGAAATCCATAGTGGGAAGAAGAAAATGGATCATGGGTGTGAATCTGAACTTCTCGCATGCTTGTTTGAAGAATTAAGTTCGGTTATTTGATGCTTATAGCATTTTTTTGACATAGCGTACAACATACCGCGGTCTTGACGAGTTCATCAACATAGGAACAAGCTCTGATGGTGAGAGCTGATTGGTTCGTCGGGTTGCATCTTACAACAGATGCCGAAGGTTGGCGAAGGGTCTGGCCCTTCACCCACTCGGACTTGTCAAGAACAGGGGATGTCTTGAGCAGAGTAGCAGATGCAGAGGCCATCGTTCACTGCAGCTAGCTGCTTAACCAGTACTACAATCTTATCCCCTACAGCAGACTCTGTTTGCGACTCTTTACCACACATGCTCTCGCTCCCTGCATTTATAATTGCCAAGTGATGTCTCATTTGAGGCTGCCGCGAGCCAACCTATCCTCTCTTGACATGTGGATGATAATTTCTGCTTACTTGGCACTCTGCATTACGTGGTTGAAATGGATGGTTTTTTTCTCACCTCCTAAAAATGACTAAGAAAAAAAAGAAAGTAAAAGGGAGATATTTTTCCCTCGTGTTACTGGTATTGACAAATGTATAACATGCATCATAAAGGGCACAAATTAGTGTTGTTTGTAAATTGTAAGGAAAGCAAGTATGAGGTTATAATTTGCCTTGCTGATTTGTCTCCTTCTCAGATATTTTTCTTTTCGGTGTGACTCCTTCTCACAGATTTATGGTCCTGGTTTAGTCACAGGATCCGGTGAGATTGAGTCCTCCAAATCATGCCATGTTAGTCGGTTCCATGTGATTGCATCTCCCTCCCCTGCAACGGATGCCAGAGGAAGTGAAAAATTCAATGGCCTAGAACATTTTTTTGAAATAAAAAAATAAATGAGAAAACATGCACTAATTTAGAGTCAAAATATGTCTTAAAAAAACTTAAGAATTAAATTTAAATTAAGATAAAATATGGATAGAAGACTGACCATATAAGTTAACTCCGTTACCCTTCAATGGCCTAAACTAATTTGCGGACACACATGCAAAACGCCAGTGTCCCACTGGTTTAAATGCATAAACCTCCTCTCTGATAAGTACGAAATAACACAAATTAAATTCCATTTTGTTCTCAATTGTCAAATATTGGAGTAGGTGACACCGGTTCGCAATTGTTGACAACAAAAAGAAAATGCAAGCTTTCACATATAGTGTAAGAGAAACATGATTTTTTTTGTCCTGTACTGTAGACTGCAGTGGTGCTATAACGGTGAAGTCCATGATCAATAACGAGTAGGTAGGTAACAAAAGCATAAAGGCATCAACGGAATTACCAAATTTATTGAAAGATAAGGTGGTAAAGTTACCTGGAAAGTTTGGTGCAATGACAGTACAAGGGGGATGTTGTACCCACTTGGGAAACCGGCGAGCATGATCATGTGCAAGTGGAGCTGAAACTTTTAACTCTACCCTTCCTCACACACGGCAAAGTGCAAACCCTTGAATTGAATATAAGCCTCCCCTGACCGCTGTAACACCAGCTTCATTTGTCATTGATGGCAAATGCTATGCATACGCTTTCCTAAGTGATACGTTTATGAAATAATTTTATTATCTAATTAATGTAGAATTTGCTATTAACTAAAAGCCTTTTTTTTTTTTAAAATATAATTTATATCTTGAAATTTATTTTAATATCAAATTATTTTTAATTTTTTTATTTCACCAAATTCTTAAAATTTTATTTGATTTAAAAACGTTAATTTTACTATTAAATAAAATGAAGATCACTTATATGTACACATCACGTGACCATTCAATTAGAAGATCTTATGGGATAAAATATAATTTGTACTCTTGAAATTTATTTTTGTATCAAATTATCCTCTTAAAAAATTTTTTGTCTCACTAAATCCAAATAAAATTTGGTCTAACTTAACCTCTATTTTATTTAATAAAAAAATTAATATTTTTTAAGTCAAACAAAAGTTAAAAAAAACTTTAATAATAATTTAATATTAAAATAAATTTTAAATATATAAATTATATTTTACCTTTCTTTTTTTTTTTTTACCTAGAACTCTCTAACAGTCTAGGAGGAAGCCCCTCCAGGGTTGTCCCACAAGAGGGACCAGGAAAGGGGGAAAGAGAAGAAGTGTGAATTTCCCAAACAACAGATATCAATAGTCATTAGCTTTGGTATTAATTAAATTTCTTAATAAATAATACACTAATTTTTAATTAATTATCATACTAATTTTTAATTATTACTAATGCAGTGTTGACTATTAGTGCTTATTTTAACATATGAAATTTAAAAACCAACAACGCTCAAGCTAATAATGCCAAAAACATTACTTGAATATCTAATTTATTTCATATATTACATTTAGAATATCAAATTGGAAATATAACTATATAAGAATTAAAGTTGTAAGAACTAAACTATCATACAAAATATAAAAGAATGATTTCAAACATTAGTATAGTTTGCAAAAAAAAAAAAACATTACTTTATAAAAGAATACCATTAATAATTTAAATTTTAGTTGTATATGTTGTAGGGTTAAAGGTTCATGTTTTTGTTCAGTTTAACTACGGTCATGAAGGACAATTTAAAAAAGCTAGATTAATGAATGAGAAAGAGAAAAGACTTAAATTATGACAATAATTATCTTAAAAATATTTTGAAATAATTTATTAATATATAATTAAATGATACACAGTAATTTACTCACACCAAAAAAAGTATACAAATTTTTTAAACTTTAGATCATTTATAAATAATTCTTTAAACTTTAAAATTATTATAATTAATATTTAAATTATAATAATTATATAAATTAACCTTTTCATTAACCTTCTATTCATTTTAAATAATTTTTTATTCAATTTAAAAAAATAAAAAAATTAATTTATATAATTATTATAATTTAAATATTAATTAAATAATTTAAAATTTTAAAAATTATTTATGAATGACTCAAAACTAAAAAGTCTATATATATGTTTTTTTTGTTAAAAATCAAATTAAGCGATGGCCCCTTAGCACCGAAGTACAGCACTGATGCCGTCGAGTGGCAGTGCTACTAACTGCAGGAGTCTTGCCTTCTTTTACGTTTTGTTCACTCATGGCCTTCAGCTTCATCAGGGGAGGGCTTAGCCCAAACTCAAATAACGTCACTAAAGAAAGCCCAATTTGCTGACCTGAAAGCCCAATTTTACTCCCCTTGTACATTAATATATGGACTCAAATTTGAGCTTGACATAATATTCCAGATATTGGCCCAAAATGGATTCACCATCATGAAATTCGTTTAGTATTTTGTAAGGTGGCCTGGTCTGGCCCAAATACTAACCTCCCTCCTCCCTTCTCTTTTCCGTTTTGATATGAAGACAGTTGAAGACAATATAGTGAAAAGTCCCATAGTTCCTTCACTACACCATGCCATTGTCTAACTAAAAACATTATACTACTGCTATCTTATAATATTTTGCTTCCTTCTATTTTGTTATTTTTTATCACTTACTAACTATAGAAAAGAATGCTAAACACACATATATTTTTAATACATTTTGTCTACATACTAATTCATCGTGTAGAATTTACACTATATACTAACTAATCACTCATGTATGAAAGTTAATATTTATAAGATTTATATATTTTTAATATTGTTTAATTGACTTTTATTTCAGGAAGACTCATAATCTGTGATAAAATTTTATTCTATACTAAAAGTAAAGAGCGCACACACACACAAACACACACATATACTAACTAATATACTAATTCACTCATGTATGAAAGTTAACATTTATAAGATTTATATATATATTTAATATTGTTCAATTGACATTTATTTCAGGAAAACTCATAATCTGTGATAAAATTTTATTCTATTCTAAAAGTAAAGAGCGTGCGCGCACACACACACTAAAAGTGTGTAAAATTTTTTATAAAAGAATAATAATAATAAATTAGAATAAAGAAGAGAAAGTAAGAAAAATAAAGAGAATATACAGGATATAATTATTTTAAATATTTGTTATTTTTAATTATTTCATTATGTATATAATCTTGTATAAATTAATTATTTTGAAAAAAAATTAGGAAAGATTTCCAATAATCATTTTTATTAATATTAGTAAATATTAGTGCCAGTACTAGAAACAAAAAGATTATGTATAAGTAGTATAAGTCCTTGAAAAAAAGAACAATACTATAAAAACAATAGTTTACATATATAAAAATTATTATTTCTTTCTGTACCATTAAATATACTTTTGAATTTGTGTGAAATCACAATAGCAACATTTTTTAACATAAATTTACATATAATCTAACAATTTGTATTCATCAATTATTTCTTCTTTATCTTTGTTTGCTTCTCCATATAACATTTTCCCTAATACAACTCTCTTATCGGGTCAGTGGGTCACCCCCCAGCTAATGATAGGACCGAAAGAAGAAGACCGTATTTAATGATTTGTCAAACGTAATAATATATGACAAGGAAAGTTTCTATCCCCATCTTTTGAAGTTGGGCATGGAACCCTATTCTTTCTAAAAGTAAATAAATAAATAAATAAAACATGTCCTACATGTGACCGCAAAAAGAAAAATGTCCTACAAACAAATAATTTGACAAAAGATTAAAAAAAAGGACAAAATGAAAGAAATGGACATGGTGTTGTTTGGTTCCAAATCACGAGCTGGTTTCACGACATGGACCAGTTTCCGTTCTAGTTCGTTTAAGTATCTATTTAAATTAGAGTTTATAAAATTTAATTTTAAATGAACTTAATTTTATAAATTTAATTTTTGTTATAAATAAATTTGTGTGAAGTAATTTATATTTAATAAAAAATTATGTTTAATTTAAAAGTAAAAAATAATTATTTTTGATTAAATAAATTTTTAAAATTAAAATTATGTTTAAAAAATAATGTAAATGTCAAAATAAATAAAATAAAAAATAAATAAAAGTATGTTTGAATTTTTAAAAGTTAGTTTGAGTAAAACAATTGTCCGTCCAAACACACGCTAAAGGGTTAGCATTTAGCAAAGCTTAGCATTTAGCAAAGCAAATCCACCTGAAAGTGTTGCGATTAATAAGAGCCGCATGCCGTACGAAGGCGAAGCTACGAATTGAAATACGGATCTATACGGTGCCGGAAGTCATGAAGCCAATAAATATGGGTTGGTGGGAAACATGGATGGCGTACAAATTGTTGGTATAAGTATGCATCTTTTTTTTTTTTTTTCACTAAAACAAAACTTACATCTCTTTCTAACACTGCTGCACTTCCATTTTGTAGTTGTAAAAACTTAAAATAGTAATCACTGTCCAACAGCTAAAGAAATTATTTGCTTCATTCAGCATGTCTCTCTATATATCCTCATTTAGTTTGGCCAATGCTTGCTTGCTTGTACAACTATTAGAGTTACAAATTAATGCCTGTACCAAAAAAGAGTTACAAATTAATGCATGCAACTGTGCATCTAATTTTATATGTACAATTGTATATATATTTATGATGATAAAGTTGTGTAAGAAATTAGTACATTACTCTTTTTGGATACATTAAGGAAGCCAATTAGATCTGGACTTGGTGGGTATTCAAATATTTTACTCGTTTGGTCGCAATATCAGAAGAATTAAATGAGCTTGAGTTTAGGTATTTTTTGTATGGATCCGCAAGGTCCGAGTTTAATTTATCATATGAAATATCACAATGTAATATCTGTATATAATTTTAAAAATTACTACTAATTTCTTATATTATAATGTATTTGATAGAAAATAAACGTTTGAACACTTGTTTTTTTTTGTTAATTTTTATCAGTTGAATAGGTAAATTTTTGTATATTCACTAAAGGAAGCCACACGCCTGATTTTCCAAATAGTTACCACTAACGATCAATATATAATTAAAAGTTAATGACTTTCTACTGTGGCGCGAATGAAAAGAATTGGAACTACAAGGTCTTTAAGAATTGTAAAAGATTTGCTACACAGTCAATTGATAAAATTAGATTAGATATTAATGGTCAGAATTTTGTAACATGCGAGGGTTGTAAGAGGGCTAGTATATAAAGTTGTTTACTATTTCCCTCCCTCTCTACATGTATTGTTTGGATGTCGCGCCCAATTTTGTATTACTCCTTTTGTACTGTATTTTATATCAGTTGAATTAATAAAAATTAATTTTTGAGTTACTTTTAGAAAAAACAAATTAATATATAACAATTTAAAACAAAAATAAAAACTAGTACTATCTATTAATAACTTTTAAGATAGTTAACAAACATCTACAATCTTACAATCTCACCTTCTTTGGGGAAAATAATTGAGAATTAATTAAACACTTCGAAATAATTAAGCTTCTCCGTAACTATCCTTTCAATGGAAAAGCCACAACTCACAAGCAGCTTTTTGTGACTTCAAATTCTGTAATATAATATTCCTCCATGTCCAACACAAGCAAGCCTCTTCCCTCTTGCTTTTCTCAAGATGAGAGGCATCTATGCTCCATATCTTTTTTCATTCACGAAAAAAAACTTGGATCTGTTGGTACTTAATATTAACTAAGGGTAGGGATTAGCAACGAAGTATGCTAAAGCCCCAACAAATGGTGCGTTAATGTACGTGGTTGGCTCGGACACCCTAAAATCAACTCGATCATCCACATAACCATCGTCTTCGCCGGGTCCTCCAACAATGGCTCCCACAAGAACATTAGGATTAGGATTCGTCGAGTTGAAGTAGAACGAACCGTCTTCGCACGAGATGAACTGAGGATGATCCTTGATCGAGGGCAAAGACGAGCCACGGTGATGAATACGCTGCGGATAGTAGTTGCTGTAGCCAACCATGTACGACAAACCCATTGGGTTATCGCCCAAAATGTAATCAACTTGTCTCTTGGCACGCTCGCGAAGTGTTTGCGCACTGACATAGACGTTCCCACAATCGATGGCTTGCGACGTGCGAGATAAGTAGTTGGCGTAGACCAACTCGAGGAAAGCGATTGAAGTTGCGTGCTGCAGGTTGCTGCCTCCGGGCCTGTATACGAGTCCACCAGGAGTGTACTCTATGTGCGAGCTTGGCGATTCGGGTATGAGTGTGCACATGAAGCTCTCTGCTGAGGCCTTGTATGATTCAAGAGAGTACATGTTTCCTTCTATGACTTCCTAAAAAATTGATCAATTTGGGTATCAAAAGGATGCACATATATTTTATTTTTCTTTTGGGTGTGTGAAAGTATATGTTTTGGTGGCATAAATTTGAGATTTTTTAAGTGAGTGGCTGAATGGGCAGAGGAGAAATGGGAGGCTGACCTTGGAGACAAGAACGTTGAGGCCAGCGTGCTTGTTGTCCCAACCGAACTCGTTGATGTTGTCGTCGGCACCAAGCGTTTGGCCATTGCTTTGAATGTAGTCGAGGAAGTTATCGTCCTGGGTGGCCCTCCTTAGCCATGCGGCTCCCCATAACAACTCGTCCTGTTACGTTAAAAATAATAACAATAGTTGGTGACCAGTCAAAAACTAGGTGATTCCAACTACAGAAATTGCCATTTCCATGTTACAAATATTCCTTGATATATAATTACATGATGGTACAGCTTAGATTGTTCACAAAATAATAAGATATTTAATTTCTTAAACCAATTTAATTTTGATGGTGATTGAACACAATCACAGTTAGTTTGGCAGCCCCAAAGATTCCTGACATACAAGCTAATTTCACTCTTCCATTATAGAGTCATATGATCATCAATTAATTTATGTCCTGATGCATTGATTAGATTAACCCAAATCGTGGGTTAAATTTGTCGTCGTCATCATGTTATCAGTATATAAAATGACAAAACTAGCCCCCACCCTTCCTCCGTAAAAGCAAAATCACTTTGAATTTCACGCAAGAGGTAACAAATTAACAAGGTAATTGAAGTATTAATCATGGTGGCTTCCCTTCCATTTCTTCAAATCTTTTTTTTTTATTAAATCATTAAATTAATTGTAAATTTTTTTTTATCGATTTCATATTAATTCATAAGAAATTTTAATTTTGTTATAATTTTTGATAGATTATTCTTTTATTTAAATTAATTTTTATTTAAAAATTAATATTATTAACTTTTAAATTTTTTAAAAATTAATTTTAATAAAGTTTTTTAAAAATTAATATAAAATAAGTGATTTTGTCTTTTTTTTTTTAAATTTTTATCATTTCGATAAATCATTGCCCACATCCTTTTCTTTGTCTCGTGAATTAAAAATTTTCAATTCGTTATCCTCGGAATGCTACTAGTCTCTTACATCCAAAAGGAAAAAGTAATTCCTTATTGAAAGCCATAGTCAATTACCTGGTAGCCATCAAAATCACAATAATATGGGCAGACACCATACATAACGTTAGCATTGTCACTGTAGGCACCCCTGTAGTTATCTGCATATTGAAAGGCCACAATAGCATTTCGTAGCAATGTCTCTGAATAACCCGGGTCCGATGACCGGAATGCCATGGATGAGGCTGCCAGCGCGGCTGCGGTTTCCCCGGCGACATCCGAAGCTGGGTTTGGTGCATCAACAGCATACACAGTCCTGCTTGTGTCCATGTCCTCTGGCCTCTCCCAACAACTGTGATCTGAGCTTGGGTCACCCACCTATATGTCATTAATACAAAGCAAAACGGTTTAATAGTCATTGATCTTAAGGCTATGTTCGGAAGTTTAAAATAAATTAAAAAAAAAGATTTAAAAAAAAGAAAAATATAAAGTTTATTAATAATTTTTTTTATTGAATGTTTTAAATGTTTTAAAATCTTTTAAATTGAAAAAAATTTAAATTATTCATAAAAATTAATAAATTTTTTTTAAAAAAAATTACTTAAAAATTTTTGTTTTCTTTATCTTTTATTATAAAACTTTTAAAAGAAATTATCAAAAATTTCTTCATTTTTTAATTTTCTTTACATAATTATTCGTCCAAAGATAACATAGAAGATATGCATCCTTAGCCAGTAGATGACGTATATTCTTCCAGATTAAGAATAAAAAAAGTAAAAAAAAAAGTTTTCGCATTAAGCAAGGACAATTTCTAAGCCTCTGAAATTCACGGACTTTGAGGACCGAAAGCGGTCACTCATGCATAATTGAGTAACTATAAGTCTATAACATGAAACTCTGAAAAAGGAATGGTCCATTGGTCCCCCATTTGTTACTAGAGTGGAGTTGCTTTCAACAATTACTTTAATTGAGCTAAAGAAAGAAGAAATACGACAATGGCCCACTCTATGCCCTTGGATTAACATATTACATAACTTGGATTTAGATTCAGATATTACATAACTTTTCTAGAATTGGGTGATCAAATTATCAATTTATGTCTAAAACGCATATATAAAACGCTTTAAGAAAAGGGGGAGAGTGGGATTTGGTTCCCCAACCTCTTGAATATATGAGAAGGGGCATGGCATGTGGGGGGCCAAAGGGGTCAAAACCAGACAAGGAAGTGAAGTGGACTAAAGGCAAGCGTCCACGGAACCACATTCCCGCTAACCCATTTTATGGATTAGTTGAGCTAAGCAAACACAAGTCCAACCCCGAGATGCTATCTTCAATTCTCGAAACTACCATCACCCACCATTTCAATTTACTAAACCAAGCATCAGCGTAGATTTTATGCAGTGGCAGTAGGAGTAAGTAGTAATAGGAACAGTGATTGATTTACCTGAACGAAAATCCGATTGGGCTGAGAAACAGTCTTGAGCAAATAATCGGTAGCCCAACGGATTGCGACCAAGGCGTTTCTGAGCTCGTTGGGAGGCATCATGTCCCCGAACTCGATCACGCTCCACGCCAGCATTGTGGTGGTGAAGGCCATCGGAAACCCGAACTTGACGTTGTCGCCGGCGTCGTAGTACCCGCCGGTGAGATCCGTGTTGTAGGTCCACCCGTCGCTCAGACCCGAGTTCGCCCGCCAAGTGATTCTCTGGTCCTGTGGCAGGAAACCCGATCGCTGGCCCTCGAAGAAAAGGATGGCCTTTGATAATGCGTCTTGGTAGTCATGGGCGCTTGCTGAATTGGGGGATCCAATGAGGATGAGAAGAAACAGGGGAAGATGGCACAAATTGGAGAGCTTCATTTTGGGGTTGGTGGGTGTGTGCGTTGGTTACTGGTTTTGGTTTGCTTTGTGTTTATGTGACTGTGATGAGTGGCTACTGAAGTCAGTGAAGTGGGTGTAATTTATAACGCAGGGTTAGACAGGGTGTCACTCACTTGAAACGAAAGAGAGGGAAAGAGAGAGAAAGAGACAGAGGGAAGGGGAAGATGGATTAGATTTGGAGGGAAGGGGATGTGTGCGTTGAAAGCGCCGACAGTTAACCTGGGGAGTGTCAGTGAGATCACATGCTATGAGAACACTAGTTAGCGCAAAATGCTTGAGGATGAGAGAAAGCTGAGTTGGGGACTATTATTTGTGGGCCAATTACAATTTTTTTTTTTGACATTTTTTGTTTTCATGAGTTTTATTCTTAAACAGGAATCTTATATTGCTAATAGAAGTTAACAAGAGTTCTGCGCCAGTGTTTTATTCCACTCCCCTGTTCTATACGCGCGGTTAGAAGGGTTTGTTGTTACTTTCAGTGACACACAAAACCATCTGGGTTCACCTAATTCCACTCTATGCTGCGAACGCAAAATCGTTACTAGAAATTAGAAAGCATGTTCTGCAGCTCAAGACCAAATTGGTTTAATCCCAATATCCCATGCATTTAGAGATTTGAGGGTAGATGTTTGCGTGTCTTGCAGATACTTCTGGGGAGAGAGTGGGTTTTGCTCTGGTTTGTAACTGTTTATGAAGAGAAGAGCTAGTGGAGTAGTGGATTCCAAAAGAATGAAGGAAGAGCGATACTTATCTCTTTGTTGACTGTAGCGAAAAATAAAAATGAAGCCGTGTTCATTTCTTCTTTCTTTAATTTACATCAAACCTAATTGGTTTCCATAAAACATGAGTGAGAATCAAAGGACACTGGCCTTCACAAAAATGGGAATTTGGCTCCTTTCATTTGGTGCATGTAATAAAATAAATTTGATTTAAATTACTTCAATTCGATTTATAAATCAATTCTTATAATTAGAATTTATTATATCAATTCTTATTTTGTAACTGTAACATCCCTTAAAACATACTAAATATATATTTGCTTGTTAATCTCTATAGTCATTAAAGTCAAACCAAATACTTAAATAGTCAATTAAAGACTTAATAAAGTAAGTAATCAAGCTCTAGAAATTAACGTAACATTATACCTATACCAAGACAGGCAGGTTATGAAACAAACAGAAAAAAAATCATTACAAAATTCGAGATGGGGATGCAATCTTATTCTTACAAATAAATGTTTGTTTAGAAAATATACATTTAAGCACTAGACAAGTGCTGCATATACTGTCAGAACCCAAATAATAAATAAGCCCCAGGAAAGGAAAATGGCCGATGTGTAAAATTGATATATTTTCGGACACACAAATTACAATCGTCAGCTTCACTTGGGTCGCCTATAGAGAATGTCATCTAGGGTCTCTTTTACATAGTTACCCACTCTGTTCAAGTTTCTTGCAACGCCGGATGCCACTAGGCTTGCATTTCTTTTAAACCTGCACAATTAGAATCTTCACGACTTAGCAATTTCAGAGTTATGTCCCTAACATTTGTGTTTCTAGAAGGCACACAAGAGTTAACTCGTCTATGCTAAAAACTTCTGCTTGCCTGTTAAAGTATTCTTCTGCTGTAGCCTGCGGAGGTTTATCATATCTTCGCGGTTGAGGAGTAGCATGTTCTTGTCCTGAACAAACAAAACCAACGACCAGAAAAGGCACAATAAGAAAGAAGAAAAAAAATAATAACTGATGGAAAGAAGAAACAGAATTAACCACAAAATAAAGTCTCCAATATTGTAAAAGCCTCAACTACTTAACAATATGTACAGAAGAAAGAATCGCGCTGTACAGTTGTAAATAGGGTTGTGTTCCAAGTGATACCTTCACGATGATATCACTTGCCCCATTACAAGTGTAGAAAAGTCCACCGGTATCATAGGCAGAGATTTGCTTCACAAGCAAGTGTTGTGGATAATCTTTAATACAGAATTACTAGTTAACAAATTATATCTTCAATTAAAAGAAATTCTTCAAGGGTAGCAATTCCACCGAAACTAATAAATGTTCAAATTAAAAAAAAAAGGTTATTTTCATTTTGTTTTAAACATAATTTAGATAATAACTTAGGGACTTCTTGCCATCTTGATAATACATATATTTAAGCCGGTGTAGTACCATAAAGAACAAGCAGCAACTTGAGAATGTTGGAAAAACACACAACAGAAAAATATCTCAACACTCCTAATGCTTCTATGTCTTTACATGAAGACTTTCCAGCTTTACATATTTCACATTTTGGGATAAGGTATCATAGATACAAGGAGGAACACAAACTAATGATCTCCAAAAACCAAGAGAATTGCCCAAGAAAAAGGAGTGGTTGAAAAAGAAGGAAATAACCTATGAACTGTCAATAAAAGAAAAAGAAAAAAATTACATACCTTCAGTTTTATGAGCAGGAGCAGGAACATGGCCAACAGGCGAGGTTGAAGCCTTCTCCTCCAGCACCACCTGAAACATGTGCTAATAGTGTCAAAAACTTACACCACATTTTCTTCTCTTCTTACTTGTGCACCACCTCCCTCACCTTGCCCCCACTATCTACTGAAAATATTTTGATTTTATCTTAAATGGCCTCACAAATTTATTAATGGGCCCCTGCAATAAATAGATGCATGATCTATGGTATATACAACACTAAATTACACAAATTCTGTCCCAGTCCCAACTATGAAGAAACACTTGGAGCAAGACAAATCTAATTTTTGCATCTACATAAACTAGAAGGGAAAGGAGGTTGAGATATAAAACCTCAAGACCAACGCAAAAGGGCAATTTTGCTGTTTTATCCCGCGAGTCGGCTAAAGAATCTTTGTTGTCTAAGTAGACCGAGTATCCAATACAAGCATACTTGAAATTTGTAAGACTACGGCCCTCTTTTGAAGCTTCCAACTCAGTTTCTCCCACAACATAAGGGGGTACTGGTCATGAGCATAAGAACATCAAGACAAAACTTTTAAGGCTTATAATGAAATAATGTTAATTAAACCCTCATACATGAAGCAAATGATAGCAAATAAAACCAATCAGAAAGAAACAAAAATCTATAGTAAGCAAGATCTACTATGAAAAATAATGCATAGAAAATATAGTAACGGAATAATTTGGATGACGATTCACTGTAAGGATAACATTGGATGTAATTGGTAAATTAAGGGACTAAAGTGAACAAATTGAAAAAGTAAAGATTAAAATAAACCCAGACTAAAAATATAGGGACCAAAAACTTGATTACGCCATACATACATACAAACATATATATATATATATATATATATATATATAATATATATATACATTACCATGACAAAACCCTATGCATCAGGCATCCAAAAAACATAAGTTTCATTACTTAAGCAAATACATCACACATTCACAAATGTAAGATTTGTATAGAAGTTACCTTAAAAAAGATGACAAAACAATATTAAAAAAAATTAAAGATCGTAAGAGTACACATCACTTAATAAATCTTCTCAGACCAATCATGATGAATTATTCTACAACACGGTTGTTAAAATCGTATTTCAAGGCATAAAAACATCTGTCTTTTTAGCTTTGGCTTGTAAACATAAAAGTACTGTACGCACTTTTTTGAAAAGATCAGTTTCAGTAAGAATTATTGGAAGAATTCTTTACAGAGGAAGAAGAGATTCTTCCTTTGATCATTACTAGAGTTTCTTCTACTTTGTAAAGGTTATATAGAGGTCAGATTTGGTATTTGGATATTATTTTCATCAACGATATGGTCAATCATGAATGATTGGTTATGATACTTTGTAAATGGAAATTATCCTTAAATGATGATTAAAAAAAATGAATTCATTTCAATTAGTATTCTATAGGACTATGAAGGTAAAATCGAAAAATACACAAGAGTGTTTCAATATATGCTTTAAAGCATTAAAATCTCACTTTTACTTCACGATTTTACACTTTCATGTCTAAAATGTAAATGAGCTAAATTTTCTGTTGGTTTTAGGCTTCCTATTGGACAAAGGAAAAGGGTTAGGCAGTTATGATTTTCAACCTATATTAACAACGATGAAAGTAAAGGCCAAAAGGATATCAACATCTCAAATAAGCTATTGAGAGAGGCCATAGAATCTGTTAATGGAAAAGCTATTCTTTAATTTTTTCTTTGTAGAATGGATCAAGAGTATACCGAAATTCAACAGCGAAGAACCTAGATATTCAGCATCCTAAGATGATCAAATTCAAACTCAAGTATTTCAATTCCACTATTTCTTCTACATCACAGCATTGAAAATGATAAAGTAACAGCAAATAACCCAGTTTCCATTAAAATGAGTATCACTGACACGAATTCATAGCTAGCCCACTCCCTAATATTAACCAAAAGAAAAGAAAAGGGGATGAACGCGCTCCCTCAGACTGAAAGGAATTGGCCGATAGGTTAGGTTGCAAAATACAATTGAAAAATAAGATGGTGGATTGATGCTAATTCCTTTTTCTTAGCTCAGAAAGCAATATAACATATTAAAGACAAAGTTCAAAACTTTCATCCACACAATTTCACCTTCATACATTTTCTGATTTTACCCCGCGACGAGCTTTCAAAAAATCGTACCCAAAAATAATTTAAAAAAAACGAACATAAAATAAAGAAGTAGCAGACAGAGACGGAGACAGACCTTCCTGGAGCGTCCTAGTGAAGCCAACGCATGTGGGGTTTTTAGATTTAGATTTATGAACCGATGAATAGTATGCGCATCCCTTACATGATTTTCCTTTGGATCCTCTCGTTTGCGGAGCACTAGGGTTAGGGTTTGGGTTTGGATTTGGATTTGAGTTACCGTTAGGGATACGATTTTGAGCTTGACCTCCTCCTCCTCCTGCTGCGTCGTCTCTGCTGACCTCCATGAATTAGCAAGGAACTTGCCCTTTTCTTCCTACGTCCTCGTATCTTCGCACAATCTATAACAAATAGCAAATGACAAATGACCCAAAAACGCAACAATGAATAAACGATACGACTGTGTTTTGGTTTGGGCTTCGTTTTGTTTGATTTTGGATCTGATCCAAAAGAATAGCTGCGCAGATCACTAAACCATCATTTCTCTTTGACCCAAAACAACCGCATTAGATTAATTTATAATATGCATTGAGGCTTCAAATTTAAAAAAAAAAAGAAGCTAATCTTTCTTTGCAGAATGGGTCAAGAGTATATCGAAATTCAACAGGCTATTCAGCATCCTAAGTTGTTCAAATTCAAGCATTTCGATTCCTCTACTTTGTATAGATTCGAAAATCCATTTGATTTTCTCATTAATTCTACATCCAGCATTGAAAATGATAAAGCAACGGCATATAACCCAATTTCCACTCAAATGAGCATCACTGACAGGAATCCACAGCTAGCCCACTTACTAATACTAGCCAAAAGAAAAGAAAAGGGGATGAAAGCACTCCCTCAGATTAAAAGGAAATGACCCTTGGCTTAGCTTGCAAAATGCAGTTGAAAAATTATCTACCTTTAGGAGAAAAAAATCATTATTTCTTTTACTTTCAACTTGTAAATGTGAAAATCCCATGACAAGAATCAGAATTTGATGATATCCTCGAAAAAAAGATTTAGAGAGATAAAAAGAAACAACTCTAGAGTTACTCTCTCATTGCTCGCTCATAACCTCTACTTAATCAACTGGACTGAGAAACAGTCTTGAGAATCATCCTTTAAAAAATATGGGTACCTTGAAACAACCATTTAAATTTTCCATATCTGTGATAGGGACAACGAACAAGTTATAGAACAAAGAGAAGAAAAAGAATCATTACAAAATCCAAGATGGTGATGCAATTTTATTCTTACAAATAAGAATACGTCTCCATACACTTATTTTTAAGAAACTAATGATCTCTACTAGTTTTTAAAAGAAGTAAAAAGGAGAATTAATTTGTAATATAACTTCTAAATTTTTTCTCTTACAAACCTTAAACTTTACTCTCATATCCTTTTTAATTTTCATTTTAAATAACGTAATTTTTAGTTATTATATCTTAATTTCTCAAACTAAAATCTGACCTTCGTAATCATAATCATAATCATATCACTTAGAAGTAAAAGAAGTAAAAGAAAACTTCAATAACATGTTTAAGCCTTTTGATGCACAATTCCCATTTTACTAGCTCATTTCGTTACATTTTACGTATCACAATTCACATTCTTTCTTCTTTTTGTATCAACATACTTGATATGAATTACTAATGAAACTAGAAGCACAGTAATGCTTTTGTAAAATTTTAAAAAAATAAATTTTATACAAACAGTTTTAAAAAAATGTGCTTTAGGATGAACTTTTCAATAAATTTGTCCAAAAAGTGTTTTCGTTCTTTTTTATTTAAAAAAATTAAAAATATTTCTATTATTTAAAGTACTTTTCAAATTCAAAAGTAAAATTACTTTTTCTTATTAAAAAAAAAACCTTCCCCGAATAAAGGTCTATAAAAAAAAGGTACGTCAGCTTCACTTCGGTCGCAGAATGGCATCTAGAGTCTCCTTTACAGAGTTACCCACTCTGTTCAGGTTTCTGGCAACGCCGCTAGCAATTGGGCTTGCATTTCTTTTAAACCTGCACACTGACTCTGAAAGTCTAAAACCTTCACCAAAGCAAGGCTCCTTTATAGAAGGCATATTACTTGCAATATGTTGTACGCTCCATTCACAATAAAATCCAGAATATTAAAAAAGTTAAAGCAAAGTCAGCAAACCCACACAGGATTTTTACCACATAAATTCTGAAAAATGCCAGTGCATATTAATTTCTGATATCCAGAAAAATGGTTTCTCACAGTTGATCTGACGAACTTCATATGGAAAATTATGTTCTACACCCAGTGAATATTATTTCATCAAAGTCAAAATTTTCCACATCAAAGACTACAAACTAAGATTTCAGAGCTTATTTGTTGATGCTTTCCTGCAATAAGATGAAACGTTGGAAAAGAAAAACCCATAACCTCAACCGTCGCTTGTCATTATTGGTCAATCTAAAGCCACCTCCACTTCTGTACCTAGTCAACTCTAACAATTAGTCAACTCCAAATAACTCGAGAATAAACGGCCAAAACAAGGCAATTAAATGAGGCAAAAATACATGAGACGCTACACTGCACAAGTTCTACATACATGAAGCATCCTTATACAATGTTAAGCCGTGCAACCGGAAAATACTGTACAGTAAGATGTTTTTCCGCTGCTATTTGGCCCTACAACTCTAAGTGTGCAGAAAATCACAGGAAGCCCCCTTCCTGCAGTGTCCACTCTCATGGTACTTGCACACTCCTCTTTGACCCCCAAATGGAGGCCTCAAAGAACCCCCTCCTCTTCCTCCGCTGCTAAATGATGATTGCCTGTTCCAAGGTTTACCTCCTCCATAGCCAGAATCTCCACCATGAGAACCACGATCCCCTTGGTTCAGGAACTTGTCTCCATTATGACTTCGCTCACTTCCCCACATGCTTGGATTCCCAGCAGATGCAGCCCAACCAGGATTGGCACTTGCAGGTGCTAGCCCTTGACCAGGCATAACCCAGCCTGCATTTGCATTTATATGTGGATGTCCTTGACCAGGTGAAACCCAGCCAACTGCATTTACAGGAGATGGCCCTTGACTAGGAGCAGCCCATCCTGGATTAGCATTTCCAGGGGCTGGCACCTGCGCAGGCATCCAGTTTGTGTTCACATTTGCAGGTAGAGATCCACCCCAGCTAATATTTGAATTTCCAGGTATCATCCCCCAACCAGCATTTTGATTTTCAGCAACAACCATGCCCCAAGGTATATTGGCTGGAGCTGGAGCTGTAATGTTTGATTGATTACTTGAAGTTGGTGGTCTCCAAGGCTCAGGTGTAGTTATGCCTGGAAAGCCTGGCATAGGGAAATTCCCAGTTGGATTTCCAGTGCTAAATGAGGCAGGGTTCTGGACAGATGAAGCATCACCAAAATGGACATGGGAAGGCGGCTGGACAGGCATAGTAGCAGGATTTCTTGGTTCTATCCTTTGAGATGTAGCACCTTCCCAGGCCTGCAGTTCTGGCTTAGGAACCAAACCAGATCCCCACCCTTTAGCTTCAGCATGAGAGTTATGGCTACTCACAACCAGGTTTTGCAAATTTGCGCCTGCAGTTTTAATGTCGATGCCTGGAGCCAGAACAGGTGCCCCTGCTGTTGCTTGAGGATGTACTTGAGAAGTATCTGTTAAGTTCAAAGGTGTGCCTTTCTCTGATTTAGAGGCTGAAGTCATACCAGGTTGAGAATTTGAACCATTATCAACATTTTTTAGTACATTCTCTGGAATCACTACCCCAGGGGATTGCAAACCTGCATGACCTCCTGGGAATGTATTTCCCAAGAGAGAGCCAGTCGAATGGACAGGAGTTGGAGACCATTTATTTTCAAAAGCCTGCCCCTTGGTCCCGCCTAAAGTAGTCTGGGGTGTAGGTGAAGGAAGATTTGTTGATTCATTTCTAACGGCAGCATCAGAACCCCACCCATTTGCAGGATTTTTGGGGACCTCAACTGCCAATGGAGAAGGCCTACTTGCTAAACAATTCATATCATCTTTAGATCTCCAACTTCCAGCCATAGGTTGGCCCGAAGAACCCAGAATGCTGTGTGAATTCCAAGATCCACTATTTTGATCAAATGTTGGTCTTCCTCCAACTTGACCATCAATATCTTGTGCAGCTAAATGAGACTTCACAGAGTATGGGGATGAGTAATGCAAATCATGCACCATTTGAGCCTTTGGAAAAGTTTTATCCCCCATTGATAATTCCTTAGAAAATTTTCCGACTAAGGCATCTGTTAAGAGTATAGACTCATCTTGATTCTCAGTGGTTCTCCAAATTCTCAAATCGGTAGGAAAATATCCTGTGTTATTCCATTTATATAGCTGCACCATGGAAAATGGTCCCTGAACTTTTCCAGATGGATCCTGATAATGCCACATCTTTTCAGTTTCATTAATTTTAACAACTGGAGGTGCTATTCCAGTAGAAGATGGTGTTGCAGAAGCTTCTAACACAGCAGTAGAAAAGGACTCGGATGTTACGACAGGCTGGGTATTTTTAGAACCACTTTCAAAGCTTGAAGATATCTTTTGCCTCTCCCAGCTGTTAGATAGTTGCGATTCCCTATCTCTTCCTTGGTACAATTGAGCATCATTTAATGCCTCACTAGCATTAGAAACATCATCTTTGATTGAAAATCCCTTATTAGACAAATTTCTGCTTAGTTCCCGATTCATGTTAGGGTAATTTCTTCCTCCACTCCAAGATTCATTTGAAAAAGAACCACTTCTTCTAGGAGAAATCATTTCTCTCCCCCTCCTACCAAATGCAGATCCTCTAAGTTTCATGTAGTTTTCTGCAGGCACAGAAATGTAATAATCACCTAATATTAGAAAAAGAAACATAATAATATATTAAGTTTACAAGTTCACACTGAAATAATACTACCTTGTCTTTTATCATCCATTTCATCTTCATCTTCTTCAGACTCATAACTTGGATCCATGTTTGGATCAACATGTATTTCTGGAATTTCCTCCAATCTACGTTGTTGTTCTTCAGGTGTTTTCAAAAGCTGCAGTTTCTCTACACATCCTCTGAGCGTGAGAGGAAGCTAAGGATTAAATCAATATAGTACTCAGAATTCATGGTCAATTCAAATAATTACAATTATTATTAGAAGAAAAATATATATATATATATGATATCCATATCATAGACAAGCAGCCAAGGCAAAACATTACCTTGAAGAAAAATAAAATTATAATGAAAATTATCCACTCAGTCCAAACATTGGTGTTAAATAACATGAATCAATGAAAATTTCCGTTATTAAGTGCAGAAAATGTTAAATATCACAACACAGGACTCAAACATGGGCAATATTATCAGAACAATTTTCTAGCTTTCAAAGAATATTGCCCTACCATCTATTTAACAGAATATGATTATATGAGCCCAAAGCATATTTAAAATCATAACACAATTGAGTTATCAACCTTGAAAAGTGTTGCCAAGATACACCCAAAAGTAAAGGTCTCCAAGCTGGTACCACTGTACAAGACAGTTAACAATTTATCATTCATTAATGCACTTTGTCATTATGTTTTATAAGTCAAAGCTTTGTAAATGCAACATATAATTTCAAGGCTTATAAGGAGTGAATTATTAAAAATTAACCCCATGAGAGACAATTGAAACTAAAAACTATAAGAAGGGGCTTTTTGTTTTTGGTTGTACTACAGTAAGAGTATCATTGGGCTAGCTTTTACATCAATTGAGACTAAGTACCTCCCCAGGCAATCTTAAGGGTGCATCCCCAACATAGCCTAATGCATTTAGGAGAGTTAATTTCCCTAAGTGCAGACCCAAGATTCAAAATATTAGGAGCCATTTGGTAAGTAAACATCCTAGTTTCCCAAATATTAGAAAACCTATGCATTTACGAGACACTTGAGTATGAGATATATGAAAAGATCAATATCCTCATGTTTGATATAATAAAATCAACACGGGGGATCTTAAATTTTTCAGATATCATAGGTTTCCAAGTACTTAGGAAATTGAAATGTCCAGTTACCAAACACCTCCTAAGAATTGTCTTCATTCATATGACAAGATTCCATTGTAAGAGTTATCAATTCCCAATTTACAAGGAGCTATTGAAACTATAAATTGATAAAAAAGGATGAACTTAAAATCAAAACAAGCCACATATATCTATTTCCGCAACCTGATAATTTCATAGTTGAATGTTGTACACGAGATTGAACATTAAATTGAAGGAGAAAACATTTAGCTATGCTACAAGAAGTCTTATTACATCAAAGAAACAAAGAGTAATAAGCACCAATATATTGCTAGATATATATTTAAATTATATTATGAAGAATAAAGGATATTCTTTTCTGTGTCCTTTCTCACTAGCTCTATCACGAAGATGACTTAGTCGCACGATCTCTGTATCTAGCCACTGTAATAGAACAATTAATATTTGTATTAGATAACAAAGACCAGAAATTATGTTCAAAATTACATAGATAAAAAGTAATCAAAAACAACAAAATAAATTAATAGAGAATGCAATGAGGATTTATTGAACACACACCACGAGAAATTCAATTTAGCAATTTAAACCAATAGGGACAATCAGTTATCTTCCGAAATGAAGTAATCTTTCTTTAGCTTCCATAGTGGGAATGTCAGTCTTAAAAGAATGAGTTTATATCATGAAGAGTTTTCTGAGCATCATTGCTGAGCCTTGACAGATTTAAACCTGAGATGACCATTACAAAATTTTAACAGCAAAAATAATATAGGTGCAGAAGGAAATTCTCTTTAACATGAAGGGCAGCAGTTTCTCTTTGTTCCTTCCTTTCAAAGGTTTTGGAAGAGATGGGCAATGTGCGGTCTTTGCAGTTTTCTGTTGTAAGTGGTTGGAGCAGAATACCCACATTTTTAAGACAATCTCTTTCCCCTAGATTTGCTTTCATATAGGATAGTGTTTATGGCTTCTCTCTGGTGCTCTACTCTACTCGACAGACTTGCCGCATTCTTGATTCTTTCATTTTCCTTCTAGTTTTTTCTTTTTCTGTTTTGGTGGTGATCTTATCCTCCCCCCTAATTGTATCTTACATATTTTCTATAATAAAATTTTGTTTTCTATCAGAGAGAAAGAGAGATCTCACCTATACCATTACATGTCTACTAAGAAGCAGCCCTGTAAAAACCATGTGCTACACGCCAAAAACAAAACAAGAATGCAAACCTGTCGTGTAGCAACTCTAAGGACAAAGATTTCCCTTTAGTTATTTAATTATTTTATAAAATAAGGTTTCCCTTAAAAAATCCAACCATTCCTCAGCAACCAAAGACAGAAAGCATATACAGAGCACCACCATAAAATTTTGGGTAAAATGCAAAAAGAACCCCTTCAACTTTGCCTCTTGTGTGATTTACCCCGAGTTTCAAAAATGGCCAAAAAAATCCCTTGAATTTTATTATATGTGAAAAAAAAAACCCTGAACTTTGCTATAAATGTGCAAAAATTGTCAAAAATATTTCAATTTACCAACGGAAAATGTCATGTACTCATCACGTACTGACTCAAAATGATAAGTTAAAGTACAAAAATCTCCTCAAACTTTGATTTATGTGCGATTTGCCTTGAGTTTTGAAAATGACCAAAACACGAGGAGTAAATTTTTGCGTGTTTTGATCATTTTTCAAATCTTAGAGGGTAAATAACACATAAATCAAAGTTTTATGAAGTTTTTGCATTTTACCTTATCATTTTAAGTGAGCACATAATGAATACATGGCATTTTTTGTTAATGGATCAAATATCTTTGACGGAGGGTTTTTTTGCACTTTCAGTAAAGTTCAAGGCGTTTTTTTGACCCTTTTTAAAACTCGGGGTCAATATTGACATTGTGGTTATATTTATTAGAGATTTATCAAAAAAGTTGTTTAAGGGGAGACTTTTCCCATTGGGAATCTGTATATTTCCAATAGGGAATTATTCTACAAGAAAGTTTCTCTCCTCTCATAGAGATATACTCTCCTTCGGTTACACGCGGTTTCCTCATTCAAACAATTTCACATTAGTTCCTTCATTACATTAATAAAATCATATTAACAAGGATACTAATGTAAGAAATTAAGAATCTCATAAACATGCATAAGCACACACCACATGAGGAAGAATTAAAGGTATAGAAAAACAACTCACATCTTTTACTCTGACGGCCTGAAGTGCCAATGCTTTGTCCTGAATGTCACCCTACAAGCACACATTAGTGTACTCAGTACACACTATAACATCTTATGCCTAGAAGTACAATTTAATGAACTTAAAATTACCACAGTCAACCGATTTATGAGGCCGCACTTTATGCTCTGGCGGAGACGCTTGCATTCATCCTAACAAAAGACTAGTCAATATCTTAAAGAAGAAAAAGCATTAACCTAAAGTACAACTTGCATAATCATCAATTTTGATCATTCTAAAATACAGAAACAATAATTTTGTTCTTGTTGTCATAAACCAACTATCCCAAAAGCTTAAGCTATCAGGTGAAGACACATGAATGATTTTATATCTCTAACACGCCCCCTAACACAAGAGCCCTTTGAGTTTGAAGCGTGGACAATGCATAGGCTTACCTTACCTTATGCTAAATTCAACTTAATTGTAAAGAATGAGAACAACAAAGATCGAATTCCTGACCACTAGGTCATAAAGGCTCTGATACCATGTCATGAATTAATTATTCTAAAAGCTTAAGCTATTAGGAGAAGACACATGAATAGTTTTATATCTCTAACACTTCTTGACATCATATGGTCAAATAAGTGCCAGCCAAAGCTGCATTCAGATTCTATTTTGGGCATATGTACCGAACCAGTAAGAGGTATAGTTGACTGACAAATGGTCTATTTAAGTGGGATATCACCCTTGATGAAATAAGGAGGTACTGAAATATGGTAGTCAACAATGTCCATTACTACGTCACGTTTTAAAGCGGATAATATACTACCGTACAAAAGGAATTATGGCAAAAACATTGTGTTACTCTCCCGACAAGGTGAATATCATGACAAAAAGGAGGGCGAGGTAAAAGATGTATAAAATGCTATGTATTGAATCACCTCTGTGAACTCCTGATTTGAGATAATATCAATCGATACAATCTCTATCTTGTTTAAATTTAAGATTTCTAGCAAGATATCTGTCATCCTTTTACCAACTTTATATGGCTCTGCTGCTTTGCATGCACCTGACCATTAAGACAATTAAGAAGAGAACCAGAAGTGAAAATTTTATTTCACATTGCAAGTAATAACAGTATCAAAGGTGATGTAGCCAAAATATTTACCTACGACCTGAACCAGCCTATACAAGTCTTGCTTCTGACCACTACCAGAAATCCTTATTCTCACAAAAGAACCAACAACTTTATCATGAAACTTTTCTCTATCTTCAAGTAGATCTTCCACTAAATTACGTCTTAGATAAATTAAATTAATATTATGATTATCAATGGCAGCATAATCATCAACATTAGATTGAAGTCCTCTCTCATCGCCCTTTTTACGAGTTTTGCGTCTCTTATCCTTGCCTGATTTCAGATAGGAGTCGGAGTTGCCATCACCTTCCAAATGACTAACTTCAGTATCTACAACACTCCCTTGCAAATCTTCGGCCTGAAAATCTTCTTTTAGAAGGAAATGGGATTCAAGAAGCTTTAACATTTCAAAATGCCCTACTCTTGGTTTACCAAACAAAATTTGAAGCCTTGCATCACAAATAATTTGACTTTTTCGGCGAGGATCCCGAAGCTTATTTCTTTTAATATACTCTAGCAAAAGAGCCTGCACATCAAACTGAGACAAAACAGATTTGTCTCCATTTCGCATGTGCATAACAAACTCCAAAAGCTCTTTTGATGCCCACTCAGAGCTGTCATCTGCAGATGGCCCTTCGGCACCAAGCACTGTCACTGCACTATATGCCTCTCCTTTGGAACGGGACTTCAACCGTTTCTTGGGCTTTCTTCTTTTAGAAGTACTCATATATACGTTCTCAGAGGAGCTATCTGACTGTGATCCTTTATCATTATTAGCATAAAAAAGTTCATCAGGTGATTCCTGTTCAGCAGGATGCATATCAAATCCTTTCCATGGATTTTTAGCTTCAGTTATTTCATCATATGTTAGAGATAGCTTTCCTTTTAGATCTAAGTAGTAGTCCTTGAAGAGATACTCCCAGCTGTTTTTGTCATTAAAATCCACTTGTCCCTGCACCAAGCATGAAAAATGAGTAGAAAGAAAGTTAAGGGTACAAAGCCAAGTAAGAAGTCCAGAGTGAAATGCTAGAGCAATTTAAAGACATTTTTCGAATAGTTTCATATCTCAAACAACTTATTTAGGTGGCAATCATCATCTGAAGAATGAAAATTCTCATGTATAGGTTTTATACACAAATTAAAAAAGAAAAGAAAATCTTCATGTAAAAGGATTAAGCCAGAGCAGACAGCTTTGCAGGATTATAAATTTGAACAAATAAAACAGCACTGAAACCAGAAATTCAATTGATATAAGAATTACCATGCAATTTAGAGCAACAAACTACAACTTGTGCAAGGAGAAAAACTAACTGACCTTTTTAAAATAAATTAGCAACCAGCCAACATAAAGTTTTTTTTTAATCTCCAAAAAGGCCAAATTATTTTCAAAGAGTAAAGATCAATTTAACAATCAGGGGTTGATTGGAAAACTTCCACTCTCTCCAAGCATAAATGGAAGCCCATAAACAAGTATTTGTAGTTAAAAGTAGGCACTCCTGATTAATGCCATTATAAATTCATTCTCTGCATTTTATCTTTAAAGAAGTCTATAAAGATGAGGATATGTCTTCTTAAAAGCAGCTGGGTTTCTAGTAATTGTTGGCGTGGGATATTTTTATATTTATAGAATATGATGCATCATATTTGAATGTATAAAACATAATGGACTGAAAAAGTATCATAATAATCATTAAGAATAGAGCAGAAAGGAAGGAACAATAGTTATCACTTCTTTATCTGGATTCTCAGTCTGGAAATTTTCTGTTCTGAAAAGGAAAAGAAATGTGGGTATTCTTATTTGGGAGCACAATCTAATTCCCCACAAACTTAATTCTGCAAACTTAAAAATAATTCTCTCATCACCTTACTTCTCATTCTTCTCAATCAATTTTGCTTCAAAAGTAATTCTCCCACATCTCACCTAAACAAGCAATATTTTTTACAAGCATATCTATTGTTCAACTTGGCACCTTGTAGTCTTGACATTTGGCAAGTAAGATGTGGGAGAATGATTCCAAGAGATATTTATACTTTTGTTCAACTTGGCAAGTAATATTTAACTAACAACCTATCATTCTCTCCCCTTCCTGCCCGCTTCTGTAAGAAATATAAAATGAGGGCTAAAATGATTCCAAGAGAACACATCATTCACTAATCTTTCCTTCCTTCCTTCCTTCCTTCATACCAACAAAAGATCAGATGATGACTTCGATCTTCCTTTATTTTTCTACTCATCCATTCTACTATAGTCATCCATATGAGCTTGCTAGCATTTGATCAAGTGGACTGGGCATGCGCCAAGTTTTATGTTGATTATATAGTAAATCAACTGGCCATAAAGTAGAAATGGTAACAAGATGCCTTAATTGTTTTTTATCAATTAGAGAAGAGGGTGCCCTTAATTATGACACCAGTCCTAGACAAATGCATCCCTAGATTGTGACAAATGGCATCATAGTGAAGATGATACCCCCAACTTATGTGGGATCAGTTGCAATCCAAAGTGCATCCTTATGAGCACTAAAGAATTTGAGCTAGGGAAACTGTGATATACCATGTATAACTTGATAAGTAATTGTACAAATCTAATGGGTTTATCATTGGTCTAACTAGAATATACCCATGACCACATAGAAACTTAATCGTGACACACCTTTTTAGGGTGGAGCAAGTCTAGCTACTACATTCCACAGCCATTTTCAAATTTGCCTTTTGAGTAAATTATATACACCACCCCTCCAAACTTAAACCCACGCTTCACACCCCACTAGTTTCAATACCAACAAACACAGCTTGTGGTTTGAATTTTCACATAACAAATAACCCCTTCTATTATTTCTTTGTCAGAAAAGTTAACCCAATACTAATAGAAGCACAAATTTATTGGACATAATGCTGACATCACCCTTCTTGTGGTTATTGACTGGTGTGCATTTGTTGGTATAACTATAAGTCAACTGTGTTTATTCTGTTTAACAAATATAAGTCAATTGTTTACTGTATAACAAAGAAAAATTTTAAAGAACAAAAATGATGCTTAACAACAAAAACAAATTAACTGAAACTGTAAAAAGGTATTTTGGTCTTTTTATAACAAATTTAATGCCATTTATGCTTCCATTTGCAAAGGGAAGTGTTTGTGGGTTTTGAAACTAGACTTAGATAGTAGGTTTAAGTTTGGAGAGTGGTCGTCTGTGCAATATACTTAACTTTTTATTCGATTATTTATCATATTAGGACAAATGATAGTTTAAAAATAGTCCTGCTTAGCAGAAGGGGAAACCGGAAATCTAGAAGTATTTGTCCATGTCCTCAATTAGAATCAGATATGCTGTGATCAGAATTTGAGGTTTTATTTCCCCCATCAAAGACTTACAAGCAGAGTTTCTTCTTCCCAATATATCATTCGCAAGCCGGCACTAGAACCCCTTAAAGTTAAACTCCTCTCTTCTGGTCCACTACCTAACCCAAACTAGTATTAATCTCTTTTCTAACAGAACCTCATTACTTAAGCCAAATTTTTACAATCAATAACTGTAATTCCTGCCATAGCTGGATCTCCACCAATCTCTATTTTATACAGCCCTATGTTTCCAACATAAATCAATCTTGAAAAGTGATATTATTGTTCTCCAATTACACAACCACAAAACTAACAAAGTCAGATTCCAAGTCTATCCTACATGAGCCAATCAATTCTATTGTCTAAAAATTATGCATATGCCAATATGAATGTTTTCATACCCACGCATGTCCAAAAATTCTAGAAAGTAGCCAAAGCAAAAACCAAAAAAAAAAAAAAAAAGGTTAGCAACAAGAAAAGTAAATATCACAAAACCGATGTACCACTTCCACCTTGAAACTTATGGAAGCACTACGGAAGGATATCCTTTCATCATTCCAAAAGGCACATATGTTAGCATTCATTCATATTTGTGTCATTTTAGAGTAACAATTTTACAAGAAAGCATATGACAGGAGGAAGAGTAGGGACTAGGGAGGGAAGACATACTGTGTCCTTGTTTCCCAGCTCATTCTGTTCAATCAACATTCCAGTTCTCATGCATGTCTCACAAAAGCCCTTGTTTCCTCTAACACATAAGATAACAGCATCTTTGATGCATCCCTTGCACAAAGAGAACGTACATGTATAGCACATATAGTAAGCGGTCTTCTCACAGTTGCTGCAAAGATGCCAACCTGGAATTATGAAGATCAAAAGATATGGTAAGTCAGCAAATATTAAGAAAGTTATAGCTTTAAGCCTTTAACACACCCCACTCCCTCTCTAAAAAAATTGACAACGGTAATAGTAAGATCCCTTGCATCCAAAATCTCAACCATTTCCTCTCCAACAATCATTTGCCTAAGATATGTGAACCGTGACTTAAGGTGATGCTAATTTTGATTCTGCTGACAGCAAATTTTTGACTGGGTATCAATTTTTAAAGCATGGCTCATTTTATCAGATTCAAGATGCAATATATCCATGGAGCATGATATGTGAAGAACAAGATGCAGAACTGGATCCAAAGCAAAGTACTTCCATGAATAGTATACCTTGAACAAGTCACTAACTAACAAGCTGCATGCAAAAATATATATGCCTAATGAGTAAGCTAAAAAAGTCTTTTCAGACCAACAAACAAGCAGAAACCCAATAACTGACTTCCTATTTCGATAAGATCAGGAAAATTAACGATGACCACTGCCACCATGCAATCCTTTATGAGCAGCCATGCAACTGTAAGAATGAATTTTAATTGTCTTATTCTAGAAAATCCTTCTATTTATATTGAGATCATGTCCACACTACACTATTAAGCACACCATGGAGCCTTTCTTTTATTAACCTTAACAACTTCTTCTCCACCACCCCTGCCCCACATGGTTTTAACAAGGACTCATATTGACCATGCATTCCCCTTCGTATTTCAATCCTTCTCTGTAAGTACAGCACATGAGGAACCTTACTCTTACGATACCACAATCATGAATCCACATAACCCACCTCCTCTTTCTTATTCCTATGCAACAGCTACAAAACAAAAAACAAACAAAAGATCATACCACACAAGAAGGGCCAGAGAAGCCATACTTAATAGGAGCCCAAACAAATAGGTAAAGCTAATTAATGACACATAACAATTTGCTCTGACAATCAACAAGAGATGGATGCAAAGTTCCTTCACCCATCCACTTTTCGGCACACACCAATTGCAAGTTTTTGATAGGTGTAATAGCCTTATTATGTGAACTCCAAAGCGTCTGTAGTGTATATCAGAAGAAGAAAGCAGAGATGGAGCTGCAGAGTTTTGCTTCTGCTGTTTATTATGGGCAGGGCCTACAAATAGAGTTGGTGAATGAAAATTGATTTAGAGTCCGTTTGGATACACCTTGTTTTTAGAAAAAGCACTTTTTTTTAGAGTTTTGCTTCTGCTGTTTATTATGGGTAGGGCCTACAAATAGAGTTGGTGAATGAAAATTGATTTAGAGTTTGTTTGGATACACTTTTTTTTTAGAAAAAGTACTTTTTAAAAAAAAAAAAGTGCTTCAATACATTTTCAAGTGTGTTTGGATGCAACTTTTAAAAAAAGTAAAAGTTAAAAAAAAGTTAATTTACCTCTTTTTTTAGAAGCCATTGATCACTAGCTTCTGGAAAAAGTAGAAAGAGAAGTGGTTTTTAATATAATTTTATGACAAAATATCTTTTACCTTTATTAAAAATTACATTTTATATCCTTTCTTTTTCTTTCTTATAAACCTTACTTACATAAACATTCCTAAGCAATTCTATGAATTACATTTTTAAATAATGCAACTTTAAGTCATTGTACCCTAATATCTTAAATTGAATTCTGATTTTAATGACTATACCAATTAGAGAAAGTAAAATAGAACAACATTAACAACATGTTAAGTCTTTAGGTACACAATTAGACATATTGTTATTACCTTATGTCTCGTTTTTCATGACGCTGTTACCATGACATATTTAAAAATCTCAACATCCTTATTATGCTAACTCATTTAATTATATCTTACCATATCATAACTCATCATATCTTATATTTGGATGTCTTTTTCAGTAATTTTGATATAAATTAAGTACTTCTTCTATTCTTTTTTATCCAAACAAATTTAAAAGTCTTTTTATTATTTAAAAGTACTTCTTAAATATAATATTCAAATACAAAATTACTTTTTCTTAAAAAAATTCTACTAAAATAAGATATATAAAAAAATTACTTTTTTTAGAACCTTATCCAAACGAACCCTTAAAATGCTAAGAAGCTGGGTTAACTCATAAAAGCTAGGAAGTCAAAAAGGTTATATTGAAAGCCTCCTCCAATGCCATACTGAAGCAGGAACATAAGTTTCTAAACTATTTGCGTGTCCTTGACTTCAGTCACACTCTTTCAGGTACTATCCACATTTCAAATTATCCATCCTCAAACTTCGCAGACAAATTTGGACATCTTAAATAAATTGAAACATATTTACAACTTTCAAGCCCCCCCCCCCCCCCCCCCCCCCCCCCCCCCCCCCCCCCAAAAAAAAAAAAAGAGAAAAACCAAAAGAAAGGAGTAAACAAAGGATTATGATGATCAAAACAGGGACGGAACAGAATAAGGAAACATACCACAATTCCATTTACCCTTGGCTCGAAAAAAGGCCTTCTCACGATTAACGCATGAAGGATGGTAAGCCTTTGGGCATCCCCTAATTAACACCAAAAAAAAAAAAAAATGAACACGCAAAATAAACTTAGAAAAAGAAGAGATGGATACAACCGTATTATCAAAAGATGTCCGGACATAATAATGTCTCACCTGCGGTCGCAAAGCACGAGCTCACCCCCATCGAAGCAAATGAAACAAACGTCCTCTTCCATCTTTTTCCTAGATGGAACTCTCGCTGTAGACTTAGCATTCTTCCCACGCTTCCTCTTCTCACCACTGATACTTCTACTTTGCTCCTCCGCAACCTCCATCTCCTCAGCAGCCTCTGTATCTTCTGCCATACCAGTAGCACCTGCTTCTTCTTCCATCAAATCAGCTTCATTTGCTACCTCCGCCTCTTTCTCTGCACCAGTGCCATCTGCATCAGCTGTACCATCCACGGCGCCGACCACATTCACCTCCACTTCATCGTCCGCCTCCCTGATTTCATCCTCCACGCCAGCGCCGTCTTCCACAGAATCAGCCGTCTCCGCCCCCACCACTCTCTCCTCTGCCTCATCGGTCTTAACCGGTATGGCAGCCCCATCTGCCTCCTCTTCCACCTTCCTGGTCTCCTCCACAGCCATGAGAGCCACATTGGTTCCCTCCGCCACTTCCCTCTCGTCTACTCTATCATTTCCCTCCAAAATTTCATCTTCCACGCCAACCCCATACATCATCTCCACGGGGCCTGCTAAATCCACCTCCTCCGCCACTGAACCAGAGGCATTCCCCTTCTCCGCACCAACCATCCCCCACGCTACGCTATCCTCAACAATCTCCTCCCCTGATACATTAACCACGTCCACTGCATCCCTATCACCCGCTTCGTCCACCACTTTCATTTCGCGGCCCTCATTAACCAAACCAGCAATTTCTATCCCCTCGTTCTTGACAGCAAGACCTGCCTCCTCGCACACCGCCACCGTCTCCTCCATCGCTTCGCCCATATACGGTGCAACCACCACTTCCGTCTTCCCTGCCACTTCACCAACAACCTTGTCCTTTTCTTCGACAACTTCCACCTCATCTCTATTCTCCATGCTCGTGCCCGCATCCAAGGCCTCACACAACTCCCCTGAAATCACAACCTCGTCGTCTCCAGCGGAGGCCGGTCCCGGGAGCAGTGGCGGCGGCTGGGCTCCTGCTCCGGCGGTGTGACAATGCAGCAGAGTGGTTGGGAGGTGCGGAGGTGCATGAGGTTCGGTTAGGGAGTGTTGTTGGAGTGGAGGAGAAGGTTTAGTTGGAGAACCGTCGTCCACGGCATCCATGGAAGACAAATTGAAATTGGGGACCGAAATCCCTAAGATTGATTTCAAGCTTCAATTTTGAATCAATTTTAAGTTGAAATCTTTGAAACCAAAACGAATGGGATTGTATTGTATTTGTATTTGTATTTGTATGATGGGGGCTATAAAATAAAAGAAGCCAACCGAGTCCGATAGTTCGCAGAGAACAGAAGGGTGTTCTTTTTCATTTTTGATCGGGTACGCTTCTTCTGTGCTCGAAAAGACCAAAATATCCTTGCTTACTACGAAAAATGACGATCTTGCCTCTTCGCTCTGGAGCCTATTGCCCTACAACCCCAGCCTCAAGCCCACTAGTCTACGCTGAGCTGAGCCCGATCAGCCGCCAATCAGAAAAACGTCCAACCATATATATGATTTTTCAATTTTCAGTCAAGACCAATATCCAAAAAGTCAAGACCCAAAAATAAAAAGGCAAATCTATGTTAGTTCCTTTTTCTTTTTTTAATTTCATTCACACAAGTGTGTATGTGTGACGTGTGCACTTTTCTTAAAGATAAGGAAATGAGTTAACTTATAAAGCGACAGTGTATTGAAAGTGAAATATAGTTGAGACATGAGAATTATTATTTTATTTTTAAAAATTATATTTAAAAAAAAATTATATTATTATTATTTTTAATTTTGATAAGTTAAATTTATAAATTAATTTAAATGAATTAAATATTGTAAAAATATTTTTAATTCACATAAAAAAAGATAATAAAATCAATTAATGATGTTTTAATAATTTCTTGTGATTCCTATTTCAATTAAAATATTTATTCATTTATTGATAGAATATTTGAATTTATGAATGTTGTGGTGTTAATAAGAAGTTTGTACGGGGTTCGTAATATTTTTTGGTTGTATAAATTTGTTTCATTGAATCAATAGAAGAAATATTATTTTTGAGGATTTTAAAATATTTTATTATTATTATTTTGGGTTAAAAGAGGGGACCTATTTAGCTCACCAATTAAAAGAATTATTAATTAAATTTCAAACATACCTCTAGTGTTATGACCAATAGTTTTTGAGTAACTTAATATTATTTTTGAATTTAAATACTCTAAAGCAAGAGAAAGAATAAAAAGTCAACATTTAAATCCTTTGTTAAAGAAAAATAGAGACAAATTCTTTATATGCAGGAAATTAAGAAAGTAGATATCACTTTTTTGGCAAAATTAAATAATTAAAAGGGTTATGATAATTTGTTTGGGGGAATAAGTTGGTTTCTCTACTAACTTGTTCGGGAATCGTAGTCTTTAAACTTAAACATGACTAGATAGGACATTCAATATCTGTTATCTGCAGATATTTGAATAACTGAACTGTAATCCCAATCCTTGGACAATGCCCCAAGGATTTCACGTCCAGTGCAATGCGCCATTGAGCTCGGTTGAAGAAGCGCACAGATTTCCTGATCTGCTAAAAATCTTGTTCCGCGTTATGCAATAACACGGGCATTCTTTGAGACAGACCAGGGCGAAGCCGGACAGCGGCAGCCCCTTTAACTAGCCTCGTGATCAATCATCGCATGATGTACAAAAGTAAAGGAAAGAAGAGCATCATATCTATGATGAATTCATCTCTCCAAACAAGAAAAGAAAAGAACAAGGAATATATAGGGACAACTTTACAGAAGGAACAGAGAAAATAATCAGAATGACTATTGTGACGATTCAATTTAAAAGAGCGGTTATTACAAAAAATAATGATACAGGGACCTCAAAAAATAATAATAATAATGATAAACTTTTCCAATGACCCAACTCCTAGTCTAATTTTTACATTGCCCTTGAACTTAATAAATTCAATCTCTCAATCCCTAATTCTAGTTTCTAGATCTCCCAAAAAAAATTATACCAAAAAAAATCTCTCAATGAATAAACAAAAAAATAAAAGTACCATACAACCTTTAACCCAACTATAGAACGACTCCTCTCTTTTATACAAGGATGCCCAAATTGGGGTTGGGTAGTGCAGTTTAAAACTGTAGCATCAAATCATGTAAACTCCAGGCAAGGTTACTATAAAATCATGCATGTAATGAACCCATAACAAATAGCCTCATCAGGTAATACAAAGCATACAATATCACATCTCTTATCAGTAGCAAAGATATTATTCCAAGCATAAGCACAATCATAAATAAATCCTAAAAGGACAATAGATCCACATCAGCTTCATGTCTCTACCAAGCAAAGAAAAACAGAGCCACATACACTACCGAGATTCAATCTTGAGTTGATCTAGAAAGGGATTGAGCAATGCTCAGTGAGAAAACCACAGAAAAATAATCCTATTACCGTAACCCGCAATTTGTTCAGTACCTCCTAGGGTAACGATCCATAAACCGACCTGAAGGGCACTCATAAGCCAGGTGACCTCGACCTCCACAGTTGTGACAAATCATCAAGGGCCCCATGCAATCCCTACTCATGTGACCCAATTGTTGGCAGTTCCTGCATACAACATCTCGGTAACCACCGCCACGAACAACACCACCGCCACTGCGGACTCCAAGAATGTTGGCCTTTGGGCACTGTCTAGCCACATGCCCAGATACATTGCACAAGTTGCAAATGGGATCATTCGGACAATCACGTGCCAGGTGGCCTGTCTTCCTACAGTTGTTGCATGCCTTCTCATTTGTACAGTCAGCTGCAATGTGGCCCTGCTTATAACAGTTGTTGCACAACCTCAAGTCCCCTGGAGGCATTGGAGGAGCTGTGCACTCTCTAGCATGGTGGCCGGCTTTACCACAGGTATGGCAAATGCCCTCATTTGGGCAGTTGCTGGCCATGTGACCAGGTTCTTTACAATTCCAGCAAAGCGATTTCGTGGTACATTCAGCAGCAATGTGCCTGATCAAAAATTCAAAAGCAGAATAATAAAAATTAGCCACACAAGCCATGACACATGTCAGCAGATATCTTGTAACTAACATTCTGACTTTTGACATAAATCAAATAATACTATTCTTTTTGCTTCACAATTCAAGACCATCACTAGGAAGTTGTAAAAGTCAGACAACTCACATTTCAAACAAATTTATCAAAGAGCTGGTAAAAGCAAATGCTACTGCTAGTGTGATATTAGGTGAACTACTAAAAGTCAACAACTATACGGCTATATGCCAGTCCAATGTTAAATAAAAATGAATATGGCTGGAACAACCCAGTGACAACATAACTGACATGTATACATATTTCCTCCTGATATAGAGATTCATTGGAAGAAATGCAAGTCTAGTTCAAAACTGAATTTTTTTTTTCAAACTAATGGGGATATCCAAATCTAAGGACATGTACCTAAAGTTAAAAATTGCATGGCCGCATTAGACCTGATAAAAAACTTCTTACATGAGAAAATGTAACAAGGCAAGGTCCAGATGAACAGATTTAAGAGTCAACGACAAATACCTACTTCCATTCCCTTCTTACTCATTTCCTAAATCATGTTTAACTACCTGAAACCAATATAGTTCATAGCAAGCAGAATATCACTAAATTGCATGCTCAATTCTTAAGAAACAGAGAAAAAGTTCTATACCCAGGGAGGCCACAATTGTGGCAAATTGCAACATTAGGGCATTCTCTAGCATAATGACCAGGCCTCTTGCAGTTCTTGCACAAATTGTCTCGGCTGAAAAAACATAATCAAATTAGAATTAACTTTGTGAGAAATGCACCTGCACATTTGACATCAAATTATTTGGTGTAGGTCACTTTGGCATTTATGCAGCTAAAAAATTGAACAAATTACTTGATGTGTCTGAAAGAAGGCAAAGCACACAATTGAAATTCACAATTGGCCAAAGCAGCAATGCCAGAGTAAGAAGACAGCATATCACAAAAGCAAACAAATTCTGACATCCCATCAAGATGTCCAGAAATAAAATTCCCAGTCCACTTCTGAATTTCCCACAACATTGAACAAGACATGATTCCCACACTATTATGAAATATATACAGCTCCTTATACAGCCATCCATAATAACGTAAACTTATGCATGACAACAGATTACAAAGAAAAGAAACATACGGATGAACAACAATTACAAAGAAAAGAAACATAGTTTCTATGAGCTCAACATATGTACAGAATTTCATTTGTGGATAAATTATAACACAGAAACCAATTCATCGATACAAACATGGGATTCACTTTAATGATTGCCAGGTCATACTTAAGGCTTTACAAATGGCATAATAAAGACCCAAAGCCTCTTCTAGCAAATAATGGTTTCAATCTTCATCAGCTTCCCTAATTATACATTAAGTAGACAAAGCAAATAGTAAATAAATAGTTAAAATCCAAAAAAACCTGAAGCCCCGACGAGAATCTCTCCTGTAAGGTGCATCGCGATAGGAAAATCGATCAGGGTGGATCTTACGATCCAGTGGGCTCCTGCTCCTGCTCCGGCTCCGGCTTCCTGCTGTCTGAACTCATTTTCAAATTTAATTTTCCTAACTTCTACCACAACTGATCAGCAAAACCACCAACCACAACCAACACCACCAGCCGCCGCCTCCTCCCTGTCCACATCACAACCACACATCCAAGATCATCCATAAGCCAAACCAAAACCCTTGCTTCCCCTTCAAAACAGAAATAACCCCAAATTCCAACAGTATAGAGTATTGCAATTTTCAACAAGCAATCCATCTCACATCAATCAAATATCACTGTACTCAACAGTCAGCACCCAAAAATTTGATAACAAATCCCTGGGCCACATCCTTTATAATATTCATGTACTTCTCACAAATAATAACATTCCCAACATAAGATCAAGTCTGGATTAAAAATGGAAATAATACGACTCCACCTTTTCAGCAATTAAGCTAACCTAGCATAGATCGATGACTAAGGTAGGACCAGATATTGATCAGTATAGCATTATGAGGATCCTCCCCCTCCCCCCAAAAAAAGGGTATTGAGGGATAAAATATAGAAAATGACCGTTAAGATCTGGTTAAAGCCAGCTACATCTGGTCATTGGAAATGAGAGCTGTTTTAAAACATGCACATATTCTTGAACAGATGGCTCGCTATAATTGGGGGCTTCAATTGTCCTTGCATAATAATCACAGCCTCTGAAATACAACAATTACACAGCATTCTTGCTCTTGCACCAACAAAACTTCCTTTACTCTAGTTCTTTATCGACATCCATTATACAAAGTTGCATATCTTCTTTTATTTATTTATTTAATTTTTTCAGCTGAAATATATAACTGCAAGACAAACATCCTACAAACAGAGAAGGTTAGATGGAAAAAGAAAAGGAGAGCATAAAATATAGTAGTACGTTCCTAGGCCACAAATTGAGATACAAATCTTAGTCACATTTACATATAGTAATATTTTCAAAAAGAATCTCTTGCACTGCCTATACAAATAACACATTTTCTCATTTTCCAAAAGAAAAAGAAAATCTTTACAAGATAAAATTATTCTATGAATCCTCAGCAGTGAGTTCAACTTTCCCTCCTCAAAAAACAACTTCAACTTCAGGTTGAGTAGGTGTTATTTTGGATCTGGCAAGTGTCATTCAACTTTACACTTCAAGAGACATTTCTGGCGTTGCTTTGTATTTAAATTGGAAATGCACAAACTGTTTTAAAGGGGGTCCAGATTTTTAAGGATGAAAATGTGATCCAAGGTGGCTTTAGCATAACTTTGGATGACACTGTTGGACTGCAACTAAAGATGGAGAGGTCTCCAGATTTGGTCCAATTAATAGTTGAAGTTGAGATGGCACGCGCTCAAGCAGCTAAATAGGCAATCAGTTTGGCAGCAGGGTTAACATGCTATGAATGTGATTAATTGATTGATAGATGATCTAACAGGTTACAGATATTCGAAAGACAGGTTGAGAAAACTCATAACTTATATGGTGTTTCTGTTGGGGTTCCAATCAGAAGTCAAAATCCAGTTTAAATGAGGGAAGAAACATATATCAAAACAGTTTTACTCCAGAAATTTTTATCCAGGATAATCTTCTAAAACAGTTTTTGCAGTGGCACATATTAATGGTATATCAAAACAAGCCATTGAGAGGTTTTAAACTAAAGTTTCTTCTTCCTTTTGCATAACTGGCACCTTCTATCACGATGTTGTTTACAAGAGGTAATCATGGTCTGGGACACTAATCATACAGTGATACATGTGATAAATGATTAAAACCCACACGGTAAACATGCATGTTGTTCTGCTAGTTCTCACCAGTCACCGCATGAGCACTCTGCCAAACTCCCTATCTAAATCCAAGCAGTTGTAATGCAAGTAATATAGGATATATCCTAACTAATGTCCTGGCCCTCCTGGGTCATTTCCATATAAACTTTTCATTCCCAACTTCTCTATTTGCTTCAGAAGTAAAATAGTTCCCTGGAATGTCACTTCCTAGTTCCCACAGTTCACTACAACTAAATTAGTATTCTCACAGAATGATAAACGAAAACCTTAAATTATACATTTAACTTTCTTCCTCTTTTTCTAGATATCATGAAGCAGCAAGTGGATACAAATAAGCAGTTCCCACAATCCAGAGCAATACACATCTTTAAATTGAAATCATGCAATGGGCAAACCAGCTAACAGTAATTGAAATCATACACAATGTTTTTTTGACAAAAATATCTACAAAATTTTCCAGTATCATTAACCATTAGAACAAAAGCAGTCATAAATGCGATACGTCTCAATTATAGACATACAAGAATTACACATTTTCAATCGGAACCAAAGGAGACACAAGCACAGAGACAATTCAAAAGCAAATCACCGAAGCCACCTTCAATCAGGGCAAAAGTGACCCCAAGCACCAACCTCTGTAAATACGGGGAAATTGAAAGCAATCACATGCAAAACATGAAAACCAGACGAGTAGGGAAAAAGCGGGCGATTAATCGTAACCCTAACCCTAACCCTAACACAGATTCGCGTCGAAACGAAACAAGAATGAATAAAAGCTCAAGAGAGGGTTAAGGAAATAACCTGAGCTCTATTCTACGGCCAGTAACGGTATTGAGATGCTTTAACAGCTGCTTCCGCTGTTGTGAATGAGAAACGATAGAATGCTAAACGAAGTGAGAAGTCGTTAAATGTTAATGTTATGCGAATTGCCAGATCCGGAGCAGAGCAACCAGAGAGTATCGTCAGGGTCACCCCGGTAATAGGATTAGAGTTGTGCAACTTTGAAGGCCCATTCTAATCTCTCAACCATCAAGCATGGGGTAGCCCATTTTGTTGATGGCCCCAAATAGAAACAAGAATTATTGATAGTCTTGTTTCGTAGATCATACTTCAGTTTTGGTGCTGTATTTATTTATCTGTTGCGGAAATTTTTGTCCTTTAAATAATCACTGTTCACAAGTACAATAGAATAACCGCAACAGAAATTTGTTATTATACTGTGACAGGTGATTATTTCATTGAAAAATTTCGATGGTTGAACTTTAACAACTCTTCACATAAAAGCACCAAACTAGAATACAATGAGTGTATTGACACAAAACAATAATTTCTCCAAAAATATTTACTTTTACTCCGGAGCACTTCCAATTTTTAATAGTTCATTTTGATTCAATTATGGAAAAGGTTTTAAGATCAACTCAAATTATACGTTCGTTTATTTGGTCACTAGTTCAATGATTGAATTGTCTCAAGTCAGTTGAATATTTAAAACACTAATTCAAGCAATGAGAATTGAAAGCATAAATGCCCCATTTAAGTGTAGGGGTGGGCAAAATAAATTACAAACCATACTGAACCATTAAACTGAATTTGACTAAACCATAAAAAACTAAACTTCTTAAATTGATTTATAAACTAATCCAGTTTTTTTTTTGGGGGGGGGGTTCAAAACAATACGGTTAATTATTAATTAAATAGAATTTGGTTAACCATATATAAGTAAACCAAATTTGTTTTCCTTCTTGAAATAATTTGAAAGCAAAGCTGACGCCCTTGTAATGCTCACGTTCTCAGTCCTCCGACCAAGTAGGTGACTTTGATTTGGGCTTTGCATCTGGCAACCCTCTTGGAGAAGAAGAGCTACTACTCACTCTCACACTTTAACCACATCGGGAATTCACATCCACTTTTTGTATGTGTTAGTTTTTGGTGCTTTGTACTATGATGGCTTGGATGACAAATGGATAGAGTTTATAAACAGTTAACTGTATTCTATTTTTGGTTTGGTTTGGATTTTTGCAAAATGAATATAGTGTAATTTTACAATTTATTTAAACTGAACTATATACCTAATTTAGTTTGGTTTTCTAAAAAAAAAACAAACTGAATTAAACCAGCACAATCTTATTTAAGTGTGTCAAGACAAATACATGTGCGGAGAGAATACAATATAAAATAAGTAATGAAACTAGGTCTCATTAAGCGAACAATTCAGACGATAACTCGGTACCACAACTAGTTGAACCGCTTTCGAAGTGATAAGTCCAAATACTTCATTCATATTAAGCTCGCTTGGCTTCATTCCATTTGGTAAGTCCCACTTGAAACAGTGGAGCAAGTGAGCTACAGCCATCTCCACAGTATAGAGCCCAAGTTGCATCCCAGGGCATGACCTTCGACCTGATCCAAAAGGAATGAACTCAAAGTGGCTTCCTTTGAAATCCAACATGCAATCGTTCAAGAACCTCGAAGGCTTGAATGCATTTGGCTCGTCCCACACACTCTTGTCTTGGCCAATGGCCCACACATTGATCCAAACTCGAGATCCCATCGGAATAAAGTAACCGGCAACAATGCTATCTTCAGCAGCCTCGTGAAAAAGGAGAGGAATTGGTGGGTGGAGGCGCAAGGTTTCTTTAACAACACATTTAAGATAAGTCAATTTCTCAAGATCGGGTTCATTGAATCTTCGATCCAAGCCCACAACATCCATGAGTTCTTGTTGGACCTTCTGGAGATCTATAGGACTCTTCATGAGCTCTGCCATGGTCCATTCTATAACTGATGCTACGGTTTCAGTTCCACCAAACATGATATCCTACCAATAAGACATTAGGAAGAACAAAAGAAAAAACAATGAGACATTAGAATATTAGACCATTTTTTGTATAAATAAAAAATTAGATATATATTTTTTAGAAAATAAAATAAAAAAGAAGGTTGGAAAATGGAAGTATTTGAAATGAGTAACTTGATCAAAGTCTTCGAAGAAGGAAAAAGACTAACTGAAGGACCTTTCACAATTTCCACTCGTGCCATTACAGTAGTAATCGTTTGAATCCAAATATGAAACGTAATTAATAAGATATAGGATTTTATTTCAATAACAAGAGATTTTCTTTTTATGCTACATATCTGTATTTAATGCTTGTCAAGGGAAAAAAAAGGGATTCATCCGAAATTTGGAAATTTATAAATAATGCATTGCTATCTCAAAATCTTCTAAAAGGTTATCATGACATTTATTAATTTCTACATATAAATGCAAGGTGCTCCATCATAAAAAGCAAAACATTCATAATTGTGTCTAATAAAAAGAAAATATTATATAAAGAGAATTTTTTTATTAATTTTTTTTTAACTCTTAAATAAGTGAATAGTCACTATTATTTAATTTCATTTAATAACTCTTCTTAATTCTAACTAGAGGTGTAAATATGGGTTCTAACCCATGAGTCAACTCAGTTAAACCCACCAAAATAGTGGGTTGGATTAGTTAAAATTTAACTAACAAAGATACAGGTCATTTTGACTTGGCTCATTTAATCCGTGGTTAAGTGGGTTTGAGCTAAGTTGGCTCGTAGGTTAAATGGATTACTTAAAATTTAAATTTTTTATTATTTTTCTTGTTAAATTTAAAATTTATAAATTATTACTTATGTAAATTAGTGATTATAACTTATAAATTAAGATGTAATTTAAGTTTAATCGCTATTACATAACTTTAAACATTTTATAACCTATGTTTGATAATTATTTTGTGATTTTATGATTTATTTTAATGTATTTTATGTTTTTTAATTTTATTTAATTTTTTGATGGGTTAACCTGTTTAACTCACCAACCTTAGTAGGTCAAGCCGGATTGATCATTTTTCAGTTTACTCTCAAAGTAAGCCAACCCAACTCGACCCACTTAGTCACTAACCCATGGTGAGCCAATTCGAGTGAGCCAGGTTAGCCTATTTTGATAACTCTAATTCTAACTGAATTCTGTCAAAAATTTTAAATATTTTTTTTAACTATGTAGCATTAATCCAAATAAAAAAATTTATAATAATGGTTAAAGATCTTCAGCTTGCAACAATACTGTAGTTAAAATTAGATCAGATCAAACACTTAATCGATTATGATTCAACCTCATAATAAGATTTACTATAAAATTAGTTTAAACACTAGTCAAAATCGCTTGAACAGACCAGTTGAGCTGTTTGAATTAGCCAGTCATTACTTTTTTATTTTCAAAAAATTAAATTTTCTTCTACATTTTATAATTTATTTTATGAATTTCATTTTGTTACATGTGAATTATTTTTATGTCGTTATCCGGTTCAAACAATTGATTTAAACGGTTGAACCAGTTAAAACCTAAATCGAAAATGTTATCGATTTATTATCCAATTCAATTTTAACAACACTATACAACAAAAGCAACCAACCGCTATTTTTCAAAGATTTGGAATTTTGTTTCCTATATATTTTCTTAGTTCATTATAAATTAATTAGCTAAAGCAATATCTTATATCTCATTGAATGAGAGTTTTTATATAAAGTAATCTCAATGCAACAAAGCACAAGCTATGAAATATTACTTACTTACCAAGATAAGAGCTTTGATGTTGTCTCTTAGTAAGCTTAAGGGTCGATTGTGAATCGCCCGTACGGGCACTATCACCACCTCCTTCATTAAAGAAAATCATTAGCTCATCAACCATATCTGTATCTGTTTCATACTCGTCCTTTTTCTCTTTATTGTTGGTCCTTTTTGCCGCGTGGTCATCAATGATCTTGTTAATAAACACGTCAAGTGCTTGTCGTGCCTTGGCCATTCTTTGGTTAAACTCTTTTGCATGAAGCCAACCCAACCATGGAATAAAATCTGCGATGTTGAAAGCTCCAAAGAGCTTTGAATACTCTTGCAAGATTTTCGCGCATTCCTCTTGCCCTTCGTTCAAGCTGGCCCCAAACGCAGCCTTGAAGGTGATGCTTCCTACTCAGCGCGAAAACTAGCTCGCTCAAGTTAACTGGCGAACCAGCTTTTCGTGCCACCGTTCGTACCGTCCCTTCCACCTCTTCACGTACGGAGGCCCAAGACTCGGCCCGTTTCTGCCTGAACAGCTTCATCACAAAGAGCTTACGAGTCTGCCTCCAAAACGGGCCGTAGTTAGCAAAAGCCATGTCGGCCCGGTTGTAGGTCAAGTAAGTAAGCGCGATGTTTGCGGAACGGTTTGAGAAAGCGCTGTCTTGGGCCTGAAGGACCTCACGAGCCATTTCTGGTGTCGACACGGCCATGATGTGAAGGGTGCCCATTTGGAGGTGGAGGAGCCCACCGTAGCGTTCGGCGAGCTGAGCTAGGCCACGATGGGTGAACTGGTCCATCATTAACATGTTTCCTATGATGGGTAGCCCTTTTGGGCCCGGTGGGTATGGGAGTTTTCTACGTAACCGAAGCAAGATCACAACGAAGACTGACAGAGAAAAGAGAAGCAAAAGAATGGTTGAAGGTGGGGCATATTGCAGAGCAAACTCCATTGGCGTGGGGATGTGGAAAGAAATGGATTAAGGGAGCTTTATATTGTTGAGAAGGGAAGCATTTACGGAGAGTGAGTAAATGCTTTTGCATCAGTGGAAGTGTGATCCAAATAGCATTGCGTCTGCTTATCTGGGACAGTAAATTGAATCCAGCAGTTTCCTTTCTTTTGGAGCTCTAGAAAGGTAGATATTTAAAGTAGACGTTTTGCTTTAAAAGTAAACAAAATATGATGTCAGTGCGCGCACCAAATTCAATGGATATATTTTTTTTTACTTTCTTTTTCATTTATGAATTTGTTTCGTTCAATAAATTTTCTAACGTAAAAGTTGAAAATATTTTTGAACTTTCTCTCAATATTGAGATAATCAATATTGCATCTCAAATATTTTTTACAGTGGAACACTACATTTTAAAATTTTGAAACTTAAAACTTTTGAGATTTTTTTTATTTGTTATAATACTCAATAATGATTTAATACTGACTTTTTTTTCTTGGTAATAAGACGGGCAAAAGCCCAAAAAGCAAAAAGCGTCTAAGGAACAATAAGCCTGAGAATACAAACTCCTGTAATGTAAAAGAAGACTAATTGAAGCAGGGGCCTGCTTCTGGAGAAGAAAACGATCCACTTGATTGAGACTAATGTTTGCAAGAGAATCAGCAACTATATTTCCTTCCCTATAAACATGCTAAACATCAACACGCCAATTCCAAGTAAGCATGTTTCTAATCCTGGTCAGAAGATTTTTAATCACACTAGTACCCATATTGTCTCCGTTAAGAATCGAAATAAGAGCTTGAGAATCTGATTCAACTTGAATTTTCAGAAAACCTTAATCCCACTTGAATTTATTTTTTCTTTATAAACCTCTTACGACTTTGTCTTTTTTTTTTTTAATCGAAATCTCGTTAGACCGATTTTTCTTAATAAAGAGTAATTATTGTATATATATATTTTTTTAAGCTTTTAAATTAGATGGTATTTTTTTTTTCTGTAAAATTAGATGGTCATTCAGTTACATGCATTTATATCAATTAGTCCAAATCTCTTCTTTTAAATAAGGATAAGACATCCACATCAAAATTAGAGGAGATTCGATTCAATTTTTTATAGTATGGTTTTTTTAAGCATAAAAACAAAATCTAATTATATCTCTAATCAAATATAATATATAAAAATAAGGTTTTGTCTTTTGTATATAAACAAGTGTTAACTTCGTCATGAAACACGTTTTTTCATTTTTTTTTTCTTGACACGTACATTTTGTAGAGCATTCTCAAAAAGTACTCAATTCAATATCTTGTATTTAGTATTGCATTAATTATTATATTTGATTGAATCATTAATAATGATTTAATATTCTAATTGGTTTTATTGTGTTTGGTTAAAAAGTAATTATCATATTTGTACTTATAAAAATACTTTTGTTGCATAATACTTAGATATGAGAATAAGTCAGACAGCATATAAGGAGCCTACGACCAAACTAATTTTTTATCTTATTAGGTCTGATCTATTTATTATATAAGTTAAAATTAAGTGTTTAAAATGTCTATTTAATTAAATAGGTTAGGCTTAAGTTTTTAAAAATATCTACTTAACCTAATAGGTTTACCTATTTATTTAGGTTATATATATAATTACAAATTATATAATATTTATTCATTTTATTATTATATATTTGTATAATTTATTAATTTTATATATAATTTAACAAATTTAATTAAATTCTTAGACTTTTTGAAGACTTTGAAAGCCTAAGCTTTTTAACCTAATTGAAAGCTTTCATGTAATGTAAACTTTTAAATATATTTGTAGATTAGGTTAGATTTTTATATTATTATAAAAAAAAGCCGAGCAAAAAAAAAAACTTGTATTAGACAATAAGTTAGGTTCAATCCTTAAGAGAGCTCGTACTCTACTTAAAATCTGATATACCTAAAGAATAATTCAAGAGTGTTTTGAATCAAATTAGACTTTGTATTTTAAAAAAAAATTATTGTATATTTTCACATATTAAATAAATATTGAATTGTGTGTGTCGTAATATAACTTTTTTAAAGAAATAATATTACTTGAATTTACAAATTCCTTTTTCATAGCAGAAAAAGAAATTTCTTTTTTGATAGAGAATTCATATTAGTATCTATTAGAGTACATTTTGTGATAAAAACAGTCTCATATCTAAATGAAGTTACCCATCATTAAAAAAAATCTCTATTTCATTAAAAAAATATTGTCAATTGATTGCCAACTAAGAAAAAAGTAATTTCAAGTAAGAATGAAGTATATATTTTTTTTCTTAATTAGTAGTACTTTGCTAGGAAACATGATTGTGGATAGAGAATTCATAACAATATTTTTTTAATATATATATTTTATATATTACTTTAAAAACAAAAATATAATATTTTATTCTTACCTTTTTCAACAGTGCATATAATTGTTTTTTTAAGTATAAAAAAATATGAGGTTGATAAGTTGCTCTACAACTAATACATGACACATTGTAATTGATGAATACTTTTAATGAAGAATCACCAAAAGAAATTGTTTTGACGAGGTCCCAAATAATGCAGTGGTAGATAAGTGAAATATCTCATCCGATATTTGAAACCCTAAACCAAATCATAAAATGAGAAAGAAGACAGGTAAGAACAACTCAGAATATGCAATGAAGAACGTCATGATTCAGAAATTCATAATTAATTGAAGAACCCATTATTTATGAAGCCAATGAGTAACAAACAGTAGTCAATTTAGCGACTGCTTCTGAGTGGTTTGGGAGCAATAGGTTGGACCAAGAAGGTTTGGACCCAATCATATTTAACTGATACATTAATCGCATTCAAATTCTTTTGTATCGACCATAAATCCTGGTTGGCGTATTTTGGTATTTCTATACATATTTATACAAAGATCATTATCATATTTAATGCATTTTTGCAAATGTTTAATAAATCCTGGTTGGCGTATTTTGGTATTTCTATACATATTTATACAAAGATCATTATCATATTTAATGCATTTTTGCAAATGTTTATTCTCTTTCCTAATATCTATTCTATACTATTATATGAAGGGCTCTTTTTTTATCTCAAATTTTTAGTTTTTTTTAAATTATTAATAACTAATTGAACAAAAATAAAAAAGAATAAAATTGTTAATATACATATTTTTTTATAACTACATTCTACATTTATAACTGTTTTCAAATATAAAAGATTATTTTCTTTTTACATACAAAATTATATTAGCTTCAAATATATTTTATTTTTTTCACAAAATTAGTTTTATTTAACAAGTTAATTAATAATTATAATAAATTAATTTATAAAATAATTATATAAACAAATTATAAAAGGAATTCCTCCTCATTAGTCTTAAATTTTAACTTACCATAAATGCTATTATAACTTATTTAAAGTTCAATTAAAGTAGGATAAAAATGTAAACTTGAATACTTACATTTTAATTTTTTAATAGCAGTTGCAAAATTCTCATTAACTTCTCCATAACCAATAAAATTCATATTAACTTTCTCATTTAAAGAAAATTTTTTAATTAATATTATTTGCTAGTTCATATAAAAAATTACTTTTCGTCGAAATAATTAATTAATAATAAATATAAAATAATTACATGAACTAAGATAAAAATAAAAAGTACACATTAAGAGGCAAGATGCTAGTACAAATAAAAGTATTTCAATATCCAATAATAATAAATACATTGAAATAAAAAATGCCTTTCTTAAAGTTTAGAAAATGCCTTTTCATATTGGTTCAATCATGAAAGAGGTTATAAGATCAACTCAAACTATATGTTTGTTTATTTGGTCATTAGTCCAGTGATTGAATTGTCTCAATTCAGTTGAATATTTAAAACACTAACCGAAAGCAATGAAAATTGAAAGCATAAGTGTCCTTTTTAAGTGTGCCAAGACATACATGCAGAGTACATAAAACATAAAAGAGGCAATGAAATTTATATAGTTTCACATGCTTTATTAACACTAAACTCCCTACAACTTATTAAGCGAACAATTTAGACGATAACTCGGAACCGCAACTAGTTGAATTGCTCTCGGAGCCGTGAGCCCAAACACATCATTCATGTCAAGCTCACTTGGCTTCATTCCATTGGGTAACTCCCACTTGAAGCAATGAAGTAGGTGAGCCACAGCCATCTCTACAGCATAGAGCCCGAGTTGCATCCCAGGGCACGACCTCCTACCCGACCCAAAAGGAATGAACTCAAAGTGGCTTCCTTTGAAATCCGGCATGCGATCGTTCAAAAACCTCGACGGCTTAAATGCATTTGGCTCAACCCATGCACTTTTGTCGCGACCAATGGCCCACGCGTTGATCCAAACTCGTGATCCTATCGGGATAGAGTAACCAGCAACAACACTGTCCTCAGCTGTCTCATGGAGGAGGAGAGGAATTGGCGGGTGAAGTCGCAAGGTTTCTTTGACAACGCATTTGAGATAAGTTAATTTCTCGAGATCGAGTTCACTGAATCTTCGATCCAAGCCCACAACATCCAAGAGTTCTTGTTGGACCTTTTGGAGATCCATTGGGCTTTTCATGAGCTCTGCCATGGCCCATTCTATAACTGACGCTACGGTCTCAGTTCCACCAAACATGACATCCTAACAACGAGACATTAAAGTATTAGACATTTTTTATATAAATAAAAAATTGGAACAATTTTAAAAATGAATAGAAAAGAAGTTAGAAAATAGAAGTATTTGAAATGAATAACTTGATGAATGATAGGATCATGTTATAAGAGAAAAACACACAAATTACTATATAATAGAACCTATTGTGATTTGTGTAGAAATTTATAAATTAAACACAAAAATAGTTTGTGTTTTTTTTCTCTCATAATATGACCCTCTCATATTTCCCTAACATGACCCTCTCAAAGCCTTCAAAGAAGGAAATAAGACTAATTGATCGACCTTTTCAATATGCAATTCTACCATCGGTAACGATTTGTATACAAATATGAAACGTAATTAATCAGGTATTGAATTTTATTACAATAACAAGGCAGTTTCTTTTTATGATACATATTTGCATTTAATGCTTGTAAAGGAAAAAGGAATTTGTCCTGAATTTGAATATTTAAAAATAATAATTAGCTATCTCAAAATCTTCTAAATAGTTATTATGAAATTTATTAATTCCTATATATAAATGCAACGTTCTCCAACATAAAAAGCAACACATTTATAATTGTGTCAAAGAAAAAAGTTATAATAATGGATAAAGATCTCAAGTTTGCATAAATTGTTTTTAAAATTAAACTAGATCAGACAGTTTGATCATAAATCGGACACTCAACTAATTACGATTCAGTTTTATAACAAAATTTATAATTAGACTAGTTTGAATTAGGTAAAACCAATCAAAACATCTTGAATATGTCAGTTATTAATTTTTATTTTCAAAATATTTAATATTGCTTACATTTTATGATTTTTTTTACATGTAAATTTTTTTTATGATTTCATCTGGTTTGACCAATTGGTTTAAATTGTCAATTCACTATCCAGTTTATTTTTAACAACATTATGCAACAAAATCAGCCAGCATCTGTCTTTGTAAAATTTGGAATTTTGTTTCCTATATATTTTCTAAGTTCGTCTTAGGACATTATATATTAATTAGCAAAAGCAATATCTTGTATCTCATTTAGTAAGAGATTTCATATGGTGATCTCAATCCAATAAAGCAGAAGTTATGAAATATTATGTACTTACCATGATAAGAGCTTTGATGTTATCTCTAGTAAGCTTGAGGGTCGATTGCGAATTGGCCGAATGGGTACTATCACCATCTCCTTCATTAAGGAAAACCATTAGCTCATCAACCATGTCTGTATCTGCTTCGTTCTCATCCTCCTTCTCCTTTTTGTGCATCCTCTTTGCCATGTGGTCATCGATGATCTTGTCAATAAACACATCAAGCGCTTGTCGTGCCTTGGCCATTCTTTTGGTTAAACTCTTTTGCATGAAGCCAACCCAACCATGGAATAAAATCCGCGATGTTGAAAGCTCCAAAGAGCTTCGAAAACTCCTGCAAGATTTTCATGAATTCCTCTTGCCCTTCATTTAAGCTGGACCCAAACGCGGCCTTGAAGGTGATGCTCCTAGTTAAAGCAAAAATCAACTCTCCCAAGTTAACGGGCGAACCGACTTTTGCTGCCACGGCTCGAACCGTTCCTTCCACCTCTTCGCGTACGGAGGCCCAAGACTCGGCCCGTTTCCGGCTGAACAACTTCATCACACAAATCTTCCGCATCTGCCGCCAAAACGGGCCGTAGTTTGCAAAGGCCATGTCGGCCCGGTCGTAGGTCAAGTAGGCAATCGCCACGTTTGCTGGCCGGTTTGAGAAAGCGCCATCTTGGGCCTGAAGGACCTCACGAGCCATTTCAGGTGTCGACACTGCCATGATGTGGAGCGTCCCCATTTGGAGGTGGAGGAGCCCACCGTACCGTTCGGCGAGCCGAGCCAGGCCACGATGGGTGAGCTGGTCCATCATCAACATGTTTCCTATGATGGGTAGCCCCTTTGGGCCCGGTGGGTATGGGAGTTTTCTACGTAGCCGAAGCAAGAAGACAATGAAAACTGAGAAAGAAAAGAAAAGGAAAAGAATGGTTGAAGGTTGAACAGATTGCAGAGCGAACTCCATTGGCGTTGGGGTGAGGGAGGAAATGGGCTAAGGGAGCTATAAATTGTTGAGAGGGGAAGCATTTATGGAGAGTGAGTAAAAGCTTTTGCATTAGTGGAATTGAGAATCAAATGGCTTCGTATCTCTGGTTATATGGGACAGTAAATTCAGTGGTTTCCTTCCATTTGGAGCTCTAGACATTTAATATAAACGTTTTGCTTAAAAGTAAACAAAAGATGATATCGTGCTAATTTGGATGGATATATATTTTTTCTTTTCTTTTTCATTTATGGGTTTGTTTAGTTTAATAAATTTACTAACGTAAAAGTTGAAAATATTTTTCAACTTTTTTTCAATATTGAGATAATCAATATAGCATTAAAATTTTGAAACTTAAAATTTTTGAAATTTTTTTTATTTGTTATAAGAGTAATGCTACACATTTAAAAAAAATAAACAAATTTTTTGACATAATTCAAGTAGAATTAAATATAATTATTTGATAAAATTAAGTTGTGAGAAATATTTATCTATTTAAGAGTTAATAAATATGTCAAATTATTATATCAAAAATTCTAACTAGATGCTATTTTTTTGTTATAATACTTAATACTGATTTAATACTGAATTTTTTTCCTTATAAAATTATGGGAATTTTGCCTTGTTGGAACGTTTTTCTTAATAAAGAGTAATTATTGTATATCGTTTCTAGCGCTTAAATCAGATGGCCATTTTTTCTTTTTTTTGCTGTGAAATTATATGGTGATTGAGTTACTTGCATTTATATCAATTGGTCGAAATCGATCTCTTCATTTGAATAAGAATTCACATTAAAATTAGAGGAGATTCAATTCGATTTTTTATAATATGATTTGTCTAAACATATAATACAAATCTGATTATATTTCCAATTAAATATAATATAGAAAAATAAGATATTGGCTTATATAAACAAGTATCAACCTTATATGAAATACTCTTTCTTAATGTCTAAAAATTGAACTAAACGTCAAATCAACGAAGGAATTGATTTATGATTTAATAATTCAATTATAGTTGAATCGTGATTAAATTAATATATAATTAAATATATATTTATATTTGTATATATTAAAATTTTAATATATATATATTACTTAAAATTATATAATCTCTTGATAAATATATTTTATATATATATATATATATATATATATATATATATATAAAGTGTACACACATATATTGGTTTTGAAAAATAAAAAATATAATTTAATGTAAATATATAAAATATAATATGAAGTTAATATTCAAAATCAATTCCAAAGCAGCATGAGTTCATCCTTTTCTAAAGCCTTATTTAATGTTTCATTAAGCCTCTTTCTTATAGTATATAAATAAGAATGAGACACAATTGATACAAAAAGCTTGATGGTTTTAGGGGCCAGAGACTTAGAAGCAAACAACTGAACATTGCTTTTTATTATTATTTTTTTTACAAGTAACATTTTTACAAGAGCATTATCAATAAATACTCAATTCAATATCTTACATTTAATATTGCATTCATTTTTTATAGAAAAAAGAATTGATTTTTATTTAATTGATTTTTAATAATGATTTAGTATTCTAATTGGTTTTTATTGTGGTTGGTTAAAATGTAATTATCATAGTCGTATAATACCTAAGGTGAGTAATTGTAGAAAAAAATTCATCGTCAGCAATATATTAATAAACCTTTAATAGTATGCAATAAACTCTACCTAAAATCTGATATTAATACCTATGGAATAGATTAAACTTTTCGAATCAAATTTGACTTTGTATTTTTTTAGAAAGAATTTTATTGTATATTATCACATATTAAATAAATATTAAACTGTGTGTGTAAGAAAATAATTTTTTTAAGGAACTGATCTTACTTGAATTTGAAACTTCCTTTTTCATAGCAGCAAAAGAAACTTCTATTTTCATATTTACATTGCCTTGATTCGATTGTATTATGCTAGAGCACACTATTCGTGGAGGGGTAGTCTAAATATTTTGAATGAAACTACACATTCTAAAAAAACAAAAAAAAAATTCTATCTCTTTAATAAAATACTGTCAATTAATTGCCAACTAAAAAAAATATCAAGCAAAAATGATGTATATTTTTTTCTTAATTAATAGTATTTTATCAGGAAACATATTGTGGATTAGGAATTCAAATCAATGTATTTTTAATATATATACTTTTATATATTATTTTGCAAATAAAAAGATAATATTTTAATATTAATTTTTTTCAACAATCTATATTGTAGTTATTTTGATATTAAAAAATATGAGGTGGATAGATTGCTCCACAATCAAGGCATGACGCATGCTAATTAATGAATATATTTAATGAAGAATCGCCAAAAGAAATCGTTTTACAAGGAGGTCCCAAATGGTGCAGTGATACACAACTAAGGCATAACGCATGCTAATTAATGAATACGTTTAATGAAAAATCACCAAAAGAAATTGTTTTACAACGAGGTTTCAAATAATATAGTGGTAGGTGAAGTCTCTCTTCCAATATTTGAAACTCTTAGTCAAATCATGAAATGAGAAAAAAGACGAGTGAGACAAATTGATTCACTCCAATGCTCAAATTAGTGAAATTCAACAACTTATAGACTATGTAATGAAGAATGTCATGATTCAAAAGCACATAACTAATGGAAGAACCCATTATTTGTACAAGTCAACGAGTTACAAACAGTAGTCAATTTTAGTGACTACTCGTTAGTGGTTTGGGAGCCACATGTTGGACCCAAAAGGTTTGGACCCAGTCATATTTAACTTATACATGAATCGAATTCAAAATCTTTGGTATGAACCGCAAACCCTCCTTGGCATATGTTGGTATTTTTTATACATATTTTAACAAAGATCAATGTCATATTTAGTGTATTTTTGCAAACTGTTTATTATTTTTTCCAATGTCTATCTATCTATCTATCTTTATATATATATATATATATATATATACACACACTATTATAAAAGGGATTTATCTTTTTTATCTCAAATTTTAACTTACCACCAATGCCATTACAACTTATTTAAAATACAATTTAAAAAAAGGATAAAAATATAAATTTGCATACTCACATTTTAATTTTTTAACTAGTAATTACAAATTTTTCATTAATTTCTTGATAAACAAAATCATAACACTACTATAAAAATTTATTTTTATTTAAATAATTAATTGATATTGATACCAAATATAAAATAATTATATGAACTAAGATAAGATTTCAACTCTTGCCACCATGTTGTATGACATCAAATATACTTTTGTAGTCTTTTTTTTTTCTTTACAACTTTTTGTAGTCTTTAAAACGAGAAAATGTGTTATATATAATCACTATTCTAATATTTTTATTTTTTAAAATTTTAAATTTAATTTATTGTCACTGAATTTATTTATTATATAATTTAATGACTTTAATTTTAATACATTATCAGAGTAAAAAATTTTACATAATCATTTAATCATGGATAGCTAAATCACTAAAAAGATTAATTAAAATAACAATTATCTAAAAAGTCAAACGATAACATGTGATTGAATAATAATGTAAAAAAATTTTGTACTTATAGTGGATCAAAAATAAATTCTAATTTAATTATGTATTGTCATGTTATTAAAAATATTTAATTTCTTAAGTAATTATTATAATTTCAAATTTAATTCATTTAAAATGAATGATTCACTTTAAAAGATAAAGTAATGAGTATTAATCGTTAATAAAAAAATTAACAGTTAAAATTATAATAAAATATATATACACATGTATAACACACTATGAGATTATTAAAATTTGTTTCATTAATTTTCTCATCAAAAATTAATACTCTTCACTTTACTCTTCAAAATAAATTTCTTACTTTAAAAGAGTCAAATCCTACAATTTCTTAAGTAATTATTATTCAATTATTAGGAGTCGCATCTCTTAAGAATAATCATACAATTATCACTTTTAATTTTAAGAGATTAAACTTATAAAATAGTTTAAATAAGTCAAATATTATAAGAATACTTTTGATTTATATTAAAAAATTCTTTAATGATTGACAGCACATTATTATATCATATAGAACTTTTATTACTTTTATCTTAAATAATAATTAAATTCTATTTTTAAACATCAATATTTAAATGCTTAATATTCAATTATTAAGATATGCTACATTTAGATTCTTATTATTATTTTGGTCGAAACTCTTGAAAAATTCCGAGAGATGCATGCCACACTATCCTTCGAAAAATTTCCCGTCATGTTATAAAGAAAGAAAAAAAAAAATTCTCCCGTGATGGGCTGATTCACTGGAAAATGATAGGCCAGAGAGTCTGAGGGAAGTCGCGGGAACTGCACTCATGTTCTGACCAAGTCAGATCCTTTACTCGCTGTGAAAAAAAAAATGAATTACTTTAATTCTTTACTATTTATATATTTTTTCATATTTTTTATTTTTAAAATTTATACATTTTTTTTAAAAACTTAAAAATTTATACATATTTTCTTAAATATTTATATAAATTTCTTGTATTTTTAAAATACATTACACATAAATCTTTTAAAAATATAAGTTTACATAAATTTTAAAAATAAAAAAGATTTTGTGAAAAACAGATAAATAGAAAAAAACCCTCCTTTGCAAGTGGTCCTCCAATACCCAAAAGAAATTGATTAAAATACCCTTCAACTTTATCTCATATGTATTTTACATTTAAATGTATATTTGTTATAAGATAAAATTAAAAATAAATTTTAATGAAAAAGATTTGTGTACAATTTTGTAACAAATTTAAAGCATGTAACAAATCTCAAGCATACAAATTTACTCTTCACTTTTATATCCATACCAAACATATCATAAAGGTTAAAAAGGTGCAATTTACATCATAAGATTGTTAGTTAGATCTTAAAACTCCTTACTATGAAACACATTTTAAATAATTAATTAATGGTATTCTACAAATCATCAAAAGAAACGCTTTTGTAAAATTCTCAAAGTTCCAATATTTCCTTCGAAGTTATCAGATTTCGAGTTTCTCTCTCTCTCATGAACTCCACCAAATCAAAGAACACCCATGTGTTCTTAATGGGTTTGGCCATTTCAGCAAGGCAAAGCTATATGAGATGGTGAAATTAAATGTCATCCATCTTCCTCTTTCTTCTTTCATGGTAGATAAATTATTGGTTAAAAGCTGAAGAATTCGACCCACATTCTAGAGGACCTCTTCGGGCATTGCTTGCTTGTAATTAGTTTGGTTTTAGTATGGTAGCTTTTCAAGAAAATTATTTTCGAATCAGGGTTGAGGATGCAGTTCAGAAGATTGGGTTTGTTCAAGTTATACACAACAACAATTTATAAGGATTGAAAAAATAAACATCTATAATAATTGAATGCAGAAAACTTGAGAGAAATTTCAAATGAGTCGGTGGAGCACATGGAAGAGTATAAGATTCGAGATTTGATAACTTTGAAAGAGAGGTTAGAACTTTTGAAATTTTAATAAAATGTTGTGTTTTGGGGAACTGCATAACACAGTTAATTATTTAAATGGTGTTTGATGATAAGGGTTTTAAGATCTAACTATAAATATTATGGGGGTAAATTACATCTTCTTAAACTTCAATGGGTAAAATGCACATGAGACAAAATTAAAGAGAGTAGATTGTGTTTTGGCTAAAAGAGAAAAAAAAAAACCTTTTTTGTTAAGAATTATTAATATAAAAAATTCTAATGTTTATAAGACATCTTAAGTCTTATCTTAAAGTATCCATACATAAACTTAATTATATATATGAATCTGAACATATATGAATGTAGTCATGTATAAACTTAAGAATTAGATATATAATTAAATTAGTCTTCCGATTTTTTAAATATTATAATTTATCTCTAATCCTCGTAAATATAAATAAATGTGTGACATAAGGCTTTATAACTTTGTAAGACAAAAAAAAAAAAAGGACCAAAACATAATAAAATAAAAAATTCTCTCATGACCCCTTCCCCTTCCCACACGGTACTTCCGTTTTCCAACATTTTTTTATTCTGAAAAAGGAAGTGGCTTCTTTGCCATGCTTTAAAGTTTAAAAATTTGTCTCTGCCACGTTGATTTTCGTCTTTTTGTATCTGCATGTGTTATCTTATCTTTTTTTTTTTCCCATCTTTTTGTTTCAGTTTCCTTTAAAAATATTATTTACAAGGGCAAGCTTCTTTCATTTCAAGCGCATGTGATGTGACAATGGGTCCTGTAATATACCTCCCACGGAAGAAAATTTCTAAAAAATTTCATTTAATTCAACTCAGAAGTATCTTTTCCATTTTAGTTTTCTGTGACTATCTTATTATAAAATATGATCATTCAGTCACAAAAATAAAACGAAAATTTGTACCGAAAAAATATGATAATCTTTTGTAAAAATATGACTATGAACATTGAAGAATACATTTTATACAAGCTGGACTAAATTATCATTTTTCCCTAAAAGCTAAACAGTGAACCGAGGCAGTCATGGACTAACTTGAGTTGGAATTACATTATTAGTTTGGTAAGAGAAAGGCCCCAGAATTTAGGTAATAATAATAAGGGGGTGATCATATTTCAATTTGACAAAAAGACGGAAGCGCTACCCATATTAACGTAAACGTAGAATTTTTTCTCCGAAAAATCTTTTCCCATCGAGATCAATTGGGATTATTGTCATTAGTGGGGGAAAAAAAATCAAACCATAAAGGACAGACTTAGTGATTAAGAACATGTAATTATTATCTTTATATTCGGATTTGAATTATAAATAAAAAGGTTAATTCTTTTGAATTTATTAGACTGATATAAAGATGATGCAAAAGTGACTTATATATATAAAAGGTAAGATTCTTCTGCCTATTATTGACCTTTGGAAGTGAATAAATATTGGAAAGAATATAATAATGCTCCAAAAACCATGGCGTGTTAGGATATGGGAAGCTGTAGTTGCCATGGCGTGTACGCTATTTAAAACACCCAAATGGTTGAAGCCCAATTCTGTTTCTTGCCTTCTTGTTCGGTCTCTGGGGTAAAGAATTACGAAGCGTTGGAATCACAAATTTTAAGAATTAATTTAATTTATAAATAATATTTTTATTTGAATGAATATAAAATAAAAATTAATATAATTCTTAATGATTTTTAAGTATAAAAATAATTTTTAAGTCAAACTAAATCAATTTAACTTAAATCAAATCAAATCAAATCAGTTTTAATTTTTTATTGATTCTAAACATACTGTAAGGAAAACTCTGGTAATGTAATTCAGTATTTCATTTTCAAATTCTGGAGATTAAATTGCATAAAAATAAACGACACGAAATTGTAAGAGAAAGATTGGCTATTCTTGTTGTTGGAGTTAATAATTAGAGAATGTTATACAATAAAAAAAAATCAGTAATTATTAAATGCAATAAAATGATAAAAATTATTAACTTAACAAACATATTAAATTATTTTGTCAAAAGCTCAAGAAAAAAATTATGATTATATTACATTTTTCTAGTAAGTATACGGAGTTAAGCTTGGGCGTTAATTTTGCTAATTAATATTCAAAGAGAGAGTGGAAATCATATGGTTCGTGACTGCAGAATCTTTTTGGTCTTGCTATAGGCAACCACAAAACGGGTTCCAGGATCCCCGCCACAAATTAAACCGTTTTAACCACATGTACAGGCTTCCTCTTTGGAACCTTCACAGATTGGTAGCTCTCGATAAATTTTGATGCTGCCATGCATATATATATTCTTCGGTTAATGTGGGTAGTGAAGTTGAGGTAATGGCTTGAGATGCTTCCGAGGCTTTCATAGCTGAAGCATCTATTCCTTGCAATTAGGTTCCATTGGATTAAAGCTGGGGCCTAGTACAGTCAATGATGCTGCCTTTGGAGCTATGAAGCCTCAAAATTGCAAAGTAGGTGGTCATTTGGCCTAAGCTCAACAGCTTACATGCTTAAGGGGCTCAATTCCCTCTATTTATATGTATTATGAAGTTTACTTTTAATATGTTTGTTCTCTACTTAAGATCTTAGTTTTTATTTTATCAAAATATTTTTAAAGATGTCCAGTACCATGCTTGACTGAGCTTTATGTTATTAAGGATTAAGGCAAATACCATTCCATTGAAAGCAGAGACGAACAGGAACATGACACTATATTTTTTACAGAATATATATACGCACCACTGCTTTTGGTCTTGTTTTAGAGGACGCACGTAATCTTGCCAAATATTTTAGTCATATTGAATTCTCCTATGTAAGAAAGGAGAGGGAATAAGGTTGCCTATCGTTTAGAAATAGACAATTCGTAAATAAATCAAGGGACGTTTGATCATATGGTATATTATCAAATGACCTCAGTTCCAAAATCAACCATACAATTTTTAATTAACAAATATTATGAGTTTGTCAAGCCCCAACAAATGAAAAGTAAGTCGCCGAAAATTTTATCCTCAACCTTACGTCTCACGTTTTTAAAAAAGAAAAATTCATGGTCTATGTACATAAATAATTATATATCCTAGCTTAATATTCTTTTTAATTATTAAATAAAAAATAAAAAATAAAAAATATATTTTATATTTTTTAAAATATTAAATACTTATATTTTTTACTTAATAATACTTTATTTATTACGTATTAAGATTCTTTAAAATTCAATTGCATGTATAGTTAAAAAAAGATAAACACAAAAAAAAATAAATTAAAAAATTAAAAAATGTGGAACCTACATGATTTCTTTCTTTGTACAAAACTGTACCAACAAATTACTTTTTTTGTGTATTTTTTATATGTTTTTTTAGAATTTTTTTAAAATATTTATTATTTAAAAATATTAAAAATGTATTAATAAATTTTTTTTAATTTTATTCTTTTCTTGAATGAAAAAATAAGTAATGAAATAAAAAAATTAATAAAAATATTAATAAAATGAAAAAAAAATAATTTAGTTATATTAATTATATTTTTTAATTAAAATTATTTAATAAATTTTTTTTAAAAAAATATATATAAATCTTTTAAATTTTAAATTATTTATAAATAGTCTCTTGGACTTTAAAATCATCATAATTAATATTTAAACTATAACAATTACATAAATTAATTGTTTTATTAACTTTTCATCTATTTTAAATTAAATAAAAAAATTTAAATAAATAAAAGATAAATAAAAAAAATTAATTTATGTGATTATTATAATTTAAGTATTAATTAAAATAATTTAAAATTTTAAAAATTATTTATAAATAAATTAAAATTTAAAAATTTATATATTCTTTTTTTAACTTTTATATAATTATTTTAAATAATAAATAAAGGTGAAAGAAAAAAATAAACTGCAAAATATCCTTGTTCAGGATTTGACATTACCCCATGTACATATACGTACAGGACATCAAAGCTGCAACTTTCAAAAAGAAAACCTTTTCTAGATGGCATTAAAAGAAACAAAGAAAACAATAGAGGCCAGGGCTAATTACACTTTTGTTTCGGAAAAAAGAAAATTACGTTTTGGTTATTAATGATGTGGGAATGCTTTACTTAGAAGGCGCGCACACACTCATTAAAAATGTGATCGTATCCCGAAGTGGTGTGCAGCTCATGTGCAAATAGAATTGGTGCTCTTCATTTGGATTGTTTTAGTCATACCATATGATGCACGTAACGGTTCATTGAATGGCTGCTGCTGCTTCCATCGTCACCCTAATGGCCTAATGTAATGTTGGAAAGAATAAAATTTTATAGGATAAGAATAAGAGTGAGAATTAAATAAATTATAATGTAAATTTTATTTTAATTTTATAATTTAATATGATAAAATATAATGTAAAATGAAAAATAATTTTATAATTTAGTATATAAAATATAATATAAAATAAAATTTAAATTAATTTAAATGACATAAATATTTTTAATAAATAAAATGGAAAAGCAATTTTTTTATTTTATGTCTATTATAAGATTTTAATTTGATACAAAAATTTTGATAATATTTTTTTTTATTAATTTTAAAAATACAAAAATAACTCTATTTTAATAATATTATTTATTCATATTTATTTTTCATGTTTTAAGCATGAAGTTAAAATGAGTTATTATTTTAAAATTAATTAGTTATAGATGGATAATTTTTTTATTTTATAAATTAAATAAAGATATAATACGTTGAGAAATGTAAAATTTTATTTTACAAATTTATGCAATTTCATTTTCACCTTTTTTTAAGAATAAAATTTCACAAATTTATAAAATATGATTCCAAATAAAAATGCCATTTTACATTTTTTTTTCAAGGAGTGTTATGATTCCAAAATAGAATTTAAAATAACATTTCATTCTTTTATACTAAATATAATATAAATTTATATTTAAATTAATTTATTTTATATTTAAAATAATTTATAATTAAAATTATAATTAAAATTATAGCAAAAAACTTTAAAAAAAGTAATTTTTTTTAAAATTAATCAAAATCAAACGTATTTTACATCATCCTATAAATCATTTGTCCCAGCAACACTTACTTCACCCACATGCATGCACATTAGATCGAAATGAACATACACTCCCTATATATATATATTTTTTATTTGGTAAACATACATAGACTCCCTATAGCATGTAGGAAACACTTTCTGATGCACTAGCAATATCTCACAAGAAGGATACGTGAGGGGTTTCCAAGCCATCAAACAGATACGACCCACAATTGATGCACTACTTGTCAACCCCCCAATACACGTTTGTGGGTCACTTGGGCAAAAACACAAAGGTAAAGAAGACAATCCACCTCATCCCACTTGACCCCTCCATTTGGCACTAGCACAGTTTCGGTGGTCTCAAATCAATGCCACCAAACTTTAATGCTTCAATAACACTCTGCCCCACCTTCCCTCTCTCTCTCTCTCTCTCTCTCTCTCTCTGACACACACATGCACTCATAGAATCGAACACACACAGCGCTGAACTAAGTTGAATAATTCAATCAAAAGCCAGTCTGCTTGAAACAGAGGCAAATATTATAAAATATCAAACCCAACTTGAATTCATATTTTAAAATTCTCTTCCTCGACTTAACTATGTTTAGATTAAATAAATCCACTGCGCTACGAAAATGGGATACAAACAATCAATGCCTTCCTAATAATATCCGTTACCTGTCTAGCTGACTAGCACTAAAACCACTAACTATTGTACAAAAAAAAAACGAACCGGGTTCAAACCGGTTGGTCGACGTATACCAATTCATCTATGTCCTACTAATCTAAAGATTCAGGAACTCTGGACCATTTTTGTCTGCGCCAAACCGGCCTCCGGTCCAGCCGTCTCTTTCCTCCTCCTTATCTCCAACACTTTGCGATGGCTGTTCGAGTGGATGTCGCCAGAGAAGGTCGGGCTGCAGGCCGGTCTGTACTCGGGAAAAAGCCGACCGGACTTGTACCGAACCCCGCAAGCGTTGCAGAGGGTTTTGGCGCCCAGTGGACCGGTTCTCCACTGTGGCGTTTTCTGCACCTGGCAATGGCTGCACCGTCGCTGAAACTGTGCCCCACCGGTTTGGGCCTCTGGCCTTTTCTTCTGCTTCTTCGCAGGCGGCTCGCCGAAACCGTCCGAGAAGTCCACGTTCGAGACGGACCCGGCGAAGACAAGAACCGGCGTCGTTGACGAAAACACAGAACACGAAGACGGCGAAGATGGCCACGATAGCAAGGGGATAAAGGAACAGACGCGTTCGTTTCGTTTTCTATTCCTGGTGCTTCTCGCCCTGACGGGAAATTTAGAGGGAACAGGAGGAGTTTTGGCTGAGCCCGGTCTAGGTTCCGGTTCAGCCCACGCCATTGTTTGCTCCGAAGAACGGACGGGGTACAACAGAGAGAGCTCCGGTCGAGAATCGTCCACGAAGTGAGAAACCCACTCCAGGTCCGCCAAATCATCGGCCTGTAGAAAACCCAAACGGGTTTTGAATTTGAATTAGTTATAACTCGAAGTAAAATCATTTGTGAAAAAGAAATGAGAAATTAATTAATTTCCTGTGTAGAGACTCACCGGAACGACTAATTCGCTGGCGAAAATGGAGTCAGAGTCGCCGGCGCCGGAAAAGCTGGTGGAATTGGAGTTGCTGTCGTCTTCTGCACGGTCCTGCGACTGCGAGGAAACAGAAGAACTGTCTTTTTCTTCGTCTTCCTCTTCTTCATAGTCATCATCCCCTTTCCCAACGGAGCCATGCTGGAATTCACCGTTGGAGAAGTCAAGCAGGTCATCCACGGAGAAATCCTCACCATCAACCACGCTGTTCGCGTTGAAGCAGAAAATCTCCTCGCAAGGCGTTTGCTGGAAAACAAACTCTCTCCGCGAACTTGGTTTCAACGCTTTCGCCACCGCAACCTCCATTTCTACACGCAAGATTCAACCATTATTCTCAAGAAAATTTCAAACAGTCGTAAAAATTCCCGTTATCCTTGCAAACGTGAACGTTCTCTTTGGTTTTAATTTTTACCTGATAAAAAAAAGAGAAGGCGAAGAAGACAACAAGAGGTGAAACCGCACAAGGGTTTCCTCTGGCCTTGAAGCACTGAAATGGAGTTGGTTCGTGGGCGAAACGGGCGCTGAGGTTATTGGTTTATCTTTATCTTGCTCTCCTTTCTCGTTACTATCTTTGTACCATTTTTCAATTTAAATAAACTACTACCAAATTTCCCTTCTTAAGAGGGTGATGCACCAGGCATGCGACATTTGGTCATGTGGTGGGGCTTCACTATTATTGGTCCTTTTTTTTCTTTGAAGAAATAAAGGATCTTCGATACTATGGCTTGGTAAATTCGAAATTTCTGCGATGATTCTTATTTCTTGACCAAACTCAAAAAAAAAAAAAAAACTGGCTCGGTCCAATCCAACCAGTTGGAGACAACACGTTAAAATCAAACGCCGGTTTTGACTGTAACAATCACAGCCACCGTGAACGGGTTTCTCCATCCCGAAGATGAACGGCTGGGATTGACTCTGTGTGCTTAAAGCAGAATAACAATTTGGCGCTAGCAGTTTTCAAAAATAAATAAATAAATAAACAACGAACTAACCAAGAAACCGCCACGGTTACGTACGTTAAGTCTTTGAAAAATCCGTACCAAACGAAACGTTTTGGTTAATTTTGAGGAGAAAGAATGAATAGCAAAAAGAAAGACATTGCTTGGGGCGCGTCAATCGCGCCTCGTAATGGGGTTTAGGCTTTGGATAATCCTTCCCGCTATTTTGTTTTGTAATGGAAGGGCTGCGGTGACGACGTCGGATGTTGCGGTCTGTTTGGCGCGTGAAGGATCCAAAGGTTGGGTTCTGTCTGTGGGTTTGCATCGAACGGTTAAGTTCCTTTTTGGGTGCTTTGATTGACTTTTAAAAGTACGTTCGTGGCCTCAACTTTCAAGTTTGGATGGAGCCATTACTTTACTTGCTGTCCCGAAGAGGCATTCCCTGGCGCGTTGCTTTATGTTTTATGGACTCGTAGCTGGCTGCCATTCGCATCCAAATGGAAGTAATAGATTGATTTCTTTAAGGTACCCAAAAAAAAGAAAAAGATTGATTTCTTTTCGCCTGTATTTCAGGAAATTATTATTATTTTGATTTGAGTAATATTGATATCACAGTTTATTAAATATTAACAATTATTTTTTTTTTAGTTTGCACCAAAAGTATCCCTAAGCCGATAACTAGAAACTAATCTCTTTCGAGACGTAGAGATTATCGAAGTGGATTTTGCCTCTACCAACAATTAATCTACCAATATTAACAATTATTTTTTATATACTTACTTGAGTTATTAATTAAATAACACTTTCATTTTTATTGTAATTTACTCTTTTTATTTTTTTATTTATCATTTAAAAAATTACGTTATGTTAGTTATTTTAAAAAATTAATGAAATATTATTTTTTAAAAATTTTATTCTTAATATTAACAAAATAAGAGAAGATTAGTAAAGTGAATAATACTCTGTTCCTTATCCTAATAAGGATTTAGGTTTTTTTTTTTGGTCTTCAAGGATTTAGGTTGATACAGATAATTTAGACACTGAACTGAGCTAATGGGCTGGCCTATGGCTGATCTCCCAATCCATGAATAGGTGCTTAACCTCTAAGTATGATTTCTTAATAAGCAATTCTCACCCTTTTAATTTCTATGTTCTCCGTGTCTTTTTCTTTTGTTCTGTAAACTCCTGATCTCGAGGTTATCCTAACTAATCCATTTTTATATATTAAATCTGAATTTTCTATATTAAAAGTGAGTTATGTCATGTATTTTTTTTAGAGTAAGATATGTCATGTATCTTTTTTTTAAATATATCCGTTTCTCCTTAGTCTCAATATTTTTATTCATATTTATTTTTTTCTTTTCGTAAATTGCTTTTATTAAAAAAAAATCACATCTACAAGAAGTTATAATGTATATTATTGAGTAAAACTAATCTTTTAAAATTAAATAATAAAACAAATGAAATATGATAAATAAAAAGATAAAAATTGAAAAGTGAATTCATTTTAAATATTAATATATTATTTTTCCACTTTCATTCTCAATTTTTCAAAATTATTTTATTTAATCAAACAATACATTATTATAATATATGAAAAAAAAGTAAATCATTAATAATATATACAAATTTTGTGTATTATAATTAAGATTTTTTCAAAATACCTGTGTAAGGCATGGGTTACTCATTAGTTTAGACTAAAACACAACCCTAATATTTTTTTAACTTAGATATTAAAATTTGTTATACTTAATTTTTGTATAAAAAAATTCATATTTTTCTGTAATGAATTATATATGAGAAATACCATATCAATATCATTTTTAAAAATTACTCTCCGATAAAATATTCTTTAAAACATAACAACAAATAGCAAAATAAATACTTATTCCTTTTGTGATGTATATATATATATATATATATATAATACTTGATTTAAAGAAATTAAATTTATGTAATAGTTTAAATAAATCAAATTTTATACAAATGTTCATTATTTACATAAAAAAAAATTGTTATGCATAAAATTTATAGCTTTAAAATAAATAAATTAGTAAACAAAACTTTTTGCGAATAATGCATAATTTACCAAATATAAAATATAAACGTCATTGGCTCTATCCGATGAATTTGACAATTTAAAATTTTGAATCGAACGGGGACCAAAACTTTACAGAACGATTGCCTTTTAAGTCCTTCTAGAAGCATTTTATGCCTAAATTTAATTTTTTTTGCCAATTATTTCAAATCATTGGTCTTTCGCTGCAGCGACTTGTACATATCCCTGTTCTTGCTTTCAGAAAAGCATTAATGATTTGATTTCTTCGTACCGAACTTTTTGGTGCGAAAATTCAAAATCAAAAGAAATGAAATAAAGACTTTTACAAATTTAAAGAGAATCGGTGTAAAAAATGTTAGCAGGATATTTAATTTGCTGTTTGTTTTTTCTTTATGAAAAGAAATTTTGCTCAAATATTTTTTTTTGAGTTATAGAGGTAATATTTTACTTTTTTTAAAAAAATATATTTCACTATTTTTGATAAAATTATAAAACTAGATTTCATATTCACTATTAAAAATGTTACAAATAAAATCAACTGATACTTTCTCTCGTTTTAACAATTTTGATGATAGATACATGAGAACAAGATGGTATGAAAACCTTTATTTGGTTGGTAAAATCTGAATCAACAAAGGGGAAAAACAAGGCAAGGCACAAAATTAAAATGAATACACTTAAAGAATAACAAATGAAGTATATTCTATATTTATAGAAAAGGGGAAAAGTAATACTTATTTTGCCCACAAAAAAATGTATAAATTTATATCCTTTTTTTTGGTAATTAAATTTATATCCCTTTATATCTTTTAAGCTAATTTATGCTTGTTTAGATATGCTTTGCTTGATAAGAAAACATTATTTTTTAAAACTATTTTTTAAATGTTTTAGTATATTCAGATGCATTTTTTAAAAAAATGTTAAAGTACTAAAAAAATACATTTTGTGCATTTTTTAAAGTTACATTTTTATGTTTATAAAGAAAATCTTATTTAGAATAGACAAAAGTTATTCAAATGAACCGTTTATAAAAATTCATACATTAATATATGTTTATTATAGGATTATGAAAGGTGTTAGATTATTACAATTGTTTTTCTTTATTTTTTTTATATTTGAGTTTCGTTTAAGTAGATGTAAATAAATGTGTCATGTAATTTTTTTTCTTTTAAAAATGATAGAATACTAAACAAATTATCCCGCACAAGATCCGACATTTTTAGTGAGCCCCAATTGTTTTGACAGCTACAAAATTTTTATTGTACACGTTCAGTAGAGTTTTTTCTTTTTAGTATTTAGTATTTGCTAATTAAAAAAGAGAAATATAAATTTGATTCCCCACTTATCATTATCGAATAATTTTTATAGTTCAATTAAATTTTATTATAAGATAAAATAAATTTATGCATCATTCATACTTTAAACTTAATTATTTTTTATTTGAAATATAATATTAAAAATATAAAATTATTTTTAAATTTCCATCTAACAAATTAAATTTATATGAGAGTTAATTTCTTAAGTACTGAGTCAATATTTGAACTCAAATAATAAAGATAAGAAGTACATTTTCTCAACTACTAGTCAATCACTTTGAGTTAGATATTACGTTTAGATTTATAAAACATCATCATAAATTGTGTGAATCTTGTGTACCTAATTATTGTTGTTTATATATTGAAAATGTCATAAATTTTTTTGATGTAAGTAACATCATAAAATGAGTTGGGTAGATTAATTCCCAATCTATTACGTATACCAAGCAATGATAGAGATTGTTTCATGAATAAGTCATTGAAGACTTATTCTTTTGACCCTTATATCATATTAACTGTTTAAAGCGTTTGCACGCACATTGGACAAAAGACCTGCACCCATGGAATGGAGATAAGACCTGAATCTTGAGACAGCGAAAAGAAATTTAAAAAAAAAAACGCTGATTTTAATATCTCAAATATATAAATAATAGTAAGTTAAACTTAAAAAATTTAATATTAACTTAATTTTTTAATTATAAAAAATAATAATAAAATAATTTTTATATTACAAATAATAAATATATTATTAATAAAATATTTGTTTAAAAAATTAAATAAATATAATTTTTTATGAATAATAAATTAAATAAATATTATTTTTTATAATTAATAAAATAAAATAATATTAAATTTTTAAATAATTAAATTAATACTATTTATATTATTTTATAAACTAAAAAGAATATTTACTAAAAAAATATCTATTTCTCTTTAGTACTTAGTCTATGCCATTGCCGACAGGCAAAGTCATTGTCTGACTCAGTCTTTTTTTTTTGTTTAAATAAAAGAAGTTTAGGACATAGACTAAAGAAAAAGAATGTAAATTAAAATATAAACAAAGTGATTTTAATAGATTTTAAATATAAAATGAGATAATTTTTAAAAGAATTTAGTATTACTTAATCTAAAATTCTTGTCACCCTCTGTAATCAGTATGATCCCTTACAAATTGAGTAAAATTATTTTTTAAATTTTTGAAATATATCTTATTATTAATTTTATTATTTAAAAATTAATTTTATCAATTTAAATTTTTAAATTTTAAATCATTCATAAAAATTTTTATTTATTTATTTTAATTTAATTAATTTAATATTTAAAAGAATGGAATTTATAAATAAAATAAAATTTAAAGAATTAGATAAATAAAATTAATTTAAAAAAATACATTAATAAATTAAAAAATAAATTATCTTTTCATAGATTAAAAATAATTTTATTCTACATAGTTTTCCTGCCGAAAGCTGAGTACAAAATTCTGCCGACGCTTAACGAGGGGGACACTATAAACAAACACGTGTCAACAACAAATGATACGTGGATGATCCTTGCCGTTTGAGAGTTTTATAAATCCAATTATTAATGATTTTAAGTTAGTTACAAACATTTATTTTTAAATTTTTATTTTGAAGAATTATTATCCACGCATTCTCTTCTAATACATTTTTTTTTTTACTTTTAGCGCATGATTAAATTAATTTATTTTATATTTAAAATAATTTATAATTAAAATATTATTAAAAAATTTTAAAAAGTATTTTTTAAAAAAATTAAATTTTACTAAATATACACAGTATATATTTAAATAACTTATTTTATATTAAAAATAATTTATAATTAAAATTTTTTGTAAGTGCAGTAGAAACAAAGTGTGTCCAATTAAATTCAAAATGACAATTTGTCAAAAAAAAAAACGATACTGCTTGTCCAGGTGAGCACTTGACAGAGCATACTCTTTTTTTTTTTGTTTTTTTTTTTTTACGCGTAAGGCATGAGCATGAGCATACTTGTATGCGGAAAATAATATGCGTGAGGTAGCTCATTTTGTGAACTCTATGTTTCAATAGGGCATAGCATTAAACAGTAAATACGACCTGACGCTGAAGAGAAATTAGTAGGTGTTTTTAGAGTGTCAATTAAGATTGTGTTCCTACTAATTAAATTTTGATATTTTATTATTAAATGTTGATATCAATCTTTTAAAATTTAATAATTAAATAATTTATGTATTTTAAAATATAATAATTAATGTTTAAATTAATAATGTTGTCAAGTATTCTTTGATAAGCGTGTTGGTGTAATTAAAAAAATTAATCATAATTAATTTTAAATAATTAACATCAGTATTTAGTGATAAAATATTAATATTTAATTGGTAAAAATACAATCCCAATAATTTCTCGACAATGACTGTGTGTGTGACTTGGAAGCAGTTGACAAGTGGAGTGGCAGATTCATGGCAGCATACGTGTTTAAGTACCACGGGATTATGTAGCGCGTGCCAGGTAATTTTGTGCAAAAATAGACGCCATCATATTCGAAAATTTAATTTTATTTAACTATATAAAATTCATATATTTTTAAGAGTTTAATTATTTAAAAATATGTAATTAAATAATAATATAAAAATATTTTACAATAGATAAAAATTAAATCCATTCTTTTAACAAGTTTATGATCAATAAAAGTTGCAGCATATAAAGATGTTAGAGCATTCAAAACTGAAATGTAATCTAGTGACTCGGATACTTTTTAATATTAAATTAATGGGAGTTGGTAAGGTATTCTTTTAGATACTATTTTTTCCCACAGCACCAAGGTTTGACTACTTAATATGATCGTTCATTTCTCAATCAAATTCTCAACACATAATAATGGATTTACTTTGCTCTTGATTCTCAGAGTCTTCTACTCTTTTCTCGTGTCCTTTTTGTTTTTTAATTTTCAGGTTCCTGACCTAAAAGGCATGTCACAATGGAACAAATTCTATGACAATGGTATTATGCATAAGCATAGAAATCATCAACAACAGAACGGACTGTCAAAGGTATCCTCACTTCATGTAAGCCATCTTCCCAGAACAGGTACCCAAATGAGAATCTGCTCTGAACCTGGAGCTTCGAAGAAAAAGTCACCTTGAATTTCATTTTCTTTCGTTTAGAACTAAATGCTAGGATTGGGGGCTCAACTCTTACTGATATGCCAATTGGAGCTACAACACGAGCAACGTAGATAGACTTAACTGGGCCAACATTTGTTACTGTTCTTGATACTGTCAAGAATTGCTTCAGCTGAGGAATAGTTATAGATGGCAGGTTCATATGTAACAGGAACTTGGGTGATTTACGGCATCTGGTAGGAGACCCTGCCAATAAGCCTATGGCAGTGTCATTGTAGCCCATAGAACAAAGGAAACGGACGTAATCTGAGTTTTCCATGTCATATACGAGACCAGGATCTGTCACTTTGTTAGGATCAACATGACCACCGCCATAGTCAAATGGGTCAGCTTGTTTATGTGGTGCTCCCTCAGCCCCCATATATTGATTGTATTCATTTTTCAGAGAAGCTGCATTAAAAGGGGAGGAAATTACTTGCATGAATTATTATAAATAACTATCCTAAAAGCTTAAGCTATTAGATTAAAAGTAAATGAATAATTTTATATTTCTAACACGTTAACACGGACAATGCATAAGCTCACCTTATTTTATGTTGAAATTCAACTTAATTATGAAGAATGAGGCAACAAGAATTGAATTCCTAATCATTTAGTTATAGAGACTTTGATACCATATCATAAAACTTAAGGTGTTAGGTGAAAGCACATGAACTGTTATATATCTCTAATATGAATAACTTTCATAAGGGACTTGTGATCAAGTACATATGTGATGTATCGATGAGCAGAAAGAATAATTCCACCAGCGAGGAAAATACAATGATGCTATCATGAGCGAGCCCGTTTTTACCTGTTGTGACCAGGGCAGATTTGATTGCAGCAGGGCTCCAAGTTGGATGGATAGTCTTCATAAGCGCCACGATACCAGTTATGTGGGGGCATGCCATGGAAGTTCCTGATTCAATCTTGAAGTTAAGAGGAGGTAACTCATTTTGACTCGCATCAGATTGCAAGCGGGCAGAAGAAGCAGGTGACCAGGCCGCCAGAATATCAACCCCAGGAGCAGCAATGTCCGGCTGCACCAAATTGATAATGATAAAGCTTTTAGATTTTTCAAAAGACAAAAACTAATTCCTTGATGGAGGAATGATCAGAACCTTCAACACTGAAGGAGAGAAGAGAGCTCGGTCCTCGCGAAGAGAAGAATGCCACTTCCGGGGATATCTGTTGCCCCACAACTGTTCTGGTCAAGCTAAACTTGATTACAGGATCCCTATGACATAGCATCCATCAGAAAAATCTCGATTAAGATTAATGTATTGCTGATAGAAAATATTTAGTACTTTGATGTTTGTGCACAATCACTAAAAATGCATAGAACTAAGGGAATGTCACTATTGCAACCATTATTAGATACTTCGGCCAATGATCCCCGAGACCATGTCATGTACTAAAAAGAGTCTCTTGCAATCAACAATATTGAGTCCTTTCTCAAACCAAAAATATAATGCAAATTTTATTGCAACCATCCTTGCATATTTCTTGGGAATATGAGTTTACAATCCTTGGCACCCAGTGTACAGGGGCAGAGCAAAGGAAAAATTCCAGCTTCATATCACATTGGTTAAGTTTCTGAATTATCAGAGGAGAGAGAGTAACAGATGCAACTGGCTGCACTTTCTACAACAAATGATGAGGAACAGTATCCTGATAGCAGTCATTTCACAATTGAAACATCATTCGGAAGTAGACAAGCAATAAGTGACAAATGTTTCAGCAAGCGTGAGTTAGTATTATACCAATGAAACTACATTATTTTATTATGAATATTCTGGAGACTGCATAAAAAAAATGTTTCTTTTCCGAAGTAATTACCTAGTTGTTTCCATGTATGATAGAATAGATGTTCCAGTTATGAAGTCAACTTGGACGAAGGGGTTACTCCACGATAAAGCAACATCTTTAGTAGGAAACTGAGCAAATATGAGACCACTACCCTGGACCTCCATTACAGTTCGCATAGCAACTGTGGATGACCTCTGGGACTGAGACTGGAAACAAAGAATTGCTTTTCCTTTAGCTAAGGCGGCATTAAGGCTTCCTGAATCACAGCTCCTGAGCAGAAAACAATCAAGTATGCATTTTCACAGTCCGGGTTTCACATAAATATCATGTCATGGCAACAAGTAGCAAGGTATTTTACCTTGCACTTTCTTCATCTGCATCTGAAGCTGCTATGTCTTCTCCATACACAATAGGATGAAACTTGTTCACATCCTTCCCTGTATATAAACTCTGACCCTATATGAGGAAATAAAATATAGTTCTGTATCTGGACTGCAAAAGGTTAATCTAGGAAGCACGCATGCTATTAATATTTCATTTCTGCGTATGTTTGCTCAGTTCCAGGTGTAAAATTAGGCGCTTCCATCAGAAACTAGAATCAGTATTTTATATAAATTGTACATCAACAAGACTTCCCTTTGCATAAAATTTTATACAGAATTTATTTCTAATTGCGACAAGGTTATTTTGGTCGTGATTGGAATCTTTCAACAAATAACATAATTAAATCATCCGATAATGGAATTCAACTTGAAGCTAAGAGTACTTGACTGGTATTCACAAAAGGACATGCTTCAGTCTTACAAGCTTGATTTACAGAATCAAAATGAACAAAAGCCTTGCGCAAATATTGAAATGGATGAAATGTTGTTTCATACTTGACATGTCAAGCTTATATTCAAAGAGAGATCCACTATTATCTTCTGAAAACAAATTATGCACCTTTCATTACTAAATAATATCCCGGTCCTTGATTAAATAATAACCGCTTTACTCTCATTAAGTTTTTGAAGAATTTTGCGGTAAAAATTCTACAAAGCAAGCACAAAGATGAAGTACCTGTAGAGTTTGATTGTTTCCCATGATAATTATAGATGGAAATTCTCTGTCAATGGTGCTTGCAGCAACGGTGATAACCCATGGGGCAGTGTTTATAACAGTTTGAGGATATGGACCAGAATTGCCAGCAGAGCATACTACAGAAACTCCTTTAGCTACAGCATGGAAGGAACCAATGGCCAGCACATCCTCAACATAAGTAGGAAGTGGAGGATATGAGCCAAGAGATGCTGAAAGAATGTCAACTCCATCAAATATTGCATCATCAAATGCTGCAAGAAGGTCAGCTGAGCTGCAGCCCCCAGTAGACCAACAAATTTTGTAGATAGCTAACCAAGCTGATGGAGCACCACCTCTTGCCGATCCTTTAGCTAATCCCATAAAGCTTGCATTTTCTACTGGAGCACCAGCTGCAGTAGATGACGTGTGAGTACCATGGCCTGATGCATCTCGGGGAGATAAGTATTCAACCCCATCGCTTTTATTCAGTTGTCCAAATTCAGCTTCATATCCTTTAATATACCAACGCGCACCGATGATTTTCCTGCCATTGTATGAAATGATAGTGTTTAAGGCTGCATCTAATTCAGCAGGAAGAAGCTTAGAAGCACTCACCATCAAAGTGTTCAAAGAAGGAAACAGATTAATGAAACAAGTGGGAAATCTTCATTTATAAAAAGCACAATGTAGATTCCTATTAGTACCGAGAGAGAATAGAAAAGAAGAAATACAATAGTTGAAGCCATTGGTCACACAGAACAAACTGAAGTTTAGCCATTTACATCACATAGCAAGCAAAATGACTATACTCTGGATTGTATTGATACCAGACTGTGTAGATAAAAGATTGTCTTGGCTCACATTTTACGTTATGAGAATGAATCAATGATATTAGCATTAAAGAAAAGAAAACATCACGAAGAAAAAAATAAACGAAATTAAATGACTAGAAATAAATTTAATCAACCTATTACAATGGGAGTGGTCGAAGTGATCTCCTCCTTGGCATATACCACGCCAACGAGGAGGAGGATTATCCATATGCTCATCTCTGAAGCTCTCAGACTCAGGCCAAATACCTGCAGGTGAAGAATAACATAATCACGATCCCATGTCACTAATCACATGCATATACAGCAATTCCATACTAACCAGTGTCCATGACGCCAATGATGGTGCCTCTTCCAGATTGACCCCTAGAAAGAATACCAGGTACTATATCCGGCTTTACGTGCAAGAAATCCCAACTTCTTGTTGTGTGAAGACTAAGAATTTTATTTGGAATCACACGGACAACTCCTGGGAAATCTGCTTGTAAAAAGTGCAGACAAGAAGTGAAAATAAATTTGGATCCTCTTATGTCACATGATTATCCCATTGGGCAGAGATAGACTGGACCTACTATGATGGGTTATAAAGTTCATCAGTTATATTCAACTTTTTTTTTTGTTACAAGTTGGCAGAGCACTGATTCAGATACGTTAGAGTTCCCTTGACCTGGAATGTAGTAATGGTATTAATCAGATAATGGGAATTAGAGATTTTCTGTTTTTCCTTTGAAATATATTTTATAGGTATGGTTTTTATTGGACGCTGTGCTGAAATCATTTTTATGCTTTGGCATTTCGTTGCACTCCTCTGTCTCTGCTCCTGGTAAATAATTAATATGAGGAAAGGTCTCACTTTCTCAGTATGGTGATAGATAATCTGACGAATACGTGGAAAAGTTTTATTAATCGTTCCTTCAAAGGTCCAGTACCAGACCAGTGAATGACTTTGTTGGCCTCAACCAATCTGTTAAACATCAACATCACGTGCATTATCTTGTTCCATACCCTAGCATTTATAGGCCAACTACACTCTTGAGTTCATGTGAACAAGAAACCCAGAAAATAGTGCTAATTTAGAATTTTCTTCAGGTTTTAATCCAACGAAGAAAAAAAATTGGGGCATAAGGTTTACTGGTAAGTTTGGTATTTCCTTAAAACTGAGCTGAATAATTCAGAGATTAATTTTGTATAAAATTTTTCATGCAAAATTAATTCATAAATTTTTCATTCTTTTTTTTTTTTATCTAGATTGATTAATTTATTTTTTGCATTCAAAATGTTGAGCAATTCTGTCACATATTGTGACTACCTTCATATTGGCCAAAACTGTGACGTACCTGCAAGGAGCTTAGCTTGAGACTGACTTAAAACAGCAGCAAATCCAGAAAAGCCATGCTTATAGCTATACAGGATGGACTTCCGAGCAGCGCTTTCGCTGTAACAATAAGATAACAGATTATCAAGTTTATTGTTTTAAAAATTGCTAAAACAGGTCCCAATCCCATGAACATTCTTCAATGACATTTCATCTCTTCAGTAGCAAAATATTAATCCAAACGCCATTTGTTTTCAACGATTTCCCAGAAAACAATATGCAAGGAGCCCATGTGGGTAAACTTCAAAATTTCCAATTATGTTCACTTGTGGCTCAAAATAGGCAGGGCAACTAGCTTCCACAGCTTCTATCCCCCTCCCCAAGTACACACCGCAATTTTCAAGTAAGGATTTAGAAAGTGAACCTTCCGAGAATACGTGAAAGTATGTCAAGGTGGGAGTCTTCAACTAGCTGCTGTTCACTGTGTCTTCGGCTTCTGTCACCCATATACACAATATGAACCTACAAAGACCCGGGATTAAGAAAGAGAAAGAAATAGGGATGCAAAGTGCAAAATAAAGGAACCCCTTATTAGCTATTTGAAGATGCTACTAAGGGAAAAGTAAAATATGATTAGAAACCAAGAGGAAGAGCAGAGTTCACATTGCTTGAGGCAGGGGCGACAAGGAAACAAGATTGTTGCAGAGCAAGAAGTATCAAAGCAATGCCTAAATTCCAAGCAATAGCCATGAGGGAGAGAGAGCTAGAATGAACGTTCAAAAATACTACTGATTTGAGTGATAGTTTGGCTGAGTAAAAAAAGCAGATTTTGGGTTCTATGTGCGGTACTGTTTGCAGGTGTGAAAGGAGACCCAACGAAGTACCTGCTCCACCTACACTGCGAGCATTTACGCCCATGGTGGGCTCAGTTCTGGCTTTTGGCTCCATTATTTATTTTGGAACCTTCGTGTATGTGTGGGCATTGTAGGGATAGAGAGAGATAGGAACGGTGAGATGGATTCAGGACATGAAAATGGGCTTTTTCTCTGTTTACCGTCTCGATGTGGATGAAGCAAAGCACTTTCTGTAGCGTTGACTAAACTATTCACAATTGGGACAATTTATGGTGATGTCAACTCCTTATCTATGATGTGTGACCTCAACAGGACAGTTTTCCTGCAGAGCTAATGAAGCCATGCTCTTTGATCCTGATATGATTATACTCGGGTTTAGATTGAATTTTATAAATTTAATTTTAAATAAATTTAATTTTAATTAAAAGTAAATTTTAAATGAAATAATTATAATTAAAAATTTTATTTAAAAATTAATTTTAATAAAATAAATGTAATATTGATTAAAATAATTTTTGAATGTATAATTATTAAAAAAATATAAAATTAAGGTGGAGTAAAAAAAATAAAATACTACAAAAAAATTAAAATTAAAAATATTAAAGTTTCTTTAATTGATTTTTATTCAAATGTAAAAATATCAAAATCTTACTTCAAGTAAAATATTTATTTAAAGTACTTCTTCTGTTTATTTTTATTTGTTATTTAAGGTTTTATATAAAAATTAAAAAAATTATTAAATAGTCTTAATTATAAAAAAATATTATTTACAATGATTAAATTATTTTTTCTCTCACTTTATTAATATTTTTTTTAATTTCACTTATTTTATTAATTCTTTTTCAATTAAAAGATAAAGATCAAATTAAAAAAATAATTAATATTTTTTTTAATATTTTTAAATAACAAATATTATTAGATAAAAAAATACAAATAAAAAAAAAGATTACAAAATAATTCTATTTAATAATTTCCAATCATATTAACACGAGACAAATATTTCACCTTGCACGGGCTTCTACGGCTCGCATCCGCTGCCCCAAACATGTACTATATATTGTAACTTGTTATTCATTTCTGTGATATGTTTAGCTCAAGCTAATTAATTAATTTGGTAAAGCGAAACAAAAAAAATCGTGCTTCCCAATTACCAGTTTGAGAGAAAAATTAGTAATACGACTAATTAGTTATTTTGACAAGTGAACCAAATTATATTGGACAACTTTTTAGCCAGCAGAAAAGTAATGACATTTATGCATGCCCACTTTCAGCATAAAACTGAAAGCTTAATGGTAATCCTCCGCTTGTATGAAATTGTGAATCTTTACCATTCCCCTGTTGCTGATAGTTGAGAAATAGTCTAATTCATGCTGCTGATCTATTGTTAAGTTCATTTGTAGGCTTGGCCTAATTCTTCTCTCACCCAAAAGTAGAAAGCATATGAAGGAACATTAAAGTTAGCGACTAGGGACCAAGCAATATTAGAGATATGTTGTAAAACGCAAGGATTTTGGTCAGATGACTTTTGAGTTTTCTTCTATGCCATGCTTGTTGCTTTGCCCAGTTTACAGTTGAATGTCTCCAAGTCTCGAGCCACGATTCTCGAACACAGAAGATCATAGACTCCGTCCGACTTACCTAGCTAGTGTCAGAGGCACTGATTTATTTCAGTTAATTAATATAGTTTTATTTAGGCCAGAGGCTAGAAAGATTTATTTCATTTTCAGAAGTTTTTTTTTATGTAGACACGCTCGTGTGTATTTTTATTTATTTCTTTTTTACTAGTTTGTGTGTGATAAAGAGAAAAGAAAAACTCAATTTTTTTTATTTTTTTATTATAAAAGATAAATGTATAAAAAAAATATAAGATAAATTATTAAAGTGTATAAATAATATAATTGTTTAACAATATATAAATTATGTTGGTTGTGTGCTTTCTTTCCTTAAAATAGTTAAAATCCCTTTGTTTTAAAACACACCCCACGTTATATCAAAAACAAAATACACCCCATAAAATATAAGAAAAAAAAACACATCTTGTTATATGTAAAATAAACAAGTTCACAATATATTGAATTCTTTTTAGATTATTTTATTAAAAAAATGAACACCAATTATAATGTATTCTCTTATTATTTTTCAAACAAAAGAGGATTTTAATCCAGTTTCTCGTTATCAAAAATAAATAAATAAATAAACAAGTTTCTCCATGTGTACTGTTGTAAATTTCCAATACAAATTTGAAAAGCTTCTGCCCTCCGTCTGTGTGATACAGACACTGTTGCCGGTGGTGGTGGTGCTCTGAAACCGATACTGCGGGTAGATTCAATCCATTCGGTCGTGAATGGATGCTATCAGAAAGCAAGCCTCCAAGCTTCGAGAACAGGTCGCTCGTCAACAGCAGGTTCTTTCTCTCCCTCAGAGGCACATACAAAACCTATTTCATTTGCGTGATTCTTCGCCAGATCTTTCTCTGATCAGTACAAAATAGATCCTTTCAATTTCTTTCGTCATCTTCTGTATTCCCGTGAAATTATTTCTCGTGATTTTCCTTCCAATTGCTACGGTTTGTTTGCTATTTTCTCGTGTAATTTTCGTCTAGCCTGTTATAATTTTATTCCCCAGAGTGGGTGGCGATAGTTGCCCTTAGTTCGGATTATAATTGTTGTTCACATGAATATGATACCGCAGAGTAGTGGATCTAATCTAATTGTACTATTGCATTGTGGAAATTAATAAAGCAAAGCTGTGATTTTTTATTCTGCAAATTATTAGAGAAGTGGTTGAATTGTAAGCTGCTACCTTAGCTTGCATATGCATTGAACTTGGTAGCCGATTTCAGAATCATTGCAGGTATTGGAATTTGATTGATGAATTGGCAAATATTCATTGCTTGTTTTTATACCTAATAAGTTTCTGGGTGTATACCTCTATATGAAATAGGTTTGAAGTCTCCCCCGAACTGTACTTCCTGATGAAATTTATATCATAAAGTCACTGAGCCTTATGTATTTCTGTACAGTTAATTTTGATGATTAAACTTTAATTCTTTTTTTTTTCCTGTTTCTCAAATGTTCCTTTGTTTGGCTTGCTTCCTCTATTAAGGTGTTAATCACAATTATTTCTATTTAGGCTGTTCTGAAACAGTTTGGGGCTGGGGGATATGGAGGTTCAGATAATATGGTTATCGATGAGATAGAGCTCCAACAACATCAGAAACTTGAGAAACTTTATATATCAACACGTGCAGGAAAGGTTAGTTGGTCCTTCTATGCTAATCCTCTATTTCATTTATATGTCCTCTCAATTTATCCCCTCCCTCCTAGGTTGATAATGCCGTTGGTTGTTTTTTCAGCATTATCAAAGGGATATTGTCCGCGGTGTAGAAGGTTACATTGTTACTGGGTCTAAGCAAGTTGAAATAGGTAAGTAATGTTGGTTGGTGAAGCTTTTATACAATTTTATTACAGTTAGTTTACAGAAAATATTGTTATTGAATTCTATATGTTATTAGTGACTTGTATTTAGTTGTGGGCTTGACCTGACATGTGACCTGACTCGAAAAACCCGTGGGGCGACCCAACAAGGAATGTTCATGAAGATATATTTTTTGTAAATTCATTAGTTAGGTCAACACATCTTTCTCAGTGAGCGTATTGGGATTAACGTTTGAGTTCTGTGGCTACTCTTTGTAATCTTCGTGAATGGTAGTGAACTTTCTCTCTATTTCAGTGGATATAGGTCTATAGTTCACTGTAGATTGAACCACAATAAATTCAGTGTCAATTTCTCCTCTCTTTATTTTTCGAGCCGTGCATATGGTTATAACAATATATATCTTAATTAACAGGAACCAAGTTGTCAGAAGATAGTAGGAAATATGGTGCAGAAAATACGTGTACCAGTGGTAGTACATTGTGTAGAGCTGCACTAAGTTATGCACGAGCTCGTGCTCAAATGGAGAAGGAGCGTGGAAACTTACTAAAAGCTCTTGGCACACAGGTGTGTGTGTGTGTGTGTGTGTGTGTGTGTGTGAGTGAGTGAGTGAGTGTGTGGAATGCTAACCTCCACACTAATGGAGTTTAGCATCCTCATTTTCAAGTGGACAAAAAATCCAATATTTTAGTTTGATAACAACAAAATAACAAAAGATATTAGAGTAATTTTCATTAGAGTAATTGTTCACCCCATCTCTCACCCTCTCCTCTCTCTGTTATTCTTTTCTTTTTTTTTGCCGGGGGGGGGGGTCTCAAACAGAGGTGCCCAAGCAGCACCTTGCCTTGTAGCAGCAACTCTGTGATCAACTTGAACCACAGAACTGCAGTCTCTTGCCAGTTGTGGGGTCTTGGGAGGGCCCTGTAAGTGGAGAGGTTGTTTCCACGACTAGATCCTGTGACGACCAGGTCCCAAGGAAGCAACCTTACACTTGTAATTGTTTAAATTTAATGAAATTTGGTATGCACAATCAATAACTAGGTATAATTCCATGGTATTGATTAGTTAAAATCAATTTTTACAAGGAGTTATAGGACAGTGTAATTATGCCAACTCTTACACAAGTGTCAATGATCTTGACTTGTGATTTTGTGCCAAAATGATGTAGCTGAAAGCATTCTAAAATAGTCACTGTAATGATGAATTATTGCTGCTTGGATGGGTTACAACTTATTTTCCCCTTTAATTTTGCTGCACTTTCTTTTATCCAAGCTCCACCATGCCTGGCTAAACTCTTGAAGATGCTTTCTTTTCGTTTTCTTTATTGGAGTGAGATTTTTAGCTCTTCCTGAGTGCTTTGCAGTAGTATGTTCACTTGAATTTATGTCTTGGACTGACATGTACAAATTCTACCATTTGCCTTAAAGTCCATACAGTCCTTTTGGTTTATGTTATATATCATACATTGTTATTCTGCTTAATAAGTACTATGTATTTACCTGAAAGGGGGAAATGATAGGGGCTTGTCACATTAACCAAGGCTTTTTCCTTGGTGTTATATCTGAGTTTATCATGCAGCTACTTGTAATTGCAAGATTTTAAGGTTCAAATCTGACTTCACAGAAGTAATGCTGCCCACATTTGAACTGTTTAACCGAATATGAATGGGATTTGCAGATTTAAATCTATTTAATCTAATGAAAAAGGAATATGTAGGCCAGGCATAAGTCCAACCTTGAATTTAACTTAATTTATCAATTTCATCTTTCTCACTATTTATATGCTAACTCATATTGTTGATTTGGCCAGTGTGTGCTTGGCTTCTTAGCCTAATAATTCTCTGATTGGTGTCTTGCTCAATACTGATTAGGTTGCAGAGCCCTTAAGAGCAATGGTGATGGGAACTCCATTGGAGGATGCTCGGCATCTAGCTCAACGTTATGACAGAATGTGGCAGGAAGCTGAAGCTCAGGTATTCTAGAATTTTATCTTTCATTTGATTTTTTTTTTTTAAAAAACTTGTTTAGGTTTCCTTTTTCATTTATCATCTGCTTACTTTTTTTAGTCTTTGTCTCCTGCGTTTCAGTACATGCCAGGATTTGTTGTTTTATATACTGACTATGACTAAAGTAAATAGTTACTTAATGATTTAATTTCCTATTTAGACTAGTAATTACACTGTCTTTTTAACTAGACAGGCTATTGAAGTTTCCAAACGCCAGGCAAAAGTAAGAGAAATGCCTGGCATTGCTGAAAATGCTATGAAATTAGAAGCAGCTGAAGCAAAGCTGCAAGACCTGAAGACAAACATGGCCATACTGGGGAAGGAAGCAGCTGCAGCAATGGCTGCTGTTGAAGCACTGCAACAAAGGTTAACCCTCCAGCGTCTTATAGCTGTGGTATTGCAGTTTTACCATATGATGCTACAAATCTTCAGTTTAATGAAATCTTGGATCTGAGTTAACAATTCATAACTTCTACTTAATCTGACCCATATTCTATTTCTGATTATGAAGGTTGAAGCAGAGCATGGTTATCATCAGAGAGTCCTCCAAATACTTGATCAGCTTGAAGGAGAGGTAAGCAATCATATCTCTTGGTCATTTTACCATTCCATTCTCCCTGTAAAAGTCAAATATGCCATCTGACAGTTAGGCCATTTTCTTTTGTTATAAATATTTGAATACATGCTATATTTAATGATAGATGATATCAGAACGACAAAGAATCGAAGCCCCTTCTGCTCCTAGTGCGGATAACAGCATGCCACCTCCCCCGTCATATGAAGAAGTGAATGGTGTCTATGCTTCTCAGACACATAGTGGATCAACAGATAGCATGGGTTACTTCTTAGGAGAGGTTAGTGAGAGACAGTTTCTTATGCAAAGGGTTACAGATATTAAATATTGAAAAGTGACGGCTCACTTTACATTCTATTGTAACTTTTACTCTTCTTCCAGGTTATATTTCCATACCGTGCTGAGTCTGAGGTGGAGCTGAATCTATCAGTTGGTGATTATATTGTTGTCCGAAAGGTTTGTAGCCTGCTGAATCTAAATATCACTACAGCTTCCTTTGAGCCAAAGCATGGCTTTGACTTCATTTCATTTGGGAGATTCTCTCTCTCTCTAACTCTCTTCTGTTTGGTTGGGGAGGGTGCTTCACTGCTTCTGATTTAGATTGCTTTGTATTTCAACCATCATTCCGCTTATGATAAGAAATTGGTATAGTTTTCAAAACTGATACAGGAAAAATAAAGTAAAATACATTTATAACTTCATTGTTATGTCATAGTCAGGCCCTTCTCTTATCAGCTTAAGCTTCAGACAGAATTGGTAACCTAATGTGAAGTCAGAACATTGTTGATTCAGTTGTCAGTTTGTCTCTGATTCAACACTGAATGATCGTTTGATCACCATCATCAACTTTTGTTGTAGCTTTCGTCAGTTGTGTGTCTCAACTCAAGCAATTGTGTTTTCACATGCTAGTGCATGTATAACTGATTGATCATACTTGCACTGAGCGCTGAAGATTTGAGTTAGCCAAGTGTGGCATGTATTGCTCATTTCCATGAACCCTTTGAAACTGAAAAAAGAGCTTTCTTGGTGTTGGGGTGCTTTTTTCTTTTTCCGCCCGGGGGAAGGGACAGATTACCTTAAAATCCTTGTATATTTCAAATTGGTCCCAATTGTTCTTTTCACAGGTGACAAACAACGGATGGGCTGAGGGTGAATGCAAAGGGAAAGCAGGTTGGTTTCCATTTGGTTTCATTGAAAGAAGGGAGCGGGTTCTTGCAAGCAAGGTGGCTGAAGTGTTTTAAATTTTCCTGTTGGGTTGCGATTTTAACCTAGGGATTTTGTATGTGTGTATGTTTTGGTTTTGTACTGAAAGGGGGGACAATGTGTTCTTAGCATAGAACAAATTGATTTGTGACAGATACTAACTTTTCTCTTGTGATTATCAATTGATATATGTTTATATGAACATCTTTTTATCATTTGTTATTTCATTGCGCCCAACTTATTTCCTTAACAGTTTGCTAAGCAATTCCAGAAGACTTCAATTGAAAACTGAAAGGATATGCAGTCGAAGCATGTCTTCTAACGGGTTGATACAATTATGGTACGACGAATTTCTTTTGGTTAACATATGTATAGGTTGTATTAATTAACAGAATTTAGTGTGATCAAGCCTCCCATCTTTTTTTTTTCTTCCACTTTTTGACGGAAAAGAAACAATGTCATTAAAATGGACCAAGAATGTCCAACATTGCAAGCAGTCTCCTGATCTACAGTAGCTATTCTAGCAAGTTCATGTGCAACCACATTCCCTTCTCTTGAACGTGCAGAAAAGTATATGATCGGAAAGATTGGAGTATCTTGCAGGCAGAAATCACCTGTCCAAAGTAATTTGGGTGTTGAGTGGATGGATTTAGGGCTTTAATCCCTTCAAGATAATCCCTTTCTACACAACCAGGTCAAAAAAGCAGAGGTCACTTGCAAGTTTTATCCCCAGAAACGCTGCGCGCAAGCTTCCGCCATGCTGCTGCTAAAATGTTCCCATCTCTGTCCCTAATGACTGCACCAGCACCATGTCTGCCTGTTGATGGGACTGCCGCATCAAAATTGAGTTTGTAAGCATTCATCATGGATGGGTTCCATCGGTGAAGAATTTCCCCTGGCCATGTGTCTAGCGTCTGTCTGGGGCATTGTCTAGTCTTGGTTCTGTTTATATTCTGTTTATATTCTTAAGAGATATCAAGCCCTCCAATCTTGGTTCCCCTTGGTATATGAATTGTTAATTAGCTTACCTGTTTTTTCTTTTTTTCTTTTATTTAGTGAGGGCTAGGGAGTTACGTATGACCATTAGAAAGACAATAAGTCCTTTTTCTTTTCTAATTTTTTTTTTTAACGAAGGAGGTTTAGCTTAAGACCCGAAGGGATAAGAAAGAGCGTTAAATGTGAGTATCCACGACTACTACAATCAAAGTGCTACGTACCATCAAAAATTATTAAATTATAAATAATTAAAAAATCATTTTAAATATAAATACATTTCATCCTCTCCTACTTATCACTTACTTTTGAATTTCTTTTTTTTTTAATGCACTCAAAATATTCTTATCCGTAAAGTAAAAAATTAATCTTAACATTCGTTTCCCTTGCAAAAAAAAAACCTGCCAATAATACATTCTTCATTCACATCTTCTAAGAATTAAATCACTTTCAAATTTCTTTTATAATGTTTAATTTTTTTTGTGATTATAATGTTTTTAATTAATATACACGTCTAGTGTGTACCTTGCTTCCAGCCTAATAGTTATATTATTATATTACAATGGAATGTCTACATTCAACAATTATGAATTTTCGGGGAAACGTCTTGACCTCAATCATTTCCTGCATGTATTATCACATCGAATACCTCTTCAAGCTTTTGTTTGGGAAACAAAAAAAAAAGGAAAATTTAAAAGCAGTCATAATTAGTATTGTATTAAAATATGCATCATGTCTAGTTTTACTGATAAGTCTTTTACATACTCTTTCTGTTTCCCCAAGGCTAGACTGATTGTACAAACAAATGAGGAACACAAATACTTTTGGCATGCTATGCTACAGAGCTTGACTTATTAAAAAAGACAAAAAAAAAAACAGGCTGTTTGCACGGTTCAGATGTCCTTAGAGACAAGGCCATTAGAATATACAATTTGGGTAAATATTCACTGATAATACCCATTCAATATTCCAACTTGATCCTTGTATATAATTACTGATAACACTCATAATAATGATAATTTTCTGGGTGAAAGTGGGAGTAAAGTCAAATGCAACAGAGGAAGCTACATGAACCATATTTGACTATTCTTTTCAATTAGAATAAGATAGTCAACTGCAGCCATCAAAACATTGCTTGCAAGCGTGAAATTCACATCCCGTGGAATGAGGCATGCTATCTGTTTCAATGCTATCCGTGCCTAGAAAGGCAAGAAAGCAAGAATACTAAAAAAAAGAAAGGAGTGAACAATTTAGCAGAAAGGATAACTAATGATTTCGGTTAATTTCTTACAAATTCTACTTTACAATAAAACCAACAATAGAACTTACCCTAGCTATCTTGGCGGTTAGCAGAGAGATAAGCAAAAATTATGGAAAATATGACGACCAGTATGATAATCTGCAGGGATACTTTAAATCAGTGTATATTTAAGAAATGTAGGATCAAGTTAAAAAAGAAAAAGCAAAGACTTACCATGGTCGAGCTGTAGCTGGGCTCATTCCTCATTATGTAAGATTTCCTGCTTAAATCAAAGAAAAGTACGTCAGACTGTCAATGGTGAGAAGATATTTTTGAAGCTACTCGGATATGGGCATGCCTTTTACTTAAGAGACCAGATTCTCTGCAAGTTTTCTGTATAGCTTCCACCCTGCTTAATGTTTTTGTTGCATTGGGATCATTTTTGTCAACCTACAAAGGAAAATACTAAACATTCTTAGTTGGATAAAGCTAGCTTTAAGATGATGTCCTTGAAACTGAGACATCTTTAGTGCCATGTTGATATGTGCTACTGAAAGAAAATGGGCTGCAACAATTTCTGAATTTTAAAATATTGGAGACTAAAAAATATGCCTTTCCTTTAGGGCTATGGAATGAAGGGTGAGGATTTAAGAGTTATTTACAGTTTTTGTGGGAAAATGGGTAAACACATCCCAACCTGGAAACTTGGAAAATTTTGTGTGTGTCAAGTCATTTAGGAACCAAATTTCAGAAGAGAAGACTGACCAAGGTATTGTTTTCCTAATTGCAAGGCTTTGAGAAAACTGTGATACATTAATATGCTATTCAGAGTAAAATAAACTAGGCAGGCATTCAGTCCTACCTCATAACCAGACCACAGTCTATTTCAAGGTATACTAATTAAAGAAATTGAGAGAGTTTGAAATCCAACCAAGGCTTATAAACTGCATACCTATTGATACTACAATTGCTTCAAGAAAAAAGGATACTCATATTAAAATTTGTCTACAAGGGACTCTTAGGGATTAGCTACTCTTCTCCTCCCATCAACAATGCATTATTCCAAAAATCTATTTGGCATTATTAGTGTATATGCTGTTATAAATATATTATAAATATACAATGGGAACATTATCAGGTGTAAAATAAATGCAACACGAGTAGCATCCACATTGTTATGCTGCAAACCTAATCATACTTGGTTTAAGACCAATGAATGCATCATACCTTCGACTGCAACATACAAGCAAAATCAAAGAAAGCAGCGTAGACATCAGCCATTGTCTTTGTTCGGTCAATCACTTTGGCAGTTAGACCTATAAATCCAAAATGAGGAGATAACAGCTAGTTTAACATTATTTTAAAAAAAAAAAAAAACCACTTCGTAACAATGGGCACAGAACACCAATAGCAACGTGTTGTCTTTTTTAATTCCTAGAGAAAAACAAAATCTTAAGAAATGAGATGAGGGGAAAGGAAACGGTACAAATGCCTAAACTGTAGAATATATATTTTTGCAGCTCCTACAAACTGCCTAGGCCACTCCTTCCAAGTTAAAAACCATCTCATCCCACATCCAAATTACTCTTCAACGTTGTTATCAGAATCGCACAATTTGCAATTCAACCTGTGAGAGACTCAAATTGGTGGGTGAATCTTTTTTGTGCCAGAATCATGGCTGGAATTGCAATTCTATTGTGATTCGGTGAATTCAGAATCCATCCTCTGCAGCCTGACTGGAAAAATTGTGCATTTTTTCTCCCTTTTCTTTAGCTTTTTTTTTTTTTTGGGGGGGGGGGGGGGAGAGAGAGAGAGAGAGGGAAAGGGTTGCAAAATGCTTTCTTATTCAGAATAAAGCAAAGCCAATCCACCCTATTTTTTCAGATTGATGCCCCACCACTCTCGTGAAACCTATATCTATTATCTTCATCCTGTAGTTTCATCCCCTAACTGTAAGCATTTGACTTTATGACTTGAATCTTGATTAACTTTGAGTTTAGACTTTAAACTTTTGGGTACATGAATAGTTATTTGGCTTTGATTGTTGATATTTGTCACTTTTGAAAAGATTGAATCACGTTTTATTTGTAGAAGATGCATTTTATGCTGTCTTAAACATTTAGTCATGACAATTCACAATTTGGAAAATTGGCCTTCTGGTACTTAACTAACATCTGTAAGAGGGAATGCAACAGGATGTGTAAAAAACTAAAAATAGTTGCAAAGTGTTCACAATGCAGTCTGGTTTGATCTGAGGCTGAACCTCAAACCAAACATATTTCACAATTCACAAATTTTAGAAACCAAACCACACCACAATTCACAATTTGGTTCAGTTTTAACCATGGTTCATTGTTTCAAATCCTACTAATACATTATCAATACTTAACACATTCAAAAAATATCATTCAATAACAATAATAAAGCAAAATAACAGCAATTATAATAATAGTACATAATCTACTCTCAAATTCCGTTGTTATTCAATAGTGATAGATACTGTTCTAGAACTAAGGTGTACCATGGGGGAAAAGAAGGAAATGGCCACAGAGAAATGGGGACGTGAGTGGGCATGTGGGAAAGGTGGAGCATGGGTGGTTTTGCATTGTAACAACCTGCTGATGTGGCAGGTTGGGCTAAGGGACAGAATGGGGTAATGGGAAGGTGATAGACATAGTCCCAGCTAAGGTGTACCGGGAAAAAAGGGAATGAAGAGGTGACAGCAGGGGGGTGGGCAGAAATGGACCTGCTGCACCTACTGCACAATCTGCACCTACTGCACAGTGAATGGTACCTGTAGGGGATGGGCAGAAATGGACCTGCTGCACCTACTGCACAATCTGCACTTACTGCACAGTGAATGGTACCTGCAGGGGGATGGGCAGAATGGAGAGGTGACAGAGCAGGGGGATGGGCAGACTGCTGATTGCACATGAGAATGGGTGATTGTACTATGGGATGCTTAAAAAGATCGAATGGTTCTGATTGGAGGGGGGGAATTGAGTACGGGAATTGGGACTTTTTGGCTGGGAGGTTTGCAGACCCTCGAAGCTCTGCATTTTCTGTTTCTGTTCTTTTATTTTGAGCTTTCTTTCTATTTTGCTGTTTCTTACGAGAGAGTGTGGGGAGTGAGAAATCTGTATCTACTGGTTTCTGTCTCCAAATTCAGTAAAATCTATTATGATTTCTTGGTTCCTATCAATTGGTATCAGAGCTCCTATTCAGGAGCTGTGGGTACTAACTTGAAGATGATTCCAGTATTTGAAGGAGAGGAAGGTTACTGGTGGTTGATCAACATTGCCCAGTACCTTGAGGAGATGGGGACACCTGATGAGGAGAAACTTCTAGCGGCAACGAGGGCTCTGAGCGGTCGAGCTCTCCACTGGTATCAATGGTGGAATTTCCGCCATCCAAAGGCTACTTGGTTAGCCTTCCAGATTGCATTTATCAAACGCTTCCAGCCGGAATTCGAGCCATATCTGCCAGTAGTTGAAGGGGAGGAGGAACCTAATGTTTTCGAACCAGAAGTGACTGAGGAGATTACAGGGAAAGAAATGGGACTGCTCGAGGGGTCGAAGGAGGAGAAGGTGACTGAGGAAAAGGTAGTTGCGGACAAGAACGTGATAGGGGAGGAAACGGAATCACACGGTGGGTCGGAGGAGGCTACGTCAGAGGCGGAGGAACCGGAGACGGTGAAACCAGAGACGGAAGAAGAGGAAACGGAGGTCGTGGATGAGATCGGGAAGGAAGGTACAGGTTGCGGTGCCACAGAGGAGGTCAAACGGCTGAGTTGGGATGAAGGAGGGAAAGGAGTGAAGCAGATGCAGGAGAACTGGGTCGGGGCGCCCGTAGAACGGCACGTCATGACCGGTCCGGCCACTCCCCGGCCACCGCCGGAACTACCGGAATGGGAGAAACGGGACTTACGTCCTAGCAGAAGGGGTTGTGCCACGGGGAAGCAGAAGGGAGAGGAGCTCGCAGTAGCCAGGGAGTTCTGGGTCTCCCTCAAACCGACGGATCTCCCACCACCGGAACCACCTGAGCCACCGGATTCGCTCCCTAGTGCGAGTGGGGTTCGAGTTGGATGGAAACAGGAGGAAGAAGATGAGCAATCAGTTATGGATGGATCCTGCGAGGTAGATGCGGTCATTTGTGACTGAGAAGCTGGCTGAACCACGGGCAGGGAGGGATGAACTATGGATCTCGAGTGATCCGGCCATTCCACCCGCCACCACCTGAGCCGCCGGACGAGGGTCACCAGCCCGCCGACGAAGCCAGCGGAGTCGCCAGAGCCAACGGACGCTGATCCCCTTTGCTGTGCCGTTGAGAAGCCCTTATTTTGGTGGCTGTGTGAAGTGGGAGGAGGGAGAAGGGATAGAATGGGAATTTTGGTGTTTTGAGCTCTTTTCTGACCTTATGGGCCACGCCCAATTGACTAATAAAGGAGATATAGGCTCAGACCAAAAGGAAGAACACCACCCTATAGAGAGAGACGAGGAAATGGAGTCACTAGAAGTATTTGGTCAGGTTCTTCACAAAGCCTTTGAAGAATGGGGGGCAGACAAGTGTTGGACTGCAGCTGCTTTGCTAAAGCACAAACTTGACCCCAAAGCTTCCGTCATGCTTGCAAGACAGCATTTGAATTTTGACTGTAAGAAAGAAGAGGCGGACTATATTTACTCAATGTTACGGTGTTTGAAGAAAATATTTTTTCACCGTACAGGAAATTCTAATGTCACTGGCTCTCCAAAAGCTTCTGAATCATCAAACAGGGTTTATTCCTATACAGGAGAGGCATCAGAGGTTGAATTGGTCAACAGAGATATTTACAAAAGGATTAAAGAAATTCAGAAGAAGTGCCAAAAGCAGCTGAGGAAGCTACTTCTGATGCAATTGGAAGAGAAGCAAAAGTTGAAATCAGCTATTGAGGATGAAAAAGCTGATTTTGAGAGAAGGTACAAAATAGATTCTGCAGTTATTCGATCCTGTTCTCCCAATGATGTGATGAGAACAGAAAAGCTCAAGGTTTTCAATAATGAATATGATAAAAGAATTGAAGAACTGAAATGGCAACATGAAATACGTTTAAAGGATCTTGAAGCCAATCAATTAGCAGCAAGACTGAAGTTCCAAGATAGGGAGGCCACTTGGATTAAAGAAGTGAAGTCTTGGGCACGAGATGAATTGTTGAACATAGTTGCTTTGAAAGAACCTGAGACTGGGGTTGAATACTTGCAGACTTGTGGTCAAGCACAGCCTCATTATGATCCAAAATATGCGGCCCTTGTGTCTGATCATGTAGCTGAAGGGAAGAATTTTGACAATATAGTTGAAGCCATGACAAAGACTGGGAATGGGGTTCGATTATCTGAAGCTCCTGACACCAACTCCACTGTAGTTGTACTATGCAGTAGCCCAGTTGAACTGCAAACTCCTGTGGCGAAGCATGCTGGTGCTAATGAAATGGACATTGTGGCTTCTGAAGACAGATCAGTATCTAGAAACGAAGGCCATAATATAGCTGAAAATGAATATGACAGTCAAGGAAATATAATCTCTTCACATTCCAGAGAACAGAATTGTGATGGAACCACAAGCATGGCAGATGAAGGTGAAAGATGTGAAAATTTTAGTCGTGAATCTTGTGATCGTTGTGGGGAGGATACTGTAACATTGGTTCTGCCATCATCTAATGGAGAGATATGTGATGGGGAAACATCGGATGTTCCCAGTGAAGAGGTGGCTCTTGCAGTGCGTAAAAGTATCAGTTCAAATGATGGTCAGGATGAAGTTCCTTCTTCTAGGCAAGGGAAACATGATGGGACTAAATTGAGCAAGCCTGATTGTGGTTTCTCACTAGGAGAGGTCAAGACTAATGGTTTCAGTGATGGTGTGAAGAATATGTTGATGGGAGCTAGACAGCCAACAGATTTTGATGCACTTGGAAGGTCAGATGTCTATTGGGGCTGGTTAGGTGGTTATGGGTTCTTGAACTTTGTTGCCGTGTTCTGATAGCAGCAGTTGCATACCATGACTTGGTAAAATATATTCTCAGAGCGAAGGCAGAAGATTGAAGCACCCAAGATGGATATTGAGTTCATCTATGCATATGCAAAGTTTGATAAGCCTGAAGAAATTGAAGAGCTTATACTGATTCTGAAGGTTGCAAAGTTTTCAAATGTTCAAGTGTGCTGGTATGAATGAGACTATGATTCAGGTTATCATATTCTTGCTTCCATGGTCTTCTAAAACTACAGTTCAGCTTTTAGAGTGCTATTCTTGCCAGTTGCGACCATGGGTCATTGCAAATGGAGGTTTAGAGGAGTTTGTACTACAAGTTGTGGTGGATATTGACAAGAACCAATTAAGTGCAACTGCTCATTGGGTTTTCATCACTCCCAAACAAGTTTCATGTTGTTTGCATCCAACCAACCTATGTGGAGTATAATATTAGGACAAGAAATGGGTTGACCTCTTTGATATTCGTTGCTGTGGTAACTGGAGGAGGAGGAGGTCAATGGGACCCAAGTGGAAGTTCCTATGCGATAAGCATAACTTGGCCTTTATGCCTGAAACAATGGGACCCCGGTGGACACCTTCACCTTGAGGACAAGGTGAATTTTTTGGGGGGGAGTATTGATAGATACTGTTCTAGAACTAAGGTGTACCATGGGGGAAAAGAAGGAAATGGCCACAGAGAAATGGGGACGTGAGTGGGCATGTGGGAAAGGTGGAGCATGGGTGGTTTTGCATTGTAACAACCTGCTGATGTGGCAGGTTGGGCTAAGGGACAGAATGGGGTAATGGGAAGGTGATAGACATAGTCCCAGCTAAGGTGTACCGGGAAAAAAGGGAATGAAGAGGTGACAGTAGGGGGGTGGGCAGAAATGGACCTGCTGCACCTACTGCACAATCTGCACCTACTGCACAGTGAATGGTACCTGTAGGGGATGGGCAGAAATGGACCTGCTGCACCTACTGCACAATCTGCACTTACTGCACAGTGAATGGTACCTGCAGGGGGATGGGCAGAATGGAGAGGTGACAGAGCAGGGGGATGGGCAGACTGCTGATTGCACATGAGAATGGGTGATTGTACTATGGGATGCTTAAAAAGATCGAATGGTTCTGATTGGAGGGGGGGATTGAGTACGGGAATTAGGACTTTTGGCTGGGAGGTTTGCAGACCCTCGAAGCTCTGCATTTTCTGTTTCTGTTCTTTTATTTTGAGCTTTCTTTCTATTTTGCTGTTTCTTACGAGAGAGTGTGGGGAGTGAGAAATCTGTATCTACTGGTTTCTGTCTCCAAATTCAGTAAAATCTATTCTGATTTCTTGGTTCCTATCAAATAGTAATAGTTTATTAAGTAACAACAAAATGAAATGCAATAGTCCAATAGTAAAAAATCAAAATAAGAAGTCAACAACTTCAATGTTATATGTAAAACGTAGATATGAAATATTATATGAGAAATTTATCTATAGTTTGTTCAGTTTACCCCCAAAATCTTGAACCAAACTGCAGTTTGGTTCAGTTTAATTTAGTTCAGTTTAACCAATGCACCCAGTTTGGTTTAAATTTATGGGTGTTGCAATCAGAGAATCTAACAGCAAAAATGCAACATGTTCAATGACATTGGCACGCCCATTGTAAAAAAAAATAATGTTTGAAACAACTGCATATATCCATAACAAAAGGATTCCAAGTGTTAGTTTTAAGAAGATTGATTCTACATAAAGTAACATGGAATGCTAATTGCAGCAGTTCAATATTCACAGGACTTCCACATATTTTATACCAATTTTAGCTTTATGTTTAGCATGCCTCAAAACTAAATTACAAGGAGATTGGCATCTAAAACATTCATCATCTTACCACGCCTCATTTTAACTACACCCCTAAAGACTTCAATGTTGTTGTAGCATAATGCAAGTGTTCCAATTGCCATGATCTGTCACAGCAAATGTCAAGTAAGCATCGAAGTTACCAGGAAAAAGTATGAAAATAGCTATTGCTATATACATAATCCTTAAACATAAAATGCATATCAACAGGAAATAATACAGAAGTAGAAACTAAGAAATGAACTGTCTAAATGTATAAAGAAGAATGATAGGACCCCTAAGGTCTATTTTAGGAAACGGTACAAGAGAAACACAGGAACAGATCCAGCAACGGCTAGAATGCTATCAAAATTAGACTCTGGGGAGGCGGCAACGGATTCCAGGCAGGCAACTGAAAACCAGTTTCCACGTGAGCTGGTAACTGACTTCATGCATGCAACTGAAGATCGGTTTCCACGTGAGCTGGGAGGTGAAGAAGGAAACGTGATTCAAAAGAGGTGTCACCCGCGTGAAAGAGAAGAGGAGGGAAACGTGATTCAGAAAGGGTTGTCACCCGCGTGAGCTGGGCGTAGAAGAGGGAGTTGTGATTCCCGCGTAAACAGCGGGTGGTTGCATAAGCAAGAGGGGTGTGACGGGATCTATAAAAGAGGAAACAAATGTGATGAGAAGGCAGAAAGGAAAAGAGTGAAGAAAGTGAGGAGAGGACTGGGCACTCTCGAAATTGCCCAGAATTCCTATATGTTCTGATAGTTTCTTTCCTTCTGTTGAGTGTATAATCTGTTAACCCCGCTGCTGGATGATCCCACTGATCTCTGAGCAGTCGAGGAGATAGAATTCAGCTTTCTTTCCATTTCAGTTACGTGTAATTTCTTCCAATTCTATCAAAGAATAAGACAGAATTATCATCCATCTTATAAAGTAACACAAGATTAAACCTAGCAAGTCCTCAATAGAAGTACTATAACTTCTTTTAACTTTAACAGGAGGCCAACACCTAAGACCTAAGCAGCTTCCGCTTCTAGAACATCGGCAACTGGAAAGAAAAATTATTCGTATTCTGCACACTGTTAACTAAATTAAATCAGCAAGGTTGCAAGGTTATAAAGCTACACATGCCGACACTCTTTATCTAGAAAATCAATCAGCCTTAGGAAGAAGATCTATCACATACATTGTATATGAAATTACAAAATAAAACTTAAAAGAAACTGCTAGAACATTGTAAATTTTTTCATATTTTGTTTGACTTTGAGTAGGAAGCTGTTATTGATTGGTCTCTAATAAAATATAGCACGATATGTAAGTAAAAAATATTTCAAGCGTAAAACTTGCTGGCAAATATCATCACAAGACAAGAGTAACATAAGTTACATAACAGTTAAATCATAAGTAATTAAGCAAAAGAACAGCACCTGGGGAATAGCACAAAAGCGAAATATAGCCAGGTCTCGTAAAGCAGACATATATTTTAAGCAATCTTCGGCATGCATTAAAGCATTAGTGACCATGTCATTTAAGCATTGCACTGCCTCGATGGAGTTATCCTCGTATTTCAAATCCTGGATCATAAAATTTAAATTGGAGTAAGAAAGAAGAAAATCATACATGTGCACATCAGACACAGAAGAAAGCTATTCACGTGTGTATAACACGAAAGCTGTTTTCACCATCATACCATACAGTGATAAGAAATTCATTTTGAGAATCATGAAATGAATGGAAAAAAGTGAAAGAATTATTTAGATTAGAAAAAATATAAATTCTTATAGAGCCAAACCTCAAGTTTGTTAACATATTTACTCCAGATCTGCCGAGGCCAAAACATGCGCGACTTGGGGATCTCATTGATGTCTTCCAGATAATCTCGAATAATGTTTGTTTTCTGCAATCTCAGAAGGTTCTCAACTGAAAAGTACATAAATAATTGTGAACATACTGGTTGTCTATATATTACTATTATGATACCTGAAGAAACAAGCCCATTGAATTGGAAAGGTAATCTGGAGCTAAATCTTCTGAACCAGAGGCATGGAAAAGCTTTGATAAACCTAGCCCAACAAGTCCTGCCACATAGTGACAATATTCGTCGTAGTCATCAACTGTTTCTACCTGCAAATTGGAGAAAAATCTCTTGGTGTAAATCAAGATGATCTTTCTATGTCAAAACATAGTAGAAACCCTATGCAGAATAGAGCTCTGCACATAAGAATTTATGATAGATTCATTGATAATAGTATAACATCAAATTATCAAGAAAATGTTGCAATGAAGTAAACTACTGGACTATCTGTTTTCTAGACCTTCATTATATTGTTTTAAATCTTGATAAGATAGTCTGAAGCACCAAAAATCATTAAAAATCAGCAGTGAAAAACTAGAAACTACCAGTTAGCCACATCTTCATCGTCTTACTAACCAACAGGATACACCAGTGTAAAGAAAAAAGTGTAATAACAAAATGGTGCACAGTCATAACTTGGACAAAAAGTTTTGTTCACTGATACATAAGTTTTTTTAACATTAATTTATTATTTTGTCTTTCTAGCCAGGTTCAAAGGAATAATAAACTTGATATAATGTCCCATCAGTCATAAAGGTTAACCATATTAACTGCAATTAAGCTAACACGGCTATGAAAATATCAAGAATATATGCAGAACAAATCAACAGAAGACATGCATGACGAACCTCCTTGCAGATAAATTTGGCCATTCCAGCACCCATCCTTTTGGTAATATCCTCAATCGCTTCCTGATAGCTGCAGAAGTAATTGAATCATTTAATTGTTCACCACAAGAATGCACGGCAATAACTCTAATCACATATACTCTTAAGAGAAGCTAATAAAGGCAGTGAATCAATAGTCCATATAGCACATCTCACAGACTCCAGTTCAGTCATGAAATACCTTTAATTTGGAAAAATATAAATACACAAAGACAAATGAGAGAACCAGACCCTCTTAAGTCTAAAGCACATATAATCCTACCGAAGACCAAGTAGAGTATTACTTGGGATGGACAGATAACCAAAACTTTTCATAACACGAAATTAGTAAGACGAGGGTAAGCTGACTCCTACATGAAATTTGTAACATCCCTTAAAGATAAACACTCCACTCCCTTGGGGTAATAAACAATAATAGGAAGAAAATTGGAAATAAGACCCAAAGCACTGCGGCTGATTGGATCAAGGATGAAAGAAACAACAAGAAAACCACGTATACCACATTATATTAAAGTTCATTTTAGGGAAATGTGCAAGGATGAGAAATTACTTCTTTCCAAGTTCCAGAAAAGCAGTTGAAACATGATGAAACTGGTCCATTAGAACTTTGTACTCCTTTGTGCCACCTTTTTACGTGAAAAAGAATTAGAATCAGCATATAGATCAGCATCAATAAAATTTGAGGCCTGGGGTGCCATAAAATCATGATCATTTTCCTGAATATTGATGAAGGTTGCCTTTAATATCACTAAAAGCAATTGCTATGGGAAGTAGTAAAATATGTGGTCCAAACTCCAAAATCCAATCCAATTTCTGATAAAAACATGTTAGATATGGTTAAATTGAATAATTACAATTTAGGGAAATAACAGGTAAGAAGAGAGTTGACAACATTACGTTGGATCTTATCTTACTTGGCATGAAAAAAAAAAAGGATAAAAAAGAAAGACATGCTTACATGAAAAGTGCCAATCACGATCATATACGTGACGATGAAAGGCTATTAGTATTTGCACCTTGACATCTGTAGCTATGCTAGTATCATCCTCTGTCAAAAGGAAAAAAAGTTATGACAATACATGTAGTCTAGACACAATCTTAATTACAGAAGATTGGAAGCTTAAGATATAAAAAGAAGGTGGAAAGGGATAAGCAATAAGAGTTCTTAGTAACAATCAAAGTTAAATTTAGCCATATTAAGTAGACCTAGTACCAAAATTTAAGCTAAATGTCATTTTTTTTTCTTTTTTCTTTTTTGTCTATGAAAATCTTTCTTGTTCTTTCTTTCACTCCTTCTATAGAATGATTTGAGGTTCAAACATACATCATTCAAAGGCAATATGTATAGTAGATTAATGGAGACTTAGAACAGTTTAGAATTCAAAGATAAAGTGTGTGAGGCGTATCATCATTTTTGTACAGAATCATATTAGAATGCATGCGTAATTTGCTTTTCCAACTTAATGATCTGAGAATCCGTGATACAACAAGCAATGTATTAATTGCACAGAATTTTCCACAGCATATGATGATGATTACTGCTTAACATTGAATAATTATAAATATAATAAATAAATAAGGAAAAATTAAAAATTATACGTCGAGCAACCAGCTTGACAACACAAAGTAATTAACAAGCAATAGCGAGATGTTTAAGATATGAAAACAAACCAACAGTATCAAGGGCTCGAAGAACCAAATAAAATATGCAAACCTGCAAAAACAGAGGGATTGGAGTTACAAATTACTTAATTCAGAAAAAAAAATCTAAAACAAAAAAATATATATAAAACCAAACAACGTTGACCGCAGAAAGCAAAAAATATATATTTAAGAAAAAAAAACAACAACAACGTTACGTTAACCGCAGAAAGCAAAACTAGATTCAATCGTAGTTTAAATGCGAAACGCAACTCACGGCGTTGCGAAGCTCGGAGCCAAGCTGCTGAATGACGAGGGCGAAACTGCGAGAAACCTTGTGGAGCATGGTGTAGCAGAAACCCCAGTGCGGCTCTGGAGGGATCTGTTTCTCGGCGTGCCTCGCCGACATCTTCAGCTTCAGGAGCGGGTAAAAGTCATCTGGGTGTCTCAGAATGGCCCCCAGACTCCCCATTTTCTCAGCGTTTCTGTGCACAATGCCAAATCAAAACTCCCAGAATTCGATTTATGCAGAAGACTAAGAAGAATTCATATATGTTTCTCTCTATTTTTTTTCCTTATAATGGATCTTCGTGCGCGACAACGATGGCCCAAACAGGGTTCACTCTGGTGTTCCGTGGCTCGTGGTTACTGAAATCTTGGTAATTGAACATTTATTTAACGTTGAAAAAAACCAGGATCTCACGACACTACAGTCTCACATTGGTATCTCAGGAAAAATCGAAAAGAAAAAAAAAAGAAAAAAAAGACAGTGTTTGTGAATGCGGCGTGTCCCGGCCAACAAGGCAATGATCGTTTGGGCGCAACATTATTAACGCAAGTTGGAAATTTGTCGCATTTTCTGTTTTTATGGGCATTTCTTTTCGAGCCGATTTGTATCCCTTGTTTACGCAGGCAACGCGAAACGCGAGTCGCGAGGGGATGCTAAAAGCACGCACTCTGAATTATAATTGTCACAAATACAATATATTTAATATATAATTATTTTTATTATTGTTTAATTTTTATACCTTAGTGGTAGGTTTTTATGTTTTACGCAAATAACTTATTCTCTTATAATATTGCTAATAAAAAATTCATAAAAATATCTTAACAATAATCTTGTTAGTATTATATATCATTTTCTATAAGTAACTTATTAAAAAGTAATCAACTTAAATATTAATAATTAATCATAACCAATATTTTTGCCTTTTATAATCTTCTATACTATTATATAAAGGAATTTTCTCTTTTGATCTCAAAATTTTAATTTTTTTCATTTTGTCATTATTAAGAATAGTTATACTTATGTAACAAAAAAAATTGTAAAGTAGTAACAACTTTCTTCAAAATTCAAAACCATCGCAATCTTCCTACTATAAAAAACTTCTCCTCTTTAATGTTTAAATTTCATTATTTTTAAAAATACTATTATTTTATATTTCAACATATTTGTAAAAAAAACTATTTAAAAAGTTACAATTGTTTTTGAAATTTAAGTATATTTTAATTTATATAAAATAGATTAAGATATAAAATTATTATATAATAAATTTACTTAAATTATTAATAATTAAAGAGTATAATCAGATCAAGATTTTTAGGTGCATAATTTTATAAAATAATAAATCAAGAGACTATCAAATATATTTTTTATACTATTTAATTGCAAGGTTAAATTTTACTTATTTATTCATATTTTAATTGATTTTATTCCTAACAATGTTATATTTTCTTTTGTAATAAAAAGGAGTAAAAAGATTTATTTTGATTTCTTACTACTATATTTATCCTCAATTTAGTTATTCATAAGTTAATATTTACAATTTAAATTTTCACTTATCAAAATTTACATCGATTTAACTTTTATGAAGAGTATTTGAGATAAATTTTAATCGCTAAATGAATAAAAAAATAAGACAATTTTAGATAATGACTAAATTGTAAAAATTGATTTTAAATGAATTAAATTAAAAATCAATATATTAATAAGGGATTAAGATAGAGTGGTAATTAATAAAAAAAATTAAAACTGTAACATGTATACTATTTATATAATTTTTAGAATAAATTACTCTAATTTCTCTTTTATTTATTTATTTTTTAAAAAATTATTTCTATTTTCAAGAATCATATATTCTTTAATTTTTTAAAAATTTTACACTTACTTTTAAATACTTACACATATATTTTTTATATTTTAAAAATATACTACAAATAAATTCTTAAAAAATAAATATTTTTATAAATTTTAAAAATAAATAAATTATTAAATAAATAAGAAGTTAAAATAATTTACTTTAATTTTCATCATTAATGCATTGAATTGTTGTTGTTGTTGTTAAAAATATATAACATTGAGTTTGAGTTTGACAAAATCACACGCCGAGTACCGACTTTAGTTTCTCTAAAGTCTCAAGTCGTTACTGATTGAAGAAGCAATGATTGAATAATAAAATAATAAAATAATAAAAATATCTAGACTAACACCTTGACAAAAATATTCTAGTCCCTTCGGGGACATCCGATTAAAATATATAGCTTATCTGTTTGAACATTTATTTTGAGTTTGACAAAATCACCCGCCCACTTTTGACTATTGTATCTCTTGAGTTATTACTGATTGAAGAAGTAAAAATTAAATAATAAACAATTAGTTTAGGACAATGAAAGTTTAAAAATTAAATTTTAAATTAAATTTTTTAAAATTATATTAATGTTATTTTTATTTTTTAAATAATATTAAAATTAATTTAATACTTTAATCATATAAGATAATATTATTTTAATTTATTAAAAAAATTAATATTAATTTAATCTCTTAATTATTAAATAATACCATCAATTTAATTTTTTAATTATATAAAATTAATATTAATTTAATTTTTTAATTATAAAAATTAACATTAACTTAATTTTCATTCTTAAATAAAAAAATAATTTTTTATAATTTAAAAATTAAATTAATATTAACATTTTATAAATAATCAAAATAATATTAAAAAACTTTAAATATTAAATTAAAATTTTACTCACGCTCTAAATAATTTGAGAGTACTGATATTATTGATAATTAATGATTAATAATTAATCATATAACATATTTAAATAAATATTAAAATCAAAAATATTATAAAATATAAAAATTCATTAAAAATGTTGTTGAATGTATATTAATAACGTGAGACATATATTTAAATATTTATCAGTATTTTTTTAATATTAATATTTTTATAAAAATAAAGGATATTGAATAATTTTTTTTAAAATAATGCTGTTCCGATTTATTTGTTTTGCCATAGCTCTGAGGTTCAAACTCAAAAAAAATTCCTAGCAAAACAAGCGAATTCACCATTAAACTAATTCCTATTAACAATGTTATTATTACTTAACTCATCTATGATATATCAAAATATGGCTGTACTAAAAATGTTACATTGAAAACTTTTTTATGGGATAAACAATTCCTATTTTTATAGATTATGCTGAAAGAGTTTATACCGATTTAATTAATCTATCTTACTAATAAACAAATTTTAATTGCCAAGTGATTTTTTTATTTACATATTTCGTCTTAAAAAGTCTCAAGAGCTTTTCAATTTTCATTTATCATCGAAATTAATTAAAATTAAGCTATAAATTTAATCGAATAACTCAAATAAAACCATTTAGCATAGCTAGATATCAAAATGTATGTTCATCATCCTTATTTTTCTTGCATTATCTTTACTTCTTCTCTAGCTATTTTTATTTTGTTTCTCAACAACAGTTGTTGTAACCATTACATCGTATTTCATATTTCCTTTCAAATTAATTTCCAATCTACTTATTTACTTAATTAATTACAACCTATTTCTTTTGGAATATTGCACTAGTATTGGAAACGCCCATTTAGGAAAAGACAAAAATTTGTTGCCGAGAGAAAAATTATATCAAGAAGTGTGATTGTCATTAGAAAGGCCCATTTGCACTGGCAAAAATACAAAACAAATAAGTCCTTAGTAGTATTAGTTAATCTTGAGAGCATTGTTGCCTAAGCTTAGAATATGAGAGATTCTTATATATTCTTCAAATATTGCATTATATCAATAAAACCATGACATATATTAAAGAATAAAAATACATACTTTTAAATCAAATATATAAAATTGTATAATAAAAATAATATGAGATTTTTTTTTTGGGGTGCAGAAATTAGGTTGAAATATGAACGGTTAAATATACTATTCTCAAATTAATAAAGAATATCTCCTCATATCTCCCAACCACCAGCTGCCAAACTCTTCAATTTCGTGGTTGCGAGAACAAGCGACTTGGTCCAGTGACAATCTGATGTATTTGTTTTGATATATGAGTGACCATCTGATAATGACTGATTACTACCGCTAACCACGTAGCATAAATTTCTCTCTCATCTCTTCTGGCATCCCCTTCGTCCTACTCCTAAAGGTGATCACGGCAAAATAGTTGTATAAAATAAATGGTCCTGGAATATCAAGCCACCATTCTTTGGGAGAATATAGAATTAAAAAAAAAACATTTAACAAGATTGAATAAATATAACGTGACATATAGAATTTATTATGAATCCAAATCTCTAATTAAAAAAAAAAACTTCATTTAATAATTAAAAATTTTTTAAAAAAAATAAATTAAGAAAATATAAAATTATTCTTTCTTTATCGTGGTCAAGGAGGATTTTAAATTATTCAAATCCATGGCCTACAGGTCTGGGATCTTTCGAATGATCCAAGCAGGGCATGGGCTTGAGCCTCGATGGCACGGGCTTTTTTTTTTGTGGTCAGTATGGTATGGGCTTGCCTAAGCTATGACTACATTGTTCCACACGTTAAGTTGGATGTCCAATTCAGGTTGACTTATGACAAATTTATCATCGAGGCCCATTTATAATTTAAAGGCCTATCCCAACTCGAGTCCATTTAGAAGGTCTATCCCAACTTTATTTTTTTAATAATTTATTATCTATTGAAGATCCAAAAAAATATATATTATTATTTATTATCTATCTATAACTAAAAAATATATATTATCTATTTATTATAATATTTTAAAACAAAAGCATAATTTAAATATAACATGTGAAATTTAACATTGTTATGTGAAAAAAAATAAAAAGTGACATTTGATTCTAATAAACAATAATTATATGATAAATAATGATTATGTAAATATTAAATATTATGATGTATTTATTATCTGAAATAGTTGATATGTCATTATTTTAAATTCACAAAGAAAAAACTCTATGGATAACACTTTTTAATTGACTTATAAAATTCTTCATTCTTCTTATCTTTTTATTTCTTCTTTTTCTTTAATAATATTTTCTTCTCATTTTTTAATCTTCCAATTTTTTTATATTGATTATTCTCATAATCAAACAATCTTACTAGTTGTCCCAAAATTTTAAGAATAAGTAATGTATCATTTTCAGAGTTGTGAATATAAAATATGTATAAATAAACATTTTCAAATCGTTATTTTTATTTTTAGGTAATTCTATGGATAGCTCAAGTTCTGAAAATGTGGAACTCAAAGATAAAATTGATTTTTCAATTGACGTGAATGGTTTAATTGTTGATAAAAAAGATAATTCTATGGAGAAGCAAAGCTGTTAAGAGTTTGAGCATTTTCACTGTAAGATACACGTTGAAGTTCAAAATTTTCAGTTAATTTCACTAATAAAACCTCATCCTTGCGAAAGTTTTAATTATCTACAAAATTATTTATGAAAAAATATCAGGGTGTTAATTTAAAGAGTAAACTTTAAAGTTGATCTTTCAAAAATTATGTTGACATCACTTTGCTATTGTAAAGAATGTCAATATCAATTTAATTCTTAAATCATATAAAGTGATATCAAAATTATCTCTTTATATATGAATAAAAACTAAATTGATATAATTTTTATAATTGAGAGACTAAATTAATATCAATTTTATATAATTGAGAAATTAAATTGATTATATTTTTTATGATTGAGGGACTAAATTGATATTAATTTTTAAAAAAAATTAAAATGATGTCATATTCTATTATTCAAGAACTTAATTGATGTCGATATCTTTTAAAATATCAAAGTAAAGTCTACATAATTTTTGAAAAATTAAATTAAAAATTAACTCTAATTTAAATAGACATTTAATGTTTAAAAAATTAAAAAAATTGAATGAAGAGTGAGATAAAGTTTAAATAAATATGTTTGAATGTAATTCGATTATAAAAAAGTAATTTATAAAAAATAAAAAAATTGCAACTCTTGAAAGAAAAAAGAAAAGACTTAATCTTCGCTAAACTCTTGAAAAAAAATTTGATGAAACTTGCATCTCTAAACTCTTGAACTCTCAAGTAAAAAAAATAAACTCCTGAACTCTAGCTCAATTTTTTTTTTTAAATAGCAATATGGCAAGTAATTAGTTATTCAAATCATGGAGGGGCAGAAAATAGAAGAAAAAGGACAGAGCCGCCAAGCAAAAACCGCTTCCCTTTCAACGTTTTCCCTTTTTAAATGGCGCAAATCAAATTCGTGTCGTGTCAAAACTAGAAAGTAGAAAGTGAAACCACTGACGCTATCTTCGCCCTCTGTCCTCAACCCTCCAAGAAATTGGAGGGACTGTTGGCTTCCTTCCCCCGTACCACAGACGACTCAGAAGTCAGAACAAAAATGGCATTCAAACTCCCCGCAGCTCCTTCTCGCACTCTTCACAGCCCTCACCGCATAAACCCTAATCTCATATCACCCCCTCCATCTTCAACCTTGTCAAGCCATCACCTACCCCTTCGTTTATTGGCAAAGAACACTGTTCTTCCTTCAAGTTTGTTATGCCTCCCATCGTCCAGAATTCGTCACATTGGCTTCGTAACCCCTCGCGTGATTCGAGATCAAGAACTCACCGGCGATGGCCCCCTAACCTCAACCGAAGATGAAGATCGAATCGGTGAGGATTCCGAAGAGGACAAAGATGAAGAAATGGTGAGACAGGGTGACAAAAAGGAACTAGCAAACCAGAGTATATGGATTCAGATGAAGGAAATTGTCATGTTTACTGGACCGGCAACGGGACTCTGGATATGCGGACCGCTGATGAGTCTCATCGATACTGCGGTTATTGGTCAGGGAAGCTTAATTGAGCTCGCTGCATTAGGTATTGATGATGGGGCACTGCCCCGAGGCACATTCTATCTTAGTTTGATTATCATCTAATAATGCGCTACGCTATATGAGGCATGCGAGGATCCTGATCCATTTTAAATTCTCATTACGCAGGTCCTGCTACAGTTGTTTGTGATTACATGAGCTATGTGTTCATGTTTCTATCAGTTGCTACTTCGAATATGGTTGCTACTGCCCTTGCTAAACAGGTTAGTTTTTCTTTTTCTTTTTTAATTCTTTTTAATGAAGAATATTTGATGAATACGTCTTTGTGGTCTTACAAAAAGTTTTGGTTAATAGGCAAAGTAATGTGTAATTGGACGCATGTCTTTTTACAATAAAATGGTGCACAAGGCACAGAAACAGAATGCATGTGATTGACACCATCCGTGTTCTTTAGGTATAGTGAATGACTTTACTATGATGTGCCACAAGCTAGGCTAGTGCTCAATGGGTAAAGGAAAAGGTTTCTCAAATGATTTGTTTTTTGCGAATCTTATGAAATATTTGATCTTATATATAGCTTGCATGTGAGGACAACAAAGGATCATAGCATGTAGCAGTAATGACTAATGAGTCAACCATATTGGTTGATATATGTTGTTCCATTAGAATCTTGATGTTTACCGCTTAACCTTCAATGTCACTGTATGTGACTATGTGGTAGTCCTGCCACTGCTGCTTGATCAATTATTATTTGATTTTAATAAATCTACCCGATCATGTACATTGTTAACTTTTTGGTATTTGTTATGTGCCATATCTATCACTTTCTGTACTTCAAGGACTTAAGCTGCTTTTCATGAGTTTATGTGTTTGTGTAGGACAGAGAGGAAGTGCAGCATCACATATCTGTCTTGCTTTTTGTTGGTTTAGCTTGTGGCTTCATGATGCTTTTGTTCACAAGGTTATTTGGTGCAGCAACACTCGCTGGTATAGCAACTGGAGTGCTTTAGCCATTTGTGCTCTTCAACACATTTTCGATAATAAGAATTCACTTATACAGAAAAGGTAGCAGAGCCAATCCCATGACTGATGAATTTGCTATTTATGCCTTTTTGCAGCTTTTACTGGGCCAAAGAATGTACATGTAGTACCTGCAGCTAACACTTATATCCAGGTTTGTTTTCTTCTGATTATTTATTGTTTGATTTAAATGAAGACTTCAATTCATGTTTTATACATTCAAGAAATTATAGAACATTTCTTGTAAATTTGTAAGTTAAGCCTTCATCAATTTTCAATTTGAAGTTATTATGGCAGCATCTTTTGTCAAAGGGATAAAAGCTTGTAAATAAGATTCGACTTTTTTTTCTTAATTATTTAATTTGAAAATGATCAAGCTATGGTTTCTCCTCTGCCTGATTTACTGCGGTTACTTTTTATTTACATTGAGTCTTTTTCTGTGTTAGATTCGAGGCTTGGCATGGCCTGCTTTACTTGTTGGATGGGTTGCTCAGAGTGCAAGGTGCAAAAATACTATTTATTCTCATGTGTGGTTTTCTGAAGTGAGAGATTGCAAATTTTTATATCAATTCTGAGATGCTCTTGAGTCTTGACATTCTATTGCATGCAGCTCTTTATATCAATTCGGTTGAAAAGCAGTTCAATTTAGTGACAGAGTTTGTCTTAATATTTACTTAGCAACTCTTGGCTAAAACTTTTCTTGCTCTGACATTTCTGAGATAGCAAGGCTCCTTTACCAATACTGCTTGCTGTATGTTGATGATATCTCCTCTGTTTTTTATATTTTAAATGAAAGTATGAATTTTCCTCTTTCTGGTTTTACCTACATTTGGCTGAGCAAACCCATTTTTATGTTGATCTTACCCTTAGCAGAGCTTAATGTCATACTGAATCTCAACCTATGTTTTGTATGATTTCAATAATATGGTATATATTGGCTTCTCAGTTTAATTCATTGTCTTGCTATACTCATTCTTACAGCCTTGGTATGAAAGATTCTTGGGGACCCTTGAAGGCTTTGGCTGCTGCTAGTGTTATAAATGGCGTTGGGGATATACTTTTGTGCAGCTGTTTGGGTTATGGTATTGCAGGGGCTGCATGGGCTACAATGGCATCACAAGTATGTTGAACAAACTCTTATACATCTTAATACATTAATTGTATTATATATGGTTCCAACTATTTTCACTGTACTCAAACCCGTATACACTGTTTTTCCTCTTACCTTGCTGTTTCTAGGTTGTTGCTGCTTATATGATGATTCAAACTCTAAACGAGAAGGGATACAATGCATTTTCCTTCTCCATTCCTTCAGGGAAGGAATTTCTGACAATACTTGGGCTTGCTGCTCCTGTATTTGTGACAATGATGTCAAAGGTTGCATCAAGTATTATACTAGATTTGAGGCTTTATCTGGAGTAGTCTAATCTTTTAATGTAACTGAATGTTCTGATGTTTAGGTGGCTTTCTACTCACTACTTATATATTTTGCTACATCAATGGGTACATATACAATGGCTGCTCATCAAGTTAGTTTTACCCGTCTCCTATTTTGTGAATCTATTCATTCCATTGCTTTCTATCTGCACATTTGCAGAAAACCAAATTTTTGGCCAGTGATAACTCAACCCTTAGTCTCTTACTTTAGGTCATGGTTCAAACCTTCTGCATGTGTACAGTATGGGGTGAACCTCTCTCCCAAACTGCTCAATCATTTATGCCTGAACTGATATATGGAGTAAATCGGAGTTTGTCAAAGGTTAGTGTTACTCATTCACAACATAAAACTTTGATGTCCAAAGATCTCTTCCCTCACTTCATGTCTGGGTTTCTGATCTCTTTTCTGTGTCCATTTGACTTTTATGTTATATATGAAGAGGATCCTTCGTGTTAGTTGGGAAGTGTGGTTTTATAAAAATGATATTCCATTGTCTTTACTAATCAGTTCTGCAGATTCTCTCACTACATTTTTTTGTATATTCAAAAGTACCCTGAATTTTTATATCAACAGGCCCGATTGCTTCTAAAGTCTCTTGTAATAATTGGAGCTATACTTGGATTATTGTTAGGGATTGTTGGAACATCTGTTCCTTGGTTATTCCCCAACATTTTTACACCTGATCAGATGGTCATCCAGGAGGTCAGTCCTTTCATTTTTTAACTTAGATTAGATATTTTCATTATCTCCTTTGTCAACAATTTGTGACAGGAAATCAATAAAAAATTCTATGCTCTGATGACATATTCATTTTTAGTAATACCTGCCCTTATAAATCCTTTGCAACTATGCACCGAAGCATGTGGCAGTAGTGAAAGTCATTGTCAATCAAGTAGTATAAGTTACATCAGTATGTTAATTTTTAACCCGGGTTTATGGTTGTTCCTTTGAGAGCTTACAATGTTAAGTAACTTGTGATTTGCATTATATGAGTTCTAAATAAGCAACAAAAAATGCAGATGGAAAACAAGTATTTTTATGATTTAAACATAATTTTGGAATTTTGGCCAAAGTTAGTAGTTATTATATACTGTATTTGTGATCATGCAGATGCATAGGGTGCTGATTCCATACTTTGTAGCGCTAGCTGTGACACCCCCTACTCACAGCCTTGAGGGGACATTGCTGGTACGTTCAGCTCAACTTCTCTAAAATAAATGGGAAAGTAGACATATGGAATAACTACTGCTTTTCACAAACTAGCTTAAGAACTTCCTCCATGGAATGTCTCATGTTCTTTTTATTTTTTTGTGGTTGCATTGAACGTGCTCAACTAAATTCTGTTTAAACATTAATGAAATTGAACGAATACTCTGAGATTATTGGACCATAATGGTAAATGACATGCAATTTCATGACAATTTAATTTATGTGTCCAACTTGCATTGTGTTACTACTCGGATTCAAAAGTAGGGGACCTGCATGCATTATATAACAACAGTTATTCACACAGTTATTGTAACTTCAATGTGTCTTTGCTTATGCAGGCTGGACGGGATCTAAGATTTATAAGTTTCTCAATGAGTGGGTGCTTTTCTCTGGGTGCACTAGCATTATTGGTAACGACCTTTTCTTGGTCTCCTGGTGTACAATACAGTACATAGTAATATTGCTCGACCCATTTTGCCTCAACACTCAATTTTCCTTGATGCCAGATCTTAAGTCGTAGATATGGTTTGCAAGGCTGTTGGTTTGCTCTCGCAGGATTTCAGTGGGTAAGACGAGGATCCATTGCTTGCATTAACCATTAAGTGCAAGTATTATTTCTTGAAATATTCTGACGTGCAATTCTTTTTTGGACATTAGGCTCGGTTTTCAATGGCCCTCCAGCGCCTTCTGTCTCCCAATGGCATTTTATACTCGGAAGATTTAGGCCAGTATAAGCAACAAAAGCTAAGGACTGCTTAGTTTAGGAACTCGGTTTTATATTTTTATTTCATGAAACACATTACAAGGATAGAAGCATGTTGTCTGTTGCTTGCAAAGCTTTTATTAGTATTATAAAAAAGTAAACATTTTTTTTAATTCTTAAAGATACAAATAATATCAAATTAGTCTTTAAAAGAAAATTAATATTAACTTAATTCATGAATCATTAAAAGTGACATTAAAATAGTCTTTTTAATTACGAATCTTAAGAAAATCATTTATGAAACCTTTGATTGAAAGATCAAATTAATATAGCTTTTGATTGAGAGGTTAAATTAATGTCACTTTTTATAATTAAATAATTAAATTTATAAAAAAAAAAATTTGGAGAATCAAATTAATGTTAATTTCTATTATTTAAAAATTAAATGTGTTAACTTTTTTTGAAGGATTAAATTAATATTTTTTGCATCTTTTGAGAATTAAAATGCGTGCTTACTCTATTATAAAATTGGCATATGTTTATATTTTAGAGACAGCTTACATAACATTGATTGTTACACAAAGCAGGCAAATTACTGCCTCAATCCTCATCGTGTATACTTACGTTGTTAAGAATGCTTGTAAACTGAAGAAGAATGCTTAGAGTTACATTAATTGTTGCCTGCTAATGAGGAATTGTTTTTCTTTTTCTTACGGGGAGAGGGGTTGGGGCGCTGGTGATGAATTTTAGGACAATTAATTAAATAGTATTTGTAATGTACACTTCCTCATGCATACCTTTCTTTCCATATTGTCATAGTTTATAGACTGGTACAAAATTGTGGTAGGTACACGACTAAGGATGTGTTCGGATGGAGAAATTTAGAGGGAAAGGAAAGGAAGAGTAAATTTTTTATTTTGATTAAAAAAATTTTTGAGAATTTTTAAATTAAAAGAGTAAGATAGAAGATTATTAAATAACTTTCTTTTCTTCTATTTTTTATTTTTATAAATATTTGATAATTTTATCAATTTAATTGAAAAATGAACTCTCTTTTCATTTTCTTCTAAATTCTTCCATCATATATACCCTGAATGGCTCAAAACTGTCACGGGACAGTTAAATTGTTGATAGCAATGTCTTGAATCTTGCCTCAGATCCATAAATAGCGGAGCTATGGAGTTCTACGACAGCAGTTTCTTTCATTTTACGTCTAAATTTAGTATGCATTCTTCTTCCAGTGATGAAAAAAACACACTATCGCCGGAAACGTATCCAAATTCAAGATTGAGGATATTGTAATAATAAACGAACAAGCTACCAGTATATAATATAAAAGGAAAAACAAACAAATCAATGAAGTCATATATTACATTACTATTGAACTTCAATTTTAGACCAAATCGCAGACAAAAGAAATGGGATGAAGCCTTAACTTCAAAATGGAAGAAAATAATTTGATGGTAAAAAGCATTTTTTTTTTGTTCACATGCTAAAAAGCATGTTGAAAGTTTACTTTGTTGCAAATAAAAGATTACTACTCACGTCCAAAAAAAAAAAAATTACTACTGGAAGCAAGTAGGCTTACTACCATGGTGCTATATTGCGCTTATATCAAGCGTTTCTGCTATATTGCAAATAGGAAAGCAAACAAAATTCAAAGTAAAAAATTTGTAATCAATAAAATTTCAGATTCAGTAATAATAGCAAAATACAATATGTTCATCGCGATAGAATCTACCGCTTTGGTCTTTCAACAAACCAAACTCCGATTCTAGACTTGTTATGTTCTCCAGCTCTGGTCACATGAACATTCCATCATACAAGCGTTTCCTGGATCCAAAATGAGCTTCAACTGACTTTTTCACCTGCCTTTAAGATGTCCAAGACCTTGACATCTGATTCCATGCATGCAAAGCCTCTAGTTTGTTTAGGCCAAGTACCAGGCCAAACCTTGACAGAACTCTAATCCTTGTTTATGACCTACTGTTTCCAACTTTCCATGATGAACCTCGCCGTGAAAACTTTGGTACTTGTTGCTTACTCTGCAGTTTTCAGAAGAATATTAGGGAAACATAGCAAGGTGCTGCAATAATTTCTGCATAAAAAAATAGAGTTACACCCTTTAACTTGTTTACCAGTCTTGGTTTTAGTTGTTTTCTCAGAAGAACTTTCCGAGCTTGTTTCTTCTTTTCTTCTTCCTTCAATTTGGAGAGACTAGGCCTGTATATAATCAAAGTTCGACCAATTTGACCAAGAGCCACCGAACCAGTTGCTTCTTCCAACTGCTTCACCACATCATCTAACTCACCTGGACAGCTCCGATGTATTTTAATCTGCAAATGCCATTTGAATGGCAAATATAAATTAATAAAGAATCTAAGTTTTTGAACAAGTTGACACTTTCGCATTTTACATGGCTAGAAAGCAGAGAGGAAAGGAAACACATCAAGCCACAACAGTCAGGATATCATGTAAGCGGTACAAATTACTCTCTGCAGTCTGTGGTAACCTTATTTTAGTGATTACTCATGCTCAAATCTACCCAGACATCAGTAGATCCCACATTTTTGTTTTCTGGGCATACAAAGTAACTCAATCCCCAGCCAGCAGCCACTCAATATTTGGACCAATTTAAATACGACATTGTGAAGTTTATGAAAATCAATCCAGTAGCAATCAACAAATCAGAGGCTAAATCTAGGATGTCAAACACAGTATATCCATGATTTGCAAGCAATGCCAGGATATAAAAGGATTGCATGTAGCAGTTACTTTTGGCATTCACTTGATGGTTCCAACGTCTCAAAGCTGTAATAACTTCAAGCAAGAGCACACAGCTACTACTATCAACAGTCCAACAGTCCTAAATCACAACATTCAAGCATGTAAAATGGCAGTTACAGATGTTAAAAATGAGAAAATTACTTTGAGAAGCCATCCAGATAAACAGACAATCCAAGAGAAACGCATTTATGAATTAGAAGGATAGTAAAGTGAGAAAATAAATTTTCTCAAACACAAGGCATTACATGAATTCCTTTATTAAATTTTCTCATGTTTCTAGCAGCAAATAAGTGGGTGTTTGCAGTACTGAAACAAACTTTTGGAGGGTCAAACGAGGTTTTACCTTTTTTTTATCATATATATTTTGTCATTTGTACCATTTTTTTAAATGTGATTTTGGCCCTTTGAAGGAACTATTTCTTACTTTTGTATTGTATGAATTTTCATTTTGAACATAAATTACTTTATTCAAATTCACTTTTAATAAAAATTAATTTTGTAAAATCTAGTTCTTCCAAAATTAAATTTACAAAATCAAATCCAAACACATCCTGATCCGAAATGAATTTCCATTAGCAACGCTAACCTATAACTCTTCAGAACTACAACACAATCCCTCGAGGCATAATTAACCATTCGCAGAGACATTCAGGAATTTATACCTTGAGAAGCTCGTTAGCTTCAAGGGTCTCAATGAAAGAGGTTGCAACATTGGAAGTAACACCAGACTTGCCCACCAACTGGGTCTTGAGCTTTTTCCCCAAACTGTGAGCGTAAGATGCCAGCTCTTTCCTTTCTTTTACAGTGAGACTCGGCAGCTTCAACTTCAATCTCTCTTCCCTGTTTTTCTCCAATGGCGACGAAATTGAATCCAAACCCGATTGGGTATCCTCAAAATGGGATCTTTCCGCATCCAACTCATCGTCTGCAAGCTCTATTTCTTCACCATATTCTTCAATTGCATCATCGCCACTATCGTCGTCCTCGGCAATTTTCGCTGAACCTCCAACCCCAGCAGCAAGGGAAGGTCTCTGAGGAACAGCAAAGGAAGATGAAGAGAAGGGGGTGGAGAAGAGTGGAGTAGGGGGGTGTGAAAGAGACCGGAAGAGAGTTTTTTGACGCGGTGGAACATGTATTGGTCGAAGGCGTGTAGATAGAGCATTGGAAGAGGAAACAAGGAGAGGTTTAAGCAAAGAAACGAAAGAAGCGGGTGATGAAGATAGAGCTGGTTGCGAACGAAGAATATGCAGCAGATTACAGGATGGTGGTGGTGCCGCCATTCCCTTTCTTTGCTGGATTGCTAACGTTGCGCTCTCTCTCTCTCTCTCTCTTATGTTCGTCTCCGTGATTTTGGACTGCTGTCGCTGGCAAAGGAATTAAAAATCTCGCTGGCTATAATGGTTTCTGCAGAACACTCAACCGCTAAGGGTGTTTGGTCTAGTGGTATGATTCTCGCTTCGGGTGCGAGAGGTCGCGAGTTCGATTCTCGCAACACCCCTTGATGTCTTTTTTTTAATCTGTGACATCTTTTTAAATAAAGCTATACTACTTCATCCAACTAATATACCTTAACCCCGTCTTCTTATGGTAACCATATTCTTGAACGAGAAGTTTGAATCCGAATAATAACATATCTCCTTAATTATTAAAGCAACCTCTTGAATTTATATTAATTCATTTAATATTTACTTATCAAATGTGTTTGACAAAATTTCATTATCAAAATATCAGGTTCAACCATTTTTTGTTGGTGGGATAAGTTCCAATATTTTATAAAAGAATAGTTAAAGATTTCAACATTTGAATTGTTACATTTTAAGATTTTGTAACACGATGGATAACTGCATATTGAAGTAGTTTAGAATACTTCTTTCATGAAGCCAAACTCAATTATTTTTTAGTTTAATTTTGATTGAGTTGTTAAATTTTTAAAAAAGACTCGCTAAAATAATTATATAAAAAGTTAAATATTAAATAATATATAATTAAATAATAATATAAAAATATTTTTTGTATCAAAATTAAATCTATTATTTTTTTTCACCACCTAACGAAAACCTATAGGTTCGAGCCAAGTACCAGAGTTTGAAAGTTGAATTAAGTGATGAAGTACAGGTTTAGAACTTGAACTTTGTGAGTGTTTCTAATTAAGTACCTCTAACTTGAATTTCTTTCATTTATTTCTTTCCTATCCTATAATGTTGTAATTGACTCGTAATATTGTTTGGGTTTGAATTTCAAATCAAGATATATATATATATATACAAACACTCTTTGTAACTTGATACGATTATTCCATCATTCATAGATCTTATAACATTCGATTGTTGCCAATAGTACCAACAAATAGGGGTGTTTAAAATCGATCCAATCTAAATAAAATCAAAAAATCAATTCAAAAAATTAAAAATTAATTAAAACTGATCAAAATTGATTTTAAAAAAAAATTGGCCGATTTAGTTTAATTTTTTATTTTAATTTTAAAAATCGAATAAAATCAAACTGAATCAAAAGTAATAATATATATATTATAAATTATTATATATATATAATAATATATTTATATTTCTTAAAATTTAAATTATTTTTTATATATTATAATAATATTATTATACATGACATAACATAAATTTATCTTGTTTAAATATCATTCTTATAAATTTAATATTTAAAATATAAATTTAAGAATATTATCAAGTTAAATATAAAATTTATAAAAAAAATTTATGAAAATTATTACTGTAACATAAACTTGAATTAATATTTTTAGCAATTGACATTATATTATTTATTATTTAAGTTAATAACTCTATTTAATACTGAAATTAATCATAGTTTATGTCTTATTTGAGCCAAATTTAAAAAAAAAATAAAAATTAATTAATCAAACCAAACTAAACTGATTCTAATCGATCTAGTTCAGTTCGATTCTTCAATAGAAACTAAATTAATTGGTTGATTTAAGAAGTGAACCATTAGTTTGGTTCGGTAAAATTTTTCTTTAAAATTAAACTAGACCATACAGTGAACACCCTTACCAAGAAACCAGCCCCCTCACAATTCTCCACTAACTAGATAATGAAAAGGACTGAAACGCCTAATACAAGTTTGAATGGAGAATTACATGGGCTGAGGCTCCATATATAGGCAAAATAGCTCATGTCAAGTTGTCAACTCTTTTTAATGACCAGCGTCCCCAAGCCCCAGGTCCCGGTTCGAGGGACAAACAAGCAATTAATGAGATGAACTGACGAAGAGTGGAAGCTATGTATAGGTTCAGCTGCCTTTTGTTCGAAAACACATGCAAAAGGTTCTTCCTGTGTCCAAGAGTTGAGGACAAAAAAGCTCAATTTTCCATATTGAAACCAATAAGTTTTGCACCATTTGGTACAATTTCGAAAGGGTAAAACACCCTTTTGGGTGACCATTATTCTGAATGCTTCGGAAGGGAAAGATTCATTTGACCCAACAAGAACAATGTTCGCAAGAACATAAAGGCATCAGTATTTTAGCTGCCACCCCAGATCACAGCGACCTTTCACTCTTGGGGTATATGCCTCTCTTGGCGCTGACTTTCATACCCAACGCTATTAAATTAGTATCAAATATTTGAAATCTTGCTGCATGAAATAACAACGACATAACCATAAATGGAAGAGAAATTGACACCACGGAATATAAAGTTTATTCCCTGAACTTTATACAAGGCTTCCCTTCCACAGGGTACAAAAGCTACGAGCCCCTACAGGCAAACATCGGGATCAGAAGATCGACAGAGAGAGAAAAGTACCGTACCATCCCTTCACCCCAAGAGCTTCAGCCTAAGCCTATCCACAAGAAGGGTGGACCCCACAACCTAACCTCAATGAGCCACTGGATCCATAGGACCAGGTGGCCAAGCTCCACCCAACTATTCATGGAGTGGTTCACAACACCTTACAAGATCTCGGGTAACACTCTTCAAACAGTCCACAGATAAAATTGTGGCAAACCCTATGACTACTGCTACCAGATACGAACAGACCAGAACAGAACATCTAATTAAACCGAACCAAAGATAGTGCAATAAATGAAACCGAACATCAACGAAGCACAAAGCTTGGTAATGTCACTGCCAGATCAAGCAGACACCCCCCTAGAGTTGCTGTGTAGGATGGGAGCCTCTTCCCAGTCTCCCCATCGTCCTTGCCTCTCCCTTTCTTACACCATCTCGAGGTGGGCTAAAGCACACGGGCAGAACCTCCTCGGATTCACAGGGAAAGTTCATATTTTCGAAGTGGCTCTGCAATTTCTCTTTTCCCTACATGCATTTGTGACATATTCAAAATTGAGCCCACAAAATCTCAGTCAACTGAGAAAATATCATTCAAGAATCCGAAAGGAAAGAAGCAGAGGACTTTCAACCAAACCAACCCAAAGTATCAATTTCTTTATAATCGAACCAAGGCCCAAAACAAAAAAGATATTATTTAATAGACAGTGATGAATGATGATTAGGTCTATTTTATAAGACCATACCTGGAGACGTGCAGCAACCACTTCACGTATCTTGTGCGACTGGAACAGGTCCCATTTGTTATTATTTGCTGTCAAGTGAAACTTCCACGCGGCCTTGGGATTAGTGAAGTTGACAAAAGCATAGCCCTTGTTCAACCCGCTCCTGCAAACGATGACCAAGATCAGTAGTCTACACAAGCACAGTGCTTAGCTAGCTGAAAAGATGGGATTTGTAGCGTACTTGAAATCTATAGGCAAATACACTAAATCAAAAGCTAAGACCGTGTGTTCTTCACCATTTTGCACATTTGATTCTTTCTCTCTCTGATTTTCCTGCCTACAGTGATTGTCCAAGAACTCTAACAGCATGTTACGGCTGCGAGAGACGCAAGAGTCAAAGAGAAGAGAAATATTAAGTGATGCGTTGATAAATTTGTTTTTATAAATATGATTTTAATTGTAAAGAAGGTTGAGCAAAATAATTTATATTTAAAAATAAGAAATAATTTATTTAAACAAAAAAATTTAAGGAAAAAATAAAACAAATTAGATAAAAAAAGATAAAAGTTGGTTCGAATCTCAAAAAGAAAAAAACTTGTTTTAATAGTGGAAAAGTCCATCGAAACACCCCATAAATGAGAAAGATACAAAGGCAACAGAGTCCAAGATGGCTGAGCTTCAATACGTTGATGGCCAACATGCACAAGTCTCAAAATTTTCAAGTAGTTAAACCGTAACAAACTTGGGAGGAGAAGAGTTTAGAAATATTTAAGGTAACCCATTAAAACAAAAGAAAAATCATTGATTGAGAAACTCATGAGAATATGAAGGGCCGTTTGGTGTTGAGAGACAAACGTGTATTTGTTGGGGACGTTCTTTATCATGATCGTGGTTTCCTCCCCATCAACCCGCACAGGCACCGCAGGATGCAATGGTTTCTTCTTAGGGAAAGCCCTGAAGTACTCCACGCGACGAAAAACTTGTCGATTCTTTGAGTGGCCACATCTCTGGTCGTCACCAGCGTCGCTCTTTCGCCTCCACGCGCAAGCCTGGAGCGTCACCCCTTTTGCATGGTATTGGTTGATTTCCATCTTCTTTCCAAATCTTAAAATCGTCCTAAAGACCTTATGCTGTGCAGCACCTTTCGAACCAACTTCTTCAGCTCCCACCACCACTTCTTCCTGCTGCACCTTGTCTACGCGTGCTTCCAGAGGGCCAGGCTCACCTTCAGAAGCTAGCAGTGGCAATAAAGGGGTGCAAAGTTGCTGGCTCGGGTTGGTGCCGTGGTAAAACGAAAGAGAAGTAGAAGGGGCTGTTATTGTGGGGTAATAGACACATGGTGTTTGGAGGGGGTTAAGGTCTGGTGGAGGGGGCGAGGGAAGGACGAAGAAGTACTGCGGAGGAGTGATGGAAGTGGAAAAAGCAGGCGAAGAGAGTGATTGCAGCTGCTGCTGGTGGTGTTGGTTCGGAAGGAACTGGGGGGCTTCTGGGTTCAAACGCGCTTGAGGCACCATTGTTGAGACGCTGTTGCGAAATAGCACTGGGGATGTGCGGATGCAACTGCTACTCAAATTTTGGCGTTTGTGAATTGAGAAGTGATGATTATATCCCTTTCCCAAGGGAAAAATGAAAATTTATTTAAACTATAATGACTATTGAAGGGATCGATGCGGACGTTCGGTCACAATACTGCTTTACTTTTAATATTACGTCATATTATTGATCTTCTTTTATGTCATGATATTTATAAATGTTATTGCTTTTTTCAAAGAAACATCTAGCAGTTACACTCACTAATTAATACGCATAAAAAAAATTATACTTAGGGAATGTTTAGACTGTAGTTTACACATCTTAAATTTCAGTTTGTGGTGGGTAAATTAAATTTTATTCATAAATAATATGTTTATCAAAATCATAATAGAATTGTGTTTGAATATAATTTTAGTCACAAACCATAATTTGAATAAAAATGAATAAAAGATTGCTTATCTATTGAGTTAAATCATGATTTACAAATAAAGATCTGAATATAGTTATAGAGATTTAATTAAACTTCGTGCAAGACCAACGGATAACAAGGAGATAAGTTTATCCGTGTTAGTTAAAATATAAAAAGCATAACATGTCAATTTGAGATCCAAAATCAACAAAAGTTGAAAAATATTATTTAAAAGTTTGTAAAATTTAATTAAATTTAAAAATATTATCAAATAAAACAAAATAATGAAAACACTCACTCATTTAAAAATTAATAAACATATCAATTTATTTTAATGAAGATTGTGATTAAATAATAATTTTTTCAATAATAACTAAAAAAACCAAATGTAAACTTTTAAATGTAATTATAATATGAATAGATATAATAAGAATAATAATTTATATTAGTATAAAAAATTCCTTTTTTAGCATTTTTTTATTTGTCTAAAATGTCATTATACTCATTTAGCAGTTTACTCTTTCAGTATATAATCACTACGAACTTCTTCTTTACCTTCTACTATTAATAAAAGTTAAAAAAATTGATAATAATAAAGTACCTTTCAATATGCTAACCGTTGCATCATTAAGAAGTATGAAGTGTGGAACTACTATTTCCAGCAAAAATAAATTAGTTATTTTTATTATAATTTATTTAAATGTGTTCACAATATGTCTTGTACAGTGTTTGTAGCTCTAAACGTAGAATCTTTTCTTGCAACTAGATTGTCAAATTCACGTTAGAAAGACTTCACTACTCGTTGAAAGACAAGCATTTAGCTTTCGTTTTCAAACTGGTGGATGGATATTTGTTTACTGTAAGGACTTTGTATATAAAACAACAGCAATGCCATTTGATTTGAGCACGTTTTTCTTACATATCAGTACGTATCACTAGAGCTAAGTAGAGGTTTAGATTAGGATCTCAACTTTATGTAATTTTAACAAGTTCCTCAAAAATTAATATAATTATGTATGGTATTATTTTGTCACAATTATATATAGTACAAAAGTTATCTAAAAAAATTGTAAAATACAATATTCAGAATTAATTATACTTATTTTATTGAACAATTTGTCCATAAAAGATTAACAAATTCTTTTAATATTATTTTTTGATGAAAGAATCATTATTTATAAAATAATGATGATATTTAAATTACAATTATTTTTAATTAAAATGTGATCATTTTACTTATATTTAAATTTTTTGTTAAAATGTTTAATCAATAGTGTTTATTTTAATTGCATGCTTTTTATATATATTACTATAAATTCATTTGTTGCTTAAATCTTTTAACTTCTTAAAAGATAATATGAATATATATTTGTGTAAAACTTTTTATTAAAAAAATTATTTAAAATAATATTTATATACATACACACACACACACACACATATATATATATATATCAAATGTAATTTGTATTATTATTAATATTAAAATTAATTGACTGTAAATTTAAAAAGATATTTATTTATAGACTAAAAATTATTGTAACATTTTTGTCAAAATTTTGTATTGCTAAGTCTTTGAATGCTTTAAACTTGATATATAATAATAAATAATAAATACAATGAATCTATTTTGATGTTTAAAAATAAAAGCCACTAAACTCATATATATTTAGAGAAATGCTAGTCAGCTTTTTTCCTCCTTAATATATAATTAATAGAGCAGTAATATGTGAAACATAATATTATAAATAATTTGAAACAAAATGATCAAATGAAAATATAAAATTGTCTATCTTCAAATAAAATCAAGAGACAACAACAATTATACTAACAAAAATTAAGTACCAAAATGTATATTTGTTAAATAAGTGGTATTAACTGAGAGTTTGGTTAAAAGTTCAGTTGATTGATATTTAAGTATAAGTAACTAATAAATTATATAATTTAAAAATAATAATAGAAATTTCAAAAAATTTAAATGAAATTTTAAAATAGATAAAAAAATTAGCTTTTAAATATAATGATAGATTCAAATACAAAGAATTATCAATCTTATTAAATAAGTAAAGAAAGTGAGAAGTTTAAATTTTTAGATAAAAAGATGACAATTAAAATAAAAAAGAGAGAGCACACTTAAAAGAAAAGTAGTCTCGAGCAATATTTTCACATTCAATTTAATAGCTAGCATTATTTGATGAGTAATTTTATATAATCTTAATCCAGCCTCTTAATAATTTTATTAATTACTAAATAAAATAAGTGTTGAATACTTTTTTTATTTTTAAGATAATAAATATTTTTTTTATTTAATACTTATTTTATTAAATATTAAAAAAATTATTAAAGGAATATTTTACAAGAATATATAATTACTCAATCTAGTAGACTATTAATATAGATTTTTTTCCACTAAATTCAAGTTAAAAAGAATGCTACAATTAATGACAAAAAAAACCTTCATTTAAGAAAAAAACGAAAGAAAGAGGTGGCACATTTAAAAAAAATAGAGTTTTCAATAACTTTTTTATATTTAATTTAATGACTCATATTATTTGATACAATTTAAAAATAATTTACTAATCGAGATGTTTTTCAAAACAAAGTTAAAAAGAATGTTAAAATTATCATATGATACGATATATAATGGAGAAGATTTTAAATATATTTTAAAAAATAAAATATATGTTTGACATGACTTTCAAATTTTATATACGTTAATTATTAAATGAAAAATTTCTTTATATGATTTCACTTGGTTAATCACTTGTTCGCATGTGGCGCAGCTTAGAAACAGAAATAAAAGCGAGGGTGCGCGCAGAGACTCTTGGTTGCCCAGATAAGCAAAAGGAAATGAAAAAAAAAAAAAGAAATTGGAGTAATGGTTGCGTGGGATGACAGCATTTAATGCACGGATTCGATCACTGCGTCCCTCTCACTCTCAGAAAGGAACTAGAAAGCCAGATGCGTGCGTTTGACGGCCGAATGTTTCCCCCGTCCTCTCCTCTCCTCTCCTCGCACTTGCAATAACTTTGTTTTGCCTCTGGCATTTCAGACTGTGACCCCCATTGACCAATTTTCTTGCGCCAATTCGGTGCAAAATCTTACACCCTTCACCCTCTCTGATTCACTGGTGATAAGAACAGTGATGACAATCTTGATTTGATGGGACCCACCACGGGGTCCTGTCTTGAGCATCGCAACAATCAGCCATCATCTCTTCTCTTCTCTCAGGTCACAGTCCAGTTTTGAGAATTCCACTCTGAATTGAAAGGTAAACACCAAACACCCCACGGCTTCAAGTTACTCTGAATTGAATAGTCACCACTTTGGAAGGCACGGCACAAAATCTTATCCCTATCATTTGGGTGCGGGGTCTAAAAATATGCACTCTATCAAGTTATATTAATTTTTAATAAAGCTATAAACATTTAAATCTAAAATAGAATTTAATTTTTCTAAAGTTATAAATTTTTAAATTTTAAACAAATATATTTTTGATAAAAAAAATTTTAGTTTATATTAAGTATTTTTTTTTAAAAAAATAATATTAATTAATTATTTTTTAATTTTATTCTTACGATGATAATATGTAGTAATTAATGAAATAAGTACAAGATTAATAAGATAATCTAAAATAATGGTGTGAAATAATTACTTGTTAAAATTTCAGTAAAAGTAATTTAATAAAATGAGTAAATTATTTTAATTTTTTTATTTTATTTTTACAATTTTTTTTATTTTAAAACCTGCATATATTTTTAAAATATTTTTAAAATTTACAAATACTATTTAAATACTTATACACACCCCTCTTATATTTTAAAAATATATTACACATAATTCTCTTAAAAATTAAAGTATGTATAAATTTTAAAAATATAAAAACTTTTATCAAAAAACAAATAAAAATAAAAAAAATTAAAATAATTTACTCTAATAAAAAATTTATAATTAAAACTTGTCTTATCTTTTTTTAGTTTTTGTACTTTTTGTTTAAAAGATATTTATTTTAAATCAAAAAAGAATACTTAAAAAGTCAAACTTTCAAAAATTTTCGGATTATAATTTTATTTTAAAAGACTATAATTTTATGTAAAGTATGTATAATTTCATTAAAAAATTAATAATAATAACACATGATATACAATGCATAGTGATAATAATTAAATTTATAAATTTATAATCAATTAATTTATTTATATTTAAATTTAATTTAATATATTTAATAATAATAATTAATTTAATAAAATTAAATTAATTAAATTAATTTTAATTAATAAATTAATTAAAATATTTATTATATATATATAATTAAAAAAAATATAAAATATATTTAAATATAAAAAAAATATAAATATATTTAATTAAAAATGAATAAAGGAAACATTTATTTAAATAAATAAATTAAATAAATTTAATAAATTTTAAATAAATTATTAATTTATTTTTTATCTATTTATTCACTGTTCAATTCTATTCCCTTCATTTATTCTCTTCGACGAAGCGTCATTATTTGTACGACGAATAGAGTGACCCCAATCTTATCGGCATAATTTAAAGCATTTTCCAAATCAAACGAGACACAACTGAAGAGACAGGTAATAAAGCCGACTATCCTTTGACATTTTCCACTGTTCTTTCTTCTATAAATTTGATATTAAAAATAAAAAATTATTAGTACATACAAATTTATATATTATAAATAAATTTGTCGGTTATAAAATAATTTATATTTTGTCTTTTTAAAAAATTATTAAAAGTTTTTTTAACCATTTATTTAATTTTTAATTTGTTTTTATTTCTTCATAAAAAACGACATTTTGAATGTCAAATTACGCTTCTAATACACGTCAACAAGCTGATATGATTTTTTTTATCTTCGTATTTGAATTAATTTATTTTATAAATAAAATAATTTATAATTAAAATTTTTTAAAAAAATTTTAAAAAATAATTTAAAAAAAAAACTAAACTAAACATGACTTTAATATATGATAAAATTAAAATTTACAAATTTAATATAAAAATTTTTAAAGTCAAAATTACATTTAAAAAAAATTTTAAAAAATAATTAAAAAAAAAACTAAACTAAACATGACTTTAATATATGATAAAATTAAAATTTACAAATTTAATATAAAAATTTTTAAAGTCAAAATTACATTTAAAAAATATTACAAATGTTAGACAAGACAACATAAATAAAAGCCCCTTTCATACTCCAAAAAATTCGTATATACTACCCAAAGCACACCGTTAACCAAACAGCTGCGGTGAAATCAGGCGACATCACCTCTAATTGCCAACAACGCTGCTCCGTAAGCAGCCTCCGTTTGATTTGCACGACTTACAGGCAAACCAAGCACCCTCTCTCGTATCTTTGTCCACTTCGCATTTTTGGCTCCTCCACCGGCTGTGAAAACTTGGTCTACCTGCGTTGCTCCTAGCTCCTTTAGCAACCCATATGCCTTTGCCTAAAATACCATACATGAATTCATGATCCTTGGCATTAGGCTCTAGTCCATGAGTGCATGCCCCTTGATTCCCAGCCACAAAGATGAAAGCAGGAAACAAAAAAAAAAGGAAACAAAGACAGACCAAAGTGTATATTTGGTATGAAAGTGAAAAATGAAAATAAAATTTTCATGAATGAGTTTTGTATACAAAATAACTCTCATTTTTATCACATACTAAACATACACCAAAAAGAGTGAAAAATATTATTACCTCTATACGCGCAATGGATTCTAGAATCCCATGCAAGTACTCAACATCATTTTCCGGACGTGGAAGTAGCCTGCCCAAACATGAAATTCAGTCAGTTGAGTAAAATAAAAGAGTCTTGCTTAGTTTGGTCGTGACAGGTGCACCATGAGTTGCTTCGGTCCTGACGCAGCTTGCAAAACCAAATTGGCTTTTTTACAAGCCAAAAAATAATCAATCACTTAACAAAACATGAAAACTGAGCTGATTGTTCATATTAAACATAAGACCTCCTTTCGCCTAAACAAAATTTGGCTCATTCATCCAGAATGAAAGGCAATACGAACAACCAATTAAATCAAGTGTTTTTGTGAAATTAAATGCAACCATTTAAGCAGTGCCCTGTGAAGAATGAACTTACATATATAATGGAACATGAGATTACTAAGCATTGCATTTTTCAACAATGACAAAAATTACTGTACAGGCCATTACAGTCATATTACTCTTCTTTTTTTATGGGGTTATGATTTTGACACCAACCTCATTTGCTATTGAGTATTGATCCTTCACAGGGACTCAGGGACCAAGAGAGGGGTGCATAGCAAGTTTACCAACAGAGAAACGAGAAAGGTATCGGAAAAGCATCAGTTTTATTTGTAAAGCATCAGTCTTCAACAAACAAAATGAATTTCCGGGTCTGAAATCCTACCAAATTTGACAGAATTTCAAATTTGTCTGCAAAACCCTTTTTTTTTTCAAAATACTATAATTGAATTATATTATAGACTAGATTCCAAACAAGCTAAATTAAAATGGGAGTTGAATTCCCAAAAATTAGTATACCTTGGGGCCAAATTTGGATCTGCTACTGGGAATCTTTCACCAGCTTTTGGCAGAGGATAGTAGTCTAGAGGAGAGGTTTCTGAGGGATTTATCTGTTCACTCAGTTTCTCTAATTGATCATCGGTGAACAGCTGTCTAAGAACAGCTCCACCAGTGTTTGAAGCACCACCAACAAGCCACTTATCATCAAGGCGATGACTATACACCCCAAACCGAGAATCCTCAATTCTTGTGTTGCTCAATAGTTTAATAGCAAGTGTTGAACCCAATGAAGTCACCTAATCAAGAAGGGCACGATGAGAAACACACAGGTCAGAAAAAGCTAATGCAGCTTTCGTTGCATAGATAAGGAACAATATCTCGGAATGAACAAACAGATTGTTTAGTAGAAAGACTTCGATAGTTCAATGCAAAATCATAATATAGTAAATAATGGCACAGCGAACTTTCCATTCTTGAAGCTAAACATCCTTAATGAATGCTAAACTAAATATAAAATCTGGAAAAATATGGAACCTCTAATTTAATTAACTATGCATGAATTTGAGTTTTCTTTCTCTGAATCTTAAGTTGCCAATCACAAGATATGACAGATCATGAATAATTAATAATTAAAGAAAGATGAGTCTAGTAAAATCCTTACAGCTTTCCCAGTTTCAGTGGCACGAGCTGCAAGAAATGCAGCTATACTATCAGTGGTTCCAGTGCATACAACACAATCCTTTTGAAAACCTGAAAGGATGTGGAGTATACATATGATTTTCAACTTCATAGCAGCAAAGATTTTAACCAGGATTTTAAAAGAAATTCTGATGCAATTAACAGACACAACAAGGAGTTGTGTTACTTGGGCACCAAATTCATTGGTGGCCAATTTGGAAAAGCAATGTGTCTCAACTCTCAAGAAGGCAACGGTCCAAAGAAAAGAGAGTACTGAGATAAGATTGCACTAATCAAATTGGAAGGAGTAAAAAGATGAATAAGCTTTAGCAATATAAACTGGGTATTAAGACTAAGCCATTCAAGTTGAACTTAATTCTTCAAAAGGCTCTCTTAAATGGAATATATTACCCTAAAGGGTTCCTAGGTAGTTATTCTCATTGCAATTGTAATTAATGTAAAGAAAACATACCAAATTTATTTCTAATTTCCTCCTTTAAACAAGCAATTGGAGTTCCTGGAGCAACAACTGAAGGTAAAAGATGAGAATATGGTTGACAGGCTAGCCATGCTGGATAAGAGTCCAACTCAGGATCATAGCCAACCTGCAAAACATAAAACAATGGTTAAATTTCCCAACATGGAAATTTCCCCATAGGCATAAACATCCTAGCTTTGAAGAAACAGTAGATGCTGGAGCACACTGAACGATACCTTCAGAGCATTATTATAATCGGAAATTCCAAGCTTTCCATGAAGAAGCCACAAAAGCCAATCTGCTTGGTGCAACAATAGAGCAGAATTTTTGTTTGAATCAACATGGTTCCACCACGAGACGAGCTTACACAGAGTGGATGACCCAGAGCAAACTGTATGGTTTGGAGGAGCAATAGATTTTACCATTGGTAGCGCATCAGGACAACTCTCATTGTAAAGGAAAGGTCTCCATAACGGTTCCCCTGTGTCACTGCAATAACAGATTCATGTTCCTCCTTCAGATGCAATCTTAAGTTACTCTTAATTAACACAGAACAAGATTATAAAAAGAAAAGAAATAAATTGATGGTCATCCACCTATCAACAATGATAGTAGTTGCAGAAGTCCCATCAAGAGAAATGGACACAACATGTTTGCGGAGATAAAGTGGAACGTCTTCAAGCAGCAAAAACAGTGTCTCTTTCCATGAGCGTACCCAGTCAAATGCCTCTTCACTCTTTCTAGACAAGAGAAACAGAAATCTCAGTATACCTTCAGAGTAGGATGAATAGCGTATAACAGTACAATTACTAATTGCATTCTTCTTGTTACTTCAGTAGCACTTGTACCACATGAAACATTAATGTGGAACTTAAATTGTTATGGTATGAAACATAGTATCCAAGTTCGTAATACTCTCTGGTACGCGATACATGTACGTGACTCGTCACTTCTTGCCAATATTCACCAGGGACTTCTTTGTACTTGAAGTCCCACGAATTGATACGTGGTTCGCAGGGTTTAGGGGAATTTGGAATCTATGGTATGAAATTAAGAACACTGAGCAACAATGATTAACCGTAATACAAATTATGTAACAGAAAGATACCCATTACACCATTATTAACCCAATTTCTCCTAACTCTAAATCCAAAAAATGCTCCAGAAACCTGTGCTAAGAATTTAACAAAAAAAAAGAAAGAAAGAAAAAGATACCTTGTACATCGGATACTCTCTCTTTGCCTCAGCTTGAATTGTCCCACCCTTGTCAATGATCGCAAACCTAGCACCAGTTGTGCCAAAGTCCAACCCGAGATAGAGCCTTTCACCTGCTCTAACACCCACTTCCGGGTTCTTCTTGTTTTCGAGTGACATGGATACTACCCTCGGTTTTCTTACCGTATTACATAACCCATTTCCTGAATAGGTTCAAAGGATCATTAGACTCTGAGGCATCAGAAACTTACTCACAGGTACATGTTACAGTGCTAGAAAACAAGGATCAGTGGCTCATACTGAAAAGTTATATACCAAAATTTTTTATTGATGACCGAGACGCTAAAACGGTGCTTGCTGAGTGGGTTACTGAAATGGTTCCTACCATTTTGCTCTCTTCTGAGCTCCTTAGCTTTTTCTGCCCACTTCCCACGGATAAGGGACCTGAGCCAGAACAAAAGAACAATGGTGGGAAAGTCACTCCTCGAAGACAGAGTCATATGGATTGTCCCCTCCTACGAATGGAGGTTGGATTTGGGAGGTCCGTTTTCTGTACGGGATGCTTAACCCTAATTAGTGGGGGCTTCATGTATGAGCCCATTGGGCTCTTTTCATGTCGAAGACTGTGAGCCGTTATCTGTTTTTTATACTTTTTTTTATTTTCTTTTGAGGAATAGGAGAATTACGAATAAAAACAGAGGAGTAGAAGAAAATTTTATACAGAAAAAGAGGGCCATGTTAATGTGTTTTTACATATCCTATACTTTGTTGTCAATTACCCAATTTAACATTCCGAATTTGAAAAGGATAGAGAGGAATATTGAAAGAAAAAATATTGTACTACCAAAAGGCACATAACGGCAAATATTGTACTTATACAATTTCTTTTTAACATCTCTAGAAAACACACAACAATTAATGCTCTAAAACAAGTATAGAGTTCTAAATTTGGGGATGGCTTTTTCAGGTGAAATAGAATGGTCCATATTGAAAAGGAATCAAGGAGGATGTCAGACTAAATTAGATACTCAAACTGTGACTCATTCAAGAAAAGGAAACAAGGAAAATGAGAGAAGCTTTTTTTTGGTAGAGATAAATCTAGATTGAGGAGAGGGTGTCTTAGCACATGTTCAAGGCAGGTCTCAAATTTAACGAGTACTTACACAAAACTTTATAATAATTCGTTACTAGAAGACAAAAAATTAGGACATAAATCAAACTTGTGATTATGATCTATCAACTTATCACTTGATCCATTCTTAGTGGCAGGAAAATGAGGGAACCAGGGCCTCTGTTCTGGGTTGAAACCCATATTGCCATCCAAAGATGAAAGATCTAATTTTGTATTGAATCCCACATAACATAGCCAACCAAGCTCTCAAGATGTCCCCAGTTGCACGTGTGCCACTAGTATGGTTCTTCAAAGTGAAGGTGACAGCTAGTAGCTAGCTTCTCGCCACAGTCACAAGCATCGCCAAAAAGAGGACCACTAGAAAAGAAAAAGGGCTGCCCCGTGCATGTGCCATAAAGCTGATAATATCCCCACAAGGTGGAGTGAAGGTGAATATCAATTCCTTTGCTTTGAATTCTTTGCTTGTACTCATACAAATGCAGGATATAGGCAAGGTGGAAAAAATAATCATCTTGCCAAGGAATTGACAACAAAGCCTAGTGCTTTTGGTGTTTATGATTTCCTTCCATCCTAGTAGATTTTTTTTGTGACTAATGCATGCACCGAAGCGCACGGTTGTTGGTTAGTTGAAACAAACCCATCTTTTTTGCTTGTTCTCCTTTGAAAAGACCCCGCAATTACGTCTTACTTATTTTCCTCTCATTCTTAAGTTTTCGAATCGCCATCTGGATGATGATTGGTGCATCCTTTTAAATTGGAAGCAAAAATCAATCATTTTTCGAGCACTTGCAATCAACATCTAATTTCCTTTCTTTTCCGTCTTCTTTCCACTAATTAACGATTCGATTACCACCTTAGGGATTGAGTGACAAGTTAAATACCTAATGTCTTTAATATCTTAATGCAAGACTACGAATTTTCAGAAGAAATTAAAATCTTCAGAAGTAATTCTATAATTAGGCTTCTGCCTACCCTTTGTGATTTCAGACATTTTAAGTAAATATCATTCTTCACATTTTGCATTAAAAAAAATATCTCAGTGATACGTAAAATTTCTTCCTTCTAATTAAATTAGTGTATCTGGGCCAAACAAAACTTGTTTTTCGAGAAGAGAAGGAAACGGGGGCGCACAGAAATGTAACACTGTTGACACTATTAATTAATTTATGGAATATTAGATTGCAAACTGCTGGAGGAGTACCAATACGGCGAGCACTTAATGGTGATATACTAGTATAATGCATTTGTACAGGTGTATTGTTTCCCTACTATTACATAGAATGAGTAGTGGCTTTTTTAGCCGAAATACAGACATGACCGCGATGTTGCAACTGCAGGTTTACATCGATAGCAGCGTTGCCTGCAAGTGCTCAAGTACTCCTAATAGTTTTTTTTTTTAAGAAAAAGGCAGAAAAAAGTCAGATTAATTGGATTTAATAAAGATAATGGTCACCTAGTTTGATCCTACGTTTTACCTTTTCACTATCGTTTCTTTATTTATCCCCTGATATGAGGTCTGCTTTAGAATGGGAATTTCTAATTGATGGATGTGATGACGGTCATTGGCAAATACGGACAGAACCTCAAAAGCTTCCATTGTCTGCAAACTGAATTTGTTTTTGTTGAGAGGTGTATTTTTTGGTGGTACATAAAAATTTAGAATAAGGAAACTCTCTCTCAATTTTAAGGTTAGATAAATTATTAATTTTAATAAAAATTATAAAAATTATAAATTATTTATCGATAAAAGGAACATATGATTCAAATTTAAATTACGTAGTTATTGATCAAACAAACCAACTCCTATTAATTGAAAGGTGTATATATATATATATATATATATATATATATATATATATTCTGTATCTTATTACACTCATAATATTTATAAAATTATCCTACTAAACGTTCAATTTAAAGGAAGCTAAACAAAAACTAGTGATTCAACGAAAAACAAAATCTAAACCCTAGTGGTGGATCAACATCCCTTGCTGTTCGTCTGCAAAACCAGAGGTAATATTTCTTTTCTTTTTCCTTGAAAACCCAGAAGTTAAAAATTATATGAAACTTAAAAATTATATGAAACTTACTTAATTTTGGATAGAGATTGAAAAAAAAAAGAAAGAAGCCTTGTTCCTGATTTTTTAGCCAAATATAGTAGGGGCCCCAACCAAGAAATGATATATTTGCTGTTGAAAAATATATATTTGATTTTATCAATGACCAGTAATGCAATAATTGAAAGAATTTTTTGTCATAAATATTATAAAAATTAGGTAAGTAAATGTATGTGTTAAATGATTGTTTTGGTTACTCACGTAAATCCATCTTCAATATTATTAAAATGATAAAATTATGTAATATTTTCAAAATATAAAAAATGTAAGAACAACTGTGAATGTTTCTTATTGTTTTTCTTCTTGGATATCAATATACAAATTTGAGTTTCCTTTCGTATACATTGTTTTCATTGACCTTAATTATAATGACATGGGAATAACCTTGGAACTTAAAAACTTAATGCAATGGGCAATAATCATCAGCCCTATATATTAAGATAGTTGTTATCTTATTGAATGGGAGAGGGAGGACAAAAAAAAAAAAGAACAATAAAAAAAGATTTGAGATATCTAATGCTACCTCTCAGTGCACAATTGCACAAAGAGAAAAGTGCACCTCCTCAACAAATCACATGGATGGGCAAGTTTTTAATTCACGAGCAGGTAGCCAAGGTAGTTGAAATTGACTCATCTGTATCAATTCCTACGTCGTTCTCTGCTTTGCTTGTCGTCAAAAGCGTTGAAACGGAACCGGTGCGCATTTGAGTGCGCAACCGCGAGAGAGCGATACCGGGAATCCAACACGAAATCTGGGTGGGGACTTGCGTGGCCGCATGGTCCCACGGCCACACCAAATGCTCTATGTTTCTCCCATCTTGTCACAAAACGGTGTACGGATTTAATTTTAATTGATTTTGAGTATAAAAATTGTTATTGTTCGATTATGTATTCATATGACATTAAAAAAATTAATTATAATAATAATTATTTAAAAAATCATGCTATATATATTAAATTATATTGATAGTACATTAAAATTAATTTAATAAATATTTTATATTTTTATTATTGAAATTCCAATTTTAAATTAACACTTAAAATAACTTATTCCTTTAAATATATTAAATTAATGTAAAAATACATTAAAAGTGACATCGATGAATGTAAAAACTAATTTAATATATAATAGTGAAATAATAAATACGTATAAATGTAGATATAAGTTTATTTTAACATTGATGTGTAAGAGAATTTATCAGAAGATTAATGTATTTAGTTTAACTTTTAAATTTTCAAATTATAATTTAGACAAAAATTAAAAAAAATATTTTTTCCTTATCATAATTTAGAAATTTCAAAAAGTTAAACCAAATAAACTATCAATACAAGGACAACGGTTGTAATTTCTTGAAGCTAAAAATTTCATTATGACTTTAGCCTTTCTCCTTTTATATATGTTGCAATAATTACATGGGCACAACCAACATATAGGAGGTGATTTAAAAAAGAATCAGGAAAATCAAAATAGTACAAATGATAAATTACAGCTTGCTTTTTAGTTTAGCTTAATTTAACGTAACTTATTATTATGTGATTTTTTTAAAAAATAACAGTTTACTTTTCCACTCCATAGTCCATAAATTTGTCTTTCAACTTATATTTTTTATTTTGATAGTTTAAATAATTTATTATATAATAATTTTATATTTTAATTTATATATATCTATATATATATTTGAATTTTAAAAAATAATGATATAAATATTTTAGTCAAAACTTACATATAGGACTTCTAGATCAGAGCAAATGTTCTAGGTCAATTGTGGACGATATCAACAAAAAATTATGACCACAAAGTTGACTTTTCAGCCTTAAGCTCTTTTTAATTTATTATATTTTTCATTCATATTATATAAGCGTGCAAGCAATGTCTAATTGACAACAAACAAATATATATACTTTTCACAAAAACTCCACGGTGAAAAAGATATCACGTGTCAATGTAAGTTTCATAAATATGTTCTTTTTGTTGAAGTCCGAAATTGATAAACTGAAAGCTTGTCATATAGCTTTCAGCTGAAAAGTAGTTGTTTTTAGTATAAAACGAGTCCAAATATACATGTCTATATATTTTTGGCTTTCTTAACTATAGTATGAAATTTTTTTAGAGAAAATAATGTCGCTATCCCTCTCAGATTTATCTATTTTCACTTTGATTTTTCAAAGTTATTTTTTTATTTTGATATATTATTAATGTACTTATTTTCGTTTTAGTCTTTCAGAATTTTTTTTTAAATTTTTGTTCCAAGCATATGTACTCAATTTTATTTTAATCTATTTGTTCACTTGCATAGGTAACAAGTTAATGGCTTGGATTAAGAGACACAAATAAAGGTGAACACATACATTAAGGACAAAAAATAAAAGTAAAGATAGGCTAAAATGAAAAAAATTAAACTCTTAGGATTATAAAAAATAAATATATTCGTGAGGGATTAAAAATAAAAAAAAACTTTGAGGAACTAAAACGGAAAGACCAAAACAATACTTTACTCAAATTTTTATACACACTTATAAAAAAAGACAAAAATATTATGTTAATTAATTCGCATTGTAGGTGGATTTTCTTTCCAACATTTGCAAATACAAACAAAAAACTATTATGTTTAAAAAAATAATTTCCAATCAGATACTACTTATGCAATTCATCTTATATGTATTAATATTTATAATTATGTTGTGGAAATAACCATATTAACAATATTACTTTACTCTCAAAATAATAAAATTATAAAGAATAAACAAAAATGTAAATAACTTAAAAAAAAGTAAATACACCGCTTGCGTGATGTGTGACCTTCTTAATGAGGGTATTGACAACAGAACATCGTTTTCTTGTTTTATTTTATTTTTATTTCTTTTTTTGTTCTTCTCATAATGTGTAGACAAGAGAGCTTTATCCCACGAGGTCCCTCTTTTTCTCACGCATTTGCCGTTTTGTTAATTCTTTCTTTTTTCTCGACAACGTGGTTGGAACACGCTCTCTTTCACTCGCCTTTGAACATTTCGCCATTTTGGTAATGTACATACCATTTTTCTAACCCATAAAATATACAAAATAAAAAATGAATGGATAATCTTTTCTCACTTTCACCGTCAATTCATTTCAACTTACAAACGGGATCTAACGGAAATGAAATTATAAGGACAGAAAAAAAAACAGTGATAATATAATATCCGTTTAAGAGAAAAAGGAATTTGAAAAAATTCATTAGGTTAACTCCAAATACATTTTTAAAAACAAGTGAAAAACAAAGGCAAAATTAAACAATAATCATATGATCATTTGTAATGATCAAGGTATCACATCAAACCAATTAGATCGAAGCCAACGCATGTATACTCAACTGGCTCAAGTGATATAAGATTTTGCATTTTTTATGTATAAGAATTAAAATTCTCTTCTCATTATTAATTTCACTTGGTGATCGTTCATTTTTAAAAAAATTCATTGTTATTTATGGGTAATTGAATAACTTCATTTTAAGAAAGATAATTCTTTAGATGGGTTTTTATTTGTCTCCTACGAACCTCAGACATATTATCAGTGTTTTTAACTAGTGGTATTAACATATTTTTACTATCATTTAAAAAAAAAACTAATTAGATTAAAATATGTAACAACATAGTTTTTTTTTTTTAATTTTTATACAATATGTAACTTTGCTCAAGATAATAAGATTGTTTCTCATTACAGAGAATTTTTTTGTAAAATTTAAATTTCTAATGTTGTAAGTAAATCTTACTAAAACTTGCTTGCTTTGCACTAATTTACAGCCTTATAATTATATAACATTATAATTGAATGTAAACACACAAATACATTGAAATAACTACTTTTTCGGCCGAAGTTGCTTTTGTTTGCCCACTCTGCAACGTGGTATTCAATTCACAGTAAAATTTTGATTAATTTGAGTTAGTTATCTAATTTTAATTATGCGTATTTTAAAATTTAAATTTAATTTTATTATTATTATATATCGTAAATTGGAAATTTTTATTTTTAATTTTTTTTTCTGAATTTGTCCAGATGTGCGGCCGTAGTTATTCCCGCTCAATTTCAGGCCTATTTTTCAAAACCTCTCATCGCCTCGCTTTATGTTATTGCGCGGGCGCTTCCACCAGTTTAAAACCCCTCTCAACCCATCATCCGCCACGTCATCCCTGAGTAAAATTAAATCAAATCTAAATTTTTAAATCCAACCATAAAAAAAAGTTGAAAATTACCAAAACAACGAAAACAAATTTAAACTCAGACCGTCTCCTATATTCTCTCGCCAGTTTTTCATCTTCTTCTCCCCTCTCTCTCTCTCTTCCAGTGCAAGGGAGCCAAATGTTCTTCGCTTTTGTTTCTACAGCCATGTGAAAGTTCTGACACATTCTCTTCCCCCTTCTTGGCTCCTTTGTTTACTACTGCATTTGTCTCGTTTCGGCTCGGTTACCAACTCAGCGAGTCAACTCAATGGCCTCGTCCTCACGAGCAAGGAGCAGCTCGCCGTTTTCCCGCCGGAAACCCTCCACTCCTTACTGCTCCGCTTCTTCATCTTCCTCCTTCATGAACGGAAGGTTAATGCCTCGCTCCTGCTCTTCTTCTACGTCGTCGTTTTTCAACTCCGGCGGCGGGCTCAGTGGCCGATCCATGACTCCAAGTCGCGGTAGCAGCGAGGCAACCTACCACGGTCCGCGCGGTTATGGTAGTCATTCCCCGGTGGAGTTCGGGATGGAGGAGCTGATCGCGGAGCCTCTGGATACGTCGAGGACTCGGGATAGCATTTCGGTGACGATTCGGTTTAGACCATTGAGGTAATGCTTAGATCTGGGGTTATGGTATCAGATCCATTCGCTGTGGGATTGGGGGAGATTGAATCGTTCAATTTTTGGCATTGTGTCATCTGAGATTAAATGTGACTAAGTAGTTCGGTTGTTGGGGGCGTTTGGTTGCAGTGAAAGGGAGTACCAGAGAGGGGACGAGATCGCGTGGTATGCGGACGGTGATAAGATTGTGAGAAATGAGTATAATCCAGCTACAGCTTATGCATTTGGTATTGTCCTCATGTTCTGTTCTGTTATTTTATTTTTACTGTTTTTTTCTCCTGACGTGATTTTCTGGTTAATTAGTAGAGGGCAATTAGGTTTTCACTGGGAAATTGATGATCATTAAGCTTTTGGTGTAGAAATTATGGATATAATATTGATTTTAAAATTTTGGTCAATTTGTGGCAGATAGAGTGTTTGGACCACATACAAATTCAGAGGAGGTGTATGAAGTAGCAGCCAAACCTGTAGTGAAGGCTGCCATGGAAGGCATCAATGGTATGAAATGTTAATATCTGGATTCAAGACTAAAGGCAATGTGGAATGTGATGTGTGAGCAGAGTTTGATTTGGTACCAAGTCATTGTAATGCTTTGATGAATGGCTGGTTTAGTTTCAACTGATGTTTCCAGTTGAATAACTATATTGAAATGGTTAAATATATATTGGTTTAGTGTTAAAGTGGCTGATGGAGTTAGCTGGGTTTGGAAGATAACTTATCCTAAACATTGCAGGAACTGTGTTTGCCTATGGTGTGACAAGTAGTGGTAAGACACATACTATGCATGTAAGTGTCACTTTTTAACTTAATGCATTTTTTTTTTTCTATTTTATTTGGAGTTTTATCCTGAAAGTCAAATTGTCATGTTTTATCATTTCATCATATTGCAACTTAAAAGTTTGTCATTTAGATTGCACAGATTTTTGTTACGGGCTATTATCTAATTATGTGGCATTGTGGTGTAGGTAATTTTTCAATTGAGGTGTTTGTTGATAAGTTAGTAATTTGTTCTGATTTCAATTTCTAACACAGCAGCACACATGCCACATGACAGCTACTTCTTGTAAGCATTGACTTTTTATATTATTCTTGAGAAGAATGTGGGTAATAAGATTTTTTCTACTCGTTTGATGTTTTCTGTGGCTAAGGATAACTTCCCAGAAGCTTAGTTTCTTGGTGAAGTTTAAGCCTTTTGACTTGGGGTTGACATAGTTGTTTCTTAAGACAGAGGATAGTCACTTTGCTAGTTTTATGTGTTACACAATTTGATGAACTATCCTTGGCATAATTCCTGTTGGGAACTGAAAAATTGCAAGGGGCTTGAGAGACGTAGTTAGTGCTGGTAAAATTTGGCGCAGATTGCGAGTTTTGTATTCTAATGCCAGTTAGCTTTGGAAAATGGTCACATATTCTAATGTTGGGACTATTATCTCTTTGTCATATTTCTTATTTCTGTTTCAAAGCACTTTCTGCCTAGAAAATTCTTTATCTTAATAGTATACTTTTCTAAATTGATGTGATCTCTTCAGTTGTGGTGTTTTTGATTTTCTTTTCCATAATGATACGTGCAGGGAGACCAAAGTTCTCCTGGTATCATACCACTGGCTATAAAAGATGTTTTCAGCATTATCCAAGATGTAAGTTTTCTTACAAACTTAATAAAGGTTGGTTATATCATTGTTATGTGTTAGTCATTTTAAAATACATGTGCAGCACTGTCATTGTTTTTCATTATAATATTGTCCAGTTATCAATACTTGCTGTCTCTCTCTCTCTCTCTCTCTCTCTTCTTGCTTCTCCTGTACTTGTGGCAATCTACTTGCCTTGCATACCAACATTATGATTATTCCCTTTTTAATTAGCATTTATGCACTGTTTAGTTATTTACAAGGATACTTGAGCTCTATGTCCTGATTGGTAAGACATCCTAGTCAGGACTTATCTTTGATTTATAATTACTAGTTACTGCTTCAACTTGGCATTATTATGGAAGTATCCCATATATTCTTTATTAAATTTATATGACAGTAACTTGCTCAGAATGACTAATTGCATTTTTGCTGCAGACTCCAGGAAGAGAGTTCTTACTTCGAGTGTCATATCTAGAAATATACAATGAGGTAAATACAGAACATTTCTTGTCCCATCATCTATGTGCTGAACATTTACATGGTTTAGTACTTTAATTCATACTTCTACTGCTACTCTGTTGGTCTTACCTTAATTTTTTTCCCGAGCCTCCTTCTACTACTTTGTGGCCTTGATTGTCGTATTGTTGCATGTTATATTGTCTGAATTTTTTTTCTAAAAATTATGTTTTAATGGAGATATTTTGGCTGTTCTCTGCTTTGTATCAGGTGATAAATGACTTGCTTGACCCAACTGGCCAAAATTTGCGTGTTAGAGAAGATGCACAGGTGTCTTACTTATTCTTATCTTGATTTGAAATTTTATTTATAATTCTGGATTCTTTCTTTCTATATCTTTCCATGAGTCTCTTACTTATCTCAATTTCTTCAAATTTCAATGCACAAACACTAATATTTCTGATTGTCTTTGGAATGTGGATTGTATCTTTGAACTTTAAACTAAAAAGTTGTTTTGGTGTGTGACCATGATTTCTGATGTTTGATTCCCATCCTTTTTTTTTTCACCCTCCTCTTTTTACCCTTAAAATATTGTATTGTAATTCTGATGGTGTTCATTGTTTGAAGATTTAATTTTTTGTATGAATTAAACTCTTCTGTGTTTGTAAATAAAATAATCATTTCTATGTTAAAATCAAGTATTGAAAATTGCATTAAGAAAAATCAATGATAACATTTTTTATTGGAAGAGAATCAGGATAATTATTGTCAATTTTGAACTCGAGACAATTTTCTAGTTTTCTTAAGAGTAATTTGAGATGTAACTGGTTATTTATGGTTGGCTGTATTTCAGGGTACTTATGTGGAGGGTATAAAGGAAGAAGTTGTTTTATCTCCTGGACATGCACTTTCCTTTATTGCTGCTGGAGAAGGTGTTTATGTTGACAATGATAGTCATATATTATCCCCCAATTGTTTTTTATAATGTAGCACTAATTTCTAATTGTTGGTTGAGAAGCTTTTTAAATAAGCTTGTTGTTTGATGACATGGCAGAGCATCGTCATGTTGGATCAAACAATTTTAATCTCTTCAGCAGCCGGAGTCACACGATTTTCACACTGGTAAGCATGCTTGCCTTGGTATAGTAGTGTTAAAATTTGGTGTCAAAGAACCCTTTCTACACTTGCTTCAATTGTAAAATGAAATAAATCTAAATCACAGCTAGAGACCTTAGGTTTTTAAATGGCTAAGTTGTATGCATGCATGTGCTTGTGCAGACTGCTGTACTTGCCTTTTCTACATGCTTGATGGAAGCTGAATCACAACTGCATGACCAAAATATTTAATGATTGCTCAGTTAATGTCTTTTGGCTTTCTGTGCTTGACCTCATGAGGCCAACACTTGATTTACATCTAACCTCATCTAATACATTTGCAGATGATTGAAAGCAGTGACCATGGTGATGATTATGATGGAGTGATCTTCTCTCAGCTTGTATGTTAAAATTATTAATCTCTTTTCAGAAGTTACCATACACAGACATACACGCATTGGCACACTATTCTCATTTTATTTTGCTTGTTTTCTTCAATCAGAACTTGATTGATCTGGCTGGTTCTGAAAGCTCAAAAACTGAAACAACTGGGCTAAGAAGAAAAGAAGGATCTTACATCAACAAAAGTCTTCTTACACTTGGAACTGTAGGTGTCTTACAATTTCTACATTTTTGGCTACGGAGAAGTTTTCTTATGACATTTTATTTGGACCTGAGATTTCCAGTTGGATAATTTGCAATTTATATCTTTGCAAAAGAAACAGCAAACCTTTATGACCGAATGAAATTAATGTATTTTCGAAGTTTAGATTTTGGGTAAGTATGCAGTCAGAAATAATTGTATTGGTCGAGCTAATTCTGTTAAATGTTGATGCAAAAAATCATCTGGCACAGAAAGAACTGAATCAACTGTTAAACAACAATTTAGATGAAATTTGCATGTGTCCATTTTTTTTTTTGGGGGGGGGGGGGTGGGTTGGGATGTTACATGAGTTTCTGTCTTGATTTTATGGTTTCAATGTGAAGGTTATAGGAAAATTGAGTGAGGGGAAGGCATCTCATGTTCCGTATCGAGATTCAAAGCTTACCCGCCTCTTGCAGTCTTCACTTAGTGGGCATGGCCATGTTTCAGTGAGTTTTGGATTCTACTGTGTTTTCAATGATTAAATTGTCTAACTGTATTTTGCTGTCCCTTTTATTCTGTACATTTGCTGAAATTATTCAACTTCTATATGCCACTTAAATAGGACTATTGGCTTTTCTAGTTCTTTCACTTTCTCCCTGTGAATGGATATATTGGAACAGAATATGTTAGACTCTGTACATGCACACCATATTAACATTTGCTTAAACATGAATTTCAGCTTATATGCACAGTAACTCCAGCGTCCAGTAATATGGAGGAAACTCATAATACCTTGAAGTTTGCTAGCAGGGCAAAGCGAGTAGAAATTTATGCCTCACGTAATAAGGTCTGCTGTAGAAATATTAAATAGCTATATCATTGCACGCCTGTCAGTCTATTTGCATGTACTTGAGGTTACTGGTTTACTCTTGAATTATTTGTTAAACAGATTATTGACGAAAAATCTCTAATCAAGAAATACCAGAGAGAAATTTCAGTACTCAAGCAAGAGCTTGATCAGCTAAAGAAAGGGATGCTGGTTGGTGTCAACCATGAGGAGATTTTGAGCTTAAAGCAGAAGGTTTTTAGCTTCCCCTGAATTGTATTTCATATTCTGATTGTTACAGAGGTTTATTCTGATTGTATGGCTAGATCTGTTTCTCATACTATACTGTTACATGAGTAGTTGGAAGAAGGTCAAGTGAAAATGCAATCACGATTGGAAGAAGAGGAAGAAGCTAAGGTAGCTCTAATGAGTAGGATCCAGAGGCTAACCAAGCTTATTCTGGTTTCTTCAAAGAATGCAATTCCTGGATATCTAACTGATACTCCCAGCCACCACCGAAGTCACTCTGTTGGTGAGGATGATGTGAGCTCCTCCTTCAATGAATTAGCATGGAGTGTGTTCTACTGTCTTTTTAAATATTCATTCTGAAAGTGAAAGTTCTTTGGACTCTTCATTATAATTTGCAGTAAATCATAAGCAGATTAAGTTCCATCCTTTCCAGCCCCTTTTTTCATAATTAAACTAAATTTCAGTACAAGGTAAAATAAGGCATTCTCTAATCTCCATGCTTCGAAGCTAAAGGGCATTGTCATGAGGGGGTGTGTCAGAGATATAAACCATTATCAGGCCTTGTTAACAAACCCCCCAATCACCTAGGTGTACCAAAGCAGGAATAGGAAAGGAAGCAGAGGAGCAGCAGCCCACGTGAGCATTGGGAACCATGTGACTCCCCAAATAATTACCTGCACACATGGCAGGGAAGAGGTGGGGAGTGAGGAAATCTGTTATGCAGAGACTGATTAAAAGGGAGAGGGAGGAGAGGGCTGAGGTAGGAAAGAAGTGAGTGAGGGTGAGGAGAGTCCAGGCCTCTTGAAGAGTCTGGGGTTATCTACATTTTCTTTTCTGTTTAGAGAGTGAGACCTTTCTGCAAATACCTATGTTATTGATATCATACTGATATCAGTAGCAGATTTTCAGTAAATAATATAAAATTTTCCATCTAGTTCTGTTCCAGTTCTATCTGGCCTCCACCTAACAGCTTAACTATTTTTATTCAAATATTCCGTCATTTTTCAGAAAGATATCTTTGCTCCAAATGAACCTTTTATTGTGTGACTATCCTTTTATGGAACATGTTAAGCAGTATGTATAACTAGTTTATTCTCTCTTTCTCTCTCTCTTTTTTTTTTCAGAAATATGATGCCCTGCATGATGGATCTCTCTTGATTGATAGTGAGAATCAAAAAGATGTTTCCACAGTGTCATCTGATCTGTCTCATGAAGCTAGACATAGACGATCGTCAAGTAGATGGAACGAAGAGCTCTCCCCAACTAGCAGTTCTGTTACTGAATCAAACACTAGCTGGTGAACTGATCAGCAGAACAAAGCTACAAGCGGTAGATTCATGTCCCCCCCTCCCCCAACAATATCTGTTGTTTGTTAATCTAATTTTGTAATTTGCATATCACGTGTCTAAATTTTGGGAATTGTGACTGTTATGGCAAATATAATCACAGCATTGCAAAATTATTAATTTTAGGACTAATCATGGGATCCTTTGTGACTTGTGTCTTTCTTGCTTTTACGTATAATTATTTTTAAAATCTCCATTGATAGCAATGGTAATGCACCCTCCTATTTGTTTTTCTCACCTTAATTTGTCAGTCCAGTATTACAGTTCCATTGTACTAAAGTTGCTCCAATGTTTTAAATATAGTATTCTTGGATTCTAACTAGGCATAATTGAATTACATTGTAGTTTTACACTTAAAGTGGTTAGTTACCACATAACCTAATAAAATTTTTTTTTTTTTTTGGGACTGCTTATTGAGTTGTAGGGAGGGATGTCATTGTCTGATCAGAGGGATCTTCTTGTTGAGCAAGTCAAGACGCTTGCTGGAGATATTGCTTTCAGTACCAGCACTCTGAAGCGCTTGATGGAGCAGTCTGTAAATGATCCTGAAAGCTCCAAAACTCAGGTATTCTGCCTTGTTTTCAAGCTATGCTGCACCCAAATGTGTTGTTAGATGTGGAGAAATGCTAATGAAGTGTTTAGGGTTCTTGATTTTTCCATAAAAGCAATTAGGAATTATCAATTAGTAACTTTCTCTCCTATCTTTTCTATATATTTTAGCTTTGATGTCTAGAAATATACCTACAGTGTTAATTCGATTTTGTTTGATGTGTTTAATGATGCCAACAGTTTTATGCACATGTTTATGGGGGCTGATGCACCATGTTAGTCCGGACCCAAAAGTCCTTTACTCTGGTTGCGTTTGTATTTTGCCCCATATCTTTAAGTGGTTAATTTTATAACAAAAAATGTACTCCACAACTCTAATTGAAATGCCATGTATTGCTGATTTGTATTCCTGTTAGAAGTCCTATATAAATGAAATATGCATCCCTTCTTAATTACAGATTGAGAACTTGGAAGTAGAGATCCAAGAAAAACGGAAGCAAATGAGGGTTTTAGAACAAAGAATAAGCGAGAGTAGTGAAGCTTCAATGGCTAACTCGTCACTGGTTGAAATGCAGCAGGTAGCGTGTTGATATTAAAGTTCTCTTATATTCTCATAGATCTGAAGGTTGTATATTCATGTAAATGCTTCGATAAAGCTCATTTATACCTTTATTTTTTCTTTGTGGGTTTGTGGTGACAGACAGTCACAAGATTAATGACTCAGTGTAATGAAAAGGCATTTGAGCTGGAGGTAAGTACTATTTTTGCGATATTAGAGCGCTTCTTGAGTCATCAATTTATTTCCAAAACCCACTGATGTTTCTCCCACTAGTATTTTGTCATTGAATTTTCCATGTTCTATGGTGAATATTGAATATCGATTTGTGAATTGTGCTAGTTACATTGATCACTCACTTATAGTAACTATATATATTTTAAAATATCTATAGATAAAATCTGCGGACAACCGTGTCCTTCAAGAACAGCTGAATAATAAGGTATGTGTTTGTCTTTTTTTGGCTATTTGCAACCCCCCGCCCCTTTTTCCTTTTTATCTAAGCAAGTTTACATATGCAGCAAACCTCTTACAGTTATGAAATTGTCTATGTTGACACCTTCCCTCTTTTTATTTTGTTGATAGTGTTCTGAAAACACAGAATTGCAAGAAAAGGTGAAGCTACTGGAGCAGCAACTGGCAGCAGTTACTAGTGGTACCTCAGTGTTTTCTGATCAGTGTGCATCTGGAGAACACATTGATGAGTTGAAAAAGAAAATACAGTCCCAGGTAACTGAGAATGTATTGCTTTTGAAGCAATAAGGTGGAACGGATTATGTGCTTTTTAATATCATTCACTTGGTTTTTATTGGTTTTGTTCCTTGGTTAATATTCCCTACTTGTCAATATACTTCCTCTGCCCTCTGTTGGAGATTATTGATGAAAAAAATTGTTAGGATTACTATTTAAAATCATTTTTAAGAATTCTGCATGAACTAAATATATGTAGATACTATAGTAAGCTCTAGAGTCACTCTTGATGTCAAGTTTACAGCTTTGATTTGATTGAACTGCCTAACTGACATTTTTCTTCTCCTGTTTTCAGGAGATTGAAAATGAAAAACTGAAGCTAGAGCAAGTTCACTTGTCAGAAGAGAATAGTGGGTTGCATGTGCAGAATCAGAAACTCTCTGAAGAAGCTTCTTATGCCAAAGAATTGGCCTCTGCTGCTGCTGTGGAACTGAAGAATTTGGCTAGTGAAGTGACAAAACTTTCATTGCAGAATGCAAAGTTGGAAAAAGAATTGATGGCTGCTCGAGACCTGGCCAACTCTCGAAGTGCTGTTGTGCAAACAGTAAATGGTGCTAACCGCAAGTACAATGATGCAAGATCTGGGAGGAAGGGGAGGATTTCTAGCCGTGCTAATGAAATTTCGGGAGCTGGTTTAGATGACTTTGATTCATGGAGTCTTGATGCTGATGATTTGAAGATGGAACTGCAGGCTAGGAAACAACGAGAGGCAGCTCTTGAGGCTGCATTAGCTGAGAAGAAATTTGTAGAAGAGGAATACAGGAAAAAGGTTGAAGAGGCCAAGAAAAGAGAATCCTCATTGGAGAATGATTTAGCAAATATGTGGGTCCTTGTTGCAAAGTTAAAGAAAGAAGGGGGTGCTGTTCCAGAATCAAACATTGATCAAATAAATGGTGATGCGGAAGCACACATGAATGATCCGAAAACTAATGACATTGAAAGTAATATTGTTCCCAAGTTGCTGGTTTTGGATGTATCAAAACCAGATGATGAAATTCCCAAGGAAGAACCCTTGGTTGTTCGTCTTAAGGTAACACCGTTCCACAAATATTTGTATGTTTCTTTGTCAGAAAATTTTGAACTACTATTTCTGTTGGATCACCTGAGTATATCACAGTCCCACTTTTAATTTCCATAATAATTATTTTCAAATTTGATGGGTGATTTGATCCAACAAAGAACATCATTACTTCAATATTTACTGCACAATCTTATAACTTCTGATGAAACAAAACCGTGATCAGATATACAGTTTTTGATTTGTAATTTATGATTTCAGGCACGCATGCAAGAGATGAAGGAAAAAGAACTCAAGCACCTTGGCAATGGAGATGCTAATTCCCATGTCTGTAAAGTATGTTTTGAATCTCCAACTGCAGCAATTCTTCTTCCATGCCGACATTTTTGTTGTAAGTCTTTTCCAATCTTTTCCGCTCAATTTTTTGGCAATTTTCTTTTGAATTTATAATATTTGGCTGAATACTTACAACCTTGTTTGCTTTTGCAGTGTGTAAATCTTGTTCGCTTGCTTGTTCTGAATGTCCAATATGTCGCACAAACATTGCAGATAGGCTTTTTGCTTTTACATCTTGACCCCACATAAGTTTTAACAGAGGTCTGGCAATTTTCTTATAGTACTTTTATGAAACATATTCAAAAGGTGCACTACAAGTACAAAATTATAACATGTTTTCATTTTTGGCTGTTTAATTTTTTGCAGGGCACTATCTCATTGAGGTAATATATCCATGCGGTCACGGGTGCAATTCTTTTATTAGTTTGCCTGTATGTAAAACTTTTTATTAGGTGTATCAATATCTTCTTTCTTTTACGCTACCCCAGGGGAACTGTATTATAGGGGGAGACAAAGGGGTGGGAAAAAAGATTGTAAAAATGAAAAGGAAAGGGTGTAAGCTGCACTGCTGAAGTACATATGCACAATGTATGTTTGTTTTATCTATTACAGTAGAATTTTGTTGTCCATCCTCTGAATGTCCTTTGTTGAGTATTAAGAACAGTGAGATTCCTCCTTTTTCCCCTCTCTTGCTGTCCTTGCAGGTTTCTTTTTTATGTCCGCAGTTTCTTATTTTGCCTGGTCTGTTTCTAATACTGTCAGTGCACTGTGATACATGCAAACAGTTGATTTCTTTACTACTTTTGTCTAATCTAATGGGGTGGCAGGGCCAAGTTTGGAATCTGGGATATTTTGTTGGTGTTTTATCCAGAACTTTGGGGACTCTTGTAAAGTGTTTTCTAGCTACTGTCTGGTTTTGCATAAGTATTTGGAGTTTGGAGGCCATGTACTAGTCAGAGCAATATTAATTGGCATAATAAAAAAGTTGACTTCTTTCTTGCACGAAAGTTGCCCAGTGTTTTCAACCGTCAGTTATATAGTGAGTCTAGAGGTTTGTTCAAATCGCACTCCTCCATGCCTTTGTAAAATGGGCTAGGAAACGTGCTTAAAATTGTCTTAGATGGGCGTGGCTCCCCTGGTCCCTCAGAAGATTCACCACTAGTGGTTCTTATGCTGAACGTTTGTAAACTGCAATCTTCAACTTGTCAAATAGTCAAGATAAAATTCTCATTTGTGGAGATTTCCAGTCCACAAGAGCATTGATATGAAGGTCTAGCTTATCTGTGCTTGTCTGCGTTTGCAAATTCTTTAAGAAGACTAGTTAAGCGGATTAAATCTGATACAAATTAAACGCGTGATATTCATATGGTGCAGAAAAAACAATGGTGATGTGATTCGTTTAAACCTTGTTTTACGTTTTAGTTATTGATATTAATTTGAAAACAATATGCACCCGCCATTGATTGATGATTGCCATGTAAAAAGAATGCATTTTGTTGGATTTGAAGCTTGCACTTGTTCTCTCAACCAAAGCCTAGAAAAATCAACACAAACAGTTTGAAATACCCTTCTGTCCATCAAGCAAGGACACTTTCCGGCCATGCGCAAATGTCGGTTGTTTATCAGCATTTACTTTCAATCATGAAATTCAATAACATATAAAAAAATATTATATAATCAAATTTTTTTATCAAAATTTTTAATAAAAATAATTTAACATATTTTTAACCATTTAATTGATAAATTATTCTTATTACTTAATTCTATTTAATAATTTTTTTTATTCTACTTGAATTTTATTAAAAATTCTAATTATTTTTTCTGATTATATAACATTTCTTTCAACATATTATGGCAAATATACAGATAGCCTTTAGAGATGTCACGAACTCTTTATAAGCATACAAGCCCATGCCTTATTGACTTAAAAAGTCTTCTTAATTATAAGATGCTAAATGGTATAATTGACTCACAAAAAGGAGAATATTATATTTACTAGTGTAATTGGCATTAATGAAAAAAAAAACTCACAAAACTATGAGAACAAGACTTGAAAGCTCTAGATAAGAATTGAGAAAAAAAATTTAATATACTTAATTGGTAGAATTGAATTACTTTAATGTGAAAGTCTTTGATTCAATTTGTGTTGATCATTCTTCATAATAGGTATTTACTAATTGAGATAACAATTGTCTTATTTGTGAAGTAATTTATCTATTTCTTTTTTTTTTTCAAAAAAAAGGAGACAAAATTGCAAAGAAATTCAGATAATTAAAAAGAAACACCTAAAAATTGTAAAGGAATGCAGAAAACGAAACGAGATATTTTCCAACAGTTTTTACAAAATAGTTGATTATCGATCTACATTTTTTTTTTCAATGACTCATTTCAGGAACTTCACAGCCATTATCTCTCCACTTCGAGTTCCCTTTGTCAGCGTTCGCTTTTGGTATTTCCTCAACTCCGACCAAAGAACCAATCTGGGGAAGATTCGAAGTGCTTGAGCTTGAGATATACCCACGCTGTCAATGGAAACGAACACATGCTGACTTCAAGAGATCTTGGTCCTGAAACGCTGACTGGTGATCATAGCTCTGCAACAATACCGCCATTCAAACTTGTTAAATACCACAGATGGAAAAATAAGCCTCTCTGCCTCCCAGTCTCTTGGAATACGCAGGGTGTGTGTAGCAAATCTTACAGAAACCATTAGGCGCAAATGAAGCATCAAGAAGGTCTTCCAAGCAGTAACCGGGTATCGTCTCCATCAAGTATTCTGAAATGCTGCTGGTTGAAACTGAACCCGTGTCACTGGCCATGTTGTCTTCAACCTTGCGAGAAGAACTGACATTTTCATTCGAAAATGATGATGCTGGGCCTAAAGAAGAAGCACCGAGCTTTAAGCCCGTGAGAAGAAACCTGTTATGTTTCTGGGTATGTTCGTTGGCTCCGTGGATAGGAAGGTCGCATTCTCTGCAAAGTATTGCTCTGTCTTCTTTGCAAAATAGATATGCACGCCTCTCCTGCAACAGAAATATGGTTACTAGTGCTCAATTTGTATTTCGATTCAGTCATTTTAAATTAAAAAAAAAAGCCAAGATTTTTTAATCATATATAGTCTGTGATCTTCACTTGTACATTGACGAGTCCTTTTGATTGAAAAGGTGTAGAGAGTAGCTATGGAAGAAAGAAGGAATCAGTTACTTGGCAGATATCGCAAGGAGGGGAGTCTTTGGAGGTGGGGTGGTCCAGAGAGAAGCGTATGTGTTTGCCTGCGAGCTTGTTCGCGTGGTGGATGGAGCTATCACAGCCATGGCAGAGAGCTGCTTCATCCGAAGGACAGAGCACAGAGGCCTTCTCTTTGTCGCACACATCACACTGGATCTTCATCTCTCTGTCTCTTAGCTCCCTGTGTGCTAGATTGTGTTTTGATTTTGCTTCTTTGAATGTTGGAGAGAGATTGGTTTTGAAGCCAAGGGGAAGGGGACAAAACAATTATGGGCGTTTAGGCATCAGGGTCTAGAGAGAACAGCTTGGCTCAGGGATATTTAGTATTTTCTGACTTTAAGAAAACTCTGGACAAATGCCATAGCTATCTCTTTTCTCTCTCTCCATTTGTATTTCTCTTTCTTTGAGTAAAGAGGGAGTGAGCAAGTAGGCTCTTTGGGATATTATTCCATAGCTAAAGCTTTCGCTCTCATTCTGAGTGTTTCTGAATTTGGAGGCATGGCCTGCTTTAATCTGCTTCCTTTATTGATTCAAACTCTCCAGTTTTGATCACGGGCTTCTAATATAAATGATCCCATATATTGTAAATTATGCCCTGAGCGCAAGAGACAGGAGAGAGAGAGGGGGGGGGGGTGCTGAAGCAATGTCAGCCTTTGGAACACTGAAGCTTTCCTTCTTAACGTATTTATATGGTTTACAATTCCATCATTCGTTGGATACTCTTTTTTTTTTCAAATAAATAATAAAAATAAGAAACTAAGAAAGAAATTAATGATGGGAGCTTTATTAAAATAATTATTGTACGTTGTTAGAGTATATGTATTTTTTAATTTTATAAAAATAAATGCTTAATAAATATATAAAAAGATATTAAATTTAACGTTACATGTTTATTTATTTTATATTTTTTTTATAAAATAAAAAAAATACTTATACTCTAAAAATATATAAAAAAATTTCACTTTATTAATTCTTCCTTTCCTTCCCGTTCCACAATATTTTGGAAGAGGCACAAGAAAAGAAACATATGCGGTCAACCAACCAAACCTAAATTTTATGAAATAAGAAATTGACTCTTTTACATTTTTTTACACTGTATTTGTATATATTACTATTTTTTAGAGACTGCTCCTTTTACAAGTTTCCACAATAGACAGTGGTGGATCTCCTATCTAGAGACTGGACCAATCTTTGTGTAGGAATTTAAGTGATAAAACTTGAAAATGGTGCCAGAATAACAACACTTACGAAATATCCTATTTGAGTATTGCTTGTCTAATTAATGGGAAAGTATTGTCTAACCACTATCTTTGTTACAAACGAAACAACTTCTTTCAATTAATCCCATGTCATTTTGCTTAGATTTATTTGAACCAGAACTTGTTAAGTAAGGTCTTTTGCAAGCATAAACCACCTGGGACATAAAAATAACCTAATCCACCGTCTCATTTTGAACTCTTTTGTAATCTCATCCTATAAAGCTATAAGATTTAGGCATTGTTTGATGGTAGTATAAAATGTTGAGATAAATTAAAAAAAATTCTTATACTATTTATTATTTAGTGTATAACTGTACAAATTTTCCATTTTATAAAAAATTTATAGGATTAAATGATTAATCAATTTTCAATTTGAGGTGTTCTTAACCACAAAATAGTTATGCTTCCCAATTTCACAATATTTGCCTTTGAACTTCTTGTCACTCTATCTAGTATATTGAAAGAAACAAGTTGTGCCTAGCATGGCATGTGAGAATGCAAAACTAAAGAGACCATTTGACCAAGCAAGCAGGCATGGCCAAAGAAGCCCCAGCAACAAGGTGTCTCTCTGAAAGTTCAGAATCTGAATTTGAATTATCTTTTTCAATCATAATATCTGGAAAGATGTAATGAACATGTCCTAACGTAAAACTCATTTCTTGCTCATATTGTAACATTATAAACCATCAATTATTGTGATGCACCATACCTCATAAAGGACCTTTGTCAATTGTAAATAAAGCTGCTTTTGTCAACATATCTGTCCCCACTCTCCAACTCATCTCAGTTCTTCCTTTATAAAGTTTGTATCAGTGCCCATATTAACAATGGCTAATCATATATTGCTGAATATTATAACTACTTGTATTAAAAGATTTCGTTGTTCGTTTTTCAGATGCATTTAATTACTTTTGGATAACTCATATATTTTAGACTACGCTATAAGCATTAAAGATAGCTAATCCCTTATTATAAACTGAACCTCACTTGCCTTCAATGAAGTTTGATTATCAAGTCTCTATATTAAAGTACTGAAAACTTAACTATCAGAGAGTACGCTTGACAAGAGTACCTGAATGTTTCGCTAATAAGGCGGAAAGGTTTTGCCATAATTGTGCTCTTGACAACAGCATGTAAATTTTGGCATAAATATTTGTTCGGATTTGATGTCCCTTTGACATTGATTTTGTCTGAATGTCAACCACTTTGTGAGACACTAAAGGTTGCTGTTACAGTTAATAGTTGTGATCAGTCTAGATTCAATTCATGACTATAACGTGAGTGTTAGAGATATAAATCATTCATATGCTTATACTTAATAACTTAAACTTTTAAGATAGTTAGTTCATGACATTATATCGGAGTCTCTATGATTAAGGAATCAAGAATTTAATCTTTACTCACTTAATAACTTAAATTTTTAAGATAATTGATTCATGACAATGGGTAATATTTTTGAAGCTAGCTTTTTAATTTGTTGCGTTTATGAGTGCAGACATAAAAGTGAACGATGTTATAGTGCTGCTAGTCCTGACCATTAACCTGCCCTTTAGTTATGATTTCAACTTTTTCAGTCTGGCCTTCTTTATTTTTTTAAAATAAATTGTAAACGTGGTTGTTGCAGACTCTGCCCATCTTTGCATCATATAATTGACCAAATGAAGTTATATGAGCAGCATAATGGGAAAGTGCAAGAACGAAAGTGGGGAACTGATTAAAGAAGTCGGCCAAACTAGACGACAATCAACACTTTTTTCAGAGTGGATATGGATTATCTCGTTTGAGAATAACTGGAACAATATGGTAAAATATATGCAAGTTGTCAGCATATAAAAGGTAACTAGAAGAGGATAAGGAAGGAAAACTGCACTTCTGATCATGACGCATTTTAAATCTTTTAGTTCAAAGAGTTCCTCGCATGGATGAAGTTTTGAATGACGAGTAGCTTTTACGGAGTGTCACATTACAAATAATGGAATAATTTCACAAGCATATCATATGATAGACCACTTTTAATAACTTGTAGCTCAAATGGGTGGAAAGTGGGAACAGTGTATGCAGCAGACCAAGACTGGCCAACTGATTTAGGTATAGCAAAAACGGTTGGGAAAGGAAAACGCAAGAATATAAATAAATTTTAGCTAGTTTCGCATTTGATGTGAATTGGAGACGAGAAACAGAGCCAAAACTCCTACAAGAAGAGAGTGCAAAGAGGTCATGAACTGGGTTTTCTTTTTGCTCTCATCAACTCCAATTTCTTTGTGCCACGTTTGCTTTAACATCTCAAATGATAATGAAATTCATCTAGTGGCATAAAATCTGGGCTCAGTTTTGTCTTCATAAAGATATATGGGAAGCAAGATAATGATAATAAAAATATGACAGGAAGTGGTGGAATCAACATCATTCTGAGCAGATTTAGAGAAGTTAGAATCAGATTAAACCACGTTAAGTGTACTAATAAATTTATGTAAAAATTATTTGTTTTGCTTATCAACTATATTTTTTGACATTATAATAAACTTGTGATCCACCCATTTATATTTCAATCATGTTTGCAAGATAAAGATATTGGCTATTCCGATTTTCAAGTACCAATAAGTTGTTGTTGTAATTTGATTACGTTATAATTGTAAAAATTACAGATAATTACAAAAAAAACTAATTGATACAACCATAATTGTCATTACTTCACAGTTGCGAAAACTTTCATAATGATAATATTGTGATGTAATTTAAAACCATGAGGTGAGCACTACTTAATATTTATTTTCAGCCATTCATCACTCATATTATAGGAGCTGAGGGTAGGGAAAGGCATTGCTCAAGAAGTATGTGTAGAATATACATAATTGTACTTTTAAGTCTGCATCTAACGAAACTTGAAAAGGTTTTCACAGCCAGAAATTTGGAGAAGCTTGCCTACATTCTATTTGCTCTACAAGTTGCATCTTTCACATGGGCATGAGTACATGGAACATCTAAGAATGGAATGGGGACCTGATTGTAATGTGTAGCTTGGCCTTTTAATAAATATCATGACCCCATCAGTATATGTGTAGGTAGCTTCATGCCAGCGTGAGCTGCGGAACGTGCAAGGTCAACTTGTGAATCCTGTAGTTTTTTATTCTTTTGGTTAGCCATTTTTATTTTTTTAGTAAATCACATTAACTTTATCAAAGAAGTATTGACATAATAAAAGTGACTTACATTTTAAGTATAAAAAAATTCATGAGAGTTATATCTCATGGGAAGAATTATACCATTATCACTTATAGTTTGAGGATATATTATGGGACAGTTCAAAATAAGTCGAACCTTGTAAGGATGTTCTTAGTTAAAAAAAATCAGATTAACTTTTTATAAAATTTATCTAAATTATACTGACTTTGTCTTTTATTTGTTTTTCTAACTAGAGATTCAATAACAATCTCCAGACTTATTTTCAAGATGTAACTAATACCTAACTCATTCGTCAATATGTTCGTTTTTTTTCACTTTTGCATTATATTAGCAACTCTTAATTTAAACAATAATTCAAAAGTTGGTATAATTTACTCTATTTTTGTTTTGTTTTAATTTAGGTCAGTAATTTTTTGGGTCAAGCAATGTTACACCAACTGGCCATAATGTATAATTTACATCAGTTTTTCTCTTGATTCTATTTTAGGAAATATTAAAATCCTAAAATATTATTCTTTTATTTAAAAAAAGAGAGAATTAAAAAAAGTTGACAGGATACTCATTCTTTTACCAATACTAAATATTTATATTTGCGAAACAATTATTTGTGAAAATTATTCTATATTTATATTAGTTATCAAGTATTTGGATGATTAAAACTTGAAGTTGAAGGGTGACGTTAGAGGCGTTGTGTCTCCCGCCATTGAAGTAACTATCACTCTCATAGTGACTGCGTTCACTGTCACCGCTTCCGCTTCTCCATATCTCGTTCACCCTTCTCCTTTTCCTAACCCTTCATCTCTCGCTCAACCTCAACCACACAACCACAGGTTCTTCTTCATTCTTCCCAATTGATTTTATTTTCTTTCTTTATTTCCTCTATTTACCTACTGATTATGAATTTATTGTTAATCATATGATCTTGATTCTCTAATTTAGGGTGCAGTTTTGCAAAATTGGAAAATTGGGATTTTCTGGGAGCAGAGGCTAAGGCTCACACCGTTTCCTTTGAATTGCAGGGGGGGGGGGGGGCAGTATTCGTCGCTTCGCACTTGTCCCCGGTATTTATTCAATCAACTGGTGCCTGCTGTCATTCTACAAATTTAGTGGTCACTGATTATTATTCAATTGAGTATTTGAGTATCATATCATGTGAAGGTTTGTTTCAACTTCCTAGTGTTCTAATCTTTGATTCTCATATTGATGGATGAACCTATCAATAGTAAATTGGCGTGTTTGGATCTAAAAACAGGAGAACTTTGATATGTGCAGTCAATCAAGACGCCAAGGAAGCTTTTAAGAAGACTGTGGTAATTGATAGGCTTATAGATATGCTCAGGAACGCTAACCTTCACCAAGTAAGAATATGCGTGATTTTCCATTTTTCTTTTCTTACCCTCCCTTTTTGTGTTGGCTCTCCTTTTGGCAATTTTCTTTTAACCCCATTTTATAGCAGATGTTGATTCTGTAAGTTTTTGGTGCTTCTGCTTTATTATCTTTCCCTGAATAATAATATATGTGGTTCATGATGTAGGACTCAAATTTTATGTATTAATTGATTTTGGGTTAAATTTTTCAATGGTATTGATATTGTTTTCTTTTGTAAACAGCTTCAGAAACTTGTTGAAAGCATTCTCACTTTCAATCCAAGCTTTTGGATACGACTTGCTACAAGAACTGATACCTGCAAGTCTGAGGAGTGAGGATGATAAAGTATACTTTTGAATTTCTGAGATTGTTTCTTTGGTCAGTCTCTGTCTAGTCCTTTCAGTTTTTATAATTTGCTTTTGTTTATTGTTAATATGCAGAAAGATTATGAAGAATTGGCTATAACTGTAACGAGCGTGGTGGATCGCTTGGTTCATAAGGCCAATGTACCTCTCCCTCTTCCCTCCACCAACCATTTTTCAAAGTTTGTTTCATTTACTTTATAGCTTCTTTTGACAACATTGTTGCTATTATATACTATGCTATGCAGGAAAAGATAGAGTCTGCTACAGATGTCCTGAAGGGTATACTAAAACATGTGGTTGATGATGTAGGAGAGATTCCCTGGCCTCCCAGAGATCCTCAGGCACTCACATTGATGGAAAAGGTAAGGTCAGTTTCTCACTGATTTTAGTGAGTGAGATGTTCTTCTATTGGATAATGGGTTTTCTTATACATTTTAAATTATGCTATTTTTCTTTACTCCCATATATAGTGAAGAGGTCAATAATACACTAGTTGTGTCAATCAGTTAAATTAATCTTAATTTTCGTTTTATTTGCTTTTCAGTCAACGCAAGGATAGCTGACTAGCTTTGTGCTAAAATTCAACAGTCTGATATATGCTTCAGTCCTCAGTCACCATGAACTGTAATGTGCACCAGAGGGTCTATGATACACCTTCAGGTTTTGTGAAAAAATGAATTAGATAAGAGACCAAATGACTAGTGACAATAATAAACAATAAGCTGATGTGTAAATAATTGCCTATGTATTCTTCTGTAATCCGAGATTGAATCAAGCACCGTCTAGTCATTTGTGAAGGAAAAGGTGAAGAATTGTCTGCAGAATTGCAGATATTCGTATTTCTGAAGTCTTCCTATGAAGAGCTTTCATTTTGGTAAGCTAATTGCCAGTGGGTTGATTTGGTTATACTATAACATATATCTTGTCAGCAAGTCCTATCTATCTATTTTAAGTTTTATGTCCTTATCCTTAGGAAATAAGTCAAAGGGAGCAAGAAGGGCAACTGGTTGAAGGGTTCCTTGCCAAAGTGAATGCACAACTACGACAAGTGAGTCTGTTTTGCACTTTTACTGCTTTTTATTCAACCGGCAACAAATTTCAATTGTCACTAGACGCTGTATACTCTACTAAGAGAGAACATTGCTTGCTATTCATATTTATAAACCCGTGTTAGTTACTTATAAAGAGGAAACCACAATAGCATATCTTCAAACCTGACAATGGGCTTGGCAGTTGGAATGTTGCAAGTTATAACAATGTTTTGCATGATGCTAGAAGTGATTTCTTTTTTGTAGAGAAGATCAAGCTAATCCTTATTGAGCTGAAGAAGTTTAGATGATCGTATCTTCAAATCGCTTTCAGAATAGTGCCTGGTTACTTCAGCTAGCTTTGCGCATCAGTTTATTGTTTTAAGTAATATCGTCTGTAGCCAAAAATAGAACAAAAAAGGTTAATATTTATTGTAGTTCCAGGAATCTGGCAATAAACTTTTTCTCTTCTAAGATTATTTATTAGAGTATGGATATGGGCCTGCAATAAGTTAATTGTGCAATTCCTTTGAATTCTTGGTGACAACTGACAAAGAGCAGCATACAAGAAGACAACTTTAATTGAATCTGCATTGGTTTTAACTGAATATGATTTGGGTTGGTAATGATGTTTTATAATTTGTTTAGACTTTTCCATGGGTACTTAGTTAACCTCAGATCTGGAGGAGTAGCCGATCAAGTACTCACATAATTGTAGCTTGCATATGTCTGCAAGTGAAGTTACCCTTTTAAGTAGATGGATATGTTTATTGCGTCATGGATAACTCTTGTATGGAGGAATTAAAGATGCAAAGAGATACCTAGTTACCAACTTGCATTTATCTAGTTGCATGATCGTCCTGGAATACTGAGTTCCTCATTTTGTTCAAAGATGGTCAAGAAAACTTGCATGAACATCCGAGGAAAGGTGTGCTACCTTGGCTGGACATCCTTTTGCTTTGTTTTGTTTTTCCTTTTATCTCCCTCGTATTAACTGTCTTAACTGAAGTTTGAAATGAAAACCATATTTGGGTGTTGTTGAATCAGATTTTAATCTTTTACTGTCAAAGAAAGTTACAACGTACTGACAATTTGCTTTGTATCCACTGTCTTACAATATAATAATCTCTTCTTTCTTTAAAAGAAACATGATCGTAGGAATTTTGTGTGGTTGTTACTTTTTGATCAACGCGGTCCTATACAGACATGGTAGAAACAAGGCAGACTGTTTCTTGGTAAAAAATAGTAGTGTTGCCTGCTTACTTCTTAAAAAGACAATTCAGTGGAGTTTCTTTTTCATTTTTATTTGCATTTATTTCCCACAACAAGTGCAATGCATTGCATGGTTATTTGTTTCTCACTTGTTCAAGTTGATTAAATTATTAATGTTATTTTGTGTGAAGTGAATCTAGCCGTAAATGTGTGATTTTTTTTTTTTCAAGTATAACGTTACTCACAATAACTTCTTTATAAGGCTGTTAGATCTTTAATACTGGGTCAAATTATATCCTATAACGAATAATCCAACAGTTAGTATGATAAATATTTATGTTGTGAGAAAATGAAGTGTATGCGTAGCATCACAATTTATTGTGCACAAATACTCGAGTCTTTTATTTTTTAGAAGAATAAACTAAATTTGAGATGTGTACTTATTATAATTAAATTCTGAAAAAATAATCTTTCACATACTTGTAGATGTTTAATAGAAACTAGAAACTCAAAGGCTTGAAGCATTTTTCTTTTTGTTTTTACCTGTCGGTAATTTGATCTCACCATACTAACACTATTCTTGTTTGTACCAGACTTATTTAAGAAGTTAAAAACTAACTACTATCGGCTTTGCGTTAGAAATAAGCATAATGCATGTTTTTCAATTTTTTTTTTTTCGAAAGCAACGAAATGTTATTTTTAGTCCATGGACGCTTGCAAAGCCCATCTGACTCATTATAAACAGGCTATGTGTTGCCGCTCAATAAATTATGAGTTTAATTTTAATTTTTTTTGTCAGTTTAAATTATTAAAAAATTTAATTAAAATAATAAATATTTTAAAAATTTAAATATATAATTAAATTCATAGAATATATGAATTAAGAAAGTTATTATATAGAGTTATTCTAAATAATTAATAGTGTCAATTATAATTAGGGAACTGAAAATTTCTCTATATAATAATGCCTAGTAGTAGTGGGGCGTGACCTGGGTGCGGCACTGTGCAGCAAGCAAATAAAAGCATATCGAATTTTCGTCTGTACGCTATTAAATTACAGAAATTCCATTCCGTTCCATTCCCTTTCTCTACTTCGCCTTTGATTTCCAAAATTTGCAGACACTCCAACCAGATCTCATCTGAAAAGAGAAGTGAATATTCTCGTTCTCTCTCTTTATTGCATATTCATGCATATCAACACGGCTCTGTCGGTGAGCGTGATCTTGGATGCGCTAACACTGTAATCAGATCTCAGGTAAATTCTCTGTATTTCTATCTCCGCATTGCGTTCCAAATCAATCGGGTAATTTCATGCGGTGGGATTCCATTTTCTTTCTAATTACTCAGAATCTGCGGGAAAATGTTGCACCTTTTTTATTCGTTTGCAGAAAATTCGTGTCCCGTGATTTCGTTTTATTTTCTGATGTTCCGTTTCGATGCAAAAGAAACGTTTTTGTGATTATCTGAAGTGTTGCTTTTGCATGGGATTGTAATTGAGCTTGATCCGTGGGGGCTTCTTGTTGGGTCATCGGAAATGGGGAGTTCTAATATTGCGATTGGATTGTGCAGAGGCAGTGCTTGTGATTCGGTGATTGAGGGAAGATGTTGACCAAGTTCGAAACCAAAAGTAATAGAGTGAAGGGACTTAGTTTCCACAGTAAGAGACCGTGGATCCTTGCGAGTCTTCACAGTGGAGTGATCCAGCTATGGGACTACCGGATGGGGACCCTCATTGACAGATTTGACGAGCATGATGGGCCGGTCAGAGGCGTTCATTTCCACAACTCTCAGCCTCTGTTTGTCTCTGGAGGTACCTTATTCACAACCCTCCTTGCGTTTCAGTATCTGTGCAATTACTATCTACACGTAGACTGCTTAATAATCTGATCCATTAATGGTACACCCCATTTATTGTTTTTTTTTTGGTTAGTCTGCATCATATATCTAGGTGAGGTATGCTATTTTTGCGCTCTTAGTTATGTACACCACTTCTAAACCTGCGCCCGTGGCAAAATCTGAGTTATACTGTACCTATCTAGACTCTAACATCGTGTTTGGTACATTGGAACAATGATTCCATTTGGAATGAGGAATTCTCATATTTGCTAGTGAAAAAAAAGGACCGGTGACTTCCTTTCATGTCCCATTCCACAAAAACAGGAATGGAGCATTGAGTTCCATTCCCCCTTATATAGATAAGATTGGGATTCCATGCTTTATGGGAATTTCTTTTTCCAACATACCACATTAATTTTAGAAAGTGACAACTATTACCCTTATTTAATTTAACAAATTAGACAGAATTTGAGCATAAGACTGTGTTGTTTTCTTGTGAATCTCTAACATGAAATGCAAATATTTTTTTTCTGACATATTAAATAGTGTCTGCTCTTTATTAAGCGACAACATTTTTTGTTATCGAGTTGTAAAAAAAAATAAATTAAACTTGAACATTGCTCCTAAGAATGTACATTCATATTACAGATAAAAGATATGCATGAGAAAAGCTAAACTTTTTTGTTTTTCTCATGATAGCATTTAAGTCATTTAGATCAACTTTGATTTCACGAATTAAACAATGAAATGACTTGGAAAGTCACTCCATTCTTGAAGCTACCAAACAGTGGTCTGGGAATGATCATATTCCATTCTGGCCCATTTCATTCCATGGAATTGCCACTTTGTGTACCAAACATGCCGTAATAGGACCTTGTACTTTCTTAGTCCGCACAGATTTCTGTGTTCAAAAAGCATTTCTCTATCTGGATTGACCACACTAAACAAATGGAAGGGGAATGTAGTAGGTTTAGAAAAAGCATGTATGTGATGCTGATGCCTCATACTCGCCTATCCTACCATATAATAATTTGCCACATCCATTTAAATATTTAATGCTTCTCTTTTACCTGCTAATTCTATTATCTCTTCACCTTTGTTCTTTGCTTGTACCAGGGTGGTACAAGAGGTTATACCATAGACAGTAAGAATGGGGGATACACTTTATATGTTTTCTAGATTTATAGCTGTATTATATTTGAAAAGGAAAAAAACATTTATTTGGTGTAATTGAGATGCTCTGGATCTGGAAATTAGTAGCTAATATCAATCTGATTATTTAAACAAATTAGTGCTACATGACATCTTGTTCTAATGGTTCTAATGGTTGGATTTTAATGTGATTTTCCAACAGTTTCATTTGTCACTTGGGGTGGAGGAGATTCTGATTTTTTATGTACATTAATAAAATAAATTCTTGTTGCATGTGGAGCGGGAGGGTTTTACTTTATAAAATTTGCAGCTTATTGATTAATTTTTTTTTTTCTCTCGGGACAGGGGATGATTACAAGATTAAGGTTTGGAACTACAAGATGCATAGGTGTTTGTTTACTCTTCTAGGACACCTTGATTATATTCGTACAGTGCAATTTCATCATGAGAGCCCATGGATTGTGAGTGCCAGTGATGATCAGACGATTCGCATCTGGAACTGGCAGTCACGTACCTGTATATCTGTTTTAACCGGTCACAATCATTATGTTATGTGTGCTTCGTTCCATCCAAAAGAGGATATTGTTGTCTCAGCTTCCCTGGATCAGACTGTTCGTGTTTGGGATATTGGTTCTCTCAAGAGGAAGGCTGGGTCTCCTGCGGATGACATACTGCGATTGAGTCAGATGAACACAGATCTTTTTGGTGGTGTTGATGCAGTTGCTAAGTATGTGTTGGAAGGTCATGACCGGGGTGTCAACTGGGCTGCTTTTCATCCTACACTGCCTCTCATTGTCTCAGGAGCTGATGACCGGCAAGTGAAACTTTGGAGGATGAATGGTAAACATGAAACATAGTTATTTACTTTATGTTGTCCTGAATAATAACTATCTGGGAACATCTATGGCTTTCCATTTCTTATTCTAAATGTTGAGCTGACTGGGCTTTCATATAGTCTTGATGCTATTCTGATGATCAGAAATATTAACAAAAATATGTTTGAAGGAGCTTACATGTACTTGTTGGCAGCAAAACCTTTCATATAAGGCAGTACTTGCATGCATTAAATTTTGTAGTATTCAGTTTACCAAAAAGAAAAAAAGTGTAGAATTTGAAGTGACCTTCTCAATGTTACTAATAAAGTTTATTCTCTGTTTTCAGACACTAAAGCATGGGAAGTAGATACTTTGAGAGGGCACATGAATAATGTTTCATGTGTTATGTTCCATGCCAAACAGGATATCATTGTGTCAAACTCTGAGGATAAAAGTATTCGAGTATGGGATGCAACAAAACGAACGGGAATTCAAACGTTCCGCCGAGAGCATGATCGGTTTTTGGATTCTTGCAACACATCCTGAAATGAATCTGTTGGCAGCTGGTCATGACAGTGGCATGATTGTCTTTAAGCTGGAGAGAGAAAGGCCTGCTTTTGCGGTTAGTGGTGATTCTTTGTTCTACACAAAAGACCGGTTCTTGCGTTTCTATGAATTTTCAACGCAGAGAGAGAGATACAAGTACTTACAATTCGACGGCCTGGTTCTTTAAGTCTGAATCAAAGTCCAAAGACTCTTTCCTATAGCCCAACTGAGAATGCCCTTCTTCTCTGTTCAGATGTGGATGGTGGATCTTATGAGTTGTATTGCATATCCAAGGATTTCACAACTAAGGAGAGTTTTGGTAGGGGTGATATGCAAGATCCAAAGAGAGGTCTTGGAGGGTCAGCAGTATTTGTGGCTCGGAATAGGTTTGCTGTGTGCTTGACAAAAGTAGCAACCAAGTCCTTGTAAAAAATCTGAAGAATGAGCTTGTTAAAAAGAGTGCTCTCCCAATTGCCACTGATGCTGTATTCTATGCCGGAACAGGCAACTTGCTATGTAGGTCAGAGGATGGGGTTGTTATATTTGACCTTCAGCAGAGGATTGTTCTTGGGGATCTTCAGACCCCTTTTATCAAGTATGTTGTCTGGTCTAATGACATGGAAAGTGTTGCTTTGCTCAGCAAAACATGCCATTGTCATTGCTAACAAGAAGCTTGTGCACCAATGCACCCTCCATGAGACAATCCGTGTAAAAAGTGGAGCCTGGGATGACAATGGCATTTTTATTTACACAACATTAAACCATATCAAATATACTGCCTCCCCAATGGAGATAGTGGGATAATAAAAACACTGGATGTCCCGATTTATATCACAAAGGTTGTTGGAAACACCATCTTCTGCTTGGGTCGGGATGGGAAAAACAGAGCTGTAACTATTGATGCAACTGAAATATATTTTTAAGCTTTCCCTGTTGAAGAAAAGATATGACCATGTTATGAACATGATAAGGAACTCACAGCTTTGTGGACAGGCTATGATTGCCTATCTACAACAGAAAGGGTTTCCTGAGGTTGCCCTCCATTTTGTGAAAGATGAGAGAATTCGGTTCAATTTAGCTTTAGAGAGTGGGAACATTCAAATTGCAGTTGCTTCAGCTACAGCAATTGATGAGAAAGATCACTGGTATCGTTTAGGGGTTGAGGCTCTTCGCCAAGGCAATGCTGGTATAGTAGAGTATGCATACCAGAGGACCAAAAATTTTGAGAGATTGTCTTTCCTTTATCTCATTACTGGTAACGTAGAGAAACTTTCAAAGATGTTGAAAATTGCTGAAGTCAAGAATGATGTGATGGGCCAGTTTCACAATGCCTTATATATGGGTGATATCCGAGAGCGTGTTAAGATCTTGGAGAATGTGGGCCATTTACCTCTTGCTTACATCACTGCATCAGTCCATGGGCTACACGATGTTGCTGAAAGGCTTGCAGCTGAACTGGGGGATAATGTTCCATCTTTGCCTGAGGGAAAAAGTACCATCTCTCTTGATGCCGCCATCACCTGTTATGTGTGGGGGTGATTGGGCCCTTCTTAGGGTCATGCGAGGCATATTTGAAGGTGGTTTTAAACTATACAGATCAAGATGCTGTCGATGAAGAGTACAAGGCTGCTGATGGTGATTGGGGTGAGGAGCTTGACATGGTTGATGTGGATGGCTTACAAAATGGAGATGTTGCTGCAATTTTGGATGATGGAGAGGTGGCTGAAGAGGATGATGAAGAGGGTGGATGGGATCTGGAAGATTTAGAGCTTCACCCTGAAGCCGACACTCCAAAAGCTTCTGTCAGTACACGATCTTCAGCTTTCGTGGCCCCAACTCCTGGCATGGCAGTTAGCCAGATATGGATTCAGAGATCATCTCTTGCAGCCGATCATGCAGCTGTTGGCAATTTTGATACTGCAATGAGATGAGATTACTGAACAGGCAACTTGGGATAAGAAACTTTGCCCCCTTGAGATCCATGTTTCTAGATCTAGATCTTCATACTGGCAGTCACTCCTATCTGCGTGCCTTTTCAACTGCTCCAGTAATATCACTTGCAGTTGAAAGAGGTTGGACTGAGTCATCTAGTGCAAATGTGAGAGGCCCACCAGCACTTCCTTTCAAATTGTCTCAATTGGAATGAAAAGCTCAAAGCTGGTTATAGGTCAACAACTGCTGGGAAATTCACCGAGGCCCTTCAGACATTTGTCAATATTCTTCATATAATTCCTTTGATTGTTGTTGAGTCAAGGAGGGAAGTGGATGATGTGTGAAGGAATTGATTATCATAGTCAAGGAGTATGTTTTTGGGTCTGCAGATGGAGCTGAAAAAGACGGGAAATTAAGGATAATCCAGCACGCCAGCAGGAGCTTGCAGCATATTTCACCCACTGCAATCTTCAGACACCTCACTTGAGGCTAGCTTTGCTGAATGCAATGACTGTTTGCTACAAAGGCAAAGAACCTTGCCACAGCTGCTAACTTTGCCAGGAGGCTACTTGAGACCAATCCCACCATTGAAAACCAAGCTAAGACAGCAAGGCAAGTGCTGGCAGCTGCAGAAAGGAATATGACTGATGCCACACAGTTGAACTATGATTTTCGAAAACCCATTTGTGATTTGTGTTTGTGGTGGAACCTATGTGCCCATTTATCTAGGGCAGAAGGATGTCTCTTGCCCATATTGTACTTCCCGCTTTGTGCCAAGCCAGGCGGGGCAGCTATGCTCTGTGTGTACGCTTGCAGTGGCAGGGGCAGATGCTTCTGGATTGCTCTGTTCACCTTCCCAGATACGTTGACTGAACTGCTGGATCAGAAGCATTTTTTTCAGTTTTGTTTCAGGTCAATTTTCAACATCTCATACGAGTGGTATTGATCAATTAACATATTTCCTGTAGAAGCTAGAAAGAGTCAAGAATTACTGTTTCTGAGTCAGTTTCTTGGTTTTCCTCTTTTTATTATTTTTGCACCTTTGTATTCCAATTATAAGAGGACGGGAAGAAAGGCCTATAAATAATTTGGGCATGTGAATTTTTCATGTATTCTGTTGAATTAATTATAGTAGGTTGAGTTGGAAATTGCAACATTTTGAGGCTTTAATAATGTATTTATACATCTATTCATAACTACTTTTTTTTTTTCAATAATGACCGGCTGTGTAGTATAAACCATTTTTTCATTATTAGTATATTTTAAGTTGTAAGTTGTACTAGTGCACATCTATTTTTGAATGTATGTAATGTACAACGAGAAATTTTTTTTTTAATATATTTAGATTAGTTTATTTTGTAGTCAAAACAGTTTATAATCAAAATTGTATTATAGAATTTTTGAAAAAAAAATAATTTTTTTTAAATAATAATCTCTCTTAAACATGCATTTAATCTATTTTTTAAACAGGTGAGGCTTAGGAATTCTTTCCTTCAATTTTAAAAAGCTAAGTGAAAAACGAATTGAAAGACTTTAAATAAGGGTTGCTTAAAAGTGAGAAGCATATGCAGAGGAGAACTTTTTAAATTAAGTTTTGAATGACAATCGGTAAAAGTAAAACATTAAATTTTGGTGGAAAAATGAAATAGATATCCAGTGAAGGCAGGTGTTTCAACAACATGTAGGTTCCGTGAAAATGTTTGTGGCTGAAATTGGTTTTCCATTTTATCTTTCTGATGCCATACCTTAATTTGTATACAAAATTTATCTATGAAAATTTTACTCCCATATTAAACTGACCCTAAAAGTTAAAACTTGCAAAACTAGAGTTAGATTTAATTGAGATGAATGCATATGGTGAAAAGTTAGCAACGTTCTCGCAATGAACTTGTGGAGTATAAGCTTGTTCTGCAGGAGGTGCAGTCTGTTTTCAACTTGGTTACTAACTACTATGTTAATCTGCTGCTTTTTGCATTAAGTGGCTTTTAATTATTTCTCTTTTAAGTGGCTTTTTCTCGCCCTTGATAATCCTTGACCAAACTCAATATCAGTTGTTTACCTTCCATCTCTCCATTTCTGCCACTTTCATTCCTACCATGACTTGTGTGCAACTGCAGAGTTGACAAGAATGCGTTCAAGTCAGAGATAAAGGTCATGATTTGTAAAATGCTTATACAAGTTAAAGAGGCCTTGACTGCTTTGCTATTTGTGTATATTGATTGAGGCACTGCCAAAGCTGTCTTCAATTCTTAGACAGTCTCCATACTATCCTGAATTCTGATTTGCTAAAGTAATAATTTTATTTTGTATATGCCAATGTCCAGAGATGAAAGTCTTAGCTTCTCATTGATGATGTTAGTTTGTAAGATTGAAAATTATTTTAAATCTTAAGACATGACAGGCCACTCAATGAATACTTATTCCTCCATTTTAGGCAGGCAAAGAGAATATGAATCACACCATCAGAGTGGTGAATATATGGAAACACCTTTATTACAGGACCAAGTAGATTTATTACCTGCTCGTTTCTAACTTTTTTCTTTCGTAGGCCCGTTTGGCCTCTCAATAAAATAAAATTAAATAAATTACTTTATTATATTAGGATAATAATTATTTTATAACTATTTAATTTTAAAGTGTAATAAAATGAATAAATAAATATTATTTTCTTTCGAAAGAAATTATTTTACTATTCTATTGCTACTAATTTCATTTTGAATTTTATTAGAATCATTTCTTACACTGGGTTCTACCCAATTTTAAAATACATATTTGCATTTTTTAATTGGCCACCAAAGCCAGCATCCCTTCTCATTTTCTTTTTACCTATCATCATCGCCCTATTTTCAAGTATTCCTGTCTCCACCATTTTTTTTATAGAGTGTTTTTCCATTTTTTGCTTTAGGCCAACTTTCTCTGGTAGAAACCAGCCCAATTGATTTTTTTTTATTTCTACAATGAGGGTTTAAGATTTTACATAGAGAGAAAAAAGATAAATTAACAAAATAATTTGAGTGATATTTGATCCTTTAATATATGTCTTGGATGCTAAAAATATTCAACATGACCTTTTTATAATTGATGCATTCATTTTTTGTTATTCTACAGTATTCATTGTTCTTTTATTGTTTTTCTTATGATCTCAAGTTCAATTAATGTAAATTTTGTAATTGATACATTCATTTATTTTTCATGTATAAGAATTTAGATTTTCTTTTGGACGAGTAGCCTTCTATCTTTTTTTTTAGTGATTTTAAACATATAAATAACACACTTATTAATAGTTTTAAAATAATATATTTTTACTGTTATTTTTTACGCTTGGCAAAGTCTCTCCCTGTTGACAGATTTGTCTGAAGTTATTTTTGAGCGTTTTTCTTTTCTGTAGGACATTTGTTTTTGGGTGTCGGACTCTGTTTACTTATAAAAAAAAATTTAAACTCATAATATTATCAATTAAGCATCAGTCTAATTAATTTGGGTAAGCATAATTTTTTTCTTAAAAAATTCCAAATAACTGTCTGAAAACTAAAAAGTTAATTTATCTCTCAAAAAATAATTAAAAAGTTAATTTCATTCCATTAATTGTTAATTAAGAAAAATGTGGGTGTCAGAACAACTGCAAGCACCCACTGAGAGGTACGGGCATAGATGATTTACACGTGGCGATTACGTATTCGATTAAGCACGTAAGCCAAAAAGCTGTGAGCCTGTGACGTTCTCCCATAGGGACACGTAATCGTGACTCGCAAGCAACGCGTTTTATATACAGAGGGCAACGTGACGCGGGCAAGAGAAGAGAAAGCGAAAGCCAAAACAGAAAGAACCAACCAAAGGAAGAAGTTAACGAAATGGAAAACCAATCCACGTCGTCGTCGATCCCGATGCAGATGCAGTTCCTTCTCCTCGAAGAAATTCAATTCTTGGAGGTGAATGACGAGTCTCTGCTGCAGTGGGAAGTGGGAACTCGTCAACGTAATTGACGCTGAAGAAGAGGAAGAAGAAGAAGAACAGGGGCGGGAACATGACGATGATGGGGATAGCGTTCGAAATGGGTTCGGTTCTTGGGATTCGTCCATTTCTTTGTCCGTTTCTTCTCCCAAGGATGCCCCAATTGAAGGAATCCATTATCGACTTCTTCATCCCGATGTAGATGTGGAAGACCACGATCACCGTGGTGTTGATGTTCGTGATGATCGTCAATTCGATGACGGTGATGCAGATGGGTATGGTGGGGGACAAGTTGATGATGGGGACGAGGACGAGGATCAGGATGATGGGTACGATTTGGACGATGAGCTTGTTCCCTGGAATGTCAGCAACAAGTTCGGGAGGCAGAGGATGAGGAAGTTGGGGAAAAGGGCTTTTTCGAAGATGCACAATTCCAAGAGGTCACCCTATCTGTTTGTAAGGCCTGGGTGTGTCCGCGGAAAGCATGGTCTGGGTCTTAAGCACAGTTACTGATACTAACTAGCGAGGTAATTGGAGGCTCTTCAAGAAAGAGTCTTGACCTGGCTCAATTTAACTGTTAGATTGGTTGAATGTAATTTGTATTTGGATTTCTGGTATTAGCAAGATCACTAGGATATGTAATTGTGACGTTCTTTTATGTGGATACCATTTTCTGAATGTATATCTTAATGGAAAATCCTTTCTTTATAGGGAGAAGGATTTAGTTGTCCAACAATGTATATGTTATCCCAATTTTATGTCTCTTTGGTTCTGGTTAGATTCTAGGAACTTTACAGCAAATGCGGATTTCTTGATTTGAGATCAAGGATTATGGAGGTTGGATTGAAATCTGGAAAATGAAATGGGATGGGAATTGTTTTGGTTGTCCCTCACTTTGAATACACTATAGGAGCGGCCAAAATTTGTTGAAGTTGCATTATAGTTTCAATTGTCCCACTTTTTTTTTTCTTGTACCAAGTGAGTAATTTGCTAATTTTCATTTCAAAATTTTCAATTTATCATTTTCTACCTGCTCAAACGAAAAACAATTTGAAATCAAATGCTCTGTATATATTCTGGAAGGACATGTTGGAAGGGTTTGAAGTTTATTTGATGAGATTGAGATGCGTTTTCGTGGAGATAATAAAAACAGGAATGAAATATGCAAGTTATTGCTGACCTAGAAAATGAATCAGATTTTTGCTAGTATCACGTTGTTAGAATGTTAGCAGACCTAGTAATAATTAACAATCAGGTTGTGGGAAAGAAAATTCTGGGGCTGAAGTCTTGAGTCTTGTTAGGATTGAGAAATGTATATGATCACCAGATGTAATATATTTTGTTGTGAAACTATTATGGAGCTTTTCAGAGGGGGTGCAATCAATATAAACTAGGTTTAATTGGGTTTATGCTCTCTGCTAAATGATTCTTCGGCTGAATTTAGCTACTTAATATAAAGTGCTTGGAGAATCAGACCATGACAATGAGCATGAAATTACGCCAGTTCGATGGAGTGGTAAAGTTCGAACCTGTCTATCGTAATTATGCAGTTCCTTGATTTTTAATGGTAACTAACTGGGCTCATTCTAATGCCCTGTTAATGAAATGGAAAACGTCAATTTAATAATGCCCTCTTGTTAGTAATTCTACCGCCGAGACTTTCCCGGACACTAATTCTCATGGTGGCTCCATCTACTACCCCCACTGCGATATGAGCTTCAAGCGTCGAGTTTTGGCCATTTCCCCCTTGATGGTTGGATAGAAGAGGAACAAGTACAAGCCCAACGAGCGCAGATGGAATCCTAAGGAGTTCTACAGATCAGCAGTTATCATATGCCAAGAACAATGTTTGAAACACAGTGACGGAGACAGTGAGAGTCGGGAATAAGTTGATGATTATGGCCTAAAATTTAAAGATATAAATGTGAATTTAGCTCTTAAAATTAATAATTGAGGATACATTACACGTATAATAAATTATGAAATTATTAAAATTTATTTTTTTAATTTTTTTTTTATCATAAATTAATATTTCACTTTGCTTTTCTTTCTTTTGTTACCAAAAAGTAAGCACTTCATCTTTCAATCTAGAAGATGATGAGCTCTAAACATTGAGAAATTTTTTTATAAATTTAATCTACACAATTCATGTAAACTAAATTAATAAAAAAATCTGACATATTATTATTATTTATTAATGACGTGTTAATTTAATGAACAAAAATAATATACATTAATAAACAATAATAATATGTAATTTTATATTTGCTTACATTTTTTTTACTAAACGAGTAATCCCTAGCTGCAAAGCATTGGAATTTAGATTTGGGAAGATGGCTACTTGCTTAGCGCATGGGTATGAGCACACGTTGTCGAGAAAATGCCCAGTTCGGCAATTGTTGCGCGCTTAACGGTCAATGACTCAAATATTGTCCGAAATCCTCATTGCATCGGTTAACATTGAAACCAAAAAATTAATGTCATGACACATTAAGTGTAGGAGTGTTGGTAAAGCGAAAGTAAATTATAATTTTAAATATAAAAATTTTGATTTGATTTTTACAGATTATATTTTATAGAGAGAATTATATTATTATTATTCTTAATATAAAAATATTATATTTATAAAATAATTCAAATAAATTAAATTTTATGTGAATATTCTTAATTTAAAAAAAAAATCAATGCCGTGGACCAAAAAAAGTCCCAATGAAAATTCAGGAACAAAGTTTCAAAATTTTGCCAAATACATTATTGAAATTGCCGCACTTTAATTTCTAATTCCCACTGGCCAGCAATGCCCCAAAAATTGTTCCCAAAAAAAAAAAATTGAAGGAAGCTACTTTAGTAATTTAAGTATGCACGTGAAGATTTTTCATGTTTAAAACTAATTAGATTTATACTCGTGTGATGTATAGTTAATTTATTATTAAAAAATAAATAAGAATATTATTAATTAGTAATAATTTATAATATCTATTTAAATTTAAAATACTAAAAAAATTAAATTTTATTAAATTTATTAAATTAATTAACATAAATATGTAATTATAATTATAATTACTTAATGATTATAATAAATAAAAAATAATCAATAGATAATTTTATTTTAATAAGAGAATTTATTAAAATTAATATTTATTGTAAGATATTTTTTATGATCATATTTAATAACCATATAATAGATTAAATAAATTTATATTAAAAAAAAAATGTCCCAATGAAAATTCAGGAACAAAGCTTTAAAATTTGATCAAATACATTATTGAAATTGCCGCACTTTAATTTCTAATTCCTACTGGCCAACAATGCCCCAAAAATTGTTCCAAAAAAAATTGAAAGAAGCTACTTTAGTACTTTAAGTATGCGAGTGAAGATTTTTCATGTTTTAAACTAATTAAATTTATACTTGTGCGAAGCATAATTAATTTATTATAAAAAATAAATAAAATATTATTAATTAATAATAATTTATAATATTTATTTAAATTAAAATATTATAAAAATATAAAATTTACTAAACCAATTATATCATTTACTATAAATATGTGATTATAATTATAATTTTTTAATGGTCACGATAAATAAGAAATAATTAATAGATGATTTTATTTTAGTAAAAAAACTTATCAAAATTAATATTTATTGTGAGATATTCTTTGTTGTCATATTTATTGATCATATAATAAATTGATTAAATTTATATATTAAAAAGAAAACAAAAAAAGTCCCAATGAAAATTCTGGAACAAAGCTTTAAAATTTGGCCAAATACATCATTGAAATTGCCGCACTTTAATTTCTAATTCCCACTGGCCAACAATGTTCCAAAAATTGTTCCCCAAAAAAATTGTAAGAAGCTACTTTAGTGCTTTAAGTATGCGCGTGAAGATTTTTCATGTTTTAAACTAACTAGATTTATATTCATGTGATGCATAGTTAATTTGTTATAAAAATAAATAAAAATATTATTAATTAGTAATAATATATAATATTTTTTAAATTAAAATATTTAAAAATACAAAATTCATTAAATTAATTAAATCATTTAACATAAATATGTGACTATAATTATAACTACTTAATGATCATGATAAATAAGAAATAATTAATAGATGATTTTATTTTAATAAAAAAACTTACCAAAACTAATATTTATTGTGAAACTTTTTTATCATTGTATTTAATAACCATATAATATACTGATTAAATTCATATATTAAAAAATAAAAAAAAGGTTCCAATGAAAAATCAGGAACAAAGCTTTAAAATTTGGCCAAATACATTATAGAAATTGCAGCACTTTAATTTCTAATTCCCACCGGCCAACAATGCCCAAAAAATTGTTCCCAAAAAAATTTGAAAGGAGCCACTTTAGTACTTTTGAGTATGCGCCTGAAGATTTTTCATGTTTTAAACTAATTTGAGTAAGAACGTGCAGCATGCATAAAAACTATCTCTATCTCTCTTTACCCGTGATGGGTCCAAGTCCAAATCTCATATAATTAACAAGTTTTAGACAAAAAGGGGGTATCTCTCTTGAAATAGACAACATAAAAGATAAAGAGGATTAAAACAACTAATTACAGATTTTATCATGGTGTAAAGTTTGAGTTTTTTGGAGACCCGCCACACGATTTTGTCTAAAATAGTTCTTGAAGATTTTGAGACGAAGAAATTGAAGGTCTATTGGAAACAGAAAGGCTAGCTTTGGACTAATTACTTTCTTTTTTTTTCCAGCACTTTCTAGAGTTTTGTTTCTTAAGTAGAACTTTCCAAAATTGATTCATAATCATAGTTGCTTGTAAATCAAGTTTAGGTGTAACTCATAATTAGGTTTGCATAATTAATTAGGGCTTGTGTTTCTAAAATATGATCTTTGCTTTTTCACTTGCGCAGTAGATTTCTTCTCCTTCATGTGCCGGTAAACGTAGGTCAAAGGCTAAGCCATCAACTTTGTGACCAGGTTCCCTGTGCAAAGGACGAATATATATAACAAAACTAAGTAGTCAAACTAATTCTGTCACACTAACTGTTGATGTCTGTACCAAACAATGGTCAAAGAGTTGCGAAATTGAGACCATATAAACCTAAATTGTTGAGATGCATATAAAAATTAAGTGATTTAAATATTCAAAATCACCACAATACTAAAAGCAATTTGTTATGCCTGCATTTTGTTGTGAACATATGATCCTTTCCCTTATTCTAACTTGTTATCTTTCTTACTACTTTTTTTCACTGTAATTGTTGGCCATTGATTCTTCTGCTATGGCAGCTTTGCCATGGGGTAATTGTATTTTTGAACTCTCCTCTGAAGTGCTTATATATATATATATATATATAAAATTATTGCTTTCTTCTAGACCCATCACTGAGAGTAAAATACTACACTTGAAGCAGATCGTAGAGGACGGCCAAAAGGTTGTAAAGGGTATTCTTTTAGTGAAACTGAAAAGGAAATGTCCACGATGCAAGGCCAAGAAGAAGTAGTAAAGGGTTCAAAGTGCCATGATTGTGGGAACCAAGCCAAGAAGGATTGTGTATACTCGAGGTGCAGAACTTGCTGCCAGAACAAACGGTTTGAGTGCCAAACCCATATCAGAAGCACTTGGATTCCTGTGGATAGGAGGCGCCACAGGGAGGAGAAGCCCTCTCCCACTAGTAATCCGCACCACCTTCAGGGAGATATCCCTAAAAGGCACAAGCAGAGCCCATATTCAGGTACTGTACTATTTCTCCATAATAGCCAAAATTCAGATCCATATGTATAACTAGCTATAGCCCTAACTGTTTCTTTTTCCTCAATTCTGCTGTTGTCATATTCCGTGTCTGAAAAACATCATACTCATAAAAGGAGATTCTAATGAAGCCTATTTCCATCTTCCTGCTCTCAAACTTCAATCTGGTTTCAAAATTACTGCTCTTTTTTTTTTTTTTCCTTTTTTCTTTACCTAACGAACACTGTAGATGGCGATATATGCGTCTATTTCAGGCTTAGAGGAGTTCAAATTTCCAGCTGCTATGAGTTCCACGGCGATATTTAGCTGCGTAAGGGTGCGCTCTGTGGATGATACGGTTAATGAAATCGCCTATCAAACATCTGTGAACATTGGAGGACACGTATTTAGTGGTCTTCTCTATGATCAAGGCCCCGAACAAAGCTTCCATGCTAGGGGTGACTGCTCCACAGACCGTCTTGATCAGCAGCACAATCTCAATCTTGTCAGTGCTGCAATCCACACCCGTGAAGGTGCAACTATGGCTCCACTATCAGCCACTGCTGCTCATGAGCCTTTTTTTCCTCCATCGTATCCGTTTCCCCTTGCTTCCTTCGGGCCCGGTATGCCATATTTTTCACACTCAAAACCATAGTGTCTGTCTGGATCATATATGAAAAACATGTGAAGGTATTTAGACTTGGAGCACTTTATTGTTCAAGTAGACAGAACCTCAAGATACCAACATATGGGAGACAAATTCATTAATCGAATGTGTAAACTGAGGAAGCCTGTTCTTTTTCGGTTGAAATACCAATGACTGATCAATTTTATTATACCTATGTTCCCTATAGTTTGATAATTTAGCATGTGTGGCGTGTCCCTACATATAGGTTTTGCAGTTTTGTCTTCTTGTCTTGTTTTGACTCACATTTGAGATCTCTGATAATCATAATGTTCCTATTTCGACCCTTTTGTCCCTATCCTTATCTACTGTGCCAACTTGAAGCAAAGTTGGGACAAATTACTAAGTTTTCAAGACCATTAATATATTTTTAATCCTATATATACTAGTCGTCTAGTGTCATGTCTATAGGCCGCATCAAACCCAAAGTTTCTAGATAGGAGCAAAGCACACATGATAACATAACTAAAAGAGACAACATGCTGTTTGGCAAGCTAAGGATTTTTCGAAGTGGTATAGGTGCTTTTGTTTGTTCCAATGGCGAATACTGAACACAAATCCAGAAGGTCATTATTTTTCTTTTGCCACGCCAAAACCAGAAGGTTGAGTTTACCTAAGATGCAACAAGAGTAAATGCATTTTTGCTTTTCTTTTTGCTCTTGATGAGTTTTCAGATCAGATATATATGACTCTTCTAATGGAATATGTATGCGAAACCTCTCGTATTTTCTAGAAATGTACACATATGGGCACATGAAAACACACACACAGAGCACAAATAAATATATATATACACGTACATATACTAAGGAAGCTTAAAGACTCGGGAGGAATCACTCAGTAACCATAAATAATTAATAATTCATATGCTGCATTCTTATGAATGTTGTACGAAAGAGATTACTGAAAGGCCAGGCATCTAATGGAACTTAGTTTCACGTTAGCTTTTGCAGTAAAGTAGTAGATAAACCGTGTGCGCTCAAGCTTTAATTTATAGAAAAGACGCAGTACTCACACTAGCTATAAGGAATTGATTGATACTCTCAGTGGCACAACCAAGAAGAATATATCCTTAGTACTTGAAATATAGAGCACGTACCAAAACCAAGTCTAATTACAGCGTATATGCAATTATGCATGCATCACACTCGCCGGAATTAATCACACCAAGAAATTTTCAGACTGCGTGGATTCTGATCTCCCACAAACGGCTTGTAGATGACTTGCTAATTCTAGTCATGATTTTGCAATCCTATATATTTTCTGATGGTGGATATAAAAGACGTTGTTAGCATTTAATATGGAAAAGATATGTAGGATGGGACATCACCCTTTCTTTAAAGTAGGTAAGCAATAAGTTTTAAAAACTCTTTCGGCAAAGCTTTTTAATTAACTAAGAAGAGAAGGGTACATACATGATTAACTATGCACTTCAAACAACCCAAATTCTGTGCACAGTAACCGTGCAGTACAAATTCTTTTTTCTACTTTTCCTCTCCATCCTCACAAATATATAATGGTGTTTGTGGTTGTTATGCTCCTCCATTTTCAGCTGTTCTTGATTGCCTTGAAATCAGTCTTTAGCTACTATTTAGTTGTCACTTGTCAGTTCCAAACACGATCATGCATACTTTTTAGTTTATTTATCTGTAATTCGTCCATAGCTGGATGTCATGAGAATGCACACACATCAACAAATTGCTCATTTGATGCTTGTCTAGAATATTATGTTAAAAGTAGCATAGCAAGTAAAGTATACTTTGATGCTTTACTTAATCTAATTAACTGGCCTCTAGATGCTGATCTAATCATCACAAATATTATATTATGTAAAATGTCATACGATCATCGGAAAGAAGCTTAAACCAAAGTGTTTTTAAATCGATGAATATTACTTTGTGGCTTTTAAAGGAACGATGGGTTCTTTATAAGATTTTCTGAAAATGCACTATATATGAAAAGTAACCAAGTTCACAACAAAATAAAAAATAAAAAAAAAGTAACCAAGTTACATTGTGCAATTATTGAAGTCTTGTTTTGGATTTTAACTCTAGGTGTTCCTTTTTTTTAATGTCGATTTTTTAATGAGTTTGTTAAACATTTTATTTAATAATTAATAGATATTAATAATTCGCCAATACTACTCATTTGATTTACATTATAGAGTAAAATATATTTTTAATATTTAAAAAATAAATCGTTTATAGATTTTATATTTAGAGATTAATTTTATTAATTCAATCCCTTAAGTTTTAATTCTTTAGAATAATAAAATTGTTATGAATTTAAAATTTGAATATTAAATCGATAAAATTAATTTTTAAATAATAAAATTAATAAATAATAAATTTTTTTACAGTCAAGTAAATAATAAATATTTCAATAATTAAAAGTAATTTTTACTTTAAGTTACGCATGCTATACTTAAATGGGCCGGCCCAGCTCGTTTCACATCTTTATCTTTCAATATGTTTTCATTTTAAATGTGAAGAAAGATCGAGTTCCTTTACCATTGAATATGGTCCAACCAAAGTCCTCAATGTATAATGCATTTTGGCTAGCCAAAGGTTTAAAAAAAAAGATAGTTCTAGTCTAACATCATTCTCATGCTCTAAGTTTAGTATTCATTCTTAATCTATAAATCAAACATCCCAAATTGGAAGCCAAAATGCATTCTGTGGTCAGAAGCCTTTCAACAATTCAAACACCGTTTGCGCATCCAATCCAAACGTGCACATTGTTACTTTCGGCCAAAGATAATTTTTACATTTTTCACAAATTACCTCAATTTATTTTTTGGTGAATATTTTTACACATAAAATTACTTTTATTTCCATATCACTTCGTTCATACACTTAATTAGGGAATAAACTGAACGTTCATAAACCAAATTTATACTCAGTTAAGTTACAAGCTAAACTTGAATGTGAATTTTAATATTTTTTGTCTTTAAGAAATTAGTATTTGTTAGTTTAAGAGAGAAATTTAAGCTTGATTACTTTTTTGTTTTAAACAGAGAATCTTCTTACTACTTGAGCTAATTCGATTACAACTTGAAACTGGACTTTAACTCAACATACTCATTTGCAGCCTTTCCTTAATACCATAGCATCGATAGTGCTAAAGGAAAATTCTCTTTGAAGCTTATACCTTATTTTAATTTTTGGTTTTTTTTAATGCATGCGTTAAGACATCAAAATAAAAACTATTAAATAAAAAATAGAATTATTTAATATTTAAAAATATATTTAATACTTTTTTCCTTAATAATTAGAGTGATTCAATGAATAACAATAAATGTTATTTTTGATTTCTTAATCTTTGTCCTTACACACGTTAACAAAATTTTAAATTTTTTTTCTCTGGGAGCCAAGTAGCCAACAATTTGTAGAATATTTCATGTTTTTCTCCATATAAAGATTTTTTTAATATTACCTTCTGTGTTTGGGTCTCCATTGGCCCACGTTAGCAAGTATCAGTTCCTATTATGCAGGCCTTATCTACTTCCTTCTTCTCCAGCAGTAATCTCTAAGCCCAAATCAAACCGACTAAGATAAAATATGTCTGTAATCTCAAAGCCCAAATGAAAACCCAACAACAGTAAGCCCACAAATTTCAAGCGGGAAAATCATGGCTTCCTCCCGCCATATCCTGCAGCAGAATGGCTAATTAGCTCCACACTCTTGCTTTTTCTGATTTTTGTCGTCGACGGCGTGCTTGGTTCTCGCGAAATAGCCACAAAGCCATGGCTTCCGATTCTTCTCCGACGAATGTCAACAACGGTTGGTATCTCTCCTCCTTCTACGTTCTTCTTGGGATTCTCATTTCGGTTTCTCTGATTTCGAATTTGGTCAAATCCTTTTCAGGTCCTTCATCGCCCGATGATTCCTTTTCCAGCCCAATCGGCAACACCTTCTCGTCTCCCGGTGATGCCACTCGCCGGAGACGGCCCCGCCGCTCGTCTACGCCATCCGCATTTGGAACCCCGCCACCCCATCGATCCCGATTCGCCTCCTCTGATGCCACCCCAACTCCATCGCGCACCAGGCAAAGAGGGGGTGGGCGGATTCCCGCCACACCCACCTCCACTGACGACGTGCCCATGTCTTCGGAAGGCGGCGAGGGCTACGACATGGACGATGCCAGGCCCACCTTCGTCTGGGGCACCAATATTAGCGTAGAAGATGTGAACGACGCGATTCAGAGGTTTTTGAGGGACTTCAGAGAGCAGTCGTCCCAGAGTGATGATGGGTTGCATTTGCATACCGAAGGGAAGTATGAGACGTTAATCAAACAGGTGATTGAAATTGAAGGAGATTCGCTGGACGTCGATGCACACGACGTGTTGGATCATGATCCGGATTTGTACACGAAAATGGTTAGATACCCACTCGAGGTGCTTGCTATTTTTGATTTGGTTTTGATGAATATGGTTAGTCGAGTAAAACCCATGTTCGAGAAGCACATTCAAACTCGGATTTTTAATCTCAAAACCTCAACATCAATGAGAAATTTGAATCCATCTGGTGAGTTCGGTGTATCTTCTCCCATTCTCCCAAAATTCTATGTCTTAATATAAGGATGTGGACTGATACGAGTGCTCTTTTCTTAGATATTGAGAGGATGGTGTCATTGAAGGGAATGATTATACGATGTAGCTCAATCATACCTGAAGTTAGGGAAGCTATATTTAGGTGTCTTGTGTGTGGATACTGCTCTGACCCAGTTGCTGTAGAGAGAGGTAATTCCATGGGAATGCGACATTTCTACTTATTCATCTAGTGATTTATCAATGTCATTTTTACATCTGTAATATTTTGTTTACTGTTGTGCTTTTAGGGCGAATAACTGAACCTACTATATGCTTGAGGGAAGAGTGTCAATCCAGGAACTCCATGACACTGGTTCACAACCGATGCAGGTAATGCACACCTATGGCTCGACTATTTGGGAGTACTTGTATTTGACTATTGGATAGTCTGGAATGATCTTGAGGGAGCTAGGTTTTGAGGTCTTAAATTGTTGCAAGCTTCCTCTGATTCCTTTTTTCTATTTTAGATATGCTATGCATGAAAACTATTCAGTTCCTTTTGATTTTTGCTTTTGTGCAATGTCAGTGGCAGAACTGAAATTTTCTGGCAAAGAAGTAAAAGGTAAGCAAATAACTGATATCGGGAGTTAAGCTCCTGAATCGGTTATCTCGAGTAAACTCACCTTCTGCTGCCTCTAAATACCTTTTGAAACTAAGGGCTAAAAATACTTTAAAGCTCAGCCGAAAATGCTAGGTAACTTGTGACAAAGGCTAATTCAGTTCATTTTTTAAGATTAAGAACTGTGCATCGGTACAGTGCTTTAAAAATTATTACAACTGAAGTCTACTGGTTAGATATAAGTGACACGTAATAAACGGGATGATGGCTATGGCTATAGCCCCTGCTTTAAATAATTTTCTTGATTATGTAATCATTCCGTGTAAAAGCTATAAGCTTGGAATTAAGTTCCAGTAACCATGAAACTACAATTGACTGATCTTTGCTCCAAAATCAGGTTTACTGATAAGCAAATTGTGAGGCTCCAGGAGACACCTGATGAGATACCTGACGGAGGAACCCCTCACACAGTGAGCTTGCTGATGCATGACAAGCTGGTGGATGCTGGAAAGCCAGGAGACAGAGTTGAGGTCAGACCACACTATACATACTTTGTGACAAATAAATGTCCATATGCTTGTTTAATCATCCCATAAAGCGTTTTCTCGTTCATTAGGTAACTGGCATTTATAGGGCTATGAGTATCAGGGTTGGACCAACTCAGAGAACTGTTAAATCTTTGTTCAAGGTTTGCATTAGGTTCTCAACTCTATTTACATTTAGAGCTCCACCCTCACATTTTTAATCTTGTCTAATTGATGTTTTTGCTTTGTCCCCTTCATGTTGTAGACTTATATTGATTGTCTTCACATTAAGAAGACTGATAAGTCAAGGATGCTGGTAGAGGATGCTATGGAGGTTGAAAATGGCCTGGGCAGAAATGCTGAAGAAGTTCTCTTTGACGAAGAAAAGGTTCAGTGTGCACCTGTATTCTATGCAACCCATTGCTTGCTTTATCTACTTGTTAATTGCATCCTTATTGGAGTTGCAGGTAGTCCAACTGAAGGAGCTCTCAAAACAGCCAGATATATATGAAAGATTGACAAAGTCATTGGCGCCAAACATCTGGGAGCTAGACGATGTGAAGAAAGGTCTTCTGTGTCAGGTTACACTTCTTTCTAGCTGTGCATTGTTTGATTGTTTGACTAATTTTCTGAGGATGCTAGTCTGTATTTCATTGCAGCTTTTTGGTGGCAATGCTTTGAAGTTGGCCTCTGGTGCTAGCTTCCGTGGTGATATAAATATTCTTCTTGTTGGTGATCCTGGGACGAGCAAGTCCCAGCTACTCCAATACATACACAAATTATCTCCACGTGGCATTTACACCAGTGGAAGGGGGAGCTCTGCTGTTGGATTGACAGCTTATGTGACCAAGGACCCTGAAACAGGCGAAACTGTATGGACCATAAGTAGATGATTTTATATTATCTTCTGTGCAAGAATCATAGTGGAATGTAATTATTTCTGCTTAATCTTCAGGTTCTAGAGAGTGGTGCCCTAGTTTTAAGTGACCGAGGTATCTGCTGTATAGATGAATTTGACAAAATGTCTGACAATGCAAGGAGCATGTTACATGAGGTTGTTTACATTCTTTGTCTATGCATATTTGCTAAGGAAATATTTCTGCATCATATCTGTCTGTTATTTCCCCTAACACTTAGTATGGTTAGAAATATATACTATGACAATTCCTGCAAGACTTTCAGCTCTGTACTTTTAAATGTCTAATGCACTTGTCTCTGTTTATTCCAGGTGATGGAACAACAAACCGTTTCAATAGCCAAGGCAGGTATTATTGCTTCCCTCAATGCTAGGACTTCGGTGTTGGCTTGTGCAAATCCAAGTGGGTCACGATATAATCCTCGCTTGTCTGTCATTGACAACATACACCTTCCTCCCACTCTTTTCTGTCCAGGTTAGATGTTGGACATAAGCTGTGAGAACTGGATTATGGGCCTGGCAGCATATTTATGCTATTTCCAATACCTAGGCATTAGGCACTTCAATACTATTAGCTATTTAGTACTTTGGCCTTGCCTCTATAATTTTTATGATTCATTTTCAAGAAAAAGGATAATAGTCGTGTCATTGAATTGGTTGTTATTTGTGACTCCTCTTTATCAAATCATATTGTGAGAAGTAGTGGTTAAAATAAAACTTGATGATGTCCTAAAAAAATAAACAGGAGCTATTGAACAATTTTGCAGTGGTTGCTATGAACTGAGTTGATCTCTGCTTTCTCAGGTTCGATTTAATTTACTTAATTCTTGACAAGGCTGACGAGCAGACTGACAGGCGACTTGCCAAACATATTGTTTCCCTACACTTTGAGAACCCTGAGGTCTAGTAAAATGTTGTAATCATCTCAATCAAGGTTAAGATCCAAACTTACAGTGCTTTTACTTACTTGTAATGTTCTGTCTGTACATGCAGAGCATGGAGCAGGATGTATTGGACCTTTCTACGTTAACTGATTATGTGAGCTATGCTCGAAAGCACATACACCCACAACTGTCTGATGAAGCTGCTGAAGAATTGACTAGAGGTTACGTGGAAATAAGAAAAAGAGGAAATTTTCCTGGGAGTAGCAAAAAGGTGATACCTTTTACTTCTTCTAAATGGTTCTATTCTCTCTATATTTACTTGTTTGACGCAACTAAAATGTTCTGTTTCTTAGCATATTACTCGATTCCTCAGCCATCAGTATAGATCACCAATTCATCATGTGTGCTGCATTGAGTTGAATAATTTCCACACAACTAAGAATGATCTGCAAGATAGTTCACCAATATTGTGTGTATAATACGATAATTAGTGGTCTCTGATCTGAATGACTTAATTCCTGATATTGAATTATGCTGATTTTCATACATGTTTCTCTTCTGTGTAAGTTAATCTTCTTAATCAATTAAACAGGTGATAACAGCAACACCAAGGCAGATTGAGAGTCTGATACGCCTTAGTGAAGCCCTGGCTCGGATTCGCTTCTCAGAATGGGTTAGTTAAGCTTGATTGGTTTCTTTGCAGATATGGAATTGCATGCAGAATTATTAAATAACCTGATGCACACAGGTTGAAAAGCGTGATGTAATGGAGGCATTTCGGCTTCTGGAAGTTGCAATGCAGCAGTCTGCTACCGATCACTCTACTGGTAGCTTTCCAAACAAGCCCGATTCTCTCTTATATTCTTCCCAGAAAAACTAGTCCAATATGTGTTTACTTTTCATGTCCTTTTCTCCTCCCAGGAACTATTGACATGGATCTCATTACTACTGGAGTTTCGGCTAGTGAAAGGATGAGACGAGAGAGCCTGCTACAAGCAACACGCTACATAATCATGGAAAAGATGCAAATTGGGGGACCATCCATGCGGTTGTTAGAGGTATGCTAGCTTTCTCTGTGGAAGTGTATAGATTATCTCAAGTTGGCGACGACGTTGTAACAAGTTTAAAATGATCATGTAGTTATTGGAAGAATTGAAGAAACAGAACACTGGCAGTGAAGTTCATCTTACTGATGTAAGCGTGCCCTCTCCCTTCCTAAACATATTTTTAACCTGTGTTTTTGCGTGCTCCATCTCAAATGATAAGTGAACTAATGGTCTAACTCACGTTAATACAGCTAAGGAATGCAGTTGCTACTCTCTCCAGCGAAGGTTTTGTCACTGTGCATGGTGACAGCGTAAAAAGATCGTGATAATGAGGCACATGATGTCAGTGGTCAGTGGACTATCTGTTATTTCAAGTTGGCTACTAGTTGATGTAGCCCAAAGTAAAAAAGTGGCCTTCAGTCGCCACAAGCGATTGTTGTCTGTCCCGCATTAATTGCAATCTTTTTAGCCAACTGTTATCGAGCCGGTGCTAAATGTTTCATATATAATCTAGGCAGGAAAGTAGTACGGTAACCTGTAAATTTTTCTCTTTTCCTTTATCTGAAGAAGTTAGGTCTTCTATGTTGTAATTTAACATTTTTTTTTATTGATGTTTAGGGCTTTTGCTATTTAGGGAGAGAATTTAAATTTGATTGAAGTAGTAAGTCAACACTTGAGTTATTGTTCAAGTGGTTACATATATACCTTTCTTATCTAAAAGATATTTATAAAGTGAGTTAACTGCTAATTTTATCTATAAACATTGATTGATGGCTTTTTTTTAATTAACAAAATTGTACAAATAATTACTTGTGCAATTGTAGGTGAGGTCAAGAGTAGTATTGTAAAGTTATTTTCAAAGTAATAACTTAAAGATTTGAACTTTTGTTATTAAGGTAAAATTTATCTAAAGTGCGGTCTATTATCATTGCGCAAATTACTTTTGGGTTCATAGATTGATGACTTTGGTTGTTAGAATATATTATCCAAAAAAAAAATCAGAATATCAATTTTTCAGTATTTTGTAGAGTTGATGCATTTAGCTATCTATGCTTTATATTATGGAAGTTAATTAGTTAATTTGCAATTGACTCGTGTTGTATTGTGTCCACCAAAAAAAAGAGTGTAGCTACTCTTGACCTTTAAAATTAATTTACAATGTGATTAATTTTGCTTTTAAAATTATAAAATCATAATTTAGGTAAAAGCTATAAGAAACTTTTTAAAAGTTAAATTAAACACACCCAAGGAGTAAGGAGCAAACTTGAATAATTTAAATTTTGATTGAATGGATGGGAATTTAAATTAAGAAGGTGAATGAGTTAGTAGGCACATGCTATGTATTTATTATGATGTGTTCCAAATTTTAATACACTTTTATAAATTTTTGTATATTATTTGTTTTGTTGCAAAAAAGTTTAAGGGAGGAAAAGCTATTTTATTTAATTTTATGAATGAATTCTCGTTGGCTTTTTATATTATTATTTAATATTTAATCTTATATTATAATATTATTATATAAGAGTTTAATCATAATAATAATTATTTGAAAGAGAAAATTTAATACTTATATAATAAATCGAAATTAAATTAAATAAATAATAAGAATTATATCATTTAAAAATATATTTAGTTAAGAAACTAGTTTGTTATTCCGTGAATTTTTCAGTATATATTATTTATTTTTGTTTCTTTTATTTTTATTACACATTTTTTATTATTCTTTTACGCTTTTATAATACACATGAAATAAATCAAATTAAAAACATTTTACAAGCTATAATGAAAATAAAAGTACTACAAAATAAGCTTAAGAGAGAGAAAGAAATTGCATGCAACAAGCTAGGATGGAGTGGGAAGAAGAAATAGAAATGGAAATTGTACACGTGCCCTGACCAACATCAAGGAAGATTAGTGCTTCCTCTGGAAGCAGCAGCTCCAGCATGCCTTAGTCACATATTTCGAGTAGGATATCAAAGAACACACCAATTGGGAGAGAAAAAAAAATGAGTGAAAAAGATTTTTTATCTATTAAAACCAGATTGTGTAATAGAAGCAATTCTAGTAAAAATATAATAAATTTAGAAAGACTTAAGACAGAATGACAATTTAGAATTTTAATCTTTAAATATATTTATTTTATTCCATTTTAGTCTTTTATGTTTGGTACAATGAATCAGAATATAATTCTATTATAATTATAATTATAATTAATGTAAATGAATAAAGAAATAAAACAAGTAGTAATTCATTTTAATTTATAAAAAAAATGTCAATTTGCCTTTGCCATTATATCATATTTTTTCACGTACCAAACTAAAAAATTATTATTCTTTTAAAATAAAATCAGTTTTTTTATTAAAAAAACTAAAGGAAGAGAAGTTATCCATTCTATAAAATCTTTTTTTTTTCGGATGAGCTATAAAATCATCCTTTTGGTATATCAAAATATGCTCTGAATTGGTTGAAAAGAAAGTTAAGACTAGAGTAATTTGGATGATGATTTAATATAATATAATTTATTATAATAGTGATAATAATAAACAATAAAGTATTATTATTTGAAAAAAAATAAAGTGATTATTTTTTCTTAAAAAACATTAAAATGATATTGTTTGATATATTATATAAGTAATAAATAATATAATATAATTAATATTATTTATTTTTATATAATATTTAAATAAAATACTTAATAATATAATATTTAATTAAAATTATTTTAATTAAATAAAAATTATTTTATTTTACACTGTTAATATTAAATAAAATTATTTTTAAATAAATAAATTATTATTTAATATTTTATTTAAATATAAATAATATTAATTATATTATAATATCTGTACATTGTTCGATGTATCAAATGCAACCTACTACAGCGGGTAAAGCTAAATTTGGAGGCAGTTGAAAAGCCGAAAAATTGAAAATAAGGTAACCAGTTTAAACAAAAAAAAAAAAAAGATCAACCAGTTTAACAAGGAAAGGAGCGTGGAAGCTTGGCTTATAGAGAGGGGATCGGAAGGAGGAGAAAATCTCAGGTTGTAGTTGAGACTGAGATTGGTTCGCGTTCCTCTGTCTCTTCTCCTTCGAGAATCGCAGAGAGAATGGGAGAGGTTGCGCTCGGTGGTTGCTGTCCGCCGATGGATCTGTTCCGGTCGGAGCCGATGCAGCTGGTTCAGCTCATCATCCCCATGGAATCCGCTCACCTCACTGTCTCCTACCTCGGTGACCTTGGCCTCCTTCAGTTCAAAGATGTCAGTACTACCTACACCTTTCGCCCTACACCATCACTTCTCTCGCTTCCTTTTTTCATTTGCTTCCTCAATTTTGCTCTGCAATAAACCCTTGCTCGTTTCAGTTTTGCCGCCAGTAGCTTGTAATTAGGTTTCCGACGATAATTTCTCTGCTTAATTGATCTGCAAAAGCTAGAAATTTTGTTGAGGAGAAGTGACGGTGCTCTGTCGTACGTAATTGGCGTATTTCTGAGGATTACCTGAACTTATTACAATATTTTTAATGAGAAATAACTAGTAAATTTAAGCTTGTTACGGAGCTTCTTTCGTTGTTGGTAATTGATTGGTGAAAGTTGTAGTCTCTGATAATAGGATTTTGACGTAAGACCGTGGGAGCAACTGGAATGATGTTATTGGTCTTAATTTCGCACCATGATTATACAAATTTAGTTATTTATTCTTATAAATTTGGTTCATATATCTATTTATTCAAGTAAAAAAAAGGAGTGTGTAGAATGGATGAGGAAAAAAAACAGTAAATATAATTAGAATGGAAGAGTGATTATCCAGTAACGTAGTTTCTCTAAATTGAAGTATGATGATGTGCTGCTTTGAGAGATCTCTCTAAGCATAATGTGTTCTGCCCTATGTCATTTTCAGCTCAATGCAGAGAAGAGCCCTTTCCAACGGACTTATGCAACTCAGGTTCGTTTGTTTTCTGCTATCATAAGCCACTTCTTCTTTTCCTTGCTTCTGGAATCTGGATATAGTGCTCTGCTTATAGTAAAGTTTGATGAAAAAAAGAAAACAAAAGGATTTTGCAATGGCAATAATTGTTTTGAATGATGAATGATGATAATTGTGGCCTGTCAATTATTGCTGGCCTTGTCTGCACTACATGCTATCTAGCTGCTCCACAAGACCTTTTGGATGTGACTCGGTAATCAGCTGACCCTAGCCAACCATTTAACACAAATTTCTTCTTTTTCTCTTTATTGGATTTTGTTTTTGGGCATGATTTTATTGTTTGAAATGGGCATAAATACCACTTTGCCTTTATGCTGCTAAATTTTTATCGGGGCAGAAAATTCTCATAGGAACAGTGGTTAAGGGGGCAAAGGGAGAAAAATGTTTTGGGGTGGGGGGGGGGGGAGATCCTGGATGGTGGCTTGTGGACAATTTTAGAGTTTTCCTTTGGAGCTTTTTATTTCTCTTGCATCACTTAAAATTTGGAATTTAGCTCGTCCTGCATGTATTGATACGCATTTGGATTTGTTTGGTATAAATGCTGGTCCTTATGAAGATAAAAAGATGTGGAGAGATGGCACGGAAATTGCGTTTTTTCAAGGAGCAAATGTTGAAGGCAGATGTTTCACCAATAGATTCCAAAACAAAGGTTGATGTGAACATTGATGACCTTGAGGTATGTGAATATGTTTGTGATAAAGTTGTTTTCCCCCTTTATTTTATTTTATAAGTTAACCTCTGGTCTGTCTTTGTAATAGGTAAAACTTGCAGAACTCGAGTTAGAGTTAACTGAGATGAATGCAAATGGTGAAAAGTTGCAACGCTCTTACAATGAACTTGTGGAGTATAAGCTTGTTCTGCAGAAGGTGCAGTCTGTTTTCTACTTAAGCCACAATTATATGTCTTTCATTCAAATGTTGTGCAGAATCAGGAGAGAACAATGTTAATTATCCGTTGCTTCATGCATTTAGCGTGCTTGTTATTTTAAGTGGCCTATAATGGTTATTATGCCCTTTCAAGATATATAGTTCAAGAAAATAACCAAAGAAACAGAATAAAATGATGACTTTTCCTTAATTATACTGGGAAATTGAAAATAGAAAATGTTTATGGGTATCTTCAATCAATGTTAAACTAGAATTTATGAAAGTTTCACTTTTCACCCACTAAATTGACCACTAAATTGAGTCACTTCTGAACTTTTTTTTTTCTGCCCTTTGTAATCCTTGGCCAAACTCTATGTTGGCTTTGAGGCTTCTTGACTTATGATTTTTGAAAACCTTGTTCAATTGATGTATTGAAGATAACATTAGCATAAGTAATTGTTGCATTTGCATGGTGGTCTAAAATGTAGGATGTGCTTGATAGAAGTCAAAATTGGGTTGACAATGTGACAAGCCATGTATTTCTGCAAGTTAAAGAGATACAGATTAAGATCTGTAAAATGCTTATAATTTCATGTGGTTCTACTTTACTGCTATTTGTGTATATTGATTGAGGCACTGTCAAAGCTCTCTTAAATTTGTAAGCATTCTCAGTACTTCTCTGATTGCTAAAGTTATTTAATATTTTTTCAAGTAATTTTGTTCTATATATTCATAAGTCCATATATGAAAGATGTATTAGCTTCTCATTGATCTTGTTAGTTTATAGTATTGAAATTTTAGTTGTATAAATCTTAAGATATGACAGGCCAATCAATAAATAGTTATTGCCCCTTTTCAGGCTGGTGAGTTTTTCCACTCAGCTCAAAGCCACGCTATAGAGCAGCAGAGAGAATATGAATCACGCCATCTGAGTGGTGAATCTTTGGAAACACCTTTATTGCAGGACCAAGTAGATTTCTTGCCTGCTCATATCCAACTTTTTCCTCTTATTATGTTAATAACCTTTTTCTAATGAAACAATTCCTGCTGTTTGTTTTGTTGTAAAGGAATTGTCAAGTGATTCATCCAAGCAAGTTAAGTTGGGGTTTTTAGCAGGTCTTGTTCCCAGGGAAAAGTCCATGGCATTTGAGAGAATTTTATTTCGTGCTACTAGAGGCAATGTGTTTTTGAGGCAGGCCATTGTTGAGGATCCTGTTACAGACCCTGTTTCTGGAGAAAAGGTGCTTACCTATTTTTTCCCCCATCTACTTAAAATCCATGCAATAATGAGTTTCACTATCACAGGCTATCGTTTTTCATATGTTGTTACTTTCATTGTAGCTGATAGATAGATCATATTAAAATTTTGTCCTGAGGTATGTAGTCTGGATGCATCCAATGATTATTTTTCTTTAGTTTGAATTCATAATGGGTTGCTATCCTGCATCATTACCATTACATAGAGGAAGTTTGTTGTCCTGTCAAACTACTTAGGTTACTTATGGAAATGGGACTCTCTCTCTCTCTCTCTCTCTCTCTCTCCAATTAACGTCTCTTGACTTAGTAGCCTTAGTGAAGTTCCTTTTGAACAATGAATAGGAGAGCAGGTTCTTTAGTTGTATTGTATCTTGGATTTTCCAACTTAATTTGACTTTTCTGTTAATATTGTATGCGTCTGTTGGCATTGATAAAGTGAAAATTTAGATGATCATTAAGTGATGAACTTTCTATTCTCCAATTTTTATATGAAGGCTGGCTATATGCATCTTTGTATTATGTTTCTACTATTTGTCAGCATTGTACTTATGAATCTATGATAAATGTTGAACATAAAATAATAAATGAGGTTGTGCATTTTAGATTGAAGTAGTTTTTTGACCCGCAGATTGAGAAAAATGTGTTTGTGGTCTTCTATGCTGGCGAAAAAGCAAAAACCAAGATTCTGAAAATATGTGAGGCCTTTGGTGCTAATCGTTACCCTTTTGCTGAGGAACTTGGAAAACAAGCTCAAATGATTGCAGAGGTTTGCATTTTCTCTCTTACTTCTCTTAAGGAAAAGCATCAGTACACGTTTCAGTTTTTTGTCAAGCTTCTGCTGTACTGCTTTAAACCAGTAAATGTGAATTTAAATTTCCTAGAAACAATTGAATCTTCAATTCATAGGTAAAGTACGGTCAAGCCTGTCTTTGAATTTTAGTTGTGTGAGGTATGATGTAGTAGTATAGACTTTGACATCAGAGTTAGGTGGTCTTCCCATGCTCAAAATACATCACAATATTGTGGGGTCCAGGCCTTCCTATGGTTTGAATAACATAACCATTACTGTGGCCCCAGAGTGGACAAGAGAAGATTGGCTTAATTTCTGAGTTTTTCTGAGATTTCTTCCATAACCATCAGGCATTGAGTGAGTGCTTGTACAATTACCATAAGGCAGTTAAGAATTATTTCCTCAAGAGATGTCTTCCATAAGCATGCTTGCTTACATTTGGAAGTATTAACTTTACTGCTGTGTTCTGAATGTGTTATTGATTCTGTTGTTTCTTTCAGCTGATTTTTCTATTCTCAGGCACAGGCATGTTATTTGAATGTGCAGATTAGTCAGAGCAGTTCATGATGGACTGGTGGTGTAACTTTAGATATTCTTTCTTTGCAGTTGCATTACTCTGACTTTGTGCTCTTTTAATGATATCATTACATATGAAAGAAATTATAGAAGAACAAAATTAATCAACATAGTTGCTTGCTGATAGGATAATCTTTTAATTCATGCTTCATGATGAAATTCATCTAGCTAAGTTGTTTTTTTGTATGTTTTATTTCTAAGAAGCCTAACCCTTTGTCTATCTGAGAAATAACGAATTAGGTAATTTACATTTTTTTTTTACTTTTTCAAAACATTTTTAACGAATGTTCTATTTGCTTGCAGGTTTCAGGAAGACTTTTAGAATTGAAGACCACTATAGATGCTGGACTGCTGCACTGGGGTAACTTACTACAGATTATTGGGGCTCAGTTTGAGCAATGGAATCTTTTGGTACGTCAAAAAATTATACTCAATCATGTTTTGTGTGTAATGAACATGTGTGTATATACCTGACCACCTACTTTCTTTATCACGTTTTTTTATTAAATGTAAATTTTAATTCACCAAATTTTTTGTGGATTAATATTTTCCTTCTGGTGGCATGGTTAATTTCTCTTAAAAATATTTATTTCAACTCATGAAGGTGAGGAAGGAGAAATCCATTTACCATACCCTGAACATGCTAAGCCTTGATGTGACCAAAAAATGTCTTGTGGCTGAAGGATGGAGTCCTGTTTTTGCGACAAAGCAGGTGTCTATTGTTCTTGTGATCCTTTCTTTTATAATGGATTTTCTTTTTGTCTAGCCAGGGCTAATATTTACTTTATGTTTACTGTAAAATTGATTTTGTCGAGCATGCTACCTTCATTTTTCAGATCCAGGATGCATTACAGCGGGCTGCATTTGACTCTAACTCTCAAGTTGGTGCAATTTTCCAAGTTTTGCACACTAGGGAGTTGCCACCTACCTATTTTCGCACAAACAAAGTTACTTCTTCATTTCAAGGAATTATTGATTCATATGGGTGAGCAATGCATCAGATTTCTTTTTCTCTTATTTATTCCTTTCTTTTTTCGTGTTTGTGTTAGTGGAGGGGAGGTGTACTTGTTGAAAATATGTGCAGAATAAGTGCAATGTGCATATTGTTTGCATGATCACCACATATATGCTTGTGGGATATACAAAAATATTGATGTTTATAGTTGCAGGTTACAATCAAAGTGTAAGTAGATCAGTCATTTTCACAATCTGTGAAATTTTCATTGTTCCTCTACCCTAGAAGTGATACTGTGGGGCCCTTACACTGGCACTGTGGGTTATCCCACTCTAAGTTATTTTTGTTTCGCCGATACTTATTATTATGCCATTTCCAATTCTTGGTTCATATAGACTAGATTTTGAATCCACTCTCAAAAGAATTCAATTGAATTTTTAGAAATGTATTCATTTAAATTGAAATGTTAATGGGTATTTCATGTTTGGAATAAAAAAAGTATTTATAGAATTCAATTTAATTATCGATTTTACATCCTTTGGGCCTATTGAAAATTAAATCTATAGAATATAATCAATAATTTTCCATCTGTTTTATAGACAAATTTGACGACATATTCTTGACTTCACTTTGTATTTGTCCTGCACAATATAGCAATAAAGTACTAGATTGAGTTATGACAGAAGCAAACTGAAATAATCAGATTTGAAACCTATATCAAAATTCATAGATTTATTATTTAGAAATGTGAATTCGAAAGTAGATATCATCTAAACAATTCAAATGCAAAACTATATTTTCGAACATAAAATAGGCACTGCTGCACCTCTAGGTCTACCTTTGTCTTAATATTTTGCTAGTGGATGGTTCAATTATCTCAACAATTGAAGAACTTAATAACTTATTTGTGCTTATTTTATTTATGGAAGATATTATGCTTATACTTTGAATTTTTATACTAATATTTCAGGGTTGCTAAGTATCAGGAGGCAAATCCTACTGTATATACCATAGTGACCTTTCCATTTCTTTTTGCTGTAATGTTTGGTGATTGGGGCCATGGAATATGTTTACTACTGGCAGCTCTATATTTCATAATCAGGGAGAAGAAACTTTCTAGCCAGGTAACCTTTTAGTTGGCCATGAAAATTCTTCCTTTAAAAGAAAGTACAATAAGGCAAGATTAATATTTTAATGGGAGAAATTAAGTAGATTTTCTCCATCATTTTAAGAAATGTTTGAGTATCTCTCTTGTGCTATGCATGGTGAGTCTATATGCAGAAACATATTTAGCCCTTGGTGATAACTAATTTTGACTTTTTGACAAGGTTAGTATCCTTATGGATTAATAAAAACCTTTCGCAGTCTAGTTCATGTTAACATTGTCATTGTCTTATTAACTGTTCTTTCTGTAGCTACATGGAACTCTTCTATAGCATCTTCAGTAATTAAGTTATCAATAAACAACTTTCAAGGGTTTATATTGCTGCTTGATGAGTGAGAGAATGTTTTGGGTTACTTTTCTTTCAAGACCTTGCATCAAGTGTGCTTAAAACCATTCCAATTAGTGGTTATTTTTAATGTAGAAAGACCATAATTTCTTTTTTTTTTTTTTTGTCTATTAGTGCGTGAGGTTACCCTCTCCCTTCCTGAGCCCCCTCTCTCCCTAATGAAGGCGAATTCGACAGCAGGTCTTTGGACTCATTGCAAAGGACTTCAACTAAGCCAGCTGACACCTTCAACCATAATTTCACTTTTGCTATTGATTAGATGATGAAAATTCTTTAAAATTTGTTGATTGAGAGTGAAAACCTTTCCAATTGACATCACACTTTGCCATCAATTTCTGTTTAGTTGTGTGTGTTGCTTTAGTTCCTCTTGCATTATTATTTTTTTCAGTTTTCCAGTCTTCTAACATGAAACCTTTGGGTCAAAAACAGAAGCTTGGTGACATTGTGGATATGACTTTTGGAGGTCGTTATGTTATTTTGTTGATGGCACTCTTCTCAATCTTCACTGGTTTGATCTATAATGAGTTCTTTTCTGTCCCATTTGAACTCTTTGGTCCCTCTGCATATGCATGTCATGACCTTTCTTGCAGGTAGATCAAATCCCTTGATTCATAACATAAATATTGTTCTTTAGGCTTTTAGAAATTTACTCACCATCTTTCATGTTCCTTTCTTTACCCTCTTTTTGATGCAGTGAAGCTACTACAGTGGGCCTGATAAAAGTGCGTCGCACTTACCCATTTGGAGTGGATCCTGTATGGCATGGTACTAGAAGTGAATTGCCATTCCTAAACTCATTGAAAATGAAAATGTCAATTCTTCTTGGGGTTGCTCAAATGAACCTTGGAATTATAATGAGCTATTGCAATGCCAAATTCTTTGGGAATGGCTTAAATATATGGTAATTTTGTGTTATCTGCAGTTTTACATTATAAAGCTTAGCTGGAGTTTTGGATGGCCATTGTTATATGTATTTGAACAGTCACATTTATTTTGGGAAAACCCTACATAACAAAAATTTTGATCACTATGAATTTGCTCACTAATTTACAATTAATGTAACTTGATTTTTGTTATTTCATTCTTTCACTCTTCAGGTTCCAATTTATTCCCCAGATGATATTTCTCAACGGTCTATTTGGCTATCTCTCCCTCCTTATTATCGTGAAGTGGTGCACTGGTTCTCAAGCTGATTTGTACCACATAATGATCTACATGTTCCTGAGCCCTACAGATGATTTGGGTGAAAATCAACTCTTCGTTGGTCAGAAAACTGTGCAGGTGGTTTTACTTTCAAACGACCTCCCCCTTATTTTTTTTGGCTTATTTCTGTATGAATAATCTGGCATGCTTTGTTGTGTTCCTACCAGCTTGTGCTTTTACTTCTGGCTGTTGTCGCTGTGCCCTGGATGCTGATCCCAAAACCTTTTATTTTGAAGAAACAACATGAAAATGTATGCTTCCTTTTATACTTTAAAGTTCTCAGTTTGTTCTTACATGGAATTTCTACACTTTGTTCTGGTTCTAATAGTTATGTTACTTCAGAGGCATGGGGTTGAATCTTATACACCACTTCAAAGCACAGAGGAGAGCTTGCAAGTGGAGTCAAATCATGATTTCCATGGTCATGAGGAATTTGAGTTCAGTGAAATCTTTGTACATCAACTCATACACACCATAGAATTTGTTCTTGGAGCAATCTCTAATACAGCTTCTTACCTTCGTCTATGGGCCCTTAGGTATGTGTCTCTGTACTTTGATTTTTCTTACAAACCCATACACAACCGAATGCTCTCTATTATAGAAGAGCAGCTGTCACTTGAGCAATAGCTTTGATGGTAACTTGATTTGGAATCAAGTTCAAATCCCGCTCCCCTTGTTAGCAAATGCTAACTCCTCCCTTAAAACCAAACCAAGCCGCACACGGCCAAAAAAAAGGCTTTTCACTGCCTATGGCTGATAAATGGGGCAATTCTTCCATTCCAACAATAATGCTTCAGTCCCGTGACAGATACAGGGTCGGAACCTCAAATCATGCAGTTAATTTATCTATTCATCTGTAGATATGTTATTATGTATATGAATAAATTGTAATGATGTTTCTACTAATGTTTTCCATTTTTTTATCCAGTCTTGCTCATTCAGAGTTATCAAGTGTATTCTACGAGAAGGTTCTGCTAATGGCATGGGGGTAAGTTAAAAGTTTATGAATTACTGTTACATTTTCTTACTTCTGACTCATGATGTGTTGGGTAGGAATGGTGAGTATTCAACCCATGATGAACCAGGAGAAATTATTCAGGATATCTATAACTAGAAACTCACTTGGTTTTCGAAATTTGATTTTTTACACCTGTTTTAAAAGCGAGTAGGTTTTATGAAAATGGTATACATTAGGTGTACTGAATTATTTCTCACCAGGTCCTCTGGTTCTTGTTGCTTATTGTTCATTCTCTACAATCAATCTGTTTTAACCCTCAAATTCAACAATAGTTTCACCGGATAACTGATGTGGGGAATGACTGGTATTTGCTCGACCTGGTGTCACAGGTACAACAATGTGATTATCCTGATAGTGGGATTCATTGTCTTCATTTTCGCCACCGTTGGAGTGTTACTTGTCATGGAAACACTAAGTGCCTTCTTGCACGCATTACGACTTCACTGGGTGGAGTTCCAAAACAAGTTCTACGAGGGCGATGGTTACAATTTCTACCCTTACTCGTTTTCATGGCTAGATGATGAGGATTACTGATGCTTTAAAATCACAGTAATAAGACCGTGGGTTGCATAGCTTTGGACCTGCAGTGATTCTTTCATTTGCCGTGGGCAAGTCAATGATTGGTATCTGCGGCATTGTATATGGTGGGATCCTGGGAGCTTTTTCATCCAACACCATTCCGTTATCCTGTTTTTTTATGCCGTTGAGGGAATAAATGTATCCCTATTGGGGGAGTAAATTAGCTTTGTCTGGGCAAGGCAGGCGTGGCCGAGTGTAATAATTATAAGCATAACATTGATAACCTTTGTGATTTCATTTGAAAAAAAAGCTTTATATTGATAGCTTAATTTGTATTTAGACTGCACTTACAACAGTAGAGCTTATTTAATAAGTTTTACTTGAATAAGTACTTATTTAAATTGTTTATCCAAACAGAGTCTTATATGTATTTAAGAATAAAAGTATATTCTTTGATCTAACAAGTTTGTAATTCAACTAGCATTGATGTATTCAATTTCCTATAAAGTTACCTCTCTCTTTATTCTAGCACCTCATGTAACCAAAAAAAAAAATCAGCTATCAATGTGATCGTTATGACCAAGAAGTGTGATATTGATTTATGTTAAGCTTTAATAAAATATTATAATTGCTATTAATTTACTCTAGGTGTTACTAAAGTATTAACATAATTTGAAATACAAATGAACACTAATTTAGAAGAGAGCCAAGAATTATTATTCTGTGTGATTTCTAAAATCTGAGAACCATAAAATTATAATTTAGTAGGTTAGAGATTGAGCATCAAACCAATATCGATGAATTGAAGCATGAAATTTATCAACCCTAATGTTAAATTTGGCCTTGTACGAGTTTTTTTAAGTTAGTAAAAAAGTAAAAAGGAGAGGAAAGGTTATTTTAAGCATGTCACACCTGAGGCCTTATCGAGGTACTTGTATAATTTGTGGGAAAATTACTCACGCTCAACGTAAAATAGCTTGAGATATTTTGCAAATAAAGAGTAATTTATTGTTGATAAAGATGTTCGAGAACCGTTTTTTAAGATTGCATAGGCTAACTACTTGTGCCCGGCTTTAAAATGTGGGCAATGCTTCATCATGTTACATGTTAAAAAACATAGAGCAAAGATTATGTTTTATATACATACACTGGACAAGGTCAACTAGGTTAGCATCCTACCGAGTAGGGGTATGAACAGCGGCCACAGTGGAAACCATGGAGTCCACCCCACAGATATTTCGTCCCCGGCAAATCTTATAGTATCCATTTTCTCCCCAGTTCTCTCCCCAGGAATTTTTAATGATCCAATATGGTTTCTCCTTCATCCGAATGGGAGCATAGCCACCAGAACCAAATCCCACCAGTAACACCCCATGATCCAGCCGCCTCGAACATATGTATGGGCATGATACTCCACCAATATATGTCTGCATAAATACTGCATTGATGGCCACTGCGTTTTTACCAATACAAAGTTACAAGATATCAGCCATCAATGTTTACTGTTGAATGCGATATTAATTAAATTATAATTAGTCCCCAAAAAAAAGTAAATAGTTCAACTTCAAAGCACTCACCTGCAAGAGGGCCATTTTTCACAAGATTAGCAGCAATCTGGTCTTCATCAAGCGAGATGACACTGAAATTTGCCACTGATGCTGCAATCTTTGTCCTGTCAAATTTGCAAGTCCCACGATCAGTACCAGTATAAGGATAGTCTTCCTCTCGCATGACTCCACCAGATTTAAGGATGTATTCAAAAGCACTATTCATCAATCCACCATTGCACCCGGAGTCACAAGAACCTGGTTCATCTGGATCACACTGCACAAAGGTATGTGTTCAATTTAGATAAGATATGCCTAAATTTATTTATTTGTATGAAACTTATTTGTAATGATATTAATTTAATTCATTTACAAATTATATGTGTGTAATATCTCATGAATAGTAAATTCTACCACTTTTGATAGGATTTGTAAATTATTTAAATTAAAAAATGAACTCTTTCAATTGTAAAGCTAAAGTGTTCCAGCCACAGGGTAAAAAATCGACATTGCTAAAAATAATCAGCTAACCACAAACAATAAGGACATAACAAATGTGAACACATACTTCAGCGACCTTATAACAGCATCACTTGGACAAAGGAGTTGATCAAGTTCCACCAACTACTTCTTCTTTTAATTAGTGTAAGACAAAATGAAACAAATTAAATTAAACAACACGCATCCACATAATATTGGGCTTTCCGACATCCCTAGAGATCAAGTGGCCGCTAAATTATTAATCATAATCTTTTCACCCTCTGGCGCACCAAAGTTGATGCGCAAGGGACCATATATTACCTTAGAAAAATTTAACACCCATTTCTATAAGGTACAAACAGTCCTAAATAATTTTAGAATTATATGAACATTACAACACATCTATTACCTAACAAAACCATACTCGCTTATTGGCACTCAAGAAAAAATCAAATACCAGTATGACTTCCAAAACAGGACAATGATAGGCTAAGAATTTGCCATCAATTAACATAAGAGGATAGTTCGGTAGAAACACCTTAATGCACTAAAGCCAATTATTTTAACTCCGTAGTCCGTACTGACACTTCTAGACTATGGTAATAAAATCCCATTTCTCGTACTCCGTGCAATATAGTGAATACCCTCGATCAATAACAATCACCAAAAGTTCCTACTACTATAGCCAGCGCCTGATCTCAGTTAATGATGAAAACAACAACCAGAACCCACGCTTGAAGTATGATAATAATAGCATATATTATATATACTTCTCATCTTCATGAACTAAATGTTACCTAATTTTCCAGGACCATTCATTCACTAAAATAAAGAGGACATTTATCAAGTTAGATCTATCTGAGATTCACACTACAATGGCATCTTAATAAGGAATGAGACTCTGAGAGTATCCAAAAGTTCTATATAAATCACAAACTAGCTTGCAGTATTAGGATAGAATATTGAGACCAAATGATCATTACTACAAAAGCGCAAATACCATGAACCAACAAGAATCAATTCAACATTCACATTCAGAGTTCATTTATATCTTGAAAAAAAAAAAAAAGCTCCATGAATAATCACAAGAAACTTGTTAGCAAGAGAAAAGCGAAAGAAAAAAAAAAAAAAACCTCGTGATCGCAGTCCACTAGCTGCTGCTCGCTAAGACTGACAAGTTCCCCGGTAGCGAGGAAGTGAGCGCCTTCCAGGGCCCCAGTTGTGCTGAAGCTCCAACATGATCCACACGAACCCTAATTGCCGAAACAATCGAAATCAAGCAATTAGCATAACATCATTTAAATGACAATCAATAGCAAATTATCCCAAAACCGTACCTAACTATTGTTTTCATTTTGTTTTTGGAGAGAGAGAGAGAGATATGAAAGGGAAAAAAACCTGATTCTTGACAGGGGCAACAGCTCCATGATCTCTCCAATCAAAATCGCTGGGAAGATCATCGGTCGGCAAAATGGGAGCCTTGTTTGCATCCGAAGGCAACCCGAGGCCTCTGAGACCTAAAAATTTCTTCCGGAACTCGGAGGGCGTCAGATCCGAGAACTGAGTCACACCGTGAACCGCCGAAGGGTCCAAGTTCTGGTGGCGCTGAGCTCGGCGCAAGTTAGCCTTGAATACCTTGAACCTGTAATCGTGCTCTTCCTTGGAAGAGTACGACTTCCCGAACCTACGCTTGAACTGAGAAAAGTGGTGCTCTGCTGCCAGCCGCAGGTCGCGGTCGCCGTCGCCATCGACCACCTGCCGGATCAACGGATCTGCGTCGCTCCCGACGGAGGCTTCCTCCGTCTCCAACGAGATCGCCGAGACGAAGAGGAGGGAGAAGAGAACGAAGAGAATAGGGGTCCGATCCATACTGAAAAACAAAGGGAGAAAGATAGCTTTCGCCATTAGAAGGCCAGTGGCGAGTTTATATAAAGCCAACAAATGGAATTTCCCACACCGAACTATGTGGGCCCTCCGAATTTGGGCCGCTTGTAAAGTGGGCTCCACTTCACTGACGGATATTACGTTATATTCTTGTAATGAGTCGCACCTGATAATAATCCAAAACAGAATCCGCGATTACTTAGAAGGAAGGTAACCAGATAACCAGTTACGAGAGGACAAGTGGCTTGCTTGCGTGTTACAGTTGAGTGGCAGTTAGTTATAAGATATTTAATTTTTCTTTTTGGGTAATTTTTTATGTTTTTTTTCTGTTTCTTTTGCTGTGGGCTGACGAAGTCAGAATTTTGTGCTCTACTTTGGTAGTTAGGACTTGGAATTGTAATTTGTAAGTTCGTAAGATTTTTTTTTCCTCACTAATGTTTTTTGTTTTGTTTTATCTTATGGTGCTTGTTACGATACCTTTAAAAGTTATTAAGTTTTAAAACCTTACCAAGTTAATCAATAAAAAAATAACACCTATTTTATTTTTACTGAGATGAAATAATGACCAACTAAAAAATATAGAAAAAAGAACAATTATTCTATGCTTACTTATGCTATTGTTATTGTAGGTATTTAAAAATATTTGCACAAAGCAAATATAGCAATTACTCTTATAATTGTTCTTGTTGTTATTTTTTTTTAAAAATTTTAAAATTTGCCTAAATAAAAGAGGACGATAGAATTCATCTATCTTATATAATTTTTTATAATAAAGATTTTTTGTTGTTTTTGAGTGAGGAGGGCAAAGTCGAAAACTACACAGCACAAACAATAAGGAGCAAAGCGAACACGCAAAGCATCTGCACGAAGATGATAAGGAGAGGAACGAATAGGATTAGGATCTTCAAACCAATTTTTATTACATAACCACGAATGTCACGAAAAGATTCTCACGAAATGTGTTAAGAGCAAAGGTTGTCCATTGATTTTTTAACTTTTCCCGATTTCTGTTTTATCTGGAGTTTGTTCAATTTAAAACTGTTTCATTTCTCTTATATCAACTCATTCTTGAAGTTTTGTATTAAAAAAAAATCGTAATAAACAGTGATTTTTTTTGGGTCAACATTGTTTTTTGGAAAGCGGTCAACTGGATCTTCAAACCGTGAAATTGCAACTAGCATATGGACCATATTAACTAGGTTCGGCCCAAACTAGAGAGTATAGGCCCATAAAATGCAGCCAGCACCTCCAGGACTATCGGGTCTTTATCGATTTTTGTTTTTGGTCCAAAACCAATCTCCCCTCCCCCGACTGAAACTTAATCTGCGACTGCTATCGGCGACGGAGACGGCGACGACGAGTTCCTCCGAGAGGACAGACTCCAGATATCCTCAAATAAAAACACCAGCTTTTACTCTCTCTTTCTCTGTCTGCATCTGAAACTTGCGGTTCGTGGTTGGCTCCTCACTCCGTATGTCATCCCTTCTTTATTTTGATTTTTCCGGTCGCTTAGGGCTTGATTTGATTTCCGTTTTTCCTTTCTTCTGTTTGGTTGCAGAGAGAATTCGGGAAACATGTGGAAAAATGGCACAACTTTGTTTTACAAAATTTTCTGTTTTCTTTACATAGATAATGAAAATAATTGCCCATTAGCCTGCAGTGATTGCCAAATTTTCCACCTGAGTCAGATGTATTTTTTATCCATCAGCACATGAAAAATTAGGGGCATAATGAAAAGGTTATACTTCTAATTTTTTTTAATAGTGCATATACCTTGTTTCTGTATTGATTAAGATGTTAGAGAAGCTTTATCCAAAAGTTAGTTATATCAAATGTGGAACGAGATCGTGATCATAGCATGCTGCACATCCAGATGATTGGGTGCACATGTAAAGAAGTTACGTAGCTACCTTTATTCTTCACAAATTACTGCAAAATTAGGTTTTCTAAGGTTATATACCCAATGTTGAGCCTAGAATAGTTTCTTAAGACGTATATATACATTTAGATCACTAGAGTTGTAGGAATGTGGAATACATTTAGATCACCAAAGTATTTTTTTTTTTTTTAAAAAGGCATTTGCTTATCGAGATACCTTTGTGTGTTTTCTTCATTCGAAAATAAATAATAAGTAATTTTGAAAAAAAATGGGTTAGTGGGAATGCCCGAATAGCCTGTATAGGCTGGGGTTGTCCCGAATTGACAGCTCTACTGTAGGAGTGCTGGTGGGGTTACATCTCCATCGTTCCTTTAGTGTAATCTAGCTCCTATACCTAACCTGATTTGCTGACCACTTTTCCATAAAAAGGGTTACTCCAACTTTTTCCCTTTCTAAATCAAATTTGGTGGCAACACTATTTTTATTTTCTTTTTTATTTTCTTTTTTATTTCTCTTTCCCCATTTGCATTGTGGGTGATTGTGACACTTATAATTGAGTAATTTTTGTTATTTTCTGTTTAATTTTGCTCTATGCTATAACTCTCCCCCTGTCTCGTACTTTAATTTGTTATTCTATTAAAATATGGATTGTGCAGTTCTATAACAATGATTACTTGTTTGCTTGTGACCTTGTCGTTGTGAGGAGCATAATTAATAGCATATGGCTCTTCTAAAGTGGATGGTTCACTTTAGAGGAAAAAGTGAAGAGTTATAACCCTAGATGAGAAAATCAAGGAAGTAGATTTTAACAACCTCATGGTTTATTACTTATATATGTACATGTATTTTATAGTACTCTCAACGGTTAATTTTCTCATCAACGGTCATAACCCCTCACTTTCACTTTAGAGGAGTTAAATTCTAATTAGTGTATTTTTTTTTACTGGACTGGAATCTATGAATATTGTGTTAAGGAGAAATTTAATTGTAATGAAAAAACTGAAATGTGTGTTCACTATACCTTGGCTAAGTTGGCTAACTAGAGTCTGTGAGTTAGCTGATTTCTGAATTCTGATAATTTGACTCAATTGCAGATGGAGGGTAGATTTGCTGAAGAACTTTATGCTGAAAGTTTACTACTGTCAAAATTAGAACTAAGACCAACCAGTACCGATGATCAACAAAATCATTTAAATGGTAAGATTCTGTATGGGTGAACTGATATGGAAACTCTATTACTAAATGCATTAAATGGTTTAGTTTAGTCAATACAAAGGGTTTAATAATGATTAAAAGATGTTCGTTAGTGAAAAAGCATTGAGCAGATATCTCTTGTTTTTTGGTTTGGCTTTACTGAACTCCCTCTGCACTTAAGCCTGGTTAGCCAGAAGAGCTATTTCCCCTTTCCAGTCACAGAATTCTGCAAGTATTATACATATATTTTTCTTAAACTCTTTATGTGATTGAAAACCAGTTGTAGTCAATAGCATTTGATGTGGAGGTAACTGTTTGTGACCCATATGAAATTGAATGTACCCCTTTTTGTTTTTTTTTGTTTTCTTTAAGGAGCATGTAATTGAAAGGACGCATGATTTTTTCTTCAATACTATCATTTATCATATTAAATGAGCATTATTGAGCAGAGTGGATTTCATTATCTGGAGATGATGTATGATGATGATATGCCTTGTGCTGAACAACTTCTTTCTTTCCTAATTGTAACAGACACCAATTTCTGTCTCTATACATGCACTTAAAGCTTTGTTTTCTCAAATAATTTTCGTATCCATGGCAAAGTTGACTCAACATTATATGAAACTCTTGCATGTAGTGACTGAAATTACAATTGACTGATATTTCCAAGTAGCAGTCTGCAATTTTTTTTTTTAAATAAACCTCTGGCTTTCAATGTATTAATCATACTCTGGAAGTGCCAGTATTATGTAAACTATTAAAATTGGTTTTCTAATTTGTTTGGCATAAAATTTATTCTGTTGTGTGTAACCTTGGAGTGCAGGTACTTTGTATTAATGCATCTAAGTTATTGCTTTTCAGGCTCGTGCTTTGAGGCATCTAATTGTATATTGTGCTTTCAGATAATGATGGTGATGATTTGAGCCACGATGATTCTGTGTGGGACGATTCTGATGAAAAGTTGGATAAAGCATCTGATTTGGATAGGGAGTGGCAGAGGAGGCATGAGCAATTCCATACGGTAATTTGATAATTTAGAATTAATTTTCCCTATTTTAGTTTCTAATTTTTTTTCCTCTATAAAATGATTAGCTATTTGTTTTCATTCTCCATCATATTTTAGATTGGGTATCGAGATGGTCTTATAGCAGGGAAGGAAGCTTCTGCACAGGAGGGGTTCAATATTGGTTTTAAACAATCAGTCCTTCCTGGTTATAGCTGGGGTGTTGTAAGAGGTGTTACCAGGTATTCCAAGAGGGAAGACATGAGAGAATATTGCAGTATTTTTTTAATTTTACTTCTGTTTCAGGCTCACTAATCTTTTTTTTTTTTTTAAATTTCTTTTTGGCTATTTGCATCCCGTGAAGTGCATTTACTTATCTTCCAGATCAGTTAAAAGAGAAGTTGGTTGAAACACTAGAAAGGAGAAATGAATTCCAAGGGTTGTATGAATCAGTGCATTCTTTGTCAACAACAGATGCTCTTAAATTTTTTAATGAAGACATCAAGGCAAAAGAAGCTTTAGAACAAAGTGAACATGTAGAGGTTAGCCCCCACATAGCAAGTTTGCAGGAGCAAACTTCGCATGACTCTCATCTGGGAAATTATCTTGGACAATTTGAATCTCTGATTCGTGTATCTCCTGCAATTGACATTCATTTACCTGAACCCAAATAGATCGTATTCTACCTCGTGTGTAAAACAGTTTAGACTAGAATAATAAGAGCCGCTTGTGGAAAATATCTTCCATGTGTATGATTGTAAAATTTATTCTCCGCTTCTGCTATAGAGAAATGCTGGTTGTTTGGTTCCCAAACTGGTGATGTTCATTATGCAACATTGAAGTTGTATATGGCTCCTTTTTTAGCCTTAGTTCATATTACACAACACCCAAACCTTGTCTCATTAGGTGGTGGTCATCACGTTGATAAATCAATGTCACTGAACTCCATCGAGAAACAAAATTTTCAATAAAATCATTTGAAGTTTGGATTCTCCTCTCTTTACCTTTATCGTTGTTTATACATTATTCTAGTATAATCTATGCCTTGAGTTAGATATAATACTACTTTGTGTTGTTTACTTCATATCATCACATCACGCTCTTTCTCATGAATTAACATTTTATTTTGTGGGCAGAAAAGGTTTGTTATTTATTTGATCTCTATAAGATAGGTTTCTATGGTTTATAATTCCCTGCTGCACGTATGTATAAACTACCTATCACAATCTGAATAATAAAATCTCGTATTATTCTATTTTTCTTTTTTCACTTGCCATAGATTCTTCCATTGGTTACAAAACCTAGAAAAAGTGTTTTTTTGGTATTGAAATTTTTTATTTATGATTTAACACAACCATTCACTAGTTGTAGTTCTATTATTCCTGCTGATGATAAAGGAAAAAAGAATATATATATATATATATATATATATATATATATATATATAATGCACATATAAGCACATAGTAATTAATTGTGCTTCTGCGTAATACAAGCAAATAGAATAAATGAACAGAATCTGGAGCATGAGTGCCCCTTATATAACATATATAAAAGTATTATTATTGCATCATGTACCCAAAAAAAATCTATTAGTACATCAAACGCAACACACTGAACAATTTTGTGAAGCAAACTGCAATCCCGCGGAGCTTAGTAGGAACCAGAAAATTTCATTTTGAACTCTGGAGTTTCAGTTTCCATTTAAAGGACACAAGTCACTCACTTAATCCTGCAAGCTGAATTGTCTCCATGCTTCAGAAAGGAAATGCACAAGTCACTCGTTGTAAGAGGCTTGCAGATTACTCCTGGAAATTTGCTTTCTCCTGGTTGTCTTGCTATTCTGCTTCCTGTGCAAGATAGCACTTCAATTTGCACCATCTTCACCTGCAGACCAACAAAGAAAAAGTGGAGTTTCTTGTTAACTGGGTCTCTAATTATTTTGTTGGTTAATAAGCTTTTACAATGATGGAAACAATTGTTAGTGATAAAAGAGAAACCTAATAAAATAAGAAAAGGTCTCTGTTTTTACCTCAGTAGCATCCATCAGCTACACGCTTGAATAGGTCTTGCATGAGCAAAGGCTGAATTGTTTCTCACATGGGTTTCGCATTTTGGTATTGACATTACTGTTTCAAAAGCTTCAACGAGCAAAGCCACCTTCTTTTTCCTTGTTGGAGCCAGTTTTGTGACAGCTTGTCTGAGTGCATAATCAAGCATCCATTCCTCTGCATTTTTTCTCTCATCCATCATCTGATGCTTCAGGTAAACCTTTTCTACTTCTGGTTCAGGAACCAAGGGCAGGAAATTAGGCTCTCGTGGGTTGATCTTTCTCATTTCCTCATCATCTTGCACAGGTTTCTTGCGTCTAGTTGCCCCTTTCCAATTCTTGCTTGTTTTCTGCTCTTCACCATCTATGCTGCTTGTGTTCTGGGACTCATTAGCTTTACCTTGATCTTCCTCCAATAATTCCTGGTCTTGAACAACAATGGTGCTTTCATTGGGCACATCAGACGAGTGAATTTGGTTCTCCTCCTGGCGAATGCTTTCATCACTATTCTGTAGGCTTGAGTTGCTTTCTTTGCGGGTCTCATCAATCTCAAGTTTACTCATCTTGTGGCCTTGACTATTTTCAACCGTCTCTTCATCAATTACCTTTGTGGCACAACTGGCCTCATCATCCAAGTGTTTTTCATTTTCTATATCATTATCTTCTGTATTTGTCAGATGCTGAAATACTTCCTCTGTTAAAGAAGATTGGTCACAACTAATGCCGTTGGATGGGTAACCAGTTTCTTGAGTCTCGATGCTTCCACTTGTGCCTTCCAGGACAGAGTTGGTGTCATGAGGTTGTGCTTCAAAACAGGTGCCTTCTTCTGCATTCGCTTCTTGGAGTACTTTTCCAACCAGAATGTCCGCATAATAGCTGCTAAGGAAGTCATTTAAACACATCACAGATACATCATGCGAACTCTCTGATAAGGACTTAACTTTTGAGTCAGTCTCCTCCTCTGTGAAGACAGAAGAATCAATATCTTCTTCATGGTCAAATGCACAAAATTGTTCGTCTTCCCGCTCCATATAAGTAGCTTGAGAGTCAGAATAATCCATTTCAATATTCTCCACGTGTTCCCCATCATAGCTAAAATCACTGCAGTAGCTTCCCATACTTATTTCTTCACATAACAAGCTAGGTGGGTGCTTTTCATCTGCATCTTCAGCATTTTGTTCTTGAAGAAAGCTCCCCATGGTATCTGCTTCAATTGCAACATCATCACAGTATTTTTTTGAAATCCTCCTCAAGATCAATCTCAGACTTATGGGGAGCATCAGGCACGCTTGGAGTACTTTTCTTGACACCATCCTCTCCTGCTGCTATTCCATTCTCCTCAATTGTATAGTTGATATCTTCTTGATCCTCAAGATCTTTGACAGAGTCGAATTTTCCCATTTCATCAGCTCTTGTTGGTTTTGCTTCCTTTTCCTTGGCATAGATTTCAATAAAGAAATCCATACCAATTTCTTGTACCAATGGTGTGATTATTTGATTACCTGTATCAGCTTCATCAAATGCAGGTTTTCTATCGCAGACATTCTGCTCATCATCAGAGTCCTTCTTTGTCTCACAGGGTACCTTCAATCTTCGAGGGCTTGGAGTTTCTAGCTTCATACTCTTCTGAGTCTTCAAAAGACGCTTCCTTGCCGAAATGAAACTCTTCAATGGAGGCAAAGGAGCATGGCGATGACAATTAAGAGAACAATATTTGTATGGGCAAACCTCCATGACTGAAGTTCCCTCCGATTCAGTACCCCCAGGATTAAGCATGAGGTATGCAGGGAACTTCGAGTTTTTCAAAGTTGAAGAGCATGTAGCTCTATATGGTGCATTCATATCTGCACACACAGTAGCTTTCATGGATTTTCTTGGACAAGCTGTAGAAGGCTTGAAACCAGGAGTCGTCGTTAATGTTCTCACCAAATTCAAACTAGATGATCTTGTCAAAGTACTTGCAGGTTTCTTACTAGAAACAGAGCTAGGTTTCGAATTACTCGAAAATTTTAGCGGTAGATTCTTACCATCTGAACCAGATTGAGTATTCCGAGGACTCACGGGGAAAAGCTCCTTTTTTGCATCTGAACTGCTGGTGGGCTTCATGTAACTGGGGGACCCATCTGTTGTTCTCAACAAAGGCTTCTGCTTTTGTGGGGATGCTGCAGTAGTTGGAACATGAAGAGGTGGTGGCTTTGCTGGTTGGGATAAGCTTCTCCTTGAAGGTGATGATTGAAGAGTCTCCAAATCAGAAAGCTTAATTGACCTTGACTTCTTTATTTTCTTCTTCATATCTGTTCCTCTGCTTTTGCCATCTTGGTGTTAAGAAGAAGATAGCTTTAGGTTTGCCAAGCGCTTATCAGATTTAACATGATCAGCTAGGATACCAAGCTTGCCGGGCACCTTTCTTTGAACCATATTCAAAAGAAAACCACCAGCAGAATAAGTGGGAATTTGGACTCAAAATTGGTTTTCCTTCATTTGCTTGGTGGAGTTCAGGCACAAGAAGAGAAGAAACCTTCTTGTGCTTACGTTTTTCTCGTAAGGAAGTTCACATTGGAAAGAAAAAGGAGGAAGGCTTGAAATCTAACCAACCAGAGAGATTCTCTCCTGGTTTAGTTTGCTTTGTCTGCAACGGGTTTTCTTCTTGTTTATTTTCAATTGTTGTTCGGTGGACGATGAAATTTGAACAAGGCTGAGGTAAGAGTTTCATGCTAACTCGCACTAACAGGTGGTTTAGGGGCCCCTTAATGCTTGATCATTTTTCGTACTCGAATTATTAGTTTCTGTAACATGGGAATTCTCCATTGGCTAGTGATTTATTTCTTATTTTTAAAGCATAAAATTGTTGCTGATTTGATTCCCCAACTCATCCCTCTCGAAAATGACTAAACTAACCTCTCTTGATTTGGATAAGGAGAACCTTGTGGCCTTTTCTAGGTGACAGACGAGGACAATATACATTGTCTACTTGCTTCGGCATACTTTTGATTAATGGCAATTAGGTTCTATTGAGGCCACCCTTTGATTCACGAAATACCCTAAACGGCTTTTGCTTTCCAATCAATTGCTTGATAATGGTGTTACATAAATGGAGTTATAATTACTATGCTATTGAAATGGTAGCTAATTTATCAAAGAAAATAGAATGGATGGATAGCTCTGAAGGATATTCCATCTGGTAGTAGTTACTAGTTAGCGTGGAGTTGTGTTTGTCTTTTATTTGGCACAATAGCAGTTGGAAGTTAGTAGCTAAGTTAGCTCAATAAAAATAACTCTCTCAAGGAAAAGACTTTTTTCTTTCTTTGGGTTGTCCGAGAAGAAGAAGACTTCAATGTTCATAAATTGCAGAAGTTCTTGGCGTCTTGGGTAAGTTTTTATCTCAATTGAGAAACTTGTAATAGACCATCAATCCATAGTACTATATGTTTAGTATAAAAATAAAAATGGGAAATAAATTTTTATAGATGAGATTTATATAGAATTTTATATACAAATTTCATTTATATAAATTTACCCAAACATATACTGACATACCCATATATCACTTGAGAATTACGAGGTTCCTCCGACTCTTCAACATATAAGTTGATCTTGTCATCTCCAATTTTAACGCAAAATTTTCACATCAAACAAAATACAAAAATATTCTAAATTATTTCCTTCCAAAATCACGATCTTTTCATGGAAAGAGGATAATTTTGATTCCATCAATATTGGAAATCTTAAATACGGTCTCCAGGTCTTCCTCCTGTCCGATGTGGGCTTAGACTTCTAATACTCCTCCTCACATCGGAAGAAGGTACACCCTTCTCAGGCTTAGACTTCCAAGCGCCACTGGTGGTTTTTAATTCCTACATGGGGCATGGGATCATCAGAATATGCAGCTATACCAGGGCTCTAATACCATGTCAAAAGGCGCTCATTGCTCTTTCCAAAAGCCGGCTCAAGAGATAAAGAACAACCTCCATCTTTTATATAGGCCTCAGGTCTTCCTCCTATCTGATGTGGACTTATACTTCTAATAAGCCTCTTAACAATCAATTGTTTTTTTCTTCTCAATTTTTTTTTCTTTGTGGATATTTCTCGCATAAAAATCCAATGATCAGCATTATTTAACGTTTTGTCTTGCTGTTTGTGATATTTGAGAGATCCAAACAAAGACAATCGAAGATAACCTTACAAGAACATTAATGTCAAGCACCACACCGATGGTAGATCAATTCAAGCTTCTTTGGTAACTTGATAAAAAATGGCAAAAATTTATATACTCAGTTACTCACATTGTGAGATGGTGATGCTGTTCGGAATGTTGGAGGCATTCATAGAGAATGGAAGGGAGGGATGAGGGCGAATATTATGCAACTGGATACTTTATGTTGTTTATTTAAATTTTCTGCAATGTAAATTTTTTATTAAGTTACAATTAATATAAATAAATTCCATGCTAACAATTGTTTAAATAATCGTGTAATTAGGTGGCAATATTAGTAGTTTAACAATAAAGAAATGAATGGAATGATTTATTACAAGATTTTTTTAATTTAATTAAAGATTTAATTTTGATTTACTGTTATCTTTGACTTTTAAGTTAATTGTTATTTTAGTTAAATTTTTTTAAAAGATTTGGCAATGGATGATTGGATGATGTGTAAAATTTTTTACACTAACAGTTAATTAAAATTAAAATTTTTAATTAATGAATTTAGAAGTTTATGATAATTCATTATAATTGTTTTAAAATTTAAAAGCGTGTATGATTTTTTTTCAATTGGAAGATGAACGTAAGGGTAATGTTGTAATTTCATATGATAAACTTTGATTTTATCTTAATTAAGTGAAAGAGAAATTTGTATTTCTTAAGCAATATAATTGGAATTTGGAAGAAAGCAAAGACGAAGGGAGGCAGGGAAGAGGTGGTACTCTTGGAAGCATTGAGGAAAAGACAAGCGTGTGATTGTCGAAAATGGGCTGCCTATGGGCCCTACCAATGGCCTTGGGTTGGGTCCATCTCTGCATGCACTCCTCTTCTCCATCTCAATCTTCTCATCTCCTCCAAACATTCAAAGAAAGCAAAAATAGAAAGTGAATAATAAAGGGTATGTTTGAAACATAAATTTTAAGAATTAATTTGATTTATAAATAAAATATTTTGTTTGAAAAGTTATAAAATAAAAATTGATTTAATTTTATAATAATTTTTAAACATAAAAATAATTTCTAAATCAAATTAAATTACTTAAACTCAAATCAAATGAAATTAATTCTATTTGCTTTTTGTTCATTCCAAACATAGGAAAAGTAAACAAAGACAAAGAGGAATGCCCCCATTTAGATATACTATGATCATCCTATGATCTTTCTCGTTGAGGCAAACCCCACCGACCTATGCTTGCTTGATTGTGGTGAAAAGGGGTCCTTAACTAACTGAAAATGATCTATTTAAATTAAAAAAAGGAAATGTTTGAAATTAAGGTCAATGCAGTGAATGAACCATTTGTTTTTGCAAAATTTTCAAAATCGTTTTGATTCAGTTTCTGGAGAGCATGATCAAGGTCCAAACTGATGTTGTCAGAAAGGGGAAAAAATTTAAAAAGAAAGAGGCAAAGATGAGTTTTGGACAATTTTTTCTGTTAGTTTCTGATTGGTTGGGTAAGAAAATTCTCAAGAGACTTGGTGCTATACGCTATCATTAACGAGCACAACTATATGAATGGTGCAATATTCAATTACTTTTCTATGTATACCATTTGTGTGGGGTTTATATGTAGGTCTTTTGAATATTTGTAAGGGATTTTATGATATATATATATATATATATATATATATATATATATATATATATATATATATATATATATATATATATATGAAAAGTGGCTGAGCCTTAAAAAAGTGAAGTTAACAAAATATTCAACTTTCTTAATAATCATGTAAGTTCAATCATATTATGCAACAATACTGAGCAGCACAGAAGAAAATTCAAAGGTTAATTTTTGGAATAACAAATTACTCACCCAGCAAACAGTTTGAGATTATACTTAAGGTTAAGGACTTAACGATGGACAGAAACACAACAGTTTTGACCATTGCGGAAAGGAAACTTTATATGTACAAGAATATTTATTTGAACTTTTTTAGGTTTTTATTTTGAGTTTAATTTTGATTCACTGTCAGTATAAAAAGTTTTATACTATCATCTAATCATGTGTTATCAAATCATTAAAATAGTTTAATTAAAATAATAATTACCTAAAAAATTAAAGATATGATAACATGTGATTGAATGATAGTATAAAAAAAACTTTATATTAATAGTAGATCAAAATTAAGTCTTTTTTATTTTTTGGTGCTTCATGTACCGAAATTTAAGAAGTTATGCAGGTTGTCACTTTTAAATTCTACTTTGAATTTTCAAAATATTATAATGAAAATTATTAACAAAAAAAATATAATTATCATGTTATTAAAAATAATTATTTCACTTAAAATTTGTGTCAATGTTCTCCTTAACATAATAATTAGTTTTGTTATATAATTTTAATGTTTAATTTATATTTTTTCAAAAGTTATCCACACTTATCATAACTAAGCGTATTAGTAAAATAAATGAAACTTCAAGCGCTCAGAAATAATAATTTCTTCTTTCAGAAAATGATATTCAAATTAGTTATCATGTATCTTTCATGCCCATCTACCACATAAAATCTATCATTAATGTTCGTTTAAATATATGATGTCATTCTCCTAAAATTAGTCAAATAATTTGAATTTAAATGAGAGTGATCATTAATTGATATTTAAGCATATCTTTTTTTTTGGTATATGTATTTAAGCATATCTTTAATCAATATAATAATAAGCTCCTACCAGCTCTAGCCTAAAAAATAAATTGTAGAAGTTATTTTTAAAGTTGAGTCAAATGTGATAGCAAAAGACAGTCCCTTTAAATCTTTCATTTATTTAATTATAAACTCAATCAATCAATTCAATTAATTAAAACTATCTCTCTTTTTTTTCTTTTAGAGTTAATGTTTACATTATATTTTTTAAATTATGTAATGATTATTTATAAATTTTTCATCATGAGATATTGTTATATAAAATGAAATGAATTTATTTATAAAAATAAATCATAATTTTAATTACTAATTTTTTTTGCATATCCCTTGAAGCCTTCAAAAAATAGGTATGCATAAATAAGTTACAAGATGATTGGTAAATAAAAATATTTTCTTAAATTATGAGACTTTTTTATTATAAAAAAGTGGAAAATTGTGATATTAAACTAAAGTACAAATAAAATAGTATGAGAATTCGACTTCATGAATTAAATAATCTCTAAAAAGACTCAATTAAGAATTACTTATATCTGAGTTACTATTCTTCCATAAGTTGAGTTATCTACTTCTAGATAAATGAATATTTGAAGATGTTATTTTATTTTATTTTTTCAGTTGTTAACTTTGGTTGAAATGAAATGGTAAACTGTAGTCAAATAACATTGGTATATTGATGGGATTTCTCTTCAATTGCTTGCCTTTCTCCCAAAAAAAAAACCGACACTGATTGCCATACCTCACTTCCCGTACTCGAATGAGCACCTAATTGTCAAATAATTTTACCTCCCAAAGGAAGAAACGTAGCCAAGGAAAGGAAACTCCTTTACCTATAATTCGTTTAAGAGAAGGCAAAAGAAGAAAGAAAATTGGTAAAAATACGATTCAAGTTGGAATGAACATGAACATGAAATGAAGCCAAGGACAAAAACTAAGAAGGATCCTGTTTATGTGAGATGCACGTGACAGTATCAATTACTATTAATATTATAAAACCTCTCAGTGATAATCATTGAGCAAAAGATGCACCTTTTAGTGTTTAGAATGTGCTAAAATTTCAAACCACCGGAAGTTTAGATTTAATTTTGATATAAAATTTTTTTATACTATCATTCAATTGCATATTAGATTTTTTAAATAATTGTTATCTTAATTAAATTTTTTTTAATGATTTAGTAATTTAAATTGGATAATAGTATAAAATTTTTTTTAATGACATTAAATCAGAATTAAACTCTAAGAAGTTTTCTTTTTGTCATTTTCTCTCAATAAAAAAATACTATTGTTTAGCAAAAATCTTTCTCTGAATAAAAGAGGATGCTAACAATTTTTTTTAGGTGCGGCGGAGAAATGATATCTTCAACAGTTTTTATCTCAATGGGCAGTTAACTTCTGTTTTCTACATGGCAAAGATATTTTATTCATAACTCTCCCCATCCAACACATACGAAAGAATAATAGAAAACTAGCCAACTGGGAGAGAAAAACCAAACTGGAAATCACAATATTTTTCCTATTGTTCTACAGTTTTTATGACTGAATGTTGAGTTGTCAAGATTCATCTTAAAAAGTTTTGTTAGTTTTGTTCTTTTAAATTCTCCCAAGGATGGAGCTGCTAATTCTAGATTTCAGGATCGGTGAAACCTACTATTGATTAAATTAGTCTACCAAACTTTCATGTGCTCTCCATTAATTTCAGTGAACTGTACAACCAAGGGAGTTAAGAACCACAATGCTGCAGCTTATGGGGCAATTTGTAAACATGTGCATATTAATTTCTATAGGTACATATTAGTTTCAACAATCCAAGAGGTTACCCCATACTGTCAGAAGATTGTTTAGAACTTTCCACTCGAGCGCTTTTATTTTCGAAGAGAGCTAGAGACATCAAATACCTTTCAAATGAGCTTCTCTGCAGGAAGTATTGGAGACAACTCTTTGAGAATGAATTCATGTTAAATACAAGGGCAATTATACTAATTTTTTTCTGAGATTAGCGCTTAGTACATTGATACTTTTTTTTTTATAAAATTACACTTACTTCTCTTATTTTATTATTTATCAAAAATAATAGTATAAAAATCATACATAAAGTAAAGAAAGTAAATATATATTTCTAAAAAAAAGAAGAGTGTAGGGTATTAAAACATAGTATAAAAACGTGCGAGTGTAATTTTTCAAACAAGAACAGTTCAGGTATAATAAGCGCTAACTTCAAAGGAAGTTAACGTAATTATCCTTAAATACAATCTTAGAATCACTTTTCACCCCAAGATGCCTTTTCTATTCCCGTCCTACACTATGTTATCTATCCCAAAATTTGTTTGGAATATCAAGAATAGCTTTGGCCATCGCTTCACCAGACAGGGAGCATATTACTTTCCCTTTCCAAATAGACGGAACTGGACCAAGTAGCTGAGAAACGAACGAAATATTTATACAATAGTAGACGCTAGTTTTCAATTAAATTTGCATGAAGTCACCCAAACTGGAACAAATCTTCTGTTTAAAGGACTTGATCAGTAACAGTATGAAATAAAAGAAATGGTTTGGGGGTGGACATATATACAATTGAGATTTATGCATATACAAAAAAAAAAAAAACCTTTATATTCTCTTCTGCACAGCAATAAGTAGTACAACAAAAATAGGAGAAACAAGAAAAAGAATATACAGCAAAACCTGATTCACTGCACTTTCTTGAACGACGTCATCTTCCAGTGGATAGTTAGATTTATTTTCTATAAATGCATCGAAATAATTCTGGTAGCCCGTGTTTCTTAAATAAAAGGGAGATCCTGTTGTCACCTTCATCATTTCCATAGCCTGCCAGAGTGTGTAACCCACCATGAGTGCAAGTATAAAAACAAATATATGCATTCTTTCCCCTGATGAGCTGGGGCAGACAACTGACGTGGGGGCGGGGGTAGGGCACTGTAAAGGGAGGTGGCAGAAATTTATGTACTATAAATATAACACATTGCTAATAACCCTACATGCATGGGAAACACCATGGAGTGTTTACACTTTAAATACTAGAGAAAGACAGTCACAGTCCTTTTATATTCAGGTTGCACTGTTACCTAGCAAATCATTTTGCAAACACTGTCAAGAAAACCATGGAGACAGTTATAGAACATATTGCTCACCAGAAATTACCTGAAAGCTGAACATGAACTGTCTTGCTTTCTTGCTTACTTTAGCATTTGGGTGAGATTGAAGCTTCTCATACATAATTCGAGCCTCATTGGACCTGTCAACAATCAAAATATGTTTGGAATTCTTAAATCACAAAACAAACCAATTAATAATAAGCACCTCCCTTTCTAAATGAAATCCCAGTTGTAGCAAACGCTCACACACACAAGTAAATCCTTTGCTAAGACTATACAGGGCACGTCAATTAAAACGTGCAATTCATTTTCAAGAGATAACAAGGTCTTATGATCAAAACTAGCTGAGTTTCAGTATACTGCAGTAACAAGGATATTATTCTCAATCAATTCTTAAAATTCAAAATCTATGGTTTTTTTTTTTTACTATAGATTGCAGTGTCACCACTCTTGGAACTGTTAAATTAGTGAGAGCCCATCTAATTCATTGATGAAGGTGATATTTCACTCTGAACTTGTTATATCTTTTCCCTTGCACCAGGCAGAAAATATTGGCACCCTGACTGGGGCTCAAGTTTTACCTCTTCAATGGAAAAGTTTTACCTCTTCAATGGAAAAGATCCCTGTCACTTTGTCACCAGAATGAACTTCAACAAAGCCTGAGCCATCTTACCCAGGAGGCACCAATGCCCTAATTGGAGTTGAATTCTGGAGACAGATCACTAAATTCCCAATACAAATTATTTTGTTTTGGGTAGGTTTTCCTGGGAAAGGGGGGGGGGGGGGGGGATACTCGTACTCCAGGTTCAATTTCATTATGGTCTTTTCATGTTTTGGATTCTGTTAAGGTGATGACACAACCAAGAAATGAAAATATACTCGTTCTGTTAAGGGCCAAAATTTCTGAATCGACCCTGTTTAGGATAGCAATTTAGGCCAGAACATGGTAACACAAGATAAACCTATTTGACCCAAAAACAATACAATAATACGACCCGTTTTCAAAATAACTTCATTTTTTCTCATTTTAAGTTAAACTAAAGATATTATACATAGTTTTGAATTAGAACACAATTGTCAACATGATCATAGCACACAGACCTGAATAAACACCCTTGCATAAGCATATTAGGGACTCATCGAATTCTACGTAGAACGCAACCTGGTAGATTCCTTAGAAAGTTTAGATATGTCATGGGGTTTCTGAAGATACCTACTGAGGGAGTCTTGACAAATTGACCACTGCAAAGCAGCTAATCCATGGACCTCGCTCTGCACAAACATGATTAATCTCATGCATATAATCTTCCAAAAAAAATTTCCCTACTTTCCCTGCTAGATTACAGATAAATTATATTTAAAAGTTCAAAACCCAGATGCTTAGGCCATACTCAATAAAACTTAAATGGTAAAAAAAAAGGCAGTTAAAATGGCCCTTTAGGCTTGATAATTTTCAAGAAAAAAGGTTCATCTCATTCCGTTGGTCCCTGTGTTCGCCTTCATCAAGTATGACTTCAGTTGACATTGAGGGAGATGATATTAGCTACTTACTGAAAAGATAGATATGAATTCTTTTCCCTATTGGTAAGTAGTTTAAATTAAAGCATTTACCTGGAAGGTTAATTTATCCATAACCTTTTCGTAGTAGGGCAATGCTTCCTTCAGCTTTCCCGCATTCATTAACAAGTCACCATCCGTCAATGCCTATAAATATATGCTATTTAGAAAATTATATTATGCTGGGATTAGTAAGCAATAAATAAACAACTAAACAAGAGGCACATATCAAATTAGAAAATCAAAAAGATGACACTCTAGAGAAATTTAACCAAACATTTGGAAGTCATAAGATGGATAGCTGATTCTCCTTCTATCACATGTCCTCTTTCTCTCTTAAAAAATGAAAAAGATAACACTTCAAAGCAATTTAACTGAACATTAAGAAATCATAAGGTATCCTAACTAATTCTCATTGTCATCACATATCCTCCTCCCACCCAATCTATCAATCACAGCCTATCTTCACATTTATACGCTTTATTGCTATAACCAATCATGATTGAATGTATTAACCATTAATACAGAAGAGTTAAAGTGAGAAGAATTGGGGTTCTATTGGGAATCCAAGAATTATTAGTGTTTCCATCAAGATTAAGGTTAATTCAAACCCAGAAGACACATATTTTTGACAAACAAATTGCCAATTTGAAGTTGCTTGACTTGCTATGGCTGGGAAAAAACAAATAAAATAAAGTTGTATTACTTACCAAACACAAACAACTGCATATTCACATATTGCATGTTCCCAACAAATCTCTTTTGTAAACAAGCAATCAAACCATGCTTAAATCCGACATTTAATACATTACACTAGTTCCTCAGCCACCCAGGTGTTCAGAATTAAAAAAAAAAAAAAACAAGCAGCCTTTTTTTCCGCTTATATTTATGCTACTATCTGCAAATTTTACATTTCTTACCGAGGAATGCATTTCATTCTTCCAGTGACTATATTCCAAAATAGAATTAGAATTTGAGCGAGTGAGAACAGAGACATTTATTTAAAACACTATTTTATGCATCATTTCATATTACTAACTGTTCATTATAGAAATGGGGGAACTCAAATTTTATTTGTAAATTTGAGAAATAATTTCAGAACTTATCTTCTTTATTTCTCATTTTACCACCAGCCTGTTTGCTTGGTATGCGATCCCTTGGTCTTGGTTGGAAGGGAATGCTTGTATTTTTAAGGCCCTTGTCTTAGACTTGCTTTGGGACAAGGTGGTTTTCTTGGTGCTCTTTGGTGCTCAGCACATAATTTCTTTCAGGGAATCTCCTTGGTAGAAATGCAATTGTATTAATGATTTTGGCTGGATTTGCTTTATTTATTTGTGTTGCCTTGTTTGAGGAGGACATCTTACCCTCCTTTTCTTTGTACTCGGTCTTTCCTTCTGATGGAAATTATTCTTTTATCCCAAAAACAAAAGAAGAAAAGATGCCTGTTTGCTTAAAAGTGTCATTTATGAAATTCCTATTATTTTTGTTTTCTTGCAAATATAATTGTTTTGAGGTGAAAACCATTAAAAGACTCAAAATTAAGTCAATTTCCATGAGCATTTTAGCAAGAACAGATAAGTTGAATGTCAATCTATCGTAATCTAACAAACCAAGTCTATGCCTTCATTTCAATAAGCCAAGAAACTTGAGCACATTGAGCCGTCAATATTTTTTGGCAATTGCCATTAATTGTTAATGATAATCAATAATCAACAACTGTGTAATCATAGATATCCAACAGTATGCATACAAATATTAGAAAAAGAATAGTCACGAATGGCAGTAATATTTGGATAGATACCACTAGACATGCTTACCTTCTCGCACTCAGATTTTAGCTTTGCATCAATATTTAATCCAATTTTCTTCTTGTAAGCAGCAATTAGCTGTTTTGTGCGTGCTTCTTTAACAGCTTTTTCTTCTTCAGTCTCTAGAACCTCTCCAGGACGTATAACTCTTCCACCACCAAACTGAAAAAGTTCAAAAATAAAAAGAAGGGGGAAATGAGAAAGTGAAATTATAAACAAGTGGATTCTGTGTGAGAAGATAGAAAGTTGCTTCATTTGGTAATATTTTTTCATAAATACGAAATACCATACCGTTTTTGAAATATTGCTGGGTCTAGGAAAGACACCCCATGTAGAAACTTTTGGCTTGTAAAGTTCTGACTCATCTTCCTTAGTCTGTTCAGGTTTTGGAGCTTTTTCAGCATCAAACTTGCTTGTGTCTCCAACAATCAGCTCCACCTCAGGCACGTCGTTATTAAAGAAGGGGTCTGAAATAGGAACCAGTCCAGGTGGCAGTCCTTTGGTCGTCTTCTTATCAGCAAATTCAAGCCCCACAAAATCAATCCTTGATATCGATAGTCCTCCCTTCTTACCAACAGTATTATCGATAACATTATTTCCTGAAGTCCCCTCATCCCCTCTCCGCAATCCTAAAAATTAATTCAGATACCCAAATTAGCATGTATATTACTTAAAAAACATCGATGCAAGTCAAAATCTGTCTTCAGCTTAGACTCTCCAGTGAAATCAAAATGATCATATCATACAAATTTGGCAGCCAAAGAATAACCCTGTATTTAACTAGGCCAGCTTAGCTAAGTAAGCTAACTTTTTCACTTAATTGTTTTTCACCAATAGTGTTATTATTACCTTGAGTTGTTTCACTCGCAACAGTACTTTTGTCACTAACCGCAACCCCTTTGTTCTGCTTGTACTTCTTCGCCTTCTCCATTGCAATCTTCACAGAAACTGGCAAATCCCTTTGCCCACCATCGACAATATTTTGACCCAAACCCGCGCCGTCATTCGCATTTTCCTGTTTAACCGAATCATCAGCAGCGCTTTGCTCAACTACCGAACTCGAGTTCGATTTTAGCGATTCTTTATACGCCTTGGCTTTGCTAAATGCGAGCTTCGCAGGATCAGCGGGACCGGTTTGAGGCTTGGGTGTGGTTTCTGGTGAGTTTGGGGAAGTGGGTTCGGAAGATTCGGTACTGTCAGGGTTCAGAGCACGAGACAGCCTGATAGGCTTATACGTTGAAGCCATGCCCAGGGTCGTGGAGGAAGAAAGAGTGGGTTTTGCGGGGGAGATGATGTGCAACGAAGAGAACCATGAAGGGTGCAAAGAAGCCATGAGGGAGGCAAGGTGGGAGAATCACCAGATATTTGTAATTGTGAGAGTATTTGGAGGGTGAGAAAGGAACGGAGCCATTTGGAGGAGAATGAAGAAAAAGCTGAAGGGGCTTTTGTATTAGAAACTGGCTAGATAAGGCAATAGCTAACGGTTGTCTCTGCTTCTTCCGAGTCACAAACAATGAAGAACTAGTTAGTCTCTAGTGTTATGATCGTTTAAATTGTGATATAATCTAAATATCAGCTCTTAGTTTAACTAATCTTATGATTTGAGAAAGTAAGAATAAACTTCTATGTAAAAAATAAATAATTAAATATAAATAGAGCTGTTTTATTTACAATGTGACTGTCTCCAACGTAATGTGACACAAGCAAACACAGGTAGGAGTATTTATCGATTCTGATATTCGTCAAAAAGGAAATTTGCTGCAATAATACACATAGAGCCAAGTGAAATGTACAAGACACAGTATTTTTCTCATTTTTTAAAAAAAAAATTCAATGAATTCAATGTTTATTCCATTTTTGTTCTCTTTTTCCTTTTAGCTTCATTATTTCATTGGAGCTCATTTATTGATGGAAACTTCATAATTCAGAACGCTAATAAAACAAGTGAACTTTAGAATTCAGGGACTCAGCTTCTGATTCTTCCTTGTGAGCTTATATATCCGGCATTAAACATCTTTCATCAAGTCTACATTTCATTAGTAGAAAATCAGCAACTTATAGATTCGAAATTATTGATAGAGAACAGTAATATTATACAACTTTTGTTGCTCATATAAGTGAAAAGAGAGATACGCAAAAGGCTCAGTCATTCTGTTTCCTCAGCATCAACATGTAGTTTACTGAATTTCAAGTAGCCTAGTAACCTGTAAGAGATGGATTGTTTTAGCATTATGATTTAGTCACCACTGGCACCATTTCATATTCTTCTAACCTTTGATTCTCCAAGGAAGAGAGATGCGACCGCCAAAGCGTTGCTGAAAATAGATAATTACAGCAAACATTAGGCCTACCAAAGAAATAACTATGTTCTTACCCTGAGCCATCGAGTTGGATCATTATATTTGAGAAGTTTGAGTCTGTCCTTGAAGGTCTAGAAAAATATGGTTTTGTCACCAAAATTTTAATTTCATACAAAAGACAATTTCTAAAATATAGGCATAAACAGGCAAGATACAAAGGGTTGTGTTTGATGACACAGAGAGGGTATCAACAGACAAGCATACCAACCCTGGAGGATATTTGCCTGCATACGAATTATTAAAAGAAATTATAATTGAAAGCTAGAGAGAAAAAGCATATGTATATAACTAAAGAATATCTTGTTTACCTGAAGAAATGTAGCCAGCAAGTTCCGATTAAATGCTTCTTCAAGTACTTTACTTCTAGGAATAAGATCGGCCAACATTAGAATTGATAACAGCTGAAAGATGGGTGACATTCATAATTTCAGATTAAAATTCAAACCAAATCCATCATCAGATGCTAAATTGGCAATTACATGTCAATGATAAAGTCAACCATGCTCTGCTGTGAATAGCATTAGCAACCAAACATTCAAATACATATCATAGAAGCAAAACAAGTTATGTTAAGATGAAAAGTCACTTGATTAATGAAAATTGAAATGAAATAGTTGGTGTTCGCAAACCTGGCAGTAGCTTTTCAATGCATTAGATGACTTATATATCTCATGCTCCATAGATAAACAAATAGGAAGACCAAGCCACTCTTTAGCATAAGTCCAATCCACCATGCTTTGCTACCTGCACATCATTGTTTATAGAGTTGAAAAGAACGCCCTGTAAAGGATCAAGCCTATCAATTCTACTCGTTATTTCCATGAAATTCTTCTTAAAATATAACTACTCAGGAAACTTACATTCTATAATTTAGGCCTTGCAAGTGTATATGCTATATATTCAACATGTGTGAAGCAAAATTAACCAATGTCAAAACCAAAATTTAAATGAAAGTATAATTTTATATTATCAAAGAATGAAAATCTCTCAGTACAAAATCATTTTCCACTCCCCACATTATTTAAGCCACTAATGAAATTAACACAACAGAAACATTTTGACAGCAAAACAAAAGGAAAAAAAAAAAAAAAAAAAAACAGCTTGATTATATAGAATATTGAAACAGAAATATTAGTCATGCATCGGCCCACCTTAATCATATCTTTTAATCTAGTCTAGCAATTGGGATTTGGGAATATAGAAAGTAAAATCTTTTGTTCAGGAACATAAAGGAATTGCCTAGCCTAAATCATCTGCCACATTGGTCCTAAAAGGAATTGCGCAGCCTAAATCCTTCTTCCCCTCCCTTTTTCTAATAAGTAAATGAATAAAATGATCTAATGAACTTTGACATTTTGCCATGGCCAAAAGTGAGTCTCCGTGACTCAGAATAACAACCAATCTCAAAAGGGAGTCTTCATCTGCACTGCGAACCCAATATCAGAATATCATAACCTAACCCCAAATCAGTCACAATAATATACAATGCAAATGTGACAGTGGGCAGAGAAATTGAGAGGAGGGGTTCGAAACAGGGAATACTTTGACAAAGCCGACGATTATCTAAGATAGAGAGACGAAGGGAAACAGAGAGAGTCTTGCCTTGTGAACGGCAGCGACAATGGCAGGCGATGGTGCGGTGTAGACGCTTCGACAACAAAATTGGCGACAAAGTCTTGCGAAGAGCATTGTGTGATGAGGGATTTCTCGGGTGAGTGAAAAGAAACTTCATCCATGAAGGCATGATATACAAAGGGAAAGAAATGAAGGAACAGAAATTTCGATAAATTGGCATACGCACTTACCTCGGTCATAGCAGGAACTGAGAATGCTGACCAAATATGGCTAATGAGGGAGCCCTGAGTGAGTGTTCTAAGATAGACAACCATGGCTGATTTTTCAGGAAAGATGAAAGAAAAAGCACAAACGAAATCAGAGATAAAAGAGTGTCTTCTATGCAGCCTTCAGGAATGCAGGCTGAGAGAGACAACCATCGATGCTAGAAGCTGGAAAAAAAAAATGAGAGAGAATGATTTGGGGAGATTCAATTTTCAAATGCAAGATCACGTGAATAGGTACGGATTTCAGGCTTTTCAGGCAGGTGAGAGAAGGAAATTATTTTTAAAAAAAAAAACTGGGAGAAAAAGAAATTTTTAACTAAAGGAAACACGTGTTACATTTCTAAGAGAGATACGTTGTATTGCTAAAGAGCAAGCATGGCTCCCAGAAGGCCTCCCTCGCAGGAAAGAGGACGCTCGTTTAATAGACAGGGGTGATTCCAATTGGGAAGAGACACATTGTAAAACCCCAAAAAAGAAAGAGACATTGTAAAATGGACTTAATTAAACTCTTGTAAAATTCGAAACGTTTCTGAAAATTTTTGTTTTCTATGAAATTTTGATATAATTATTTTCCAATGTTATGATTTAGTTGAAATTATAAGATATTATTTTGGTTTCAGAATTAGTTAAGTTTCATTTTTACACTTAAATTTGTTTTTGTATCCCTCCCCCCTTTTATTTATAACGTAATTGTGGGAATACGAAATTTTAACGCCAGCAAATTATTCAAATTCTTAACTTACTATATAATCCAAAATTTAGAATTTTGTTTTTTCTTATTTAATTGTCAAAACCGAGAAAAAAAGTAGATTGATTTGCCAATTTTGTCCAAACAATGAAGGAAATAAATGCTTGCTTTAAAGCGTTTCATATATTCATGCTTGCTTTGAATATTTCATAATTTTTATTTTCACACAAAAAAAAAATTGCTATGAAATATTCAAATTGATTAACACAAGTACGAGATTAAGTCAAGTGTTAATTAAATGTCACATATTCGACACGTGCTTTTATAGGCTTCAGTTGAATGGATATAAATCCCTGTTGAACCGATAATAATCACATATTCAGCATATTCCAGAAAAATAATTGTAGGAATATTTTAAGATTTAGATGCAGAAATCACTACAATTAAGTTGAACGGATAATATGCTTTGTAAATTTAAGAACCGACATGTCATAAGATGTGAATACCTGAAATATTACCTTTATTAAGTATGCTTTCATACAGATATGCATTAACCATGCATCAATTTCTTATATTATTTTATTTTATTTTAATAATAAAATAAAATTTTAATCAATGACATTGTTATTCATTTACTAATTGGATTTATTTATTTAAAAAAGAAAAAATTACTCTAATAACTATAATTTTATATTTTTTGAGGTAAAGTTTGCAAGGTGAGAATAAACACCATTAAGTTTGGCATTATATTACAGAATGAAAGAAAAAATATATTTCTTTGCATGCTCTTTTTTTTTCCCATATGTCTACTTAATTGTTTGTCATAATATGCTTGCTTGATTATAAATAAAAATTAGAGTAAATAATATGCAATACCCATATGTTTTATGTGTCTTTACTTCTAAAACATACAAATGCACATATTATTTATTTGAATTTTCATATAGCAAATAAACTCTTATGTTGAATGGTGTAAAAATTAAAAGCTTTGTTGAGCATGGTGTGGATTAAGCCCAAAACGGTGGCGTTTAACTGTGCAACCTATCGGGTCTAGGCCACAAAAATGGGCTTTTGTGAGTGGGTTTTAATACCGAATCTAGCCGACCCAACAACGTAGGGTTTTGATTGGAAAAACGAAAAAGAAGATTAAAGGGGAAAAAAAATGGCTAGGGTTTGCAGGTCTTAATATAAAAGGGAGCCCTTATCTCTACCATTGTTTTGGTCTTCCATTTCCCGGTCTGCGAAGTGAGGGTCGCCCTTGGCTCCAAACCACTGACACTGAGCTTAAACAAAGTTAACAAAGGTACTATCTTTTCTGCTCAACTATTTCACTCCGCCAATTTTTCGTTCCTTTTCGATTTAATCAGTTTATGTAAATTCTCGTCGTCATCGGTTTTCCAATCATCGGATTTTGTCCTTTGTTTGGTGTTCATGTGATGATTTCAATGTGTGTTTGATATTGTTCCGAGTTTCCTGACCCGAGATGGGCCCTGTTCTCGTGGGTTAATCTTTTTTTTTTCTTTTTATCTTTGGGATTTTTTTTGGAAATGACTAATTTTTCTTTATAAAATCAATGTTTTTCCATCAACTGGTTTCTGGGTTTCTATTTTCTGAAGCATACTTTTTTGTTCAATGCAAAGTTCATTGGAGATAGAACTGTGATGGTTGTTTTGAATTTTTTATTTATCAAAGTAGATTTGTGATATGATGAGCTTCGGAGTTAATGACTTAACTGAGGGTTGTTGTGTGTCGCATTGAGAATTTTCAATTGAGGTGTTTTCATTGCCTCCGATGATGAAAAAAAACTTTCGTTCTTCTGAGTTGTTCCATGCGGAAAAATATTGGAGACCTGAACTGAGGAGGCTTTATACGAGATCCTTTTATTTTCTGTATGTATTTGAGAGTTTGAAGTGAGACTTTGTCGGTTTATTCTTCAGATTGTATGTTGTGGTCTTTTGATACTGAGTGCGTATAGTATTGTTTGTCTGATGTAAGATGTACTCTCTGACTTCGGCATGTTTAATATTTTCTGGAATATGGATTTAGGGCAACATGCATGATGTAACAAGCTGAAATTTACACCCAAAAAAAAAAAGCTGAAATGAGCTTTATCTAATTTGGGTTACACACCTGATATGATTTAGTTGAACTCACAACTGAGTCCAAGCCTAAGAGTTAAGTTCAAAAAATGAATGCCTAGCCTGACAAAGCATAACTTGTTCCTGTTTTGATGTGTTGTTTAGCATCTTTTAAAATCTAAATGTTTGGTTGTAATATGAAAATAGGAAAGATCAACATTAAACTTCTCTGTTTTGAATTTGGATACTGGCATTTAAGTTTTTATTCCCTTTTCGACAATGTGATTGTGGTTGATGTGCTATACTGGTTTGTCAATTCACATGACATGCCTTTCACTTCTCATTTTTCTTCTAAATTCTATGAAATAGTAGGTCTCATTTGCTCTGTTGGTGTTTTTTTTAGCTATGTTTTAGTGAGATTGATAGTTAATTGTGTTTTGAGTCAATTGCAATTTTCAGAAATTCCATATCAAATGACTTCTGCTGTGATGTAATATAAACTGTTTATACTTTTTCATGGCAAGTCAATGCATTTTCATTCTTACAACTAAGTTGAATGGTTGATCATTTATCCACCTTCTGTGTCTTGAACTTCTTCTCTTTAGTTTTTTACCATTCAATTCTCCATCTTTACTGAGGCTTAGCTTCTAGTGATGAAACTTGTATTTTGCTTCCTCACCTGCCAGATGAATCGGGAAAAGTTGATGAAGATGGCTGGTTCAGTTCGAACTGGTGGGAAGGGTACCATGAGAAGGTATATTCATATATAAAACTCAGATTTTCTTCCATTCCAATCAAATTCGGGTTTCCTAATAATGTCAATATCTACAAAGGAGGTTGTAACATGCTTTGTTCTTTAACTTTGCTTCTGCTGTTTGTTTTTCACATTGTACCCATATCAGAGGGTATGCATTATGCAACCAACACTTTACCTATTTCTTTTTATTTTTTTAATTAAACTTGGTTCTGTTGTTGCAAATTCAATGCTTCAAGAATATGTCTTTGCTAGACATGGATGCGTCTGTTGAGTTGAAGTTTCTCTTGATTTTAATCTTCTGTATATTTTAGGAAGAAGAAGGCTGTCCACAAGACAACTACCACAGATGACAAAAGGCTTCAAAGCACCCTGAAGAGAATAGGGGTGAACGCTATCCCTGCAATTGAGGAAGTCAATATCTTCAAGGATGATGTAGTTATCCAGTTTCTAAACCCCAAAGGTACTACTAGTCCATAATATTTAGACTATATATATAGAATTGGCTCTGCTTTAAGTTTACTTGCTGTTAACTTGGCTTTTTTTTTTTCCAGTTCAAGCATCCATTGCTGCTAATACTTGGGTTGTTAGTGGTTCTCCTCAAACAAAGAGTAAGCAACTATATATTTTTCGTTATCTTTGTTTGCCTTATTATCAAAATGAGAAAGCATTGCCTACTTGTTTGTACACTGAGGAAAAGAGTAAGTAATAACCCTGGCTGCATCCTTCAGGAGTGATAAGTTAGTCTTCACTGCCTTTAAGGACGTGAGCACCTTAGTTTAATGTGTATCGCATTGGAAATTGGAATATCTGGACTTCTGTTACATTTTGGAGTATCCTAAGGCATTGCTTCCTACCATTTCAAGACTCAAGACTTACTGTAATGTGTTGTTTGACTTTTAACTGATTTCAGGCTGGATTGGCATTAAAATCTGACATAAAATTTTCCTTTTGCAGAGTTGCAGGATATACTCCCTAGTATTATCCACCAATTAGGTATGTGCCTTTCATTTTGTCATAGTTTGGTATGTTGTTTTTCTTGTGCCTTCCAACTTAACACTTTTTGCTAATAAAATGCAGGACCAGATAACTTGGAAAACCTGAAGAAGCTAGCCGAGCAATTTCAGAAACAGGCTCCTGAAGCAGGTACCGGTGCAACCACAGCACCAGATGGGGATGATGAGGATGTCCCAGAACTAGTTCCAGGGGAGACTTTTGAGACAGCTGCTGAGGAGGCCAAGGAGCAATCTCAGAAGCAGGCTCCTAAAGCAGATGATGATAAGGAGGTCCCAGAACTTGTTGCAGAGGAGACTAAGGCTTCTTAGAGTTTATGGTGCCATCGTTATATATTTCCCATGTCTTCAAAATTTTTCCTGGTTTTCAAATTTAAGTATTTCAGGTGGTGTTCGATGCTCCTGTCATATACTTCAAATAGTTCAAATACTGTTAAATTAAATGTGCTTTCCTTCATCTAACTCGAGGCATTACTACCTGATTGCACCTGAATTTGTATGTTGTATGTGGATCGATGTTTGAGGTAGAAATCAGTTTTGTTTATTTACTTTTCATCCCCGATTTCACTTAACAGTTGTTTGGCCCAACAATTCAAGTAGAGATTTGGATCCTGTAAGTAACAATGGTGTTATGGTTCATGTTGATTCTCAAGTTGAGAGCTATAGTCGACCCAGTCTGGTCTTTTCTGGCTGTCTTTAATCGGGTCGGGTTAGCCGAACAATGGAATTTAAGAAAGTTAACTCAGCCTGATAAAATTAGTAGGCAGGGCCAAAATGCATAGGGATAATTGAGCTGGTCGTTCGGGTTAATTTCTTTTTTGGGGTCGGATGGGTGAGGTATATTTGACTTCTCTAAGTTGAAAAGGGACTGTTCGTTGGGTCGGGTTCAAATTGTTAGCCTTGCTGGTTATCCAGAATGCCTAATGCTTTGGTGTTTACAATCCGCTACAAGTTATCAGATCGGTGACTTACTCGTTGGTTCATGTAATGCATAACTCTTTGTAAGAAACGTTATGAGCAATGGCCACACAACTCTTTGTAAAGGAAGAAAAAAAATAGGAGATTATGTGCAAGTATACAGAGATTATGTATTTTCATCCACTAACAGTGAGAGGAGAGCGAAAGAAAGAATTTTAGTCATTTTCTTTTCATTTTTTTAGTTTTAATTTTTTATGTATTGACGAATTTCAATGATTTACATGTATGGATTTTGTATTGTCTACATTTGATCAATTACTGTTGTTAGGGTGTATGTGATATTGAATTAAAAATTAAGGAGTACAAAAATGTATGGGTTAACATTTTATTGTAAATTTGAAGTTGTGTGGAGGGAGGAGCGAAGTGTAATTTGATTTCTCAACCAAAAGGATAGTTGGGTAACGGGTACAGTTAACATTTGACTACAAAATAGAGTAAAAGAATTGTAATTAAAAGCAAATTTGACAAAATATAGTAAGGACAAATTAATCATTCAAGTTTCGAAAACTTAATCCCTTTGTTGCGAGACTCATAAGTCCACTCGTGGACTTAGCCACATGCAAATCTCTTCATAACCGTTAATGTTGGCTTTGCATGAAGCCTCAATTTGGAATGAAGCAAAGTTGTTATAAATGGATGCCTAATGCCTTACAACTATACCATGCCTTGGTAGATTAGATTATTGGGATAATTTTGAGAACCGTACAAGTTGTTGCCCACAAAAGGGAAAAGCATCTATTCTCTGTTCTTAAGTTTTTTGTCAACCATCATCCACTACATAACGCCGAACATGTTCGTATTCTGCATGTCATTAAAGGGAATTCTGTATCTAGAAAGTCTTAAGGCGAAATTCATTTTTAATCACAAGTAGTGGTTCGGACCCAAATATTCACAAGTAACTAAAATTGTAGTAAACTTTTTTTTTAGGGATAACTTTTGGATAATGATATTTTTACACTTTCTATTTTATTATTTTTATTCTTTTTTTATGGTAAATAATAACTTACGTGTACTTTACTAGTAATAAACTTATTATCTATGTTAATAATTTTTTTTATCTCTGTTTAAAAATTAAGTTAGTAACACATTTTAAAATGTAACACATAATAGTAAATTACTAGTAAAAAAAGTGTAAGTTACCTTCTATTACAAAATATGTGAAAAAAAAAAGTAAAATAAAAAAATTAGTGTGAGGGTAACATTAGCAGAGTCTCCGAGATTGTAAAGAGAGAAAATAAAATAAAATAAAATTAGTGAATCTCGTAATTTCAAATTAAAGAAACTTTTTTTTTTGTTTTTTTTTCATTATATTTATATAATGACTGCAAGATATCTAAATCCGTTAAAGGATTTTGTTATGAACGTTCAACCCTGTGGCTGTGAAGATATTGTCTTGTCACTAATAACAACGTGTTATTGACAGACATTAATTTTCCCTTTTCCAAGCCTGACTTCTGTTTGTCCGTGAAGTGCTCATAAAAATCTTCCCTTATTGGCCCTTTATGTTTTCATTCTTTTTTACGCGGCAGACACTTTTAATTCTGTAAGCATAACTTCTATTATTCCCTTGACAAATATGGGACTACAGTAGTTTCGTTTTAGGCTAATAACAATCAATAGAAAAAGGTCAAATTTACAAAGTTTCAGATACAAAAAGTCACTATTAAATGCCTGAAGTTATTGAATTGATATAGATGTATTTTTAAGAAAATCTATTATATATTACTTATGAAATTATTTTTAATATTACATAACATTTTCACACTTTAATTTATTTTTAATTTTTTTATTTAATTTTTCGTACTTAAATAATATCTTGTTAACATATGATTTAAGTAATTATCATTATAATATCATGACTTTTATTTTTATAAAGTTACTCTTTGTGATACTTTATAAAGTTGTTGGAGGTCTCTCTCTTTTATTTTTATCAAAAATTATTTAAAGTATAAATAAATCATATATTATAACATTGACGACTTTTATTATTAAAAAACAAAAATATATAAATTTTGTAAACATTTATTTAATAAAAACGTTATTTATCTTTAATAAATTATTATTAAAATTATATTATTTGAATTATGAAGGAATAATATTAAAAAAAACATGTAATAAAAAATATTAACTATAAAATTCATAAATTTCAGAGACATAAGATAGTGTTACAATAATTCTACACCGATTTATATGTACATTTAATATTATGATATAAAAAGAATAACCAATACAGAAGTAACATTATTCACGACAATACCTTACATTTTCATTAGCTAAAAATATTCCTATATGAAAAAGTGCTAAAGAAATGATTTGTTAGCCTTCCTATACATATCAAATCATGAGGCTTCTTTTGCCATGGAGGTATTTTAACTTTGAATCTCCTTTTTCTTAAAGGTATTGGTGAATAATATGGATATCAACAATCAATGAACAAATATTGCCACACAAGATTGGTATTGCTTTATGCTTAACACTTAACATATTCGATTTTAAGCAGTTGAGCACTATAAACGAGTAACAACATCGCATTAGAACTTATATTCTAACGTGCATGATTGACATGATCAAAATTCAAAATTCAAAATTCAGTAAGCTATCATCCAAGAGATTTATTTTCTATTTTTAATTAGTACACGAAGGGGATCAAGAGCCCAGACTAACTAGGCCATGTGAGAGGGAAGCACACCGCTGCCAAGAATGCATAGAGAGAAAAGGGGAAATCAGGAGAATTGAGATTAGAAATTTTCAAGGTTCATTTGTAAGGATATTTTAGTATTGAGAGAGATGAGAAATAGGCTTAGGGAAATCAGAATCAAAATGCATAGGATTTTAATTTTGTGCATACGAAAGGACGAGGATTATGATATGATTTAAAATTCTTTCACTCCCGTTCTTGCAGGAGAAAAAAAAAAATTATATCCACCCCATTAACCGTGGTTATGCGTGAACATACTCTCTTTATATCTTATGCTAAAGATAGCACTGTATTATCTTTGAAAAATGGTAAATTTGCATTTTATTCTAGACGTTCTTCCATATGTTAGAGCCTCAAAATAAGCATGTATATTCATTTAATTTTACGCGCAGAATGCCACTTCAATCGTGAAAAAAGTTTAGATTGTTTCTTCATGCACCAAAATTTTATTTTATTTCCCATTATATTACTATTTTCTTGTTTTCTTGTAGTGTTATAAAAGTCATATATTCGAAATGTACAAGCAAAGGTTCTGTACTTTGGGACACAAGCATAGTACAAGTCACAACTATGTTTAAAACTAATAATTCTTTTCCACACAATCTCTTAGAACACAACCGGGAAAAACCATTCATTTACTTGACATGAGGACAAAATTCAAACCTATCTTACATTTTTTTTTGGTCAACAACCTATCTGACATTTGATTTGTTGCTTCACTGCTCACAAGTTACATATGAAAGTTATTTGCACAGTTTGTTCTGTGTTAATTAATTTACAAAAAAGCATAAGTTATATTTAACACTAGAGATTAATAGAGATTCTTAGTTACTTAAATAATAAAATATTTCTATTATTTTGTATCATTTAATAGTAATTATATAAATTTTATGGGTTATTAGTTAAATTTAAAATTTTTAAAGATAATAATAACCCATAAAATTAATATAATTACTATTAAATAATAAAAAATAAGATAAATACTTTACTGTTTGAGTAACTAAAAATTTTTTAAAGAGTAACCAGGTTGCAAGTAGGGTGAGGAGGATTGGTGAGCATGTGGACAACTTCTCTCATGGTGGGCCTGGCGGGGCCCTCTTCTTGGACGCACTTGATAGCTATCTTGAACATGTGGATGACACTTGTCAAGGGGTAGCCAGCGAGCCTGGAGTCCACCACTTCCATCACTAATGCAGCATCGGACGGCTGAGAGAGTCCCATTTTGGTTTTGTTGACCCATCCCACGATGTCCACCCCATCCCCGAACTCACCCACCGGCTTTCTTCCTACTATCAGCTCCAGCAGTACTACGCCGAAGCTATACACGTCGCTTTTCTCGTCCACTTTCAGCGTGTAAGCATACTCTGTTCAACCATTAAACATGTCTATTAGAAACAAATAGTCCAATTTCAAAGCTTGCCATTCATGTTCAAGGTAAGTTTATACTAAACAAATTAACTTCTCAAATTTTATTTTATACTTCCATTGGCTTTTAAGTGAGCCCATGATCAACTCTATGATCCAGTTCCTAGGCTGGCCTCAGCCTGCCTGTAAGTCATCATTTGGGCCAGCATTGAGACTAGAAGCTAATCAACAACATTAAGAAATTTTTAAATATGTATTCCTTATTTTAAATATTTTATTTAATAATTAATATGTATAAAAATTTACAAGTGATGTTGTAAATATATATTATTATTTAAAAATTAATAATACATATTAATTATTAAATAAAATGTCTAAAATAAAAAATATTTAACTAAAAATGTCTAGTACTGAAAAAAAAAATTATCAATAAAATCCAATGGAAATGAAAGAAATGAAAAACAAAGGTGCAGAGGAGAGTACAACAAAGAAAACAAAAAATGGAACCTGGAGCAATGTAGCCATAGGAGCCAGCGATAGAGGACATGGACTGAGAAGCACCGGGGTCCTGCAAGAACTTGGCAAGTCCAAAATCAGCAACATGGGCCTCGAAGTCGCCATCGAGGAGAATATTATTGGACTTGACGTCCCTGTGAATGATCAGAGGAGAACAATCATGGTGCAAGTAGCAGAGCCCCTTGGCTGCCTCCACCGCAATCCTGTACCTCATCTCCCACTGCAAATGCTCTCCCTTGGCCCCATGCAGCCACTCCCCCAAGCTCCCATTGGGCATGTACTCGTACAGCAGCAAGTTGGTGTCCTTGTTCGAGACATACCCCAGCAGCCGCATGATGTTCCGGTGCCTGATCTTCCCCAGCGTCTGTATCTCCGCCTTGAACCCGTAGTCGTTTCTTTCCCTCCCTTGTCCCACCAACCGCTTGATCGCCACGTCCATTCCGTTCGGCATGTTCCCACGGTACACGATCCCCGCTCCCCCTTTCCCTATGATGTTCTCCTCCTTCAGGCACTCCACCACGTCCTCCGCCTTCAGCTCCAGCCGCTGGAACGCAGTCAGCTTCCACGCCATGGACTTCTGGTGCTTCCTCTTCCTCATCATGTGCACCGTAACCAGCACCAGCAGCATCGCGGTGCCGAGTGCAATCACAATGACAATGACCCTCGTCGATTTCGAGCTCAGGGAGGCGCGGCTTTTCCCCGTGTCGTCATCTGGGTACGCCAGGAACGGGCAAGAGCGCTGGTGGGGTGAACAGAGGTTGGGGTTCCCTGCAAACCAACGGTCCTCGAAGGCCAGGAACTGGCCACCGGTGGGCATTCTACCGGAGAAATCGTTGTTGGAGAGATCGAGCGTGGTGAGGCTCGTCATGAATTGAATTTCGTCCGGGATTGGCCCCGAGAGACTGTTCGTCGAGAGATTCAAAATGCCCAGGTCCTTCATGTTCTTGATCCCCTTTGGAACCTCGCCCACCAGCATGTTCCGGCTCAGATCAACGGCTATCAGCGAAACGCAGTGAATCATGGCCGTTGGAATTTGACCGGTGAGGTTGTTGCCGCTTATGTTGATCCTTGCCAACAATGGTAGATCGAATAACTGCCCCGGGATTTCGCCAACGAACCGATTCATATCGAGAAACAAATACTGCAAACTCCTGAGGTTTGTGAACGCCGGGGGAATTTTCCCAGTGAACAAATTGTTGGAAAGCGTGAGGATTCCGAGATATTCGCCTGAGATGTCGGAAGGTAATTCTCCAGTGAAGTGGTTATTGGCGAGCTCGATTATGGTCGCAGAAGGTAGCTTGAAAATCCCCGGCGGAACCGGCCCTTCCAATTGGTTGTCGGCGATTCGTATCTTAGTGAGAGACTTACAGTCCCCGAGCTCCTCGGGGATTGGACCGCGGAAGAAGTTATCGGTGAGCATCAATGTTTGCAGCCTCCCTCCTCTGCACAAGTTCCGAGGGATGAATCCGGTGAGGTGGTTCTTGGTGACGTCGAAGAGCTTGAACCTGCCATTGCTGCCGAGGTTCTCGGGCAGCACGAAGGAGAAGTTGTTCTCCCAAACCTCAAGCACCTCGAGATTGGGAAGGTCGCCGATGAAAGCCGGGATGGAGCCACGGAGCTTGTTCTGGAAGAAATTGATCAGAGTGAGGTTTCTGAGCTCAGAAAAAGTCTCTGGTATCTCTCCGGTGAGCTCGTTGATGGAGAGGTCCAGTGACATGAGGCTGCTCAAACCGGAGAGCTGGGGTGGAATGGTGCCGCTGAGATGGTTCACTTGCAGGAACAAGGTGTGCAAGTTCTTCAAAGAACCCAAGCTGGCCGGAATCTCCCCGTTCAAGTTGCAGCTAGACAAGTCAAGCAGTTGCAGAGAGTTCATGGAACCCAGCTCTGGTGGGATTCCTCCTTGGTAAGAATTGGTGTACCCGAGATACAATTCCTTGAGCTTCTTCAACCGAGCCAAACTCGATGGAATCTTGCCCGATAGACTGTTGGCGCTTAAGCCCAAATACTCCAAGTTCTGAAATTCGGAATAACTCTCCGGTATCTCTCCGTAAAAATAGTTCCCGGAGAGGTGAAGGTACTTCAGTTTCTTCACTTTGACGAGCTCTTCAGGAAGGGGTCCAGTGAAGTTGTTGTCGTAGGCGTCAAGGAACTCGAGTTGGGTCATGCCAAGAGTGATTTCACCGGGGAAATGGCCGACGAAGCCGTTGTGGGAAACGTTGAGGAGCTTCAGGGAAGTGAGGTTGGCGAGCGCCTTTGGGATCTCGCCGGTGAGGTTGCCCTGGGCGAGGGTGAGGTTCTCGAGCTTGTTCAAGAGTCCAATCTCCGCCGGAACGAAGCCGAACAGGGGAACAAAGGACACGTTGAGAGCAGTGACGCGCAGGTCTCGGTCGCATGTTACGCCGGAAAACGAACAGTGTGCGGAAAGAGTCATGGAGTCGTTCCAGTCATCAAGCGCATCACCTTTGGCTTTCGCTCCTTTCATGGCTTCCTTCACCCTTAGCAGCGCATCGAGGTCGCTGAACGAAGAGCACACCGTCACGTGGTGGAGCCAAATCAATGGCACCCACAGCAGCATATAACACACAGACACAAGAGCGGTTCTCATATCTCTGTTGCTTCAAGCTCGCTCTGTTGCTTCGTCTGATATAGGCGATAACTACACTATAGCTACGTATGCATTTGGCGTCCTTTGCCGCAACACAGCACATGCAGTCTATTTAAACCATTATACCTATGTGTGTGTGTATATATACAATTACGCATCACTATATCGTAGTGGCATGCAATACCATTTCTACGAAAAGGACAAAAAGTTGTTCCAAGTGGATGCCAAGAAAATTTTTAAAAAAATAAAAGCATCTATCCCTCCACTAAGTTTATGAAACACATGAAGTATAATACTACAATTCATTCAGAGCTCCAAGAAAATTGTATACCAACAAAAATTTTAAACGCAGAGGTCCTACAGGTCACTAGCATTGGTGAAGAGTTTGGCATTTTGGCCAAAGCAGGAATGTTATTTGCACTCTAAATTGATTGATGAACTTATGCCGGATTGGTTAACATTTTGTTGGCGTAAAGTAATATCCTTGTCACTTGTTAATTAAGTTCACTCGTGGACTAAGCTCTAAAGTACTTGCAATCCCCTCTGCAATATCTCTTTACAACCGATTAACCCTTAAAGGTGGCTTTCCATGAGCCTCAACAAAAGTTGTATTACGTGGAGGCCTTTATACTATATCCCTTGGTAGATTACTGGGATAATTTCAGAACCATGAAAGTTGTTGCCCGTGAAAAGGCAAAAGCATCAATTCTCTGTGTTTAAGTTCTTTCAACGATCATCCACTAGATATTGCAGAACATATTCGTATTCTAATTGTGATTAAAGGGTATTCTTCATCAATAAAAATTTTAAAAGGAAGTTATTTTTATCGCTAGTGGTTCGGACCCAAACATTTCTAAGTTTACTTTTTTGGTAATGTGAGAAGGGAATGAAGACAGACGCCGACATACACCAATGAGACAAGATTTTTCTTTTATTTATTTTGTTTTTCTTCTCTTTTGGTAGTTTTATTTTAAGAAACTATTCCGGTATCCATCTTTTAATATTAGTTGTTAGTGTTAGGTTAATAATAAGCAAGTGATCCTTATAGTTTCATCCAATTTGAATTTTAGTTTCTATAATTTTTATTTTTTTATATCAATTCTTATAATTTAATTTACTCATTTAGCTTTTGGTTCATAAGAGATCAATAGTATTTTAATAATTAAAAATTATAAAAATTAATTCTTTATAAAAAATAAGAACCGATACCTTAATAAATAAAAATTATAAAGATAAAGATCCAAATATAAGAACCGATATCTTTATAATAAGAATTAAAATCTAAATAAATAAAATTATAAGACCTATATATAAAAAAAATTACAAAGACCAAAATCTAAATCGAATGAAACTATAAGAATAAATTATTTATTTTAATTTTAATTTTACTTTTTAAATTTTAAATATTTATTATAAAAATAATAATTAATAAATATTCAATAAAACATATTAAATATTCACACCTTAAAAAAAAAATCAAATAGCATAACAACACCTTTATTTCAAGGCTTAAAAAGTGTTACAAGGTCAAGATTCTCACATAACGATGTTTCTACGAATGGATTCATGCTATTCGTTCAACAGTTCTTTCATAGTTTCCATTGGAAGCCACTGACAAATGGATGCGTGGTATATGCTCCTCAAGATTTGTGTTGCTCAATATTGTCAACCCGTGTAATGATAGCGACAACGAATTAGTCTGTGAACCTGAAGTGCTCATAAAAATCTTCTATTATTGGCCCCTTTCTTTTCATCCAATTTTACATGGCAGACAGTCTTAATTCTCTAAGCCTAACTTCTATTATATATTTATATATATTCACTCTATGGGAGTACAATACTTACATTCTAATTAAGCTATTAGCACGATGACAACTAACACATGATGTTTCCAAAGCTAAAAATGGTTACTTGTACGTATTTATATACACTTTATTTTTTTTCTCTCAGAGATAAATTAAATTGAAATTCTATAAAAATTTGATGAGAAATTCTAAAATGAGAATAACTGAGATTTCATTTTAAAATTACTATAAAATGATATTTATTCACTATGTTGGCACACAAGGTTGGTAATATTTAGATGGTTGTAAGCCAAAAGGAGTGAAAATATATAATAGAATTGCCTTGAGCTTCACACTCATACATAGTCAATTATGATTATTACAGATCAAGATCGCGCACTAGCTATATATGTGATTTTGTCTACTAATATGGTCATCTCGTGCTCTCTATGTTGACAATGGTGGAAACATCCCCGAAGTGTGGATCACGTTCATTCAGATTCGGGCAGTTGAGCACTTACATATAGACCACTAAAATTAGCACTTGTGAACTTGGAGACTTGTATAATTACTATATCATGCAAGATTGGTATTATCAAATTTTACATGGCAATGATGCCCTGCTTCCTGGCGGGTGATAATCTCAACTGTTGCGACACCTTAAGTAAAATTATATGATGATGAAGGTCAAAGGAATGTGCTTCACGCTCAAAAAAGCATATATATGCTTTCAACTTGATCACCTATTTTGGCACACCAGATACGTTCGCTTCACTAGCTATTAGAAACTGTATAATAAAAAATTATATAGCCAGTGAAGTTATAGAGAACCTGTCTAGCCGTCTCTGCACTGGAAAACTCCTTCCATAAGTCCTGCATAAAGAAGGGCATCAAAATCAAAACAATCAGATTTGAAGTCACAGACAAGGTGGGAAAAGGGTACACAGTACATCATATATGTAGATAATACTATGAAGTTATTTCATGAGACATGATCCATATGTTTCGGAAAGTATACAAAATTATTAAAAAAGTTAAAGAGAAGGAGAAGAGGACAATTAATTATGTAGATAATACGGATACAGGATCCATATGTTTCAGAAAGTATACTTCACAGAGAGAGAGAGATAGAAACGTTTTCTTTCTTTGGAAACCTTGTCAAGGGAAAATAAACCTCCAATGCTCGTATTCATTTTCTGAACAGCCAACAGATAGGTAAACAGATAATCTTTAACACAATTAATTACCTCAACTTAGAAAGCTTCCCCTCATCCAGCACCTTAAAATCACATAGCATGGTCCCCAACAAGCAAAGAAACATCTCTTCCTAAACCAATGCAGTTTGTAATCACAATAAGCAGAAGCAATATGAAAATTTTCAGAGCTTGACGTTCGCAAAGTTGCATAAATAGTAACCCATGCTTTAATTAGCCTAATGAAATGTAAGGAATTATAAACACTTCAAAATAGTTGCCATACCGGCGTTGGATATTCATGTAATCTTTTTTTACTTTATTTTTTTTAATTTATGTCAATGTAAGTGTAATATCATTAGAATTAGATAAATTATAATATTTTATTTTGTTTATAATGACTAATATTGATTTCTTTTATTTTGTCTATAAGATTTGTGTTAGAAACTGTGTTTCTTGCATATATTGTTTATTATTTGTGTTTTTACGTTAATCTTATATTAATTTTATATCTTGTATCTTAATTATATTTATATCTTATAATTTTTAGAATTTACCGTATTTGTGTTGTATTGTATATATGTGCTTCCTAGATGAAACACCATGTTTGTAGCTTTTACAAAAACCCAGAAGCAGAAACTTTATGCTGAGACCACTGTTGGGAACAAAACGTAAAATGCAGAGAAAATAACTAGTATTTGTTGAGGTGAAAGAAAAGGCCTGGTTTTGTTGCTTGACCCTAAAGGGTGTCTAACACCATAAATCCTAGTAGTAAATAAGAAAGAAAAATAATATATATTCAGAATTTTTTTATCAAAATTTTTCATAAAATAATTTGATATATTTAATAACTTTTAGATAAATTAATAGCTCCTACTACTTACAATTCTGTCAAAAATTTAGAATCAGAGAGGGGGGCAGGGTTAGAAACGTAGCGGGCTCACAAGGGGAGGCGGCACTGTGTTGTAGATGAGGCCTGAAAGAAAAAGTCAGAGAGGGAAGAGAAGCGCGATCAAAGGGCCACTGGGCCAGGCTGTGGAGGTTCAGGCCCATTTTACCATCAGCAAAAGGCCTGGCCCAGCAGTCTCTTTGGAAACTTTGTGTCTGTAAAAATTGTTTGATAATGAAAATAAATCAAAATATTTTTTTAAAGTATAAGTTTTTTATTTAAATTTTTTCTGATTCTTTTCTTTTTTTTTCTTTGAAAAATAAGGAAATATAGTTAATTTATTCTCTTCAGTCTAAACCGACAAATAAAAGGTCAAATAAAAGCATTTTAAAGTTTATTTTAAATTAAATTATTTTTAATAGTAATATTAGACAAGAGAGGCTAAGCTTTTGTAAGGAAATGATCCAGAACGAAGATGAATTTAACCTAGTCCCTTCATTTCCGCTTTTTGCAAACTGAGTTTATTACTGATATTTGAGATATTTTGACAGCAATTTTCAAACTCCTACAAAGTACAAGGTACTGAATAGCCGACAAGCATCGACATAGGAGGAGAAAAACCCAGCCACCCAAGTGGCCAGACAGGTTTCTTCAATTTGAATGTACTGTTTTTCACAGGTCAATCATATATCTTGTTTCAATTGGTTTAAGTAAAAAAATTTGAAAACTAACTGTAGAAATTGATTATATGGCAAGCAAGCATCATCATCTTCCATTCACAAACATGATTGCAACAATGTTTCTACTATAGTCTGGAAAAACAAAACGTCCGTTAGTTAAACAAATAGGCAAAGCAATAAACCGCGTCAAAATGAATAAGTCAATAAGCACAAATTATATAGATTAAATTACTGAGCTGCCAGCGGCATACAAAAATGGTTGCCAGTCACCAGATGGATTAGCTGGTAACTACACATCTATTCCACATCAGTCCTCATTTTTCTTCTTTTTTCCTTTCTTCTTGCTTGGAATTTCAACCGATTCTTCCTGTTCAGTGTGTTTTTTCCTCTTTTTCTTCTTTTCTCCTGCATTCATATTATTGTCCCCATTCTCCACCTCATCATTCTCAATAGAATGCTTCCTTTTCTTCTTCTTTTCCTTTTTCACAACTTCGTGTTCTGGTTCTTTACCAGCATCTCCATCAGCTTGCAAAACTGCATCCTCCTCTTCATTGTTCTCCTCCTTTTTCTTCTTCTCTTTCTTTTCTTTCTTTCCTTTCTTTTCACCAGTGACAGGAGGCTCTTGTGTTTCTTCATCCATAGCAGTATCAATCGTTTGACCCAGAACTGAATCAGCTGTAGGATTATATGTCTACAAAGAAAACAAGAATTAGCACCGACTGAAAATAAGATGGAAAACACTACAAATATATGAAGCAAGTATCAGACCTTAGCCGGAGTTATTAGTCCTCCAGCTCCTTTCTTTCGATCTTTGTCATATGCTTCTATCTTTGGCTTCCCTTTAGCAGAACCAGCAAAACGACCCAACTCTTTGCCTTCAAGGCTCCTCAATCTTGCTTCAAGCTGCTCAAAAATTTGTGTAAGGAAAAGTCTGAAAGAAATAACCAGAGGGCAAATAGCTAAACGAAGTGTAACAAGTACCTTGGCTCTGTTTTCCAATCCCATGGAGTTATCTTGGCCATCTCCAAGAGCATCACACCTAATAGCCAATGCTGTCTTTGCAGCAAGTGACCGAGAAATTTTCCCCTTTAACTTTGGTGCTGCCTGACCAATCAAGGATGCATGGTAAATAAGACCATATTTGGGAGTAGCATGCTTAGTCTTCAGGGCCCTAAACAGAGCCTTCTCAGCACCAAGAATCTGCACAGTACTCCCAGGCTGCTTTGCAAGATTTAATAAGCTACCTCCATGGGCAATGAGGCGAGCACCAACAAGCTCCCCAACCAAAGCAGTCAAATTGGGCGCAATGGAGTTCATCCTACTTTTTAGATAATCATAGAGTTGTGCTCTGTATTCTGAAAGGGACAAAACCTGGTCACAGAGTTCTCTAATATTTGCCAAATCAAGCTCACCAATTTCAGTTCCCATAGATATCACAGCTGCCTCCTTCAGTTCTGCCTCAACATCATCAGACAAAATCTGTAATATTGTTTAGGAGGAAAGAGAAATAATTAAGCATCGTCGCATTAAAACATATATAACTTGAATATCATTTGCCTCATGAAGCATTAAAGATTTAGAAAACACTAATTTCCATTAGGAGAAAACCAAGAACAATAACACCTTAACAACTTCACATTAACAATAGCCTAACCATTTATGCTAGTTAACATAGGGTATGGGCCATTAGTAGATATGCAGATTATCCAAATTGTCCAGAATTAGAGTAAAATCTACTTTATAACAGCTAGTGAACCTGATATGCCATGCAAAAGTGTAAAACTATTAGCAGCACCACTAAAGGTGTAACAATCAAGTCATGATTCTACCTCAGAGAAATCAAGATTTGCAGCATTAGAGCGATCACCCATTAACTTGACTGCCCTTGCATAAAGGATGTTATCCTGTATTATTTTAGTAAGCTCTGGAAAATGCCAACCATACCATTCTCGAACCCTCATGGCATATGTATTCAGCTCTTTATCAAGATCATCAAGCAACCCAATAGCCTGGACAATCATGGTATCCACCTACAAAAAGCAACTTACACTCAGGCAATAGTTTTTATCCCAATACAAAATGGCGGTAAAATATCAGGAAAAAACAGTTAAAATCAATAAACATTAATTTCCATCAGTCAAAATTGGCATTACAAAACTAAATCATAATAAGTCTAGTAATTTAAAAAAGATGAATAATTAATAAATATGCAATTTCATTTCTATGGTTTGTCTCTGAAGGTTCATAGACTCATCCCAACCAGATGATCCATGAATTCTTAAAGTCCTTAAGCTACTAATAAGTTAAAACAAACAATTATTCTAGCAATTTTAATAACCTTAGATGTTGTTTCTTAGAAAAATAAAATTTTCATCCGAGTTTTTGAAGAAATATAAGATCTTCACTTATATTAGTCAATAACCCAATTTGCAAAGAATTTATTTAGTGAATAGCAAAATAGGATATGGAAATTAACATAAGAAAAACCTACAGGTGATGATGCCACACATTAAAAAAATTATATGATCATAACCATCAAAGAAATGCCATTGTCCCCCAACCCAAATGCCAAAACATTCATCATGGAGAAAGTGACAAAATAGATAAATTATGATGACACAAATAGATTCCCTATATCTTCAAAGTTAAAAGATAGCACACCTTCTCTGCACTAAACTTCAGCTTGTATCTGGATAAGCTATGAGATAAACCCAAGCTCATCGGCGCCATATCTTGTACAGCTAGACCAGATATGAGTTCATTTAACTGATTTCTAACACCTCTCATCAACTCCATAACAGCATTGTTGTGAACACAATATATTTTCTGCAAGATAAAAAAAAATCCTTATTTAGCTATAAGATGAGTAAAATGTAAACTGTCATAAGAAATTTCCAAGGAGAACTTAGGTGACACACCAACTTCTCCTTAATCACATTCCCAAGCTTTGAGTCAGCGACAGCTAAAGTTTCATTTTCACAATGAGCACGCAAGAACTTGCGTAGACCCTTACTAGCTTTTCCTTCAATCAATAAAGTAGCTGCCTCTAGAGCTTCTGAAGTATTCTCAAACTTAGAAAATGCTTTCAACTTGACCACCTAATTTGGCACCAGATACAGTTAGCTTCATAAGCTATTAGAAACTTGAAGCAAGTATAGATGCATAAAAATAGATTCATTAAAGTTTTCCCATTCTTGTATTGCTGGCATCATCACACACGCACACATGCAATTGAGAGAGAATAAGGGGCAAGAAATGCAGGGAGAGAACCTGTCTGGCTGTCTCTGCATTGGAAAACTCCTTCCATAAGTCCTGCATAAAAAGGTAAATAGTAGGTAACACAATCAGGTCAAAATTACAGAGAAAGAGGAAAAGAGAACATAGTAAGTTACAATTTCTAATCAAATCAATATGAACTCTTCAACATTCCAATTTCCAACAAATCATATTCATGAGAGATCTAAACAAAAATATGATACTTCTATATTCAGCTCTTAATAATATGGAATTGCTTAGTCCCAAATTTTGGTCACATACAGAAAATATGACAAGGAAAGGGGGGTTGTGAGGAAGAAAAAGTTGCTGCTTTTGCACTTTGTTCGCAAAACAGTGCATTGTGGCAACCCACGATAAGACCCAGGAAATCATTAGAAAGTTAAGGGGAAAAAGAAGAGCAGGACATTTAATTTCAGAGATCATATAGATAGAAGATGCAAGCATTTCAATAATTACGATTAAAAAATATATGCGTTTCCTTCAAAAATTGAAAACGTAACCCAAGTTAAAGAAGCTCACTTAAGGCAAATTTTGTCAAATGAAAATAAACTTACCATGCTAGTTTTCTTTTTCTGAACAATGAATAGATAGGTAAAGATAATTTTCAACATAATTACCTCAACTTTAGAAAGCTTCCCTTCATTCAGCACCTTGAAAAGGGCAAAGCCCGCAGGTGTTTCAAACAGGAGAAGCATTTTATCACCTCCAATAAACCTGAAAAGAAAGCACCAAATCATCACGTAAACAACCTACACAAAAACAGATACTCACAAAAACCTTCATTTTCCTCCATAAACCCATGAAAGCATATAAATAAATATGCAACCCAACAAGTAAGCACCCTTTGACTACCCGGGAAGCCACTAAACTAACGCATTGGTAATCACAAATTCACAATAAACACAAGTGACAAGGAAAATTCAGAGCTTCTGCCCTGCACAAATTTGCGTTAAGTTTCAATCCATGCATTTGATTAAGCGTAATAAAATACCGAGTTTACAGCTTTATAAAAAAAAAAAAAAAAACCCAGAAGCATCCACAATATGTTGACATTAATAAACCAAAACCAACAGAGAAAACAAAAAGTATTAATTGAGTGGCAAGAATAAACCTGAGTTAGAGTCTTGATCCCAGATAGGGTTTAAGAGCATAAACCCTAACCCTAGGGTTGAAGAGAAGGGAGAGACGGGGTAGAGGCGGAAGCAGACTCAGTTTCGATTAGAGGCGTGAAACAAATATAAGAGGTGCGAGAGGCGCTATTAAAAGGCCCAACTCCTGACCCGACAACAACATCCTCTTGAATCCTATGTCGTGAGGAATTAGGATAACAGTTTAATGTCAAAAAAAAAAATGACAATTTTTTTTTATTTTTAATAGATAGAATAAGTATTTGAAATAATTTTGGATGATTATAGTTTTAATTATAATATAAATTTGATTTTAATACACTATTTTACACTATTATTCCATATTATTTCATCATTAAAGACTTTGATCACGATAATACTTATTTAAAAAATTAAACAGTTTTAACATATAACAATATCTAATTGAATGATTAAAGTAAAAATAATTATATCATTTTTTTAATTTTTTTAAATATAAGGTCTTTGAATTATTTTTTCTAGTTAGTTAGGGTACATGGTGTCCATTATTTGAAATATTTGAAAATTGTATACTTAAAATAAAATGCATAAAATATTTAATCTTGATATTTGTATATTTTTTTTTTTAAATTTTACATCAGTTACTTATTCCTGTTCGAAAATTGGTCCAATTATTGCATAGAGAATCCTATGTGAGTGAGTCATATATTGAAACCAATTACATGTGCAGAAAAGTGATGTGAAAGATAATAGAAGATTAAAAAATATATATACAATAATAAAGGTGATTTTTATCTAATATTTAAATATCCGTAACTTAATTTAAGATATTTTATACATATCGAATATAGGTGATTTCAGTTTATATTTCACATGCATAACTTTTTGAATTTCATATATATAATTTTAATTAAATTTTCTAGTTAATAAAAATCGGTAAAATATATTGCCATCCCAACTCTATCTTATATTGACAAAGAAAAACAATAAATAAATATAGGCCGTATTTGGTGCGAGTAAATTTGAAGTATATAAGTTATTCTATTGCAACTTATACAAAGTGGACACATCAAATTAAGATAGACTTTTTATCTTATATATAAGGAAAAAGGATAAAATCAAATACGGTGACAATGAAATATTTTTCTCATATTATCTCATCACCTTTTCGCTATAAATTCTGTCATTACTAGTCTCACCTATAATTGTTGTCACCGTGATTTTCACTGTTGTTATCTTATCCATCACCATTAATCTAGTGTTGCTATGACCATTACCTTAGCGCCATTGTTCCCAATGCTATTACTAAATGTTTGGTATGATAAAAAAAAAGAATAAAATTTTAAAAATTTTAAAAATTAAAATATAAAAAATATTTTATTTTCATTTCATTTTATTAATTTCCCTCATGCCAAACAGGTTGTAAGTACCTTATTATTCCTATCACCTATATTATTTCACTTTGTTAAATGTTAACGAGCGTTTGTCTAAAAGTTAGTCTCATAGAGATTCTGTCTGACAGACGTTGGCATTAAAAAAACAAAGATAACAATACAAACAGGTTGATTGTCATTAGAAACCTCACCAACATCACCGCATCACCTTAGCTCCGCTGCTGCCACCAACCACCTTAAAAATCTTACATTATCCTTTGCTTAATAATTGAGGTGTTTTTCCAAAATAAACTTATCTTTAGAGGGAAAACAGTACTTCTCATTCTTTTCAAGTGTCGATATAAGCATTCAATATGCATATTATTTTTTTTTTGTTGAGATTCCATATACATATTAGTTCGTCAATTAGTGACATTTAAACAATTCTTTTAATCATAAACTATAGCGAGTTTGTGTTGAGATTGCATACAAATTTTACCAGAGTTTGTGTTTGATCTTTTCCCAATTTCCCCTCACTATTTTTTACTGTGATCTCACTACTTCCATTTCAGGCTTTACACTGTGCTTGTGCAAGCCCATTGTATAAGCTTTTGGGCCCATCAGAGTAGCTCCGCTTGCTAAAATTGACTACCGATTCTATAGATGAACCCAATAAAATAAAGAGGGTACGTTAAGATTCAAAAATTTGCCAAAATTCGAATAAGCATATTATTCTCCAGGGATAAAGATTGAGCAGAAGCATTTGTGTAATTAATAATTATTCTTCATCTCGTCTAACTTATTCAAAAAACAAAAATTACAAAAACAAAGACATACAACACTCAACCTCAGAGCAAAAAGGGAAAACAAAAGGGTGTGATTTGCTTTTGTGATGGTTCAAAAAGAGGTGGCCATGTCCCTGTTCTTCCATTTGCTGATAAAAAGATAGAAGTAAATTCAGATTGCAATACGTTGTTCAACCTAACAGGCGCTTCCGAATCTGCAAGAAAACTGATGACTATCAGTCTCGAAACCACGACAAATAACCTTTCACACTTGTTGGAAGGTAAGTGTTGCAACTCTGAATGAAATTGATGAAAAGAGTGCAAGACGATGAAGTTAACATGCCTCAGGCAGTTTCTGCCGGAAAACGACATCTAGCCGCGCGTCAAGTGTGTTCTCCAACACTATCTTCCCATCCTCCGAGGCCAATACTACTCCTCCGGAGCTTCATTCCAAACAATTAAGCACACAAGATGTCATAGAAATTAGAAAGTGATTTATAGTGTATTTAGATTAGATTTTATAAGATTGATTTTAGATTAACTTGATTTTAGTTAGAAGTGTATTTGAATAAAGTAATTCATGTCTAAAAAAAAATCACTGTTTACTTAAAAAGTAAGAAATATTTGTTTTAGATTTAAGCATTAATCATCTTTAAAAAATAGTACAAATGTCAATAAAAAATAAATAAAAATTTGTTTAAATATCTGAATGCTCGTTTAAGTGATGCAAATATCTCCAAACGCACAAGTCAATCATTGTAATAATCAACAAAATTAAAAGGAGATACCAAAAAGGTTCATGGGAATCCAAGTCGCCGTTTTTAGGTGGTGGAGGGAGATAAACACGATCATCAAGGGTGATCCTAGGGGCTTGCACCTTGGCTTTCTCCGAGTATTCTTTTTTGGCTTCCTCCAGCACTGACTCAACCAGCTTTCGGTCACCCTCTCTGCATCGTAGTAGCACTGATGGTTCGTTCAGCCGTACTAAACTCTACCACATGTGCAACAAATTAACAGTGTGCGGTCATTAGAGCTAACTGAAACATTAACTTTGTTTTTCAGATAGATAATTGCATGCCAATCATAAAGCAATAAATCAACTCTCTAAAAACTTGGATAAAATAATCACAAGGTTAAACAAAAATTTGGATTGATCAAACAAAGTACAGAAGTGGCAATAATATATTAGGATTTGTAATGCTATTTATATTTTATGTGAATTTTGGATGTATGAATAGCATTACTCTGCTTCAATTACCTGAACGATGATGTCTTTGATGAGTTTCCTGTATAATTTCTTATCACTCGAGACACGTAGAAGCGCCTTTCTAGCATCTTCCTTCATAGAATTCACGGCCTCATCTTGTGCCTGAAGTACTTTTATCCGGGATGCATTCAGCTGCATTGAGTATTCACTGTTCATGCAATTCCAACACACATTTCATGATAAATTAATTTATTAATTTCAACAAAAAGAAGACCTGCATTGCTCTAATATATATATATATATTCATTTATATGTATTTTTCACAATGTTCTCAATTTAATAAAATTGCACATCAACAAGCTTCATAAAAAGATTTCATAATTTATAACTTGACATAAATTTATAATTTGCAAGGTTCTAACGTCAAGGTTAATCTTCATATTGCGATCACGGCCTATGACAACGAAACAAATAAACTTACATCTTTCTACGAACATCAATTTGTTTGGCCTTTCGCTCGTACTCTTGTCTGATCTTTCTCTTTTCAGCTTCAAGCAATTGTAATTTCTCAATATTGAATTCCTATAATGAACCATAGAAATAAATAGTTAAATTTAAACTTCATAATGTCAAAGGTTAGGAATTTATGATGAATCACCATTGCATTGCAGTGATATTATTTAAAATACTGTAAATTGTAGCATTAAATAATCCATTCATGTTGAGAACATTATATATCATGAGAAAATGTTCACAAATATTTTTTGGTCACCAAACAAACCTCCTCAGCAGCAACAGAGATTTCATTAGCTTTCTCCTCAGCCTCTTGGCGGATGAACCTGATCATCTGCTGGATCTGCCTTGACACATCTGCGTCCTTCATCTTCCCTTTTCTTTTATTTTTTGACAGAACCTACAAGGATGCAAACACAACCTAAGTATTTAATTTATTCATTAATTTCTCAGAAAAAAATGAAAAAAGAAAAAGTTTATCTCTTTGCCTGCTACAATTTTGCCTGCTACAATAAATTGTCTTCTGCAAACCCAGATACTAGAATGGAAGTGTGTCTATTCTGATTCCATTAAGATAAATGCAAGATTTATTTATATCTGTAACTGTGTTTTAGTTTAATGTGTTGTAATAATAAATAATAATGATGGAAAATAAAAAGAGAGAGAGAGAGAGAAAAACACAAAGCTAATAATTAGCCTTCATCCACTGGTTTAGTCAGCTGCGATATATCATCCGCGCGTTGATCTCGGTCTGTTAAGGTTGAGGGATTGGATCTTGAACCAATCTATCCTATTTCTGGAATCTTGAACAAGCAAAACAAGGACAAAAGATTATCCTGGTATTTTTTGTCAATAAAATATTTTCACCTTTCTTCTTCCATTTCATATGTGAGAGCAACCATTCACAAAAGTGTGATTCTGTGATAAATAAGCAGCAATACTAGTAAAACGAGTTTTATTTATAATGTCAAATTCGAATTCTTCTAAAGAACAACTTGTGAGAAGGAACCGCTATAGTACTCAAGCAGGATGTCTCAAAAAAATTTTAAAAAAAAAAAGACATATGAGGGCAACCCTATTTGTTTTGTAGACGTACTCATCAATCCACACTTCCTACAACCTGCTAAGCAAACATTGAATTTGTCGAACAGAAGGAGCACGAGGAAATTAACTTTGACATGGTCATGAAACTTTGATATCCCAACGGGTTAATTATTATTTACTGTTTTATTTATGCAGTTCATCATTGAGGTGTTAGCAAATACAAGCATAAAGTCGTTTGGCTCGATTAGGATCAAGACCTTTTCTAAGGCCAATATATGTCACATGGATCACGATGTTTTTCTTTCGTAGTAATTTCTGAAGTTTAGTTTTCCAGAAATGATGATTAATTGAAGGCTCAATTATACTTTTGAGTTATTAAAAAATATTTGAGTTTTAAAAGATTAATTGTTTTGATTGAGTTGTTTTATTTTATATTTCGTTTTCAGCGGGGTCCAAAATGATACAGAACTGTCAAGTTCTAACAGAAGTTGACTACAATATCAGCAAAATGCAGGACCACATGAGTTGCCACGAGTTTACCCTGAATCAGAGGAAATATTTGTCAAATTGGATCAGATGGTAGATAAATTAAGAAAACAAGGGTATGATCCAAAAGTTTCAGAGGTCTTGCTTGATATAGATGACAAGGAAAAAACCATTCAGTTGCTTCGCCATCGTGAGAAGCTTGCTCTTGCTTAAGGATTAATCAGGACAAGAAAAAATAAAGCCTTGCTCTTGCTTCTTCTCCTTTTTTTTTTTTTTCTTGTATTGGCCACTGAAAAAATATAGATACCAAGAGATGTCACTGGCTGTATGGACAATCATTGCGGGTTCTAATAGAAACTAATGAACGATGGCCCAGTTCTCATCAAATATCAAGAAACGGGAAACTTGTTTCATTTTTTTTCAATGTTTTATATTGGATAATGGGCACCCATAATGGGGTACTAATCCGATTCATAAACCATGACCCATCTACTCGTTAAGCTATATTAGTCATTTGTTAAATGAGTCAGTTATTAGTAAGTTTTTATGCATTTACAAACCTAGAAAAATAGTTCAGAAAGAGATAGCAGAACAAGAACACAGAACCTAACACAGAAAGACACAGACTAGGATTGCTGGTGATTTGTACGTGGGACAGAGATTAAGATTCTAGTAACCCCGACCCAATCTTTAGTGTAGTCTGTAGTAAGACTTGATGATCAACGAACTGTTAAATTTTAATCCGTGTATGTGACTAAATGTAATTATATATGTCTTTCGCTGCTTACATTTTATGTATATATTACGTTCTTTCCTTTAGTTAAAAATATCGATGATTACTGGACCGTTTTTTTTTTTTTTTTATGTTGAGACTTCTGTTAATTCAAGATAAGAATAAGAAGCTGTGTTTAAAGAATAAATCTTCCCACCTGGATCATTTCTACTTTGGTTTTTTCTTTTTCTGTTCTTTTATAGTTTGATTGTATATAATTGGATTTAATATTTTTCAGAAGACATTGTTTTGGTATATGCAGAACTTTGAACTTAAGACATCTTAGAAACCAAGTGACTTGAGACGTACTCTTAGAATATTTGGTTCAAATTTCGTCTAAATTTTATCATATATATAATATCATAAATTTGATCTGTATTGTCATTCTATGACAAATATCATATTTTTATTGATATAATGTAATACTTTAAGAATCTATAGGAACTCTCTAGTGACTTACCCTCGTGAGATACTGACTTGCCCTAACAAGTTGGACTTAGTCACACATGGACCGTGGGGACATGGAGGAGAGTTGCTTGCTTGATTGGTTTTTTAAGCTAATGATTGAACTAGAGCAGAGAGTTAATCAAGCCCGTATAGTAGGTTGGTTCGCTTTGCTAGCTGGCTAAATGCATTGAAAATTCAATCTTCAGGGGCTTATTTTCCTCTTTTCCTCTTTTCCTCTTTTCCTCATCCTCGTTTCAGCCCTTTGGAAGAATTTAATTTTATTATTATTTTTTTATATTTTGGTATTACCAATACAGGACTAATTCTCTTTTGTTTCCAATTATAATTTTTTTCTTTATCTTATTCTTTGAATAGTTTTAGCTTTAAACAATTTATAATACAATGGCATTTCACCTGGTATCTTTCCAGTGGAACGTTCGTATGCCATTGATATTTTTCCTTTTTCTCTTCAAATGATTCTCATTTCTCAAAACTCGTTGCGTAGCCTCACTGAAGGCATAGTTTATTAGCAAATATGTATACTTCTGTCCCTCAGCCTCAAGAATGCATTTTATCCTTTTTATACTTCGTGATCCTTGGACAATTTTATTTTATCTTTCCTAAAAACTTCTTCCCAATTAGTGATACGTAGTTAAATTAACACTAAGCATCATTATAGAAAGAAAAGAAATGAAATAGAAATAGAAGTAAGAGTGAAAATGAAAATAAAATTAAAAAAATGTTTATTTCATTAAATAAAGAGAATAAAATTTTTTAAAAGAATGAATATTTTATTTTATATTTTTTAACTAAATATGATAATAGAAATATTTCATTCTTATTCTTATTTTATTCTATTCATTTCTATTATATCAAATACGCACTAAAAATATATATTTATATTCAAAGAGAATTGAGAAAAAATGAACACTTATTTTAAAATTTTAATTTTAAAATATTCAAAATAAACTCTTACCTTACTTTTATTTTCTTCCATTCTTTTCAATTCTAAAGTATAGGATAAGACACTACATTGTCATTCAACTTATATCATCATGGTTTATTTAACTCTTGAATATTTTCTTATTATTGTAAACCATCTTTAAGAATGACAAATTCTAGATCACTCTAGCCAATGCCATCACTATGACCTTTAATTAAGATCCGAATTAAAAACTAATCTCCTACCAAATGAACTCAGAATTTGGACAACTTTTTACCAAAGCATGTGAACCATTCAACAACATGGCTGGCCACATGCTCTCCCCATTTCCTATAAAATAAATGTCCTATACTAACTTTCCTAACATGCAATCAAATCCAAAAAGAAGGCGGCATCATGGAAGATTTCATCATTCTTGTCCCCTCTTTTCACGTGTTGGACCTTTATACGTACATATATAATATAATAATACAAGCTCCATACTTAACTCTTTCTTTTTCCAGACGCGGGATTATAAATCAGAATACCAAAATACACCGACTTTCATCGCTTTTGTTTATTAAATTTAATGCTTTTTCGTTTGTGTTCTTTTGTGTTTCTCAAGCCGGAGAAAATGAATTGTAAGCATGGGCCTCACCTTTTTTTATTTGAGTAAATTTTTTTTTATTCACAAAAAAATTTTATGATCAATTTAATCTTTAAATTTAAAAAAAAATATCAAAATTATTATTTTATATATAGATGAGAATTAAATTAATATAATTTTAATGGTTAATAAATTAATTTAATAATAATTTTATATAATTGAATAAGTTAAATTGATGATATTTTTTTATAATTAAAAGATTAAATTGAGATTATTTTTTTAAAAGACTAAAATAATATTATTTTTTAAATTTAAAACTAAATTAATAATAAAAAATTTTAAAAAATCAAAAGTAACAACATGTATATTTTGAAAGAAAAAAAACAAGGGTTTATTTTTTTTTTGTTAGTCAAGCAAATAATGGAAACCGGGCTAGACTTTTGATACTTGAGTGCTTAGCCTAATTTTGCATGTGTGGGAATCTTATTGGTGAAGTTTTTACTCAAAAACAAAGAACCAGTACCAATAATTTTTCTCCAGATTTGCATCCCAGGTCTATGCTTCTGGAAGGGAATAATTAACAAACAAACCGAAAACGAAGTGACAAAATAAGATAACTTATCTTGTATTTCTCTTTCACCTTAGTGCTTACCTTAATCTGTCTCTCTCTTTCTTAAGAATGGTTCCAAATGCCATAAGCCTGGGTAGAAGAGAAGCTTTATAAATTGATTGAAATCATATTTTGTATGAATTTTGGTGTTCGTAGTTTTCTTTTCGTTTTATTTCTTTACAGCAATCTTGCATTCCCTCGCATAATATGGCACTATAGAGCATCGCAAAAGATATATTTTCTAGTCTCTGCTTTATCTGTTGCACACCAAACCGTCCATTCTTTTAATTTCTTCTTTGTATATTGGAAATTATTCTTTCTTCATTTGAATACACATAGTTAAGAGAAGGAATATGTATTCTTAATTGAAGAAAGAAAAAAGAACATATTGGAACAGATAAGAACTAATTAAAGCTTAGAAGTCTGTTTGGCACCCAACATAACAATTGGTGATGCATATAAGATTTGATTCTTTAGTACAAATTAAAATTGCAGATAATTCCAAACATTAGATTATAATTCCAAGTGCCTTTTGAAAGTTTTGAATTATTCTCCCAAATTTGTTGCCAACCCCCACTGGAAATCTTGTTATATTCAGGGAAATATATGCCAATCCAGCAATAACCATCATGGGTCCCCTCTGCATATCTTAAGCTTCTAGCTCTGCAACTTTTTTGCATTATGGGACTGAAAAAGAACAACTGAGTGATCTGCTGCTTCCTCTCTTAATTTCATATCACTATTCGATCACTTGAAGCCCACTGGAAAAAAAATCTATTTTTTATCTTTTGCCCTGATATGATATACTTACAAAGTGGAATTTCTCCTTTACACTATTGTGGATAAATGAAATTGACTTTCTGTTCCTTTCTTTCTGCACAATGGATGGCCACTGGTATTTACATCAATTTTTTAATATCAATTAATTTTTAATTTAACTTAAAAAATAACTTATATCTTTTTTAATAATTTTATATTAAAAAATAATTTTAATAAATAATATCAAAATAATATCAATATTATCAAAATTAATTTTTAAATTAAAGTTTTCAAATATAAATTATGACCGTATAAACTTATTTTTTAATAAAATTAAATTTATAAAATCAAAATTAATTTAAAATTAAGTTTATAAATTTCAATATAAACAAGCACATAATCAATTCGAGGCTACTTACTTTAGAATAAAATCACATACGGATTAATGAACCAGATCCCTTGCACCAATTTTATCCAAGGATATATAATCTAGAGTCTAGATGGCCTTAATGTGGCTTCTTGACTAGCTCTTTTCCCTTTGCATGCTTTTTCTTTTCACACCACCACCTAACACCATTTCCATTACTTCACATGTTTTTCTTTTTGTTTTTATTTGAGAATTTCCTCCCGTTGCTGGCCGTCTAATTTAATTGGACCAGTTATGTTCACTGTTTAGCAAGAGTTGTGAAAACAGAAAGAACGAAGAGATGGTAGTTTCAATCTTAACATGCTAGATAATATTTTAAATTGTGATTGCGATTACAATTACATCGACGCCGGACGCAACCGTAATATATTGCGGTCTATCGAGATGTTGCAACTTGCTAGAAACAAATTATTGCTTGCTTGTTTCTTGGCTTGCAACTTCGCAATTTGCATGTGTCATTTTTGACATTTCAAACGACAACATGCTTGGTGGTGCTGCGCTTGAATGGACTGTGGAGCGGAGAGGGTTGACAACAATCGTTATGGCACTCTTAAAAAGAAGATTATTAAAAGAGACTGAGTTGCGTAGGTGCTCACGAGACCACATTTTTAATTATCTTTGGGCGGTGACCTGTGACAAAAACATGGAGTCGACCCCTTGCAATGTTTTTGTTTCATTGCGGAAGAAAAATGCGGCATCCGAAGACAAATACAGTGACGGAAAACTTTAAAAAGAATCTCGTCATTATTGTGTTTTGTCTGTTTTCATTAATCAAGACGCAGAAGTGCAAAAGCCGTAGGAATCTTAAGAAAACTAGAGCCTCAATTTCTAAGAATAAAAATCAAGTTGGAGCCCATTTTGTTTTGCATTGTTCCTTTTCCCATTTTTTTTTCTTATTCTAAAATATACTATATTTTTAAAGTAACATAAATTTAACAATTTCTTTGATAATTAAACTTTAATAAAAAAATACAAACTTAAAAATTACTTTTTAACCGATATCTGCATTTTTTTCTCTTATTAATCCCGAACAATTAATTTTTATATTAAAATTAATTCAACTTTTATCAAAAGTTAAATTATATATTTAGTTCATATAAATTATACTCATTTTTAAATTTAATCTTTATAATTTTTTTTAAATGAATTATTATAATTTTAAACATTTTTAATGTGATTTCTCTTTGTTAATTGATATTATAACTTCGTTAACTCATTTATACATAACAAATAAAAAACTAATTACATCGTCATCTACATCAATATTTATTTTACCATATATGCAAAATTTAATAAAAATGAATCAAATTAAAAATATTTAAAATTATAAGAATTTATTTTAAAAAATTACAAAAATCAAATTAAAAAATATAAAAAATATAAAAACTAAATATTGAATTTAACCTTTATTAAAAGAGTCACCATTTATGTTAATTCTATGTAAGAACCAATCATATATATAATATGGTATAAAATATAATTTAAAAAATAAAATACGTAAGAAGTATTTCTTTTTTTTTTCTTTCACGCACACTCCAAGCTCATTCTTCCTTTGCGTGTTTGTGTGCTTTGTGGACCTTCCACTAATGTCATAAAACCATTATCAAGAAAAAGGTGTTTATTGGTTTAATTACTTAAGTATTTTAAATAATTTCAATATAAAACCCATCTTTGTAAGAAAAATGTGCTTGTTACAACTTTTTTTCCTCTAAAAAATGATATTTTATGAAGCAGTATTAAAAAAATCAGATAATAGAAAAGTTCAAGATCTATCGAAAACTTTCATATATATATATATATATAGAAGAACGAAATATTCATAACTAGAGTTAAATACAAGCTGTTATTATACCTTTCTTCTATACTTCGAATTAAAACGACGTCATAACTAGAAGATGGCGTGTTTACTTTTGCTTTCTTAGGCATTAACAACTCCAGTATCTAGGGGTAAGCAGCCTTTGCTTTTGCACGATGCTCTCCCATCTTTCTTTTTCTTTTGGAAACAAAAAATATATAATATACATACAGTAAATAAGGATTGGGTATAAACTATAAAGCTATCAAATTTATATTCTCTTAATTTATTTTCGTTTCTTAAATATTATTTTACTGTAAAATAGTTCCGAATATTCTAAAAAAGAATAATTTTTTAATTCGTAACTTCGTTTAATTTATTGACAAATTTTTTATGGAATAATTGATGTGACAAATATGAATTAATTTACAATAACATCTAAATAAAATTACATTTTTGTATCCCTTAACTTATTTCTAAGTTTTACTTCAGAAGTATGTTAAAAAAAACAAATAAAAAATTATATGTATAATTTTGCCGACAATTTCACTGCTTCACTATAGTGGGAGCATTTCAACTTGTACTTTATATTTTGGTTGTCACTCTTTGCCGAAGGGATTGCAAGTTCATTCATGGCTTCCAGCCTCTTTGTTTCACCTTTTTCCCACTACAAACGCATTTACGAAAAAGAAGAGATGAATTATTTTGATAAACGTCTTTTCTAAATGTCTTGAAAGCGGAAACATGACGAGACGAATGTAATCCTAACATGCACTTAATTAATTTACAAGGTTTTATATTTATATATCTTTTTTTGATAGTTTGGTAAAGTTTATGTTTGGGTCAATTTTTGCTTCAATTGAAATTAGATTTCTTTCTAAAACAACCTAAAAAGAATATCACCACATTAGCTTGATAGTCTGATTGATTTTGGACAATTAATTCTCTTATGTGTTGATACAAAATTCAAAACCAAATAGTAAAAAAAATTACACTTTCTTCACTACTCTTTTACCAAAGCATGCCTCCTTATTAACTTTTCTAGTACTTGGTCTAGCAACTAGAACCCGAAGTTGTAATCTTTACTTTCGTTTTTTTTGTTGTCACTTTAACTCTCTCATCCTCTCTTGAAACGAAAGTGAAAAATCGCAGAGGCCAGAATATCTTCACTGAAACGTGAGCCAGTAGAGCAGCCGAGACCATAATGGTTCTCGGCCGGGGTCAGACATATAACAGACACACTCCCCTACATATTTGTTTGTTTTATAATTTAAAGGAATTCCTTCTAAACTGCAAAACTATTATTAGGAGAAAAGCAGCATGGTATGCCCTGGCCTACTCTCCTCTGCACTTGTCCTCTTCTTTTGGTAAGTCGTTAGGTACAGAAGAGTCTTTTAAGACTTACTTTATTTTTGATTATTTAATCATAAAAATTCTGTTTGAAAATTAATTATTTAAAATATTTAAATTATTAAATAAAAATATATAAATAATTTTATAATGTTAAAATACATATCTCTGGATTCTGGGAATTACATGAGGCCTCTAGACTATATAACAAGAAAATCTCTTGAAATCTTAATAGAAGTAACAGCTCTAATTGTTACCACTACTAATTTTTCAAATAACTATCAACTTCTAACCGAGAGCCGTGGAAAAATGCGCATGCATTTGCCTTGCTTATCAGCTCAAGAAGCCTAATTTCTACCTTATAGGATCACACATAGCATACGAATCAGTAGAAACGCATTGAAAATACCACAATACAAAGAGTAAATTTATACATGCACCCATTGATTGGAAGAATGCATGCATCATCTATATCCAAGTTCAAGCGAGAATTACTGGTATAATGAATTCCACTTTGTTCACTTCCACAATCATTCAAGAGCAAGTAGCAAAATCCTAAATCTTGGCTTTAGTCAAACAAAGTCCTGATTTCAACATGGACTTAATAATTATAAAGAGCATTCAAGCAAAAGGGCACCAATAAAAGTTTTTTTAAAAAAGGAAAAACAACTAATGGGGGAATTACGTGGAGAACTTGATCGATATTATTATAATATAGCAAATGAGGATGACAACAACAATAGTGGCTTAACTCTTACTAATCTCTGAACAGGCCCCATACACAGAACCAGCACCTAACAACCTTATGATACACGGCCATTATTCCTTATCCCTATCTGGTAGTGATTACAATTTCTCAACAGACTCAAACCTAAAAGAAATCAACAATACCCCTTCTCTCTCTCTCTCTCTCTCTAAAATCCAGATAGCCCAAAAGATCTCAATACTGTAACATGTCTGCAGAAGCCATGATTGGCTGGCTCATATAGGCCATATTTAATGGGTTGAAGAAGCTGTTGGTGGGCTCATCGAAGGTGCTTGATGCCCCTGCAGCTCCAAAAACCCCATTGCTGGCGTTTAAGAACCCGATGATCTCGTTCAAAGACTCTAATCTGTGGCTTAGCTCCCCCACTTGAGCCCTCAGCACTGAATTCTCAGCCTCAACGCTCAAGTACTGTTGGGTGGTGATGTTGACGCTCGTGAGAATCTGCTGATTCTCCTTCCTGAGCTGAGCCATTTGCGACACCAGATCATCCAAGTGCTTCTGTTTCCTCATCCGAGATCGTCTTGCCGATTCACGATTTGATATCATTCTCTTCCTCTTCCTCTGATCCATCAGCGCCTGCAAGTCCTCATCTGAACCAGAGTTTTGAACCATAGAGATGGCCCTGAAGATGTTCCGCTTGAGGAAGCCATGAGAGATTAATAGGAGATTGCACGACCCTTTCTTTCACCTTAGAAGAAGTAACAACAAGAAGGACACTTCGCAGGACCCAGACACTAAACAGAAACTCAGAAAATATTGCAGATAATAATAAATATAATTATAGAGACGATAGCGCTAATAATCAGAAACTGGGAGGGGGTTAGAAATCATGAAACGTAGTACAGCCAGTAGAGGAAGGCAACAGAGAAGGATTGAACTAAGTGGGTCCTGCGTCTGACAGTGGAATTGATCATACACCCCGAAAGGAAGATTTCACTGAGAATTGGATACATGAATCTCAAACATCAAGAACAAGATGTTGGGCATTTAAGATGAACTTCTAATCGCCACCACTTGCTCAGAAAAAATGGTGACCTGTTGTTCCAACAGAGTCAAAATCTCCAACCCAGCAGGGAAAAGCTTCAAACTTTGGTGCTGAAATCAAAGAAACCGAGTTTTCTAGTTGAAAACCCAGAAACGAGAAAAGCAGAAGAGTAGATTTGTTATATGGGCTATGGATGTTGAATCCAAAAATAAAAAACCCAAAACGTGGCAGAGATTTGGTGACACCCAAAACGAAGGGTGATAAGGGGAATCGGGAGGATCCGAAGGGAATTTGGTATGGGATTCAAGAAATAAGGTACTTGAAGCTCAACATCACACAGAACATGTGGAAGAAAGCCTTGGTGCAGAAGCAGAGCTTCCACGGACCTTAAGATATATAACAAATCAAAATGTCTTACTGGCTATCTAGAAGGTGTCATAGGAAAGAAGGAGAAACTGGAAGAGAACCTTGCGTTCTTCAAGCGGGGAATTTATAGAACTAAAAAAGCCAACAAGTTCATCACCAAAAAAATTAAATAAAAAAAGAAAAAAAAAAAGCCAACAAGTTGGTGAAAAATTAATTTTTATATTGAAATCCAAAACGAGAAACAAAGAAGCAAAGGAGTCTCTATTTTTTCCCCCAAAGTACAGAACTTTAGAATCACTTCAAGGGAAATATATTTAATTAAAAAAAGGAGCTTATTTTAAAGGTTGATGAGAGATCGGAGGAAGGTGGTAAGTAGTAGTGTGGCAAGAGAAGAGATTTGAGAGAAGACACCACTAGTGTCCAGATACAGCTGGAAGCCAACAATCACAGAAAATGCATCATCATATTTGAAAATACTTCCAAAGGTAGCATCACAGTCTCACTCTCACAGGACTACTTGTGGGTTGTATGGTTCGGTACCAAATAAATTAGAGTTTTATTAGAATAAATTTTATTTTTAATGTTAAATATTTAAATTTTGTCGAAAAAATATTTTGTGAGAAAAACACACTCAATGCTCATAGAAAATCATATCTCGTAAGAAAAAAATAAATAAAAAATAAACTGTTTGTAAGTAGCCACATGGCAGGAGTAGCCAAACTACGTAACGTGCTCCATCTCTTTCACTTGTCCCCCCCAAAGTGAAAAGGTTATATGATAGGACGTAATATGCTGACCCGTTATAAAATCTCGTTTGAATAAATTTACTTTCTTGTAACATATTTTTATAATATTTTTTTATTGTTAAATAAAAAATACTAAATATATTTTAAAATTTTAAGACTAATAAATATTTTTTTATTTAAAAATTTTGTTAAGGTATGTTTTAAAGTTACAAATTAAAAATTAAAAATATTAAATAAAAATAAAAATTATTTAATATTTTAAAATTTAAAATAAATTTAATATTTTTTAAATAATTAAAATAATTTAATAATAAATAATAAATATTATTTTTATTATTTAATATATACCTTAAGAATATAAATTAATAAGACCTTTTATATAATATTTTTTATTAAGTATTAAAAAATATTTAAAAAGTAATATTATATTATTATAAAATATCTTTTAAATAATCATCTTATATTTAGTATAAAAATATTTAATAAAAAGTAAAAATATTTAATATTTTAAAATTTAAAATACATTAAATATTTTAATTAAGGAGGTCTATTCAGAGAATATAAAATTATTTTTAAAAAATGAGTTAGGATGATATATCATTATTTTTTCTCAAAATCAGATTAGATTTTTTTCTGTTTGAAATTGATTTACGTAGTAAATAATCAATGATTTTAAAAATATTTCTTTAAATTTTAAAATCAGATTAAATGACCCCTTATAGAATCTCGTTCACAAAATCATATTAGATTCTTTTTCTTCCGAAAATTGATTTATTTAGTAAAATAGTCAATTATTATTAAAAAAAAAATCTTTGAATTTCAAGATTCCTTTAATGATTGTATCTCTCAGATTAGTATAACTTCTGGTAATTCCATATAACAGATAGAAGGTTTTCAACCAAAAAAATTGTATTAGATTGTAAGTTTATACGCTATTTCCATGCAAGTTATTATTGCATTTCTAAATATTAAATTTTATATTAAAATTTATGCAATAATAAAAATATTAATATTAATACCATCAATTGAATATAGGTACTACAGAATTTTCTTATTAGATATGTTTAGTAGTAAATTTTCCTTGTGCCGGATTCAATTCACAAACTATTTTTTATCATTTTAGGGAAAATTATTTTACAATGCCTTATCATGCAGTGTATTATAATTTAAGCCGTTAAAATTGTTAGAACAATTATTCAAATAATAACAATTATGAAAAAATAATTACATTAATGTATATGATCATTGTCTTATAAAATAATTATTTAATTGTAAATTATTATAACATTTCATTAGGTTATTAAATATGATAGTTTCAAAGATAATTTTAGAAAGGATCAATGTGATATTATATAATAAATATAAATTCAATAATATATATATATATATATATATATATGATCATTAAGTCAATTGAAAAACGATCACTGTATGAATTGGGAAAGGAAGAAAAAAAATTAAAATACTTTTTTCGTAAACTAAAATTTTTTTTCAAAAAAAGAAAGGTTATTTTATTAAGGTCAACAAAAATTATAATTTAAAAGTTTATAATAATACTTATAAATAAAATTATATTTAGATCAACTCTGTTAATTTTATTAATTAATTTAATTTCTTTTGGTTAAAATTAATTAAACATGTTTTTTTTATTTTTAATCAAAATATTACTATAAATATTGTTATTAGATTAACTCATCAAATACAGTAATAATTAAGAAGTCTTTCCAATAAATAAATTCTTTAGATTATGAAATTTGATTATAGAGTAGAATTTTCTTATTACTACACTTAATCCTTGTTAATCTCTGTTAGTAACTTAGTATCGTTAAATATTTATCCAAAACAAAGTGTAATTTTTTAAATTTATTTTAGGGCTGCATGTACGGAAAACATAAACCTAGAGGCTCCAATGCCGCGCGCAAAATGTTTGTTGCCAGATAAATTTTCATATAGACCTTTTTATTTGGGTTGAACATTCCAGATAAACGTTGGATACTCTTTTCAGTAATTTATACGTATTATTAATTTCTTTAAAAATAATATGTATTTATAAGTAATTTATCAAATTTTATATATAATAACTATTGAATTTATATTATTATATAATAAAAATTTAAAAATTTAGTCTTTAATTTTTATTATTTAAAAATATTATTACTTAAAATTATCCTAAATTGACTCTTTTAAAAAAATACCTTAAATTATTTTAGAAAATTTATAATTATTTTTAAAATTTAAATATATTTATATAAAATAAAGTAAAATATAAAATTATTATATAATAAAGTATTTAAGCTATCAAAATATCCCACAATTTATCAGTGAATTATTAAGGAACTAGAATTTCTACTGTTGCCCGTTAATTTTCATTTCTGCAACTGCAAGTGGAAGGCGGGCAAAGGCGCGGTTTTTTACGGCGCGTAAGTGCACGCGTTTGTTCCGCGCGCAGGATCAGGAAATCAAGGGTCCTACATCTACAAGGGGCGCATGACGAGTCCCGCGAATAGAGGTCTCTGTGACTCTCATATCTGCTGAGGGTAGCAAAGTGTCGTTTTCGTAACTCGTAGAGGAAAGCGCGTGAAGCACACGGACGGTTGCAGGGGCACGAAGTGTTCATCACGCGCTGCTTATGGAACAGAAAGTGTAGGCGTAACAGCATTCTGACACGAGTCACTTTTCGGAGTTTAGAAAATGAAAAAAAAATAATAATAAAAAAGATTATATGTAAGGGTGGGGTGGGATGTAGCCTCAGTAGGTGTGGCCTACCAATTCAATCTCACTTTTGACAATTGAGATTCGGGCCCCACTCCATCATCTTCGCCATCATCATTAAAGCCCCGCATTCCCTTTATCGTCCCTCGGTTTTCTTCTATTTTATAGAAATAATATGTAGGAGGGTTAAAGAGTAACGCTACATCAAAACTTTTACATGATAATTTCTTTAATATTTAATTAATTAATAAAAAATATAATATCTTAAAAATATTAAAAAAGTCTAATACTTACTTAAAGAATTATTAGAAAAAAGTTTAAAAAATATAAAATTATTCAAATGATAAATTATCTTTTCAATAAATTATAATTTTAATTTGTGAACTATTCTGTTGATTTTTTTTATACTCGTTTTTGAGTCTTTTGTTTTGTTGAATTAAGTTTTGCAAAAGAAATTTTGAAACATAATTTTCATTAGTCTTTAAATATGCATTAATTATTTATTTTTAAAAATATTTTTTCGTACCTTTTATATATTTATAAGAGTACTAGTATATTTGATTATTAATGGTTAACGGTTAATATTTAATCACATATCATATTTAAGTATAAAATTTAAAATAAGTAATATTATAAAATAAAAATTTATGAAAAAAATCTGTTGATAAATTAATAATAATACTATATAAATTAATAATAAAAGTGTCTAACAATTTAATAATATAACATTAAGCAATATTATTATATAAATTAATAATAAATGAATATCTAAAAATTTAATAAAAGTGTCAATAATATACAATTATATATTCAACATATTATTGAAAATAATTTTTGATTAAAATGATAATTAATTAAAATATCAATTTTTAATAATATATCATATACAATTAGATAATAATATAAAAAAATTTGTAATAACATTGAACCAAAGTTAAAATCTCATATTTAACAACCAAAACATTATTTATATTAATTAGTTATGTTATTCTTTCAAATTAATTTAAATAAAAAATATATATTTTACAATTAGATTCATATTAATTTAGTTAATGAAAAACTTAATTAAAGGAAATTTAATCTTTTGAGCATCCAAACAATAATTTAATATTTTGTCTTTTTTCACCGGTGGAGTAGCAATGAGATTCCATTCTCATTAGCATATATCCAGCAGAATGGGGTTGACTATCCAGCCCCCGGATCCGGGTCCAATGTTGAAGACCATAACATGAAGGGACCATGATGATAACAAACACACCACATCGCGTTGAGTTTGACATCGCATTTTGATTTTACTTATTTCAAGGCTTTTTAAATTACTTTAGTACTGTATAATTTAATAATAATAATAATGATTAATTTTAACCAATTAACTTATTTATTTTTAAAAATATTAAATTTTCATATAAATAAAAATATTAATTACTATATCAAAATTTTATAAAAGATGTTTAAAAACCTAATGTGGGAAAAAGGAAAATAAACTGATTTAAATTCTTTCATGATATATAAAGTGTTAATGTTGTGCAGTGCATTTTTTTTTTAAAAAAAGGAAAAGTGGATTGTGGGGATTTGAAACCATTTTGAGAAAAGCTATCATATCCTTTATGTATAGAAAATTCAAGGAGGATTCAAGTATATGCTTCACGTGTTTTAAAAGTATATTATGTTTTAATTATATTTTGAAATTAACACTTAATATTGACTTACCTGTGTTTTTTTTTTTTTTTTGAACTAACTTCTGTTTCGGTCAATTCTCTTTCAATGCATATCACTTTTTTGGAGTGTATTTCCGATTATAGTTCTGTGTTTAACATTCGTGTAGCTACAATTATAACTATAAACATGTTTTTAAAATGTGAGCTATTCCTAAAAATGTATAATTAAGAGAACAATTGTAGCATCCACACAATAAAACTAATAATGCTACATTTCAACACATGATTCACCAAATAATTTGATTATTTGTTGACTATTTGAATCATGACATATGCTCCTAAAATATATATAACAGCGTCCATAAAATATTAGTATAATAGAAATAACTACGTCTTTAAGTATGAAGATTTTAATTTGATTTTTTAAAAATTATATCTTATACGAAAAAGACTATACTATTATCACTTCTAATCAAGTGAGATTAAATTTATGAAACATTTAAATGAGTTTAATCTTGTAAGAATACTCTTGGTTTATAAAAAAAATAAATACAAAAAATATATAAAGCATCAATTGTCCTTATATAACATTATGTGCCTAAAATATATTGTGAGTTTTCTCATTTATAGGCAAAATTGAATTAGAAAATTCATCATATGCTTGACTGTGAACTACTCTTGAAGTCAATGAATAGCTGAATGATATCAGATAATCACCTCTTTTAATGTGGGATCTTAATTACTAGAACTTCATATCTCACGTGTACAACAAAATCATTTGAAAAAGTATAGATGAAGAGTTGAGATAGTGGGATGACCCTTCAGTCTTTTTCCTCTTCTTTTTCTTGACGTTTCTTGTTTCTTCTTTTGATTTTGTTTATATGAAAGGGATTTTTTTACTTTGCTTCAGAAGAAAATATGCAGTTAATATAATAATATTATAAGTTTTGCAGTAATATTCTAGATAACAATGAAGTCTTACTCAATATTTCCATTTATGTTCCTAAACATTTCTTTATATGCAATTTTCATCCTCCTAAAAATATACAGGGTAAGGTAAATTCTTTAAAAATGAGTTAGTGGTAAGAGATATAAGTAATTTAAAAAAAATCAGAAGTTTAAATTTGTATGCAATCATTAATTAAAAAAAATTACAGTGTAAAGATATTAGAGTTGGTGTTATCATTTCTTTTATTGTTAAAAAAATTACAAGATAAATGCGTAAATACGCATAATAAGTTAATAACCACCACTTTCATGGGGCGATCTTAGAGGATGTCTATCATCTATTCTATACATTGTGTTTGACAAGATATACATATATATACACACACACACACACACACACACCCCCACACATAAGATTAGCTTTAAGGCTAATCAACTTTTGGCTAAATTGGGAGCTAAGATTACCTTTAAAGCCAACTCTTTACATATTTGAGGAGCCAGGAATGATTCCCACTTCCTCGTGAAAACCTTTAAGACGATTGCTACATAAAACATCTTAGATATTTGACAAAATAACGTTGACATATATTATTTATGTGTTTCGTTTTACCGAAAAATGGGGCCATTGCTGTTATTTTATCTTCAATACTTTTATCTTTTTGTTACTTTTTGTATTCAGTATGGTATACTTAATTATTAAAAAAAAAATTATGGATGAATTTTTTCGTATAATTGTTAATATACAACGTAAAGATATTCTCTAAAAAACTGTTTTTGTCATTATATATATAGTACTATGAAATTGTTGTCATATATTCATTTGCCATATTCTTCTCTCATCACTCACCAAATAAACAAAGTTAAAAGAAAATAAATTAAGAAAGATACTAATGTTACCGTATTTTATTTTTATTTTTTTACAATAATGACATTTTCATATTTTTTATATTAATTGAAACTAAATCTCTCGTAAGATAATTATATATATTATTTAAAGTTTGACCTAAATAGTCAATATTTTTTTTTTTTTTCTTCTTACAAGGTATCATCGCTAAAGGTAACGAGGTACAAACTTCATTTTAGTGAGACTCTATCTTGGTTACCACGTTTTCAATTTCCGATTAAAAACTAGCCGGAACACGTTTTCATAGAAATTGGAAGACCTAAAATTGTACAACAAGAACATGGAGCACTATAGAGTGACCATAACCTCATTGTCGGCGACAAAAAATCCTCAGTTTGTTGACAAATTGTCACTAGCATGTTTATGTTTGGATCTGGTACATTGTATTAAATGCAATATATTCCGTTTCGACAAACTAGGATTGCCTTCATCGATAAGAAAAGAGGGCGTCTATGTGGGTGGTCTCAGTAGATCGGAAAGTCAAAGCCAAGATTGGCCCCTTCTCTCTTTCCTTGTCTCTCTCTTTCGATCTCTTCACTGTATATCTCTACCACAGTCCACTTTCTCCATTCCACTGGTTTTAATTTAACCCCATGATCCTTGAGTTATGTTTAGATTGAAAATAATAAAAAAAAAAGAGAGAACGTAAAGGGTTTTTTAAATATTTTAAATTTTGAATTTTAAAATAAGCTTTTCTTTCTTTTTTTTTATACTATCTCTTGTAATCCAATCATACCATAAAAGAAACGGAGTCTAAGTAGATTAAAATCCATGTCATTGGGATCACTAATCTTTGATGAGAAGTAAATTTGCTAGGACGCGTGACACACTGAATTGAAGTAAAATTAAGAAGAAGAAGATATTGGTTCTACAGTGACAACAGAAAAAAATTTGGAACTGTCATTGCATCATATTCTTGAAAGTTCAAATCCGACTCAGCATGCGAAGAATCAACGGTGACGTTGAGGTTGTAAGCGACCCAAGAGATTTTAGTGGGAAGAAAAAGGAAAACAGAAACAAGCAATTGAAGGAAATGGGAGCAAAACAGCAGATTTTCTGCAGAACGTTGTTGGGGGTAAAGGAACGAAAGCGAAACCCAGCCATTCACAGAAGCAGGCTGAGCCAAATACGAAATTTCAAGACAATCACCACTTATGAGAATTAGCTGATTCTGTTTCGTTCGAGTCAAATGCTTACTTTTCGGGTTAGAAACTTTGAATCTAGTTGCACTGCATTTTTTAGGCTTGCAAAGTAGTGTGACTGAGCACAAGAAAATCCTCTCACGCAAACCTTATTCATATATTAAAAAATAATTAATATTTAAAAAAATTAAGTGCATGTTTGATAAAATTTTATTTATAAAAAAATTATTTTTTAAAAAAATTCTTTTAATAAAATTTTAATTATAAATTATTTTATATAAAATAAATTAATTTAAACATTTACTAAAATTTAGTAATAAAATTGAAACACTGAACACAATAAAGTTTTAAAGAGAAAGGCCACTTGGTTGGGATTTTGAAATACACGTTCTCTTACAATGAGTACTTATTTAGCTTTCTTTGATGGCTTTTTTTTCCTTTAATAGACAAAATTTCAAATAAAATCACGTGAATAAATTAGACTGAAAAATATTTTTTTTCTCATAAGCTAAGTTAGATTTATTCTTTTTTTTTTTTTTGGCCAACGCATGAGTTCTTGGTTTGACAAAGGCGCATAAAATAAAAGGCAGAAACAGTGCCATGTGATAGGGTAGATAGTTCTACTGTTTTAGCACCAACAACCAAGTACCATGATCAATTCTGCTCCAACTTTGGCGTTCTTGTTCTACTTGTACACGTGCCTCAACAGCTTTTGCTTCCAGCCAAAGGATTCTTGAATCTTACAACTGAAGCAGATTTCAGCCCTCCACAAAAATTCTTCATATTAGGAGCGCTATGAAAATTTTCTTTTATTCACAAAAATTAATAAAAAAATATTTTGAAAGATTATTTAAAAACATTAATTTTTTGTTATTTTTTTATAAAATTTTTAAATAAAATAAAAGCTTATAATAAATTTTTCTATTTATATATTTTTTCTTTTTAATTCTCCATCTGAAAATTTCGCAACCTCGGGAAATGGATGTTTTGTGGTTATGTACATAAAAATGTAGAAAGTTATGATGTCTGTGAACATGGCATTGGCAACCAGTGGCTATAATTTTGCATTGTGTCCTGCACTTGCCCCACCAAAAAGAAAGGAAATTCTGAAAGGCCTGTGTAATCTCGAAATCAGCCATAATCATATACTCCGCAACAAAGTTTGTATTTGTAAGCCTGTCTTTTACTTTCAGAGACTTGGATGTAGGGACAAATATAGAATTTCACTGTTTTTATCACGACAAAAAACTAAATCATCACTTATTCTAAAATTCAATCGAATAACTATTCTGATTAATTATTTAATTCCACGTTATAAATATGCATCTCAAAATTTCTTTTATATCAAATTCTCTCTCGCCATATCTTTTTTTTTAAGATCAAATTAACAAATTAATTCTTAAAAAATTTCACCGACTTCATATCAGTCAATGAGAGATTTTAATTTCATCAATAATCCTTCACAGATCATTTCATCATTCAAATTAGTCTTTAAAAAATTTAAAAGTCAATTGTAATATTTATTGAAAATAACTAATTTGAATGACGAAATTATTTGTCAGAGACCACGATAAGATTTAAATTTTTTAAAATCTATAAAGTTAGTAAAATTTTTTAAAAATTAATTTAATAATTTAATCTTTTTTTTATTATACATTATATCATTTTAAAAGAATAATTATATATTTTCATGACTCATCTTTTTAATAATTCTCTTAATTACTAAATGTAGTAAGTGTTAAATGTTTTTTTTAAGTTTTTAATATATTAAATATTTTACTTTTTCATTTGATACTTATCATATTAAGTATCAGGAAGATTATGATGAGAAAATTATAAGAAGATATAATATTATTTTTAAAAAATGAAGTGTATTATAAAATTCGCAATTTTTTTTTTCCAGTTTTCACTTTTGTAATGTGAATTCATTCACCTCATGTCTCAACTTAATGATTACACTATTTGATAATGACAAGTAAAATAATTACATATCTTTATATATTTTTCAAGAATTGAGAATAAAATGATAAATACGCTATCAACTGATATTTATTTTAGAAGTTTGACTATGGTATACACTGAGATGATTGTTGCAAGCCACCTTTTTTTTTAGGTCATCCAGGTCACCTTAATTTTCAATGCATCATGTCTTTTGCTTTCGGTTTTGGTATTTTAATTGATCCAAGAAATAGCCTGTGGGCGGAGAACATATTGTAAGGCCCAAAATGTTTGGATCCATATTCCACGCGATGCCTCCATGATTACGATTAAGGAAGCTTGGTTACATAATTGGCTTAAATGCACTTTTTGCCTCGTATAATTTTGCAAGTATTTGTATATCTGCTCATATAAAAAAAAATTATATTACCTTTGAAAAATAAATAATTTCATCTCCAAATTTTAAAATTTGTATAATTTGAAAACTAACAACACCGTTACATTCTAATGAATTTTACTTATGTGGTATAAATTATACAATCATAACAATGTCTCTCTCCCTCTTCTCTTTTTTTTATTTGGATTAGAATTTCCTCCTATTATTGAAATAACCTCTTAAATTTTAAAATTATTTTAATAAATATCTAAATTATAATATTTAGATAAATTAACCCTCTATCAATTTGATGTTAAGATAGATAACATAACTGTTGTTATGTTACTTGCACATGCATATTCTAATAATGTAGTACAATTATAACTATAAAATTTAAACAAATATGATCTATTTATTTTAAATTTTTTCTCTAAACAAATCTATAGCATAACTTATTTGTTTATATTTAAAATGAATGGATCATATTTATATTAAATTTGATTGTTATGATTGTACTACATCATTAAAAAAATACATGTGTTTGTCATATGATAACAGTTTTGTTAAGTGTCTTAATGATAATTAGATGAAAAGATTGATTTATATAATTATAATTTTAAAATTTATGAATTATTTGTAAATGACATAAATTTTAAGAGATTTGTATATTTTTTTTAAAAAAAATATAATGATACGTTGACACAAAATGTGCTATAAATTTTTATATATTATCTTTCCAAGATATCTTTTTTTTTAATAAAAATTTGCCTCTCTAGCATTACTCGATTGCACATATAGGCATCTTTTTTTTTTTATTTTTTTTTGGTTCAACCACATATCGGCATCAAAATTCAAATCCAATTCTTTCGTTCTCTCATGGAGCCCAAGCCAAGAAGGCTTATGAGGAAAAAGTGAACAACAGTATGGTTGCGGGTCTTGTGACTACTGAATATAGAAGCCCAGTTATGATTTTTTTATAGCCCAATACACAGAAGGAACTATGTGGTAGTGGATTAAAGAAACGACCAATAATAATCGGTTCCTAAAGTATGAAACAGAACCATCGATTCAGGACTTATGTAAGGAAGGTAGAGTTTCACAAACAGTTTGTATCTTAGATTTTTTATATAATTTTTTTATTTAGATTTATATACATCGCTAACTAAATTTGAGTCAGAGTAAAATTGATCAACTCAATAAATAAACAGTTAATTTTGATATACAATTACTATGAAATTATTTTATACACTCTAATATCTAGTTCTGATTTTGTTTCCTCTTGTCATTCATAAACAAACAGGCGTGGGTCTTCGTCTTCATGCACTTCTTTCCAGTTCCAGCAGATGTAGCTGTCAAGGACCTTTGTGTTCGAATTCCGCAGATGGCCCTTTGGGCGCTGTAGCGGGTTGGGGTCCATTTATGGTGGCGCAGGTCACCGTGAAGGGGACTTGGGGAGCTTTTTTTGCGTTCACAATTTGAATGGTGGAGTTGATCCCGAATCACAACAAATATCTTATTAGCTTCACGCACAGTACAAACAATTGAAATGAACTTCGCATGGCCAGTCCTGGACCACACTGCCCGTTTAGTTCTTCGTGAATCCCCAACCCCTCCCCAAGTTTGGCCAAAGATGCAATACAAGGTCTCAACTGAACTCAAATTTAATAAAATATCTAATCTATCACATTAAGTTTAAGGTATTTACTTTTTATAAAAAAAATTCTAAAATTATTTTTAAAATATGTTTAATTTTAAATTATTTTATTTTATTTTAATATTAACTTAAGTATCATAGTGTTTTACAAATATCTATCCAAAGTGAATTATCGGCTGTAGATCTTTTTGGCATTATCAGACAAGTTTAGACCACCCCTTGGAAACAGACAAGGGCACAAGGTTTTCTGCCCTTCTCGGATTTTACTGGCACAGTGACGATGTTTGACCTCTTAACCAATTGGTTTTACGTCTAAAACAAGTTCCTGCATAATTCATCAGTCACGGCCGGTGGACCAGTAAACTGTAATCAGAGTTATGAAGGCTTGAATAACTGTAATTATGCTATCATGAAATCACCATGAAGCAGGTCATGCGGTTGGTTACTCATATTGAATCATGTGGGGCCATATTATTTGTACAAAAAATGTCAGGTCATACTAAAGTATATTAGTAAAAGTGATTGGTCTTAATGAAAGTGAATGCAAACCTTACATATAATGTTAGTAGTTTGAATTTTAGAATTGTTATCTTAAAGAGGGCTTTATCTAATTACTATTCCCATCCTAAAATATTAGTCTTACAATAATCGTTATAAGATATTATAGTAAAAGAAAAAAAAATACTTAAGGTATGCTTACTTTTTTTTTTAGAATTTAGTTATTCTAAAATGGAAAAATAAAAATTTATAACTATTGATGAAAAAAATTAATTGTTCATATTATGATAAAATATATGCATATATATAAATATTTCCTTAACTTTTCTCATGAATAGTTATAATAATTATTCAATTTTTTAAAATGAATCCCATTTTAAAAAAACTAAATCTTTTTAGTTGAATTAATATATGCTAAGTTTTTATGGCGAGGGTGGACACATGCACACTCATATATAATTTTCAAAATTCTAACGCAGAATTAAACGGATATCTGTACCAAAAAATAAATTAAAAGGATTCAGATATTGTTACGTTAGAATGATAATCACTCATAAAAAAATCTTTGAGGTTGACCTAACTAAATAGAAAAGTGATTGTTCTTTCATTTTAATATTATATCTAAAATATAAGAACATGATATTAATGGTAAACCACTTTGATATAACAAATTGATATTATTATGTAGAATTTCAGCTATTCGGAACAAAAAAAAGTCTGATAAAGTCGCCAATTACTTTCTGCGGAAAGTGTGAGAAATCTGATTGTTTAGACTTTAGATAGCATTACTTATTTTTATGTATTAAATTTAAATTAAGATTTTAAAATATAAAATAAGAAAGTCATAATTAGGTAAAATAAATCCTTTTTTTTTGTTATAATGGTGATACAGAAATTTGAACTTATGACCTATATAAATTATTTAAATTCTTCATCATTAATCTATTTCTAATGACTTAAAATAAACCTCTTTCTATCTCTTTGTATATATTTTACAATATAGGTGTATAAACATTAGCAATTTTTACATGCACCTAATTCTTTTTTTTTTCTTTCAAATAAGGAAAATTTTAATTTATTATTAAAAATTTTATTTTTATTTTGTTTATGATTCTTTTTAAATACTTTTTTTTTTTTGTGTTCTTGTACAGAGACTAAAAAACATCAAATAAGACTATCTACTGGCACCAAGTTTCATTGCACCTGTTTAAAGGTGCATTAATCAAACCAAAATATTATATGGGACTAATATGTTTGGATTGATTTTTAAAATTTTAAAATTATGGTTTGGACAAAAATAGTAAAAAATATATTTTTACTTAAATTATGATTTATAGGTTTTAAAAAGTTAAACTAAAACCAAACAAGCTGATGGTTCCCATTACAAATGATTAAGGTACCTTGACGAGTGAGGGTATTGGCTGGGCAGCACCTCCATCGCATTGAGGCGTGCATGATCTACGCGGAAAGATACTGATTCCTGTTATTTTAAGCATCTGCCCAATCAAATCAAAAGGATGAGGGACGATACAAGAAAAAGCTTGCAAGTTACTGTCAAAGTATTAATTTGTCGTAAGCAAGATACATTGTCTGTTTGTCCTTGTTTTATTTTGACCATCGAAATTAATTTAGCAGGTAAAAATTGAATCACCTTCTTTTTAAAATATAGATTCAACTTTTATTGTGAATAATTTTTATAACATTAAGTAATTTAACAATGTCTTATTATAAATTAGAGTTTAATTTTAATTTATTGTTAATATAATTTTATTATTATTCATTTATATATTGTTAAGTCATTTAATAAATTTAATCTTAATTATAATTATTTTAAAAATTAATATATTTTTAATAATATAATAAAAAATAATTAAATAATAATATAAAAAATTTTATAATAATAATAAATTAAAATTAAAATTTATAAATTATTCATACAAAAATAAATTATTTTGTTGTATCATGCAAATCTTTTTCTATCAAATCAAATAGTTAGTAAAAAGAAAGCAATTAGTCAGCTCCTACGAGATGATGAGGAAGTAATTACCTTACATTAAATTAAATGATAATAAATAATAGTTGGCAGTTGCGACTGCTAAAAAACAAAAGAAAAGAAAAATAAAGAAAAGATGGTCAACAGCCCACTGGTGCAATCGGAAAGCAACAGAACAATCCCGGTCGGTCCGCTTACGGAAGTTTCATATATACTCTGCCCTTCTTTTCGCCGATGATCCAGCTTCTCTTGTTTGCTCACCGCTTTGCGGCTTACGCGTCAAAATCAAATAATTCTTCTTTTCATTTGTTGTCTTTAAATTCAATTTATTATTATTAATATAAAATTATTATAAAATTTATAAATGATTCATAAACACTTAAAAATCATAAAATTATTCTTATGTTACATGATTATTTAATTTTTAAAAATATCCAAATAAGTGAATAATCCCTTGTGAAGACAACAATGATTTTTTTTTTTTGTTTTCGGTGTGGCCAAGAATGGTTCAAGAACAATAGGCTAGCTAGTCAATGACTGGGCACGTAAGGCGAGCCCGTAGCTAATTTCGGTTAAAAAATTATTACATATTTTTAGAATGTTATTATAATTATTATATTATATTTAATTATATTTTAATATTTTAATATTTTAATATTAAATAATTGAAAATATATTATATATTTTTAATTATTTAATATTAAAATATAATTCTAAAATAATATAATTTTAACGATGCTTAATTTTTTCCGAGGGTGGCCAAACCAAATCATTCCTTCATTCCCTTTGCTTCATTTTACTTTTCCGCTTTTCAAAATAAAAAAAATACCGCCTGCACTCCCGGTACCGTCTCCTATCGTCCGCTGCCACGTGTCAGTGATAATATCTGTTCCTCTCTGTCTCCCCAACTGTCACCGAATTTAACCGGCGATGATTATTGTATTATAATAATTATCCATAAAATATAATTATTAAAATATTAAAATATTAAAATATAATTATTATTCCCTACCTACGCTACGCACTACAAGAACCTAGACTCAGATCGAGAAGCACAGGACTCACTTTTGGCCGTGGATCATTCTTCTCGTGATTCGCTCACAAATTCACAATCTTTGAGCTCCTGCAGCCACACCCTCACCCCGCGGGAATTTCTTCTCTGCACTTGGGTAGGGTTCCTTCCTTCCTTCCTCGCTCTGCTCTTCCAATTCGTCGGCTCTTAGGGTTTCTGAACGGTAATGTGGCTGAGTTTACATAGGGATTGGGCTTTCGTGCGACGCTGATCGTCGGAGAGGGTCTCCGTTGATGTTATAACCCTAGCTGTCGGCGCACAATTTCTGGCCCTCTCGATCGTTTCGCCAGACCCTGTGAGTTCCTTGTCCTCATTTAGTTGTTTTTTCTTTTTTCGGATTTGATTTTTTTTTTTTTTGTTTCTGGTGTTATGCAAGGTTGGGTTTGTTTTGTGCGCCTCTTGTTTCGATGGTGTGTGTGCCGCCCCTTCGCTGAGTCTAGGGTTTCCTCTGCTCTGAATGATGACTGTCTGAAAGTGAAGTCAAATATTTAAACTTTCGGTTTTGTGACTTTAGATCAAGAGAATTGAGCAAAGCTAATCTGACTAGTGGTGGGGTTCAGTTTTTAAGCCGATTAAGTCCCATTATGTGGCTGGTTCCACCAAAGTGGTTTGGTGAACTTGTTTGGTTATCCCAGTTTGTAGAACTATAAAAGAAAACGTTGTTGCCCGCCTACTGAAAAAAAATTGGACCGGGTGGGGCTCAGATTATTAGAATTTTGTGAAAATTTTTAATTTTGGGGTTTATGTGTTCAAAGAATTCTTTACCTTTTCGCAACAAGAATGTTTCTTCAGCTAGTTTTAACAAATTTTCAAAAGTTAATTCATGCTGGAAATGTCAGTATTGTTGAGGCAACCAGGCAGGGTCCAGGAAATTGAATCTTTTTTAGTTTATTTATTGTTGTGTTTTGATTTTGCCAGGCTTTGAGGGGTTCTCTGGTAGTGATGAGAAAAAAGAAAGGAGATCTGATTTTGAGAACTCTTGAGGATGAAAGGAGGACAAGAATTGGATCCCTCAAAAAGAAAGCACTAAATGCATCTACCAAATTCAAGCATTCTCTAAAGAAAAAGAGCAGCAGGAGGAAAAGTGATGGCTTGTTAGCTCAGTCTCCATTGAGGATGTTCGGGATGTTGAGGAGCTGCAGGCTGTTGATGCATTTCGACGATCATTGATTATGGACGAATTGCTTCCAGAAAAGCATGATGATTACCATGTGATGTTAAGGTTGTCCTCTTTTTTTTTTTGGAAAAATGGCATCTTTTCCCTTGTTCACACAAACATGCATGTCAAATCGTTTTTATTTCAGTTACAATTTATTGTTTCTGAGCAAATTTTGATAGCAAAAGCTACCCTTTACCGCTGTTTAAATTGATCCAAGTTATTTTTATGAAAATTGCAATTAGAAGGTTAAAACAAAGTAAAAGTACAAAGCATAGGAATATTTCATTGGGGTGTTCGACCCACCTTCTAACTGTATGCCCTACAATTTAGCTTTGAATAGGTCGCCTTTGTTGCTATGCTTTTTTTGTCTTGAAAATGGACATCAAAATAGCTGTCTCATTCATGTATCTATTTATGTAAAACACACTAGAGTTCTGGAAAAAAAAACTCTAGGTTGTGTTAAGTAACTACTATGATCTTGGTTCAACAAATGGTCTTATACCTGTATTTTCTTAATTTTAACATTTTACAGATTCCTGAAAGCAAGGAAATTCGATATTGAAAAAGCAAAGCATATGTGGGCTGATATGCTACAATGGAGGAAGGAGTTCGGTGCTGACACTATTATGGAGGTAAATGCAGATAGAATTTGGATGATATTCACTGGGCTTCTGTAGACTTAAATTTAAGTGACAATATTATCCTTTGCAGTGTTTGATTGCCTTACCTCTGCACCCTATGTGCTTAATCTTTTATGTTTTCATCAGGATTTTGAGTTCAAAGAGTTAAATGAAGTTGTAAGGTATTATCCACATGGCCATCATGGTGTTGATAAGGAGGGAAGACCTGTTTACATTGAAAGACTTGAAAAAGTTGATCCAAACAAACTTATGCAAGTTACAACTATGGATAGATATGTAAAGTACCATGTACAGGAGTTTGAGAAAGCTTTTGCAATAAGTTTCCTGCTTGCACTATTACTGCCAAGAGGCACATAGATTCAAGCACCACAATCTTAGATGTTCAAGGTGTGGTATGTCGCCTGTAAATTGTAATTATTCCTCATTGCATTGCTTTTGAATTTATATAAATGAAAATAATTTATTAGTCATAATGTCAATTTTTAGGGCCTTAAGAACTTTACAAAGTCTGCCCAAGAACTGATTACGCGATTACAGAAGATTGATGGTGACAATTACCCTGAGGTGAGCAATTGCAGTTCCTCTGTGGAATTTTTTTTGTTATGTTCCTTTCAAATTTTGATTTCATCAGTTATTGGAAAATTGAGAGATGAGCATATACGGTGGTCTTAGTGATTAATGACTCGTTTTTTTCTTTTAATAACGATACAGACTCTCTGCCAAATGTTTATTATAAATGCTGGCACTGGATTTAGGTTGTTGTGGAATACTGTCAAGTCTTTTCTTGATCCCAAGACAACTTCAAAGATTCATGTATGTAAAAATGCTGCTTCTAGCTCATGAAAACTCTTTTAATGATGGTTTAAGGCTGCTGACATTGGTTGCTATGTTAATTGATGCCAGGTACTTTATGGATCCATTTTTGACATGTTTCTATTGTGTATTCTTTTTGTAATTTTGTTTTTCTTTTCTATTGACCAATGCTTTATATTTTTTAAGCATCACTGCCAATCTACGTTATCCTTTAAAATGCTTAAGATTTTTGTGCACTTGATGAAGTGAGTTGCCAGAATTTCTGGGAGGTACCTGCACTTGTGCAGATCAGGGAGGTTGCCTCAGATCCGATAAGGGACCCTGGAAAAACCCTGACATATTGAAGGTTATATGCTGGCCTTCATCCTTTTGATAGGCTCATTCTACTATGTCAGTCTGGCTTGTTATATGCTAACAGTTAATTGCATGTGGACTTTTTGCAGATGGTTCTCCGTGGTGAAGCACGGCGGGCAAGGCAGGTAGTAAAAGTTCTAAACAGTGAAGGGAAAGTTATTGCATATGCCAAGCCACAATACCCAATGGTAATTCTTTGCATGGCTTATTCTTGCTCTAACTGAGTGGAGGCAAACTTGATGCCTTTGTACCTATTCTTCAATGTCCTTTCCAATCGTATAACATTATCAATTCTGTTACTTCTTCCTTGCAGGTAAGAGGCAGTGATACATCCACAGCTGAATCAGGGTCCGATGCCGAAGATATAGCTTGTCCAAAAGCGGTGAAGAGTTACTCACACCTTAGGTTGACCCCTGTTCCTGAGGAAGTTAAGTATTGACCTTGTGATCTGAACAGGTAAGTCGACACATATCTTTCAAACACTGTTAAAACCTTAGGTGCATTTTTCAGATTTCTGATACTTCTATTTCCTCCATTTTTCTTTTAATCAGAAAGAGAAGTTTTGCTGGTGAGTTTTGATGCTGATAGAGAGAGACTCCGTGGATGATGGTGTTTTTCAAATGATGGTGCTTCTAAGGAATGTTGACCTTGAACACGATGTAAACTCTCAACAGATTTTTACTGTATTGAGTAAACTTAATGGATAATTGTTTCAAATGTGTGTATAGCCAGAATGGCTTCTTTGCCAGCTTAAACACAAGCTTTGTTGTTTTTGGCCAACTTCGTTTATCCTCGTGTTTGGTGTGCTCGCCTTTGTTGGTTGGAAAAGCTTTTGTTCTTCTGATCTCTCATTACTGGCATTGAATGTTATCTCAGTACTGCTTAAATTCGCTGAGGCCAAGCCGATGTTGGCTGCCTGTGCTTGTCCTGTTACTCCTGTAATTTTTGCAGTTGTGCTTTGTACAAAAGTAGAATCTTGCTATATCACTGTCCAATCTGTTATGGCTTCCTCTTTGATAGTAGTTATGGTCAAAAACCAATATTTGTCGAACTCCTAGGTTATAACATTGTTAACTAGAATCTATTTGGAAAGGTGTTTCTGAAACCAGGATGATATTTTCGAGGCAAACGTTAGTATAGGTCTAAGGCAGACAATGCTAATTTAATGTCTCCAAAATGACAGCCATGATTGCAATTTGCAAGAGGCTTGAGCAGATGTGTCCAAAATCACGAATCCCTGGCTTCAACTGGTAAATTCCTTTGGTAGTTGTGGGTGGTTGGGATGAAGTTCCGTTTGTCAAACAGTTAGTTGCAGGTTGGGATGAAGTTACATTTTCGTGAAAGGGAATAGTTTAGGGTGAATGCATAAGATACTTTCAAAAGCGTCTTGTCACTTGAGCTTTATGCATTATGCAGAGCCAATTGATGGAGGAAAAAGTGATTATACCAATACGGAACTAGTGTTACTCCGATGGCTTTAAACTGAATTTGTAAAGCAAGCTATTCTGATTTTTCTTGACCTAAACCGTGCCTTGTTTTATTCACAATATATACACAATTGTTAAGGAATGGCACACAGTATATCATACATGAGTTTTTAATTGAATTCTGGACATATTATACAGAGCTGAATGCAATAGCATCCGATGGGGCTGATGATTGAGAAACGCCACCAAATTTACAACTCTTACGTAAAATATACGAGGTCACATAGCAAATGCACACCTATCACCTTACCAGTGGAACTGCAATCACAAACCCAAAAAGCTGTGTAAGCGAAAGGACTAAGTAGAAGAATTTATAGAAATGCATGGCAAGTAATGAAGCAGTATCATAGTTCAAGTGACCTACCAACTTCTTTTTCTTCTTCTTCTTGTCAATGTGGGCTTGGAGCTCCACCTGTCCAGCAAGGGCATCATCAAGTGCCTAAAGCCAAAAAAGAAGCAATGGAAATTACAAATATGTTAGCACATGTATCTATGTAGTGTAAAATGCTTTTATAATCTTTTATTCCCCAAATGATGATGATATTCAGTATCAAGGAAAACCAGTAATACCTTTCTGGCCGCAGCCAACTCTTGTTCCAGAGTACTGACTCTGTTTAGAGCATTATTCAGCAATTCCTCCTTTTCTGGTGGCATGGCAGGTCTCATGCTGAGGCAATTCACCTTCTCCTCTATTTCAGCCATGCGCTTCATCATGGCCATGTGTTCATCTGTGGAGATGGCAGTTGCTTTCATCATAGTGCCATCATAATACAGGGCAGCTTCAGTGATTTTCCTTGGCATGTTCCTTGTCAAGCGGATCATAGTTACGACTCCCATAACAAAGGCCATGATTCCACCAACAAATGGACAGCTAAAACCTTCAGAAGTCTTGCGAGTATTGTTAGGGAAACAGTCTGCAGCTTAAGGAAAATGCATTAAATTTTTAACAAATGCAAAGCCATATCAACGTGTATAGCTTGGTTGTTAATGTGCAAATAATGCTGATTATGTTGGTTAAATTGCAGTAAGCAGTGTTTTATTTCTGACCAGTAATATCTGTGAATTAAAAACAAAACAAATTTGTCGTGGGGAACAGTGTCAGGGGCATTCCATTCACAGAGATGAAAGTATAATTTTGATCGGTAAGAACAATCATACAACAGTTCCAAATACCTTTGGAAAGTGCAAAATTATCGTTTTGTACTGCTTTCTTCCAAGATGTATTGACTGCCTTTTCAGTCACTGGGACAAGAGCATCATACTCATACACACTACATTGTTTTGTAGCCTGCAATATATAGGGGGAATACCCAAAGAACATGTTAACTCTACAGCTAGAAACGAGAGAAATGAAGTCAGAAATTTGTTTTACATTTCATCAAGTAATGAAATTTGTTCTAGTTTTGCTTGATGGGGAAGGTGGATTTATTACCCTCCTTATAAATGTTACTCACAGTAGACATATCTTACAATATCCTGCTGCTGCTCTATCAACAGGTACATAGCCTCAAGTTTGAAGACCCAGTAAACTACCATGACTAGATAAATTAGCTGCATCATGCTAATGAATGCAGTTTCCTCTAACTATTTTTTGCAACAAGTAATACATTAGATAGGAACAGCAACTGATTGACGCCTAGGAAACTTACTTCTAGAACAGCATAGGGTTTGAGATGTTCCGCTTTTGGCAATAAAGATTGCACATCGCATGCCTCGGGAACTGAATCTTTGTTGGAAGAATTGCATCCCTTAATATTGTAGGAAAAAGAAAGGATGTCAAATTTTCTGGCAAATAAAGATACCGGGAAGAAAGTTTCAGAACAAAGCCTTGCACTTGAAATTGTGGAAGAAGTAGGAAACTGATTACCTTTTGAAATGCTGTTTCATCTTCAATGATTGTTTTCTCCTCAATACCGGATAAGGTTTTCCTCTTGCATTTGCCCTCGCCATTTTGAACCATCTAATTCATCCAAAGAAAATACTTTTTGTTTTCCTTTGCTATAGTATATAACAAAAAACAAATGATCTTTCAGCAGTAAACTACCTTCAAGATTTCTGGGTCATTCCATGGTCCCTTGTCAGAAAGCATACAACCACCTTTATCTGCACAAGTACAAGTACCGCCCAAGAACTCTGGAAGTTCACTGGTAATAAATAAGAAAGAGAAACAAGGTGTCATGTATGGTCTCAAGGAGTAATGCTATACCGTGCCATATAGAAAGAACATACTTACGAATCAATAAATTTGGTCAGGAAGAACTAGCGTTAACTCAATTCTAAACTTTGTCAAACCATGACCTAGATAGCCCAAATTTCTATGAAGATGATAATGAGAAAAAATACTTCAATGAGAAAGGAGAAAAAATTTAACCTGGCATCAATGATTTCTAGCAACTTGCTCTGGTATTTGTTACCTAGGACCTGGTCAATATAACATTAATCTGTTCAGTGCACCTAGTTTTACTTAACTGAATCGACATTGCTTCCAAGTGATAAGTATATTGGAAATGCTTACGTGGATTTTTGAGGTGGTCTTGGGATCAAGGAATGACTTGACGGTGTTCCACAGCAGCCTAAATCCAGAACCAGCATTGATGATGAACATACGGTTCAGGGTCTGTGTGAAGAAAAAAAGTTCAATTAAAGTAAATTCAAAAAATGGCATCTACGCTAGGGCTTATCTTCCTTGCTGCTTTAAATGAAAAAGAAAGGTTTATTTAACTAGCCGCAATGCAACCAAGACTACTGACATGCCTATGTAGCTAAATAGTACCTCAGGGTAGTTGTCACCATCAATCTTCTGAAGCCGCTGGATGAGATCCTTGCAGCTTTGTTCATACTTTTAAGACCCTGAGCAACCATGCAAGTCAGCAGTTGTAAGAATCGTCTTTTACATTTGAGACACATGTATAACAGTTGATATGATATCCACAAGTATAATTGGAAATGGACAGTGCCCTCTTAAAACTATGGTGACTATCATTTACCTTTTGATTGGAAGGAGAGTAAAGAGAAAAGAAAGAAATATAAAGAAAAAAAAAAGAGAAATTTTTTTTTCTTATTTATTTGAAGAGAAAAGTATAAGAGAAGAAAAAAACTACTTGTGGATGCTATATAAAAAATTTTCTCTCCTCTTAAGGAGAGAAAATTAAGAATGAAGGATAAAAAAAAGAAAAGAAGTTATATTTTTATTCTTTTTAATTTTTATATATTTAAATAATCTTCTTTCTTTTTTTTTTCTCCATCCAAATACAAAAAAAAAGATTATTTTCTATCTATTTTTTCTTTTTTTTTCTTTGCTATTTTCTTTCTTTTCTGCTTTCTCTCTGACATCCAAAAGGTGTTGCAGCAGTTCTTTAGTCTAGTTAGTTTTCTTTGGGCAGAGGGGTTGAATAACTAAATAGCTCTAGAATTTCATACGTACCACTCCTTGCACATCCAAAATAGTTGTGCTTTGGTCAATGTGCTTCTTTGCTGCGATTGAACAGGCAGGCAACTTAACAGCGAAGGTCCTCTCAAACTCTTTAACATGGTATTTAAGATAGCGTTCCAAAGTCGTCACCTGCATCAGCTTGTTGGAGTCAACCTGACCCAATCTTTCAATGTAAACAGGTCGCCCATCCTTATCAACTCCGTGATGCCCTTGTGGGTAGTATTTGAGAACTTCATCTTGTTCCTTGAATTCAAAATCCTTAACAAAACAAAAGAATTTATAGTTAGCCACATAAATAAAATGTTACACCGAAGAACATAACATGAACAGTGATTTTTATTTTTCCACAGGATACCTCCATGATAGTGTTAGCACCAAACTCCCTCCTCCACTGAAGCATATCTGCCCACATTTGTTTTGTTTTCTCAATGTCATACTTCCTTGCTCGCAAGAATCTGGATTGTCATATAGTAATTAAATTGATAGCGAAATTAGAACAATGCAATTAAGGCATGAAATGATGTTGTTAGAAATATAAAAATCATTCGAGTATTTTCACTTAATAGTTTAAGTTTTTGGGAGAGTTGACTCATGATATGATATTAGAACCTCTAACTCTATCAAAAGTTTAAGTTATTAGGGGAAAACATATTAATTATTTCATATCTCTAACATATGGGCTATTAGTAAATAAATAAATGAACAAGAAACTATGTCATGAGGGCTACCTTAGCATCATATGATGATCATCGTGTTTTGAGGGTAATAGCTCTTCTAAGATAAGTGCTTGGCGAAAAGCATCAACTGCCTGCAGCTCTTCCGCATCAAGTTCATCTTCAATAGCAACAGAGATAACCCTGCTGTGCCTCCGCCCCCTCTTTGCCAAGGAATGCCTGAACTTCGAAGAGGCACTGATTGCCACCTTCTTTAAAGACCCAAGCCTTTTCTTCTTTTCATCCTCCGAATATTCAATTTCAAGACCTGTGATTGCAGGAAGAAAAAAATTTAGTCACAGAAGTTTTAATAAGAAGATAGAAAGAAATAATTAATTCACACACTAAACATCTTCATCCTGCTGCTCTTGTGTCAATTAACATCCTAGGAAAATATAAAGTACTTGTTTGTCCAATAGCACAACATTAATTTGGATTTACAATTGCTTTCTCTTTGTTATCAACCCAACAATTTCCCTTATGAATGGCGTTGAATGCAAGACACTAGTAGAACTCTATTGGCTGTAAAATTTTTATATCAGTCATAATTTCAAAGATCCATACTGTATGCCTCAACCATATATATATATATGCATCGTTCATATCATTAGACTAGAGATATTGCAATGGCAACCACGGAGAAGTCAATCATCTTCATTTCTACCATTGATCCCCATTGGGTAAATGGCATGAATAATGCTTGTTTTCACCATTTCTTTCATAAAATTTTGAAAACAGAAAATAAAATGGAAATAAAGTAATATTTTTGTAATTATAATTGAAAATATATTAATTAAAATAAAAACAAAAACAAACCAAACACCCTTAAACTTTCAGTTTCCTTTATTTTCACTTTTCTCATCATCAAACATTAAAAAGAGTGCAAAATTGTTATGGCGCCATTTAACATTTTATTGCAAACATAACCATACAGAATTGGTAAAGATTTCATGGCACATGCATAGAATAGGGGACCAAGATCTGCAAAGGGATGCGGGGGAAAGTGCTGAGATATCAAATTGCAAAAAGTTAGGACTTACCCACTTTAACGGGTCGGTGAATGGGTCCGGACATAGTGTCACACATGATTAATGAATCTCGTAGGCTTACTCAAATGAGCACTGATAACCGTAAGGCAGAAGAGAATCAAGCACTCACATATGATAAATGCCCACACTTTAAGCCCTCACGTTCACCTGCACCTTTTAGACATGCACAACATTATGTCAGATGCTGAAAAACCAATTCTTTAAGCAACAAAACAAATCAACCCCTTCTTCATATTCAGCATGAATGGAAAAAGAAAACCCAGAAAAAAGAAAGACTGATATTGATATACTTAATGATAAAATGCAGTTCAAGCAGCTAGAAATCACTAAACTGGCACCTATGGGGGCTTAAAAAGGTCATGAATCAACATCACAGACAATGAAGGAGAAGGAGAAGGAGAAGGAGAAGAAGAAGTAATGGTACCTTGCAACGGGAATGTAAAGGGTGCAAAAGCAAGAGAAAAAACACAAATTTATCATCCGAATATATCTCTCAAAGTGCGGCCATGATAGGAGGGCCAAAAGGGGAAGCCAGGTTGGTACAAACTCATTTTTAGAGTTTGCCGTTTTGGTTTGTTCACTGCCATTGACGGGGTCTTCATGAGATGACTCTTTTTCTGCTTTTGTTGGCTACGAGAAGGAAACAGATGGAGATGGTGTTGGCGAAATGCAAGCCACTCCGTTCTCCTCTCCACGCAATCTAACCAATTCTTCCAACATCTCTATCTTCTTTGCTGATTGCTGTTATGTCATTTTAGATTGTCTTTAACGTGTAATTTGTATTTTATATTATGTTTATAGCATTTAATATTTTTAACTAAATTAGTCTAGTTTTTAATCACTTAAGAAATGATTAATTGATTTAATTCATTAATGTAGTAATTGTGAAATTATTTTCATTATTTAAAATATTCCAACATATGGTTATTTAAACATAAGTTTAGTCGAAGTTATGAATATATTGATACCACTAATTGTTTCTTAATTAAAATCCACCTCCTGTTTCCATGCAGACACTTTCATCATACTTTGACAAGCTTGCGGACCAATCACTTCAATAGTAATATCTAAGTTCATTAACTTGTGCCAAACTTTTGGACTTATCATAAAATTGCCCAAAATCTAGTTCAAATAAAATCGAATATCCCAAAATTATATTTAATGAATTGAATTAAATTCATGTGAATGACCTTGATTCAGGAGAGTTATGATTGTCCGTCGCAATTGTTAATTATGACTTAAACTATTGGCTTTTGAGTTGGCCGGTTGAAGGGATTTAGCTGGAAGTGCAAGTCAGCTGACTCCTGTATGGTAATCCACAAAGTTCAGATTCATGCATGCCTGCTGCCATTCACATGAAAACATGGAGAGGGAAAAGGAAAGAGACCTTGTCAAACTTGTATGACCAGGGAGCTCATGCTTGCCATCAACCCCACTCCCTTATGCTCTAAACTAAGTTGCTTCTTTTTCTTGAGGAACTTACATACAAGCCTCCCCGCTTCTATCTGCTAGTGTATTTGAAAAGAAGAAAAAACGCTCGAAAACTGTAATCCTTGTAGCAAAAGAACAAGTTTCTTTATAGTTTTTTTTTTGGTTTCCTAGAATATTCCTACACTCTGGGTGTAAGACTAATCTTTTCGAGTACGAGGCGATTCAATTAGGCTTCCTCACAAGTGACATCCTCATAATTTTGTCACTACATCATAGCTGCCACACTCCCCTCGCCAGCATGTTTTGATAAGACATTTGCCTGAATATCAATTCTGACAAGAGAGCCTTACCTCAAGGCTCTAGCAACGACAATTGCTGCACTATTTCATTTACCAGTCCCCATCCCACGTACGGGTGGCTATGTTGTGGTCTCTTAACTACGGAAACTGTTCAAGCATACTGAGATAGTGAGATACCTTGGCAATTGACTTTGACAATATTGAGATTGGTTATAGTATCAAGACCAATGAGTACTACCGTTTTTAACATTTGGAATTCATAAAGCAGTTGGATTGTGGACCTGCACTTGTAATTTTGGTCACGAATTCAGAGTGGCTACTTGTCCTTTAAATTTTGTACCAATCTGCATCAATAAAGAAGATTGAAATGAAACTTCTTAATTGGAAAATAAATGTGTGAAGTTGGACACAGATAATCGAGTAGTTGATGAAATGGCTGAAAACTACTTAAAGGCTGAATTTGCTAAAATGCATACTGCAATTTAATATCTTGCAGATCTGTGCTTATTGTAGCTGTTGGTTGACTTTGGACTTTGTTATATATTGTTGTAACATTTAAACAATCCACTTTTGAGGTCAATGTAAAACACAGAACTTGTAGTTTGAGGTTTTTGTTGCAATTAGATATATTAAATTGCCACGATTCTGGCGACTATATCATATTATATTATATAGGTCAAATTTCTCCGTTCAACGCAGGCTTACTGGTACTAAAAAAAAAAAAGGTCAGTGATTTAAATTTACAATTTTCTTTTCTGCTCCAACAATCATGGAATTTGAATTTTACATTTAGTAGTCCATCATTGATGATCATAAACAAATAAATGCCAATAGAGTAGAATAAAAATCCCAGAAAAGTTTTTCATTTTATTGTGAGCATGATTGAAAATTCATAATTATATCATCCATATTCATTCACTCGATCCCTGCACCCCAAAAACAAAGACAAACAGACAAAGAAAAGGGTTACTGTGATTGTAAGCATGGGAAGCCATTTGCACAAATGATTATAGGCAACACCGTTGGCGTACCAGAACAGGTAAATCGAGCATCAGTAATACACAATTACTTTTTCCAAATCAAAACATCAATTCGTCTGCTCTTAATCTGTTTTTTTTTTTTTTTTCTCATCGATGGAGACATCTCACATCATGAATAGCTTTGATATGGAGACCCTTTTAAGTTTGTTACTGATCTCTCGGGTGAAGCTTTCCATCAGACAAGACCCAAGTGTACCAAAAAATTTTTCTGTGGTTATGGAGAGATTTGGCTACTAGTGAGCCCATATCTTCTTGTCATAAAGGGCAACATTTGTAATAATACTTAATGTGTTGAGTTTATTTTATTACATTGTAAACAAATTATGTGTTTTTAAATTATCAATAAATTTTTTATTAATAGTAAATATTTTAACTACTCAAACTCTTTATAATAATAAATTTTAATTTTTTTTAAATATGTAGTAGTATGTGTGTGTTTAGATTATGTTTTGTAAATTTAAATTTAAATCAATTTAATTTTATAAATTTGATTTTAATTAAAAATGAATTTATACAAAATAATTTATATTTGAATATTTTTATTTAAAATATAATTTTAATAAAATAAATATTATTTAAATAGTATTAATTAAAATTATTTTTAAATATATAATTACTGAAAATGATATGAGTTCAATACTGTAATTATTGACCACAAGCTAGAACTGAAAGATAGAATAGAAAAGATGACAGTTCGAAGTGTTGAAGCTCACCATGAAATCTCGATGCCAGCGCAAAAGTTTTATTTTATCACTTCTAATCTATCGGGCTTTTAGGGGCAAAAGCAATTGAGGATTAAGATAATTAAACATGAAAAAATTGAACCAAATCATATTTGCTGTGGTTAAATGGGAGTTTGAATTTGTCTAACGCAAAAACAAACACACTGTACATAATTCATGAGTAACATAAAGTTTTTTTTTTATTGGATCAAAATTAAATCCCTACTATCATAAATATATTTATTATAATATTCAATGTAAAAGCTGATCAAAGTAGTTTTCAAAGAAATGGAAATTAATATTAGAGTTAGAATTCTTTACAATTCTGTTGAAGATGCTGAGATGGACGGCCAAGATGCATCAGGCATGGGATTATTAGCTGAAATGTGCGGGTGCAAGGGTAATCAAGACGTTAAAGTAACACCTATATATTGATTAATTAACCACCAAAATGCCCAAAGACGCTGACAGATGCTTCAGATGATTGCCAAGTGGACGGCCAAGATTCGAAAGAGCGGATTATACTATGCTTGGTGGACAAGTGTCACAATATTATTGGATAGCTGTGAATTTCCCGCCCTTGAGGTATAACGCTCCACTGGGGCCCGCATATGCTTTTACTTGTATTAATAATTGTATTAATGTCACACACTGACGATTTTTAATTCTCTTCTTGTTCATTACTGTAACTCTGGAATCCATAAAATACCCTCAGAACCACCATATTATAACGAAACTACCACTTAAAACTATATACATTTCAGCTAATTAATATTTACATTTATTTACTCCTTTCTTTTTTCTTTTTAACCAAAAAAAAATATGTAAGAATTTGTTGGAAATGCTATCCTAGTTCCTAGACTAGTCAAAATGTCATATTGAGTGGATAGAATATATATATATATATATATAAATTGAAAAAATTATATAATACGATAATATAAAAATTATTTACAAGTTTTTTTTCATATAAAATTTTAAAATTTTAAAATTATATATATGTTCTTAGTAGGATGACGAGTCATGTATTTTAAGATTTTTCAAATTTTTTTTAAAATTTAGTAAAGCACGTCTAATTTTTTTTAAAAATTTTTAAACATGATCCTCAAACAATTATATTTTTTACAACTTAGTTCAGGCATTGACTCTTGGTTATAAAATTCTTAACAAGAAATAAGAATAAAAACTAATCTAAATGATCAGGACGCTTATAAAGTGTGACTTTTTTTATGATACAAAATTACAAACTTTACTTTGATTTAAAAAAATTATTTGTTTTATATAACTACGTAATTTAAAAAAAAATAAAAGTTTCATATAAAAAAATCACAATTCACCTTTAAAATTGAACGACAAAAGCTAACAAGTACCTATAAAATATAAATACAAAACTAGCAGTCAAGCACCATAGTTTTTATTATAAAAATGTATTAGTTTGGTGAAAAGAAAAAGGGTAGACAGAGAAAGAGGGGTATTTGTGGGACAAAGAAATACGGATCGTATACGCACCCACATATACGGCAGCGTACACTCGGAAACAACCCATACGATCATTGGCGGCACTCCGCGTCAACCGTGGTTTTGGATTTTCTTTGGTTCTCTCTCTTTCTTTCCTTCGCTTTCCTTTTTCTTCTCTGCGAAGAGGGCAAAATCCGAAACATCGAAAGCTCAGAAAGCGGTTTTTCCCATTCTCTTGGCTCTCACACTCTGCGCTCTCTCTCTCTCTCTCTGAGAGACTCTGAGTCTGAGCTTGCTCGTTTTCTCGCTTCCTTTTCCCTTTTTTTCCGTGAAATGCCCAGTACCTCTCAAACTCTCATGAACTAATTTTTTTTTTGAGTTTCGGATTTTTGCGGAAGGTTTTTAGGTCAGAGCCCTTCCAAAATTACGCGCTTCGGTTTGAGATCGGTGATTTCCTTCTTCACATTTTTAGCCCTTTTATTTTTTTGGCTGTTTAATGTGTCTGACATCGCTTCTTCTACATTTTTGAGATAATTATTATCTGTTGCTTGCATGTGTCGTTTATGGAGTTCTAGACGATTTTCGTGGATATTTTGATGGGCCATGAATTTGGTGGAAGTGTGGGGGTGGTTAATTAGTAAGCTATTGGGGCCTTAAGTGTTTTTTTCTTTTTTATAAATTGTTTGCTTCTTAATTTCTCCATTTTACTTGATCATTTTGATGGTTTAATTCGTATGTTTCTGTTTCCGGGTTTTGTGATCGTGCAGTAATATGTATATGTTTAATTTAGTTTAAGTGGGTAAATGGAGTTTGGGAAACTTTCACTTTACTAGTTTGACTGGTTCAGACTTTACATAGCATTTGAATTATTGCAGAGACTTTGAGAGAAAATTATTTTATGCAGATGAGAAGGGGAAAGGGGGAGAGTAAGTTTTTATTTTGTTGTGAGGCCAAAAGATAGAGTCAGATGGTCACTGTTGTGCTCGGTTCTATAACTTGCCTAGATTTATCCACAAATTAACTACAGTAATTCTTGCTGAAATATGGGAGTTATGCCCCCGTTCCCAAGTAGTCATCTTTGAAGCAACATAGAATATTAGGATTTAGTTGCATATCCTTCTTGTGTTTGTTCTGCTCACTGGCTCATTGCTAACTGTATACTGCATCCATTTCATCTCATATAGTGTTTTATATGCGAGTGGTGTCATTAATAGTTATAAGTTTTAATTTATTACTTTGTTGGTTTCAGATTTCACTGCACTTCCGAAAGAATTGGTTGTGCAGTCCTTGTTTTGAGACACTATCTTTAAGTTTCTGTCGGCTTTTGAGTTCTGTTATGGCCACTGATTCTTTCGTAATCTCGAATGGCAATGTAAACCCACAACCTGATCCGCAGAGGACTTACCAAGTAGTAGTGGCTGCAACCCAAGATATGGGCATTGGTAAGGATGGAAAATTGCCCTGGAGATTACCTACTGATCTCACGTTTTTTAAGGAGATCACTATGACAACATCTGATTCTGGGAAGAAGAATGCCATTTTAATGGGTAGAAAAACATGGGAGAGTATCCCTCCTGAAAACAGGCCTCTTTCTGGTCGCCTTAATGTTGTTCTGACCCGCTCAGGTAGCTTTGATATTGCAACAGCAGAGAATGTTGTTATATGTGGAAGTATGTCTTCTGCTTTGGAACTGTTGGCTGCTTCTCCTTACTGTCTGTCAATTGAGAAAGTATTTGTTATAGGCGGTGGCCAGATATTTAGGTATATATCTTTTTTTTTTTTTTCAAAATATCTTCCTTCTTTTCCCTCCATTCCTTCACTTTCATATTAAGCTCTTTCTTTGTTATAGGCTCATAGCTGATAATTTTCATGTACAGAGAGGCTCTTAATGCCCCTGGATGTGAAGCTATCCACCTTACAGAAATTGAGGGAAGCATTGAGTGTGACACTTTTATGCCTCCAATTGATTCTTCCATATTTCAACCATGGTACTCATCTTTCCCTAAGGTGGAAAACAACATCCGCTATTCCTTCACCACTTATGTGCGTGTAAGGAGTTCTGCAGCAGAGTCCCTGAGTGAGAATACTGATCCAATTTTTGATAATAGTTCAGACTCTATAAAATTTGAGGTCAAGAAATTTTCTTTTCTTCCTAAAATGATTTTTGAGAGACATGAGGAGTACTTGTATCTTAGGCTGGTTCAAGAAATCATTTCTGAAGGTACAACTAAGGATGATAGGACAGGGACTGGTACCTTGTCAAAATTCGGTTGCCAGGTAACATTTTGATTGGTTTGTTGAGGGGTTTGCTATAATTGATATGCTGACTTCATCTCTATATTTCCACAGATGAGGTTCAATCTGCGCAGAAGCTTTCCTCTTCTAACAACTAAGGCATGTATAGATTTTGGTTTAAGATATGTGTATAATATAATCTACTGTGCAAAATAATTTGTCCTTAGTGTACTTGTTCTTTTTTTTTTGTGGTTTTGATTTAATTATTGTTTGTGTTTATTTCTTTGGATGTTTATTGGGGAAGAGGAATATCTATTGTACATTTTGATATAAAAGTTGACATAATTTCTTCATTTGTTTTCTAGAAAGTATTTTGGAGAGGGGTTGTTGAAGAGCTTCTTTGGTTTATCAGTGGCTCAACAAATGCCAAGGTAATGTATCATTTGCCAATCTTTTCCATATATGCACACATGAATCCTTACCTTTTCTAGTAGTTCACTAACTAGCTGATATGAGCCAAACATTGGGGAACTTGGGTTTTGTGTACTTGATATTATTTGAGCTTGTATTTGAATAGAGGTAGACTTATGGAAAGCTTAGGAGTTTCCTAGCCAACTCACTATTCCCAACATTTTTTGTTTTTCAATTTTTTATTCGACTTATAAATTTAAAATTATTGATCAGAAGTGTATAATATGATCGGATTCTTATTAATCTATACAGAAGTGAATAAATTATCGATATCTCATATGCTCAATATCTTCCTAGTTAAGACAGAATGTCAATATATTAAAAAATAAACATGTGCCATATTTCACAAGATCAAGAAGAGTTTGTTGAAAATTTTCTTGGTTCTTTAGTGGATAGTTAAAAGCCAGGCTACTTGTTACTTGCTGGCTGATATCTGTCCCTGACTCACTGTTTTCAAGAATTTCTAGGCAAGAATTTCTAGGCTGGTAATTAAATAAGTTTAGTCAAATTGCGATATTAGAACCAGATGGTCCTTAAGGAAGTTCATGGAGTTGGCTTTATATTGTATGCTGAAAAAAATTGATTTATGTTTAATGCTATAGAATATAGAATGGTTTGATGATAGCATGGTTAGCACGTGCTTGCTTTCTTGTTTCTGTATTGATACCATAAAAATAAATGGTTCTGGATGAAAATTCTATCAAACAGTCTTTTATAGGTTTATTAGATATGATTTGGATGAATTTTATTCTAAAAACATTTATATTGACAGGTGCTGCAGGAAAAAGGCATTCACATATGGGATGGCAATGCATCCAGAGAATACCTTGATAGGCAAGCATGGCTATCAATTATTTTATGTACAAAATTGTTGATTTTTCTTCTCCATGCAGTTACTAACAGGATTTACAGTTTATATTACAGTATTGGTTTGACAGACAGGGAGGAGGGTGACTTGGGACCTGTTTATGGGTTTCAGTGGAGGCACTTTGGTGCCAGGTAGGTGGATTGTACCTTCTATTTCTGTGTAAGTCAATAGACTGTTGTATGTGGGATTGCTTAGCTCTTTATTTCCCATCTTTCATTTTATAGGTATACTGACATGCATGATGACTACTCCGGTCAAGGATTTGATCAGCTTTTAGATGTTATTGACAAGATAAAGCATAATCCTGATGATCGACGGATCATTCTCTCAGCATGGCATCCAGCTGATATTAAATTGATGGCACTTCCGCCCTGCCACATGTTTGCACAGGTCCACAGCTATGTTCGGGTTCCTCTGTGAAAGAATTCTCTCTCTCTCTCTCTCCCTCCCTCCTGCTCCATCTCCTTTTTAAGTTTCTCTTTTTTTGTTTGCAGTTCTATGTAGCAAATGGGGAGTTATCGTGTCAAATGTATCAGAGATCTGCTGACATAGGCCTTGGCGTGCCATTTAATATTGCATCTTATGCCCTCCTGACATGTATGATTGCTCATGTTTGTGGTACGGAAATTATGCAAGCATTTGGTAGACTTAAAAATGTAGTCAGACATACACAGAATCTCTTAAGCTGATTGATAGGTGGCAGTTCTCTAAGATTTAATACTATGCTCTGGTTACTTTTGTGTGCTGGGACCAGGGGTCTCTATTTGGATGCTAATAATTAGACTTGTTCATGTGTTGAATCAGCCCAAGCCTGATTTAATTTTGTTTGTTAAATAAACTGAGATTGACCCTAGAAAGTTTGGCTCATTTGGTTCATTTAGACACTTTAGTATTCTTTTTCTACAGCTATCATGTAGTATATATATTCTTTTCTAGTAACTACAGAAGTTTTGCATATAATAGGGATAAACTTTTTTTCGCTTTTCGGTAGTATCCCATCATATAGTTCACTTTTCAATAAATTTTTATAGCCTTTTTGGTACAGTTGTTGAAAGTTTATGAGTAACTTTTTTTTTCACTGTTGAAGGTTGGGTGTGAGCGGGTTCATTAGTTTATAGGTTGATAATATTACCATAGAGAAATACAGCTTAAAAAATATTTTAAGAAAAATTGGCATCACTTGTCGCCTTATTGGACTAATCTATTCTTATGTCTTTTTCATGTCAGAACTTGTTCCAGGTGATTTTATCCATGTTATTGGGGATGCACATGTTTACCGAAATCATGTGAGGCCTTTGCAGGAGCAGCTCCAGAACCTGCCGAAACCTTTTCCGGTATGTGTATTGTTTAAGGAAATCATTTGCTTTGATGTAGTTGGCTACAAAAATTTTACCTTTTTGTACTCCTATAAAATTTTGTCTTTTCTCGGTTGATTACCTAAATGCAGATTTTGAAGATAAATCCAAAGAAGGAGGATATAGATTCTTTTGTGGCTTCTGATTTCAAGCTCGTGGGCTATGATCCTCACCAGAAGATAGAAATGAAGATGGCTGTTTAGATATCTATGAGATTCTCAGTCCCTTCTTCAGGCTGTTTATGCTTTTTGAAATGAGGCGAGTATGCAATTTAGTAAAGGAGATTTATAGAATGTGGTTAGGTGCTTTCTTATCAACTTATCATCCTAGGGGCAGTATGGCAAACCAAACAACAGGTTCAGAACTGTTTAGGTCAAAACTAGTTTCATAAATTTTGATAAATTTGAATTGATTTCTTAGTTTGTCAAAAATTTAATTTTAAACTAGTTTACTATCAAATATTATTCACTAAATCTTGTGAGTCGTTAAAAATTGAATAAAGTTGACAGAGAAAAGGGACGGAGACAAATAAAGGAAACCGTTCATTCAAATAAAAATGGATTAGTTTCAAAATAACATTGTTTAGTTTTTATTTTGAACTAGTTTTGACTTAACAACTGATTTAGTAAGATCTGGCTTTTCAAAAAAATTTTAGTTACCAACATAGAAGAATAAAAGATTTGAAAACCAATTTCAGTTGGAGTTTTCCAGTTTTCTGAATTTTACAGACACGGGACACCCACTTGAAATTCATTATCAATATTTCTGCTTTTCAGTTCAGAGACTTTTATGAGAATGCCTAGGTAATATCTAGTGCATTTTTTTTTTTATCTGGAATAGTTCTTACACTTGTTTTTCTGTTCCCCATACTGTTCTTCGATACTGAAGCGTGCTATTCTCATTGTTTCAGGCACAACTATAGGAGGTTTATGTTAAATTTCTGTACAAATAAAGAACTACTAGTTGGGCATGCTTCAAGCTTTGCATATGTTGCTACTTGCTAGTGGGAATCCTTTAGTTTCACATGTATTGTGGCTCTAAGGTGATTTAGGTTAAATGCATTTTCCTTTTTATCCAATTTAGACCCTCTAATATACTTTTGAGAGATCAGAAACTTGACGTTTAAGATTTGAGGTGTCTTGTGTTGGCTATTTGGTTGTGATTCTCCTCCCCTGGTCCAAACCAAAAGACGGGAAAGAGTGAGGGGAGGAGGGGGAAAGCTAAATGACTATTGCACGTCGTTTTTTTTTTTTTTTTTAAAAGAAAATCCTTTGACCCTGTTCGTGTTTACTTACATGTTTTGTGTGCTCGTATATATTATTGTTGTTATGTTATCTTATGTATTTATTTTATGATATGAGGAGATTAAGTTTATAGAGCAATTTAAATGTACTTAATCTTGTAGAAATATTCTTGTGTTACACTAAAAAATCTTATTTACTTGTCAATTTGCTGTTCTGATTGGGAGGGAATCACTTGGTGACACAATTGTGCGTGCTAGGCGGGTGGAAAAAGGGGAAGATCAGCAATGTGGATGTATGCTAGAGATTAGAAAAATAATCAAGGATATTCAAAACAAATTATTTCAAGTGTTTTTTTATGGGTAATTTCAATGTGCAAATGATTTTTTTTCTAAATTACCAATGGATATTTGGTTGACGCTGCTTTTTTTTGTTTTTTGAAAATGTGAGGTTCCATTTGATTTTTTTTTTTACCTTTTTGGGTTGATATAAGGATAATTTGGAAGTGCATTTTAAAGGTCTTTCTTTATAAGTTTTATTTAAAAGATCATTTATCAAAAGTAAAAAATTATTTTATATTTAGATGTAATGTTTGATAATTATTTTTTGATGTTTGAACACGTTTTTATATTATAAAAAAGGTTCTTCTAGAGGCATAAAATTTTAACTTAGAAAAAAAAAAGAGCACATCGTACACTATTTTTGTAGTGTTTTAATTTCTTTTAAAATTTATTCAAACGTACTAAAATTTAACAAAATATGGTGATGATGTTACTAACACTAATGCACTAGTGGTGATGATGTTAACACTTGTCCAATCCAGTAGGGGGAGCACACAAGGCTCCTTTACTTTTTAAACTCAGTATCTTAGTGGTGACTTTGTTAACGGTAGATGTCTGATACATTCTTAATTTATAAAACAAAAAGTGTTTATTAGTGGTATAAATTATGAAATTCGCGATAAGGATTAATATATCACAACACTAAAATGGTAAACTCTTCCAACGTTCTTTTTCAATTTAATTTTTACATGTTGAAAAAGAGTTAACATCAATTATTATGATAATATTAAAAGTTCATAAATTGAAGAAGACACCATTGATTCACATTTTAGTTTGATACTTATGAAGGAGACTATATTTATCTATCGTGTCAGTCACACTTATAATTGCAAATTGTACTGGGTTTCCCTTTCATCCTTCAGTTTCAAAAGTTTTGCAGCACTCAATTCATACAGTGGTGAGATCTGCCTGGCTAACTTTAGAGTCATCACCAGTTCCTCCCTTCTCTATCAGGAGCTCGATCAGGCTTCTTAGTGCAGTTTCAGACTCCTCACTCTTCATAAACTGCTCACCCACCTCTGCAGGAGTGACATTCCTGGTCTCCATCAACTTCTCAACTTCAACAAAAAGTGGGTGCTCTGTGATCCCTAGGTAATTCGAAGCCAGCATTTTGAAGCCACATGGGGTGCAGTAAGACATGTGGATGTGCACATCCATTCGCCCAGGGCGCAGCAGAGCAGGGTCCAGTTTGTCTTTGTGGTTGGTCGTGAACACTATGATACGCTCATCCCCACAGCTTGACCATAGCCCATCTATGAAATTAAGGAATCCCGATAAAGTCACCTGCAAGGGACATGTATTCCAACCACACATTAGGAACCATAAAACTATAATGTGACATATAAAACACCAAGAGTATCGCATCCACAGGACAATCTCGCAAGTTCATTTTACTTCTTAGAAGACCCTAGTGAAACTATGCCCGAGGATGGGTTTGTTGGATATACCCACTTCACAGCCACATGGAGATGAAACACACCGATTAATTGTTTTATTTGGTTCCTGAGTGCAAGCGGGCAAGTTCTCGTACTGACAATGTTACTTGCCGGCCACCCAAATGCAGGATATACCCACTTCAAAGCCGAGTACAAACCAAAGTTTTAATCTACAGTGCTGTAGTTGGAATTTTGTTGCAGTGACATGTTTTCAGCTTAGGATATGAATTGCTGCTCAAGCAACAAAATTCTAATAGGTTGTAAGTTGGTTTACAACCTCTGATTCTGTCATAAATCCATCATCTCCTATTCTTTTCTGCTAAATCTTTTGTTTGTGAATTAACCAACATTTCAACAAGTCATGTCAGCAAGAATTGATTTTTTTTTTTTTCAGAAAGTATCATCATTCATCAGTCTCAGATAACTTATTTGCAAAAAAAAAAAAAAAGTGATCATAGGCATAGAGCAATAGTACCTGTGGTTTTTCATTGTCAAAATGGTATTGCCATGGGGTTGGATCCTTGGGTTTGGCTGCTTTTGCAAGCCTATCCTGCAGTTCAAGGGAGCAGTCAATGTCCTCCACCACAAGTATTGAACGATTCCCAGTTGAAATCAACAAGTTCCTCAGCTCAGAATTACGCCTAAGATCAGTGAGCTCCAAGTCATACACATCAAAATTGAGATAATTCGCCATTGCAGCAATCAAGCTTGATTTCCCAGTCCCTGGAGGCCCAGACAGCAAGTACCCCCGTTTCCACGCCTTCCCAACTCTCCTATAGAAATCCTTCCTCCGCACGAACCTATCCAGATCCTCCACGATCGTCTTCTTCACCTCCGAATCCATGGCCAACGTGTCAAACGTCGCCGGATGATCAAGATTCACTGACTGCCACATCTCCACACGCCTTCCATGGATACGCATTCGATCATTTTTCAGAGTGAAGAGCTTCAGCGTTTTTCGCTCCTCTTTCACCTCCTTGGCTTTCTCCATAACATAGGGCAGGTACTCGGCGAAAACCATATCCTTGTGCCTCCTGTGAAAGTACAATTCGAAGTACCGAAGCTCGGACTGGAAAGTGGAGTAGTACTCATTCGATCCTGGGGTCGTAATGTACTTGGGCGGAATCTGTTCGGAAACCAATTTCCATTTGAATTGGACCCCATTGAAGCTGTCGACGATCTCTTCGTTCCGCTCCATGATCACCGAAACCTTGTTCTCCTTCTTGGGCATGGTGACCCTGAACCTCTTGGTGTTGGGAGAGATGTGGGGTCTCAAATAAACTTCGGCAGCCTTGAAGAGGTGGTTATAGCCGAGGGATTCGAATTCGTCGATGACCAGCGTGAATTGGGACGAACGTGCGGTGAAAATTTTTGAAAATTTGGAGTAGACATAGTACCGAAACTCGCGGGGGAGGTAGTCCCGCGCGAGGGAGCGGAGGAGCATGGCGGTGGCGGTGGCGGCGACGGAGGCAGCGGTGGAGATCAGTGTTTGGGTGGAAGGGAATTGGAGTTGCAGGGTGTTGAGAGTCATGGTTGGTGATTATTGGAGAATCTGTGTGTGTGATCAGAAACGGAATCAGAAACGGCACTGGGAATGTGGGTTGTCGTTGCTTCAGTAAAGCCTGTTTGTTTTAAATTGTTTTCAACGCTGATTAGCGTTCCAAAGTCACTTTCCACCTTTAAAAAAAGTAAGTTTTTCTTGCTTTTAAAAACCGGACGTTTGCGTCCAAAATAATCTAAAACAAACAGACTCACAGTCTTGTGGGGGAGAAGGAGAACGCTGCACGCCAGTCACTGACAAGAGGATTGTCATCGCTGCCTATTTTCTCCTCCTCTTAGTCGTTGTCGTTTTGCATTTTCTTCGTTGACGACGACTTGTTCACTTCACTGGGTCTGGTCTGGTCACTTCCCCACGTTCACATAATTAATTTCCATTGACAGAGTCTGACTCCGAGTCCGAGAATACGCAGAGAACTTCTTATGGTCGTGTAACGCTATTTCATTGGCTACTTGACACGTGTCCTGAGAGTTTATAGTTTTAACTCATTAATAACCTTTCGAAAAATTCATAAATACTTAAAAGGAGTAAGATTTTTTCATTTAATGAAACATTATTATTATTTTTTAAAAAAATTTAATTTAAATAAATAATAATTCACAAAAATTATATAATTTTTATTAAATGATATAAAGTAATAAAAATATAATATTCTTTAAATACTTAAAAATCTTTAAACTCGCATATATTCTCTTATCTTAAAACGAAGTTACATAAATTGTATAATTTAAATAATAATTTAAAAAACGTGCTTTTAATTGAGACGTATCAATTAACGAATAGAATACATAAAAATAATATGGTGCGGAGTAACTAACTACCTAAGAATTTATCTCGCTTGTATGTATGTTTATGAAGTAATGGAAAATTATATTTATACCCAAGCGTTCAATCAGGTTCAGATATAGCTCTTCGCTGAAAAGTATTTTTTAATAAATGTCATATAAGGCCATAAGCTAATTATTTGATTTCAATCCTTACTTTTGTTTGTTTAAAAAACTATTTTTGAAACAATCAAACAATCACTCTCTTCACATAATTAACAAATAAATTTTATTCACGAAAAGGGTATAATTATTTTGTTATGAAATAATAATTGTTTTGTTGATATTTTTTCTTATTTCAATTTTTCAAAGAAATAACTATACTTTGTTACTTTACAATAAAATAATTACACATTCTGTCCGTGATTATTTTATCGCATGCTTTTTTGTAACACAAATCAAAATAAAACAGCAAAATCAAAATTCACCCCTTAATTTTATTTGAAGTTTTATTTTTATCCTATAATTATAATTTATTTTATTTTGATTTTAAATATTTTTAAAACTCATTAAATTTGTCTTAATCATTAACTCGGTTAAAAATGTTGACGTAATTTATTAATATGACACTCTATGCAAGAACGTACACAATTGATTCTGCAATATGTGCAACTATTTGGTAATTAAGAGCTTTCACACCAATTATATTTTAGTTTATTTCTTTTTGAGCCTCGTCAAATTAGTTTCAACTATTAATTTAAAAAACAAAATCACACTAATTATGCATTTGTGACAACATATAATATCGTGTGAGCAAACTCTGTTAGCATTTTTAATGGAGTTAATGACGAGAAAGAATTTAGTGTGTTTTAAAAAAATTTAAGATTAAAATAAAATAAAATGTAACTGTAAAACGACAATGATAAAACTAAAAAATTAAGATAAGAGACAAAAAAACATATTTTTGCCAAATAAAACACAGTTTATGAAAATAATAAATAAATAAAATTCTCTCTTTTGTATTTCATTTGATCAATATTCATACCAATATACATCCAAATGTATCAAAGCGTAGGCAAACTTGTTTGAGTATGGTGCATTTCGAAGGTATGATTAAGGGTTCAAACTCAAGCTTTATTATCTTAAAAAGTAAATGAACTCATTGCCAACAGTGCATTCGGGTAATAGTTTACAAATAATGGTTTGAGATTTAACGGGAAAACAACTTTTTTTGACTTCCACTCAAATTTATGGTTTAAAACCAAAATCATGTTGAAATATACCCAACAAAAATTTTGCCAAACATGTTTGAAACTAAAACTGTGATTTACACCTTCTAAACAGAGATTTGACTTACATAAACACCAAACCAAACACACTATAAGCTTATGAAATTATTGCCTTATTGGTGGCTTTTCCTAAGTTGTCTAGGGTATGCCATGTCTTTTTATATTTATTTGCACACTATTTTCCTTATATCATTCTTACACTATTTATTTTTTAAGTAATAAAATAAGAGAAACATATATTTTAACACTCTCTTTTTATCTTTTTTTCTCTCAAATTATAAAAAAATTAAAATGATGGTGTAAGAAACATTTTTCATATTCCATTCCACAATGCTAAAAAGTCTATCAAAAGAGTTATTATTATATTTCAATCCTACATCTCTCGATATACTTATCTTAAATGATAATAAAAAAAAGATAAAAACTTAATTTTTTTTTATTTTTTTCTCTCTTCTTTTGACCATAAAAGATAAGATAAGTATATAAGAAATAAATAAGATTATAATATAGAAATAACGTAGTTGAAAGCCTACACAGAGAAAGTACAATAAATCTCACAAAACAGACTTCTAAGATCTCGTCCTACACACACACACGCACAAAATACCCTTTCCCGAGGGCTTCAAGTATTTTTTGTGATGCACATCGCTAGATTAGCTAGCTCCAATTTCTCTACCCGTGTGAGTTGGACAAATTTGTTTTTGAACCTACGGAACACTTCATCCATGATTCCTTCCCCAAATTCTTCCTTTAAAATTGGCTCTGCAACAGCTCTTATGTGCTTGGCAACCCCTTCTGCTCTCGTGTCTTCATCAAGCTGGAAAGACCCGTTACCACTCTCGTTTACGTTTCCGACCCAATCCGATCTGATTGTCTCCAGCCTCTGAAGATTAAACCATCCCTCTGCTTGAATTACTTGTTAAAGGAGTCCACTTTTATCTTGTCAATCAAATTCTGCAACATATATAGCAAACCATCTTAAATAGATTTCAAAGTGAAAAGCTACAAATGCATTGTGGTGATCTTAACATTTTAAATTTGTACCTCTGAGACCATGTCATTTAGTGCCATACCAATTACCACCCAAGCATTTATTAGTTCTCGATTTTCGTCTGAGCCAATCAACATTAGGACCATACCACCACCGGGAAGCAGTTCTTCGGAACGTGATCTCAGAAACAACTCGAAGTCCTCTTGAAATTACTCAAAGTATGCTTTGTGCACTGCTGGAGGGCTTGCCTTTGTTAGATAAATGGCCCCTTTGTTCAGTGGCTCTGCTGCCCTAGTCAACTCTTTTGGAGTCTATTGCCAAATTAGAAGTCAAATACTCAAAATATCTTACAACCAAAAGCCTTTAAGCTTTGCTAAACATGGACATGTAAGTCCTTGTGAGCATGCTATCATTTTTGGGTTAAAAAAAATGAGTAGTGTAGTCAGTGAACCTGAGAAAGCCAATGCAGACTGTAGGAGGAATGAAAGAAGTGAATGGAATTGTTAGGGAAGAGCCTCCCATAAAATGTCCCAGGCGTTCCACTAATGAAACATGGGCCAAATTTCTGTCCCTTCTCTTCATGCAGCCTTTTATAAAACTCGGGGAGTGACTCTGAAATCGTTCCCAAATAGATCGTTGAGGAAAAATTGGAATATGGGTGGCTCACGATTCAAGGTGTGACCTGTGGCATCAACGATGTTGATAATAGTGGATGCCACCATAAGTGCATTTGGACCTGAAGAGCAACCCAAATCTGCCACTTTCAAACAGTCTGGTAAAGTTGTGCAATACAGCCTCGTTATACATGGATAATGTACAATATTAAAAGCTTAGTTTTGGCGTATATAGCATGCAAATTCTACAAAAGACATAACCAAAAAAAAGTAACATTGATTTCACTTGAAACGAGGAGTTGTTTGCGTAGCTTGTTTCTCCCACACCACCATTCATGTGAAGGACTTGCTCGGTTGCCATTGGTGAGGACTTGGATGTTGTCAAAGCCTATATGAAGCAACAGGTGTATATATATCCCGAACATGGACATGATCTTTTGACTTCATAAAAGGCAGATGGGTGGGAATATGCCAACGATAAAAACGTTTCGCTAAGATACAAATAGGTTTTGCGGAAGTCTAATCTAATTTTATTGATAATGGACAAAGATTTCCATGGATGATCTCATGCCTTATTTCCAATATTTGTTTCACATCATCTGTTGCAAGTTTGAAAGCCATAAACAAAAGGGGTTTTAGTTAACGTGTGTCTAAGGTACGTTAAATAATAAAAATAATATTTTTTATTAAATAATTTTAATTACTTAAAAAAATAAATGTGTTTTGAATTTTTAAGGCATTAAATATTTTTATTTTTCATTTAATAATTTTGACACTTCATTTAGAATTAGACCGTCAAATTTAAAATTTATGATTGATATGTATTTTTGAATTAAAATTTCATTTTTTTATAAGAAGTCCAAAGAATTAAAAAACAATCAAATAAAAACTATTTTCCTATAAACGAGCTTGAAACTGACACCGACTCTAGGTTTTAAAATTGAAGTATGATGATAATGTTAAAGATTTGATGACACGTATATCCTTTCCCTGCAGAACATATACCTTAACCATCCTACAAATTTCAACACTTAAGGAATTAAAGTTGATTTTTACTTCAAAATCATTTTCTTTATATGCATTTGGCAAACATGAGTAATATTAAAAATATTACATTAAAGCACCAAGCCACCAACCAAGACCTTAGATTTAATATTATTAGGCCTCAGACTTGTGGATTCAAATTATCTGTACCTTTTCTTTTTCTTAATTTTATATTGAAAAAAAAGGACAAAAGATTAAAATCCCAGCATATCATGTTACGTTTTGTGCTCTTATTCCTTAACCAAACAAACAACTAACCAAATTGGCAATTGGCAAGTAGCTATAAAAGAAAAATAAATTTTATTATGTCCTCTTAAATTTTTTTTAATAATTTTTATAATACTTATTAAAGTAAGTATTAAATAAAAAATAAAGTATTTAATATCTTAAAAATATAAAAAATATTCAAAAATTAAGAGAATTATTAAAAAAAAATATTACGATGATATGTAATTATTCATATATTATATAGTATAAAGAAAGTGGATAAACTAATTAAAATACAAGTAAAACCGAATAAGATTTGAATTCAAAGGTTTGGTAGTATTTGTCGTAGTTATTATTGAAAAAACTTATATACTTCGTATTGTATAAGAGGGAGATATTATAATATAATTAATATTATTCATTATTTAAATAAGATATTGAATAATAACTTATTTAATTAAAATAATTTTTTTTAATTTTAATTGTATAAAAAAATAATTTGGTCTTTATCTATTATATAATCAAAATAAAATAAAATTATTTTAATTAGATATTATGTTATGTAATATTTTATTTAAATAATATATAAAGATAAATATAATTAATTATATTATATTATTCATTTTTTATAAGATAAACCACACTAATTGAACTTTGAATAACGGTTTATATAAACAAATAAATAACAGTTGACAACTTCCGCAAACGTAATATGCTTCTATTTTATGCCAAAGTCTAGAAATTAAAAAAAAAAAAAAAGAAGAAGCCTGAATTTGTTTTGTACAGACAGACTGAGTCTTCCCCTGCCAAAAACAAAATACCAGATTGAGTTTTCATAACGTAATAAGTACAAGTACCTGTAAATCTTTTAATGCAACATGCGAAAAAAATACTATAATATCAACTTTGAGGGTGATATTTTTTAATTAGTCTTATAAATTTTTTTTTATTCTTTTATTTTTGTTAACAATATTTTTCTTTTTATTTTTTAATCTTCAAAATTTTTACAGCTTTTTATATTTATTATTTTCATAATTTTTTAATTTTTTCCATACATAGCACATTAGTTACCATATAATTAACAAAAAAGAAGTATAATTTTTTTATAAAATTCAATTAAATTTAATAATAATTATTATAAAAAATAAAATAATAAGTATTATTCACTTATTTAAAAATTAATAAACATATCATTTTATCAAAAATTATAACAATAAAATTTTAACTATATAATATTTTTATATTTAAATCACAGGTTGCACTATTTTACAATAAAACTTTCCAATCAAATTGCAGGCAATCAAATTCAACTATCAATATATTTTTTTGCAACTGTTAAAACACGGCGCATCTATGGTCCCTTTTTTTTTTTTTCTGGAGCATTGAAGACGAAGCCGTTCCAGAAGCTACGAAAACACATTAATTGTCAAAGATTTGGCAGGAGAAATGCTGTTGTAACCTACTCTAAAACTGTCCCACACAACCATAACCTCTCTCAGGCCAAGTTCGAGTGCCTCGAAAAGATCCAATTTCTGTGGAAGGCAAAGGATCTTTCTTTCTTAATCACCCACTCTGCTTGTCGGGATTAAGTATTTATAACGTAGAAAACTTCATAAGTACAACTCAAAAAGAGCACATTTAGATATACTTATTTTTTAAAAAAATATTTTTATATATTTTTAAGAGTAAAATTTTTTTAATTTTTAAAAAATATATTATTTATTAATTTTATTTTTTAAAAATTAATTTTATTAATTTAATTTTTTAAATTTTAAGTTACTCATAAATTTTATTTTTTATTTATTTTAATTATATTAATTTAATTTTTTAAAAAAGTAAATTATTGTAAATTTAAAATATTAAATTTATAAAATTATTTTTTAAAAAATTAAATTAATAAATGATGTATCTTTCAAATATAAAAAATACAATTTATTCTACTTTTAAATATATTTAAATGTAACTTTAAAATTAGTAAAAAGTTAAAAAAAGAAGTTTATTTATTTTCTTTTTTAGAAACTAATAATTTTTAATTTAAAAAAAAGTAGTTTTAATACAATTTTATGACAAAATACCTTTTATATTTATTATATGTCATCTCTTTTTAATATAATTTTATATCATATCTTTTTTCTCCTTATAAAAACTATTCACTTAAACTTCTTTAGTTTAATGACGTAATTTTTAACTATTGTGTACCTCAAACCAAAAATAACCATACTAAACAATATCAGCAATATGTTATTATGTATAAATTGAACATATTTTTATTATCTCATGTCTCACTTTACATGATCACATGATTATGATATACTTAAAAACTTTATTATCTCAATTTGTCAATTTATTTAATCATATCTTACATAACATAACCCATCTTATATTTGAATGTCTTTTATCAATAATTTTGATATGAAAAAAGTGTTTATATTTTTTTAGAATAAAACTTATTTTTAATTTTTTAAAGATACATTATTTATTAATTTGATCCCTTAAAGATTAATTTTATCGATTTAATTTCTCAAATTTTAAATTCACAACAATTTAATCTTTTTGAGTAATTAAATTGATAAAATTAAAAGGAATAAAAAGATAAAATTTATGAGTAACTTAAAACTTGAGAGATTAATCAATAAAATCAATCTCTAAAAGACAAAATTAATAAATAATATATTTTTTTAGAAACTAAAAATAAATTTTATTCTTTTTTCAATCCAAGTAAATTTAAAAATATTTTTGTTATTTAAAAAACTTCTAAAATGTTATATTCAAAAATAAAATTACTTTATTTTAAAACAAAGTTTTATTGAAAATAATATATTTAAATTTTTTTTTTAAATTTATTCAAACAAGCGCAATATGGACAAAAAAGTTACTATCTTGAATGCTGAATCAATAGAAGTAAGCAAACGATCCCACAATTCTAGAAGAAAGAAAGGCGGCAATAAAGTATATAAAAATGACCCGCATGTTGATATTGAGTCTTTGAGAGTGTTTTTGGTTTTGTTTTATTTTTGTTTTGTTTTGTTTTATTTTTTTTACCAGCAGCGAGGATTCACCGTAGAGGGAAGGATCTGCGACATAGTCACGTTCTGTGTAGGAGATAAAAGAGTATACGAAGAAATATATACGCTTTTTCATTCAATATGAGGTCTTAACAGACTATCATGCTCATAATCGAGGTGGGTCATTTCTTTCTGTCTGCGTTTATTTTTTCTTTCATTGCTACACCTCTAGTTAGAATGCAGTCCTTTTATTCAAAGGATACATACTGATACAGTTATATATCAAGATAATTATTATTCATTATTATTCAAATCAAATTAATTTTAATTTGATTTTTTAAAATATTTTTTTAATTTATAACAATTTACATTAGTCACAAAGACTACCTATGCGAATACAGAAGATGAACCAGTAATAACGAAGTTGCTGTTGCTTTGAGGGACTTTTGATGTCATTTCGAGTTGATTCCGAGGTGGATGCAGCTGTAAGGACACTCTAATGCCTAAATGAATAGGTGACATAGTGGAATAGTAAGTGCGTAAAAAAGTTAAATTGCGTACATTTCATTAGCAAAGTTTACTTTTTAAATAAGTAACTCCGATGATCATATTCTCTTTTGATCGTGGAGGGAATGGGGGAAGCGAGGATCGGAGTTATCTCCTCCCTTAGAAACCGTAGTAGTTGATTGTGGGGATGCACGTTAAACACGAATTGAATAGGTCTGGTGGGGTGAACTGAGACATGTCAAGGGATGAGCCACCCATGTTGGGCCCGAGAACTGAGTTTGAGGAGGGAAGTCCACCAGGGTCCGAGGAACCGTACAGAACAATAATCAAACATCACTCTTATATTTATTTAAATTTATCATTAAATATTCTTTTAATTTATTTTAAAAATAAAAATCTTTTATTATTAGTATAATTCTAATTATTCCATTATTTCTTTGTGATATTTCTGTTCACTTTCTGTTCTTTATAAACAATTTTTTATCTAACTTTTTTTTTTTAATAAAAACACATTAGTTCATTTCACATTAAAAAAAATTGATGGAAAATTAAACTGACGGGGAAAATATAAATGTTGTTAAAATTCATCTTCGAAGGAGATATGCACTGTTGAGAGTATTGAAGTCAGTTGTTTGTGTACCTAAATTTTTTTTATTTATTCATTTTTTCATATGATTCTCATTTAATTTTTAAATTATTATATATATATATATATATATATTATCTTTTTAAATATGTACATAAATATAAAAGTGATAATAAATTAATGTTTAACTAAAAATAAATAAAAAGTATCTTTAAAAATATCAAATTAAATTAAATTAAATTAAATTAAATTAATTTGATCGGAATGACAATAGATAATTAAGAATGAAAAATACACCTTCTCTTACATATCAGGTAATGAAAATTTTGGGAAGAAAAGCTTGCAAAATTTAGATTCCATTACAACTTTAAAGATGTTGAGAACTTGATATTCCAGGAACAACTTTAAAGATTTGATTTCGATCATCAACTAATGGAATGATTTACACGTCTACAAGTTTGTATTAATTAGTGCTAAAGACCTAGAAAAATAGCAGCCTTCTTATGGAGACAGTAAAGCCCGCGCAGTATCAAAAGCTTAGAATATTCTTTCTTTTGAAATGAAACTGCTTTTGTACGTGCTAATTCTGCGCCCTGTGTATCAAGAAAGTTCTAGCCCACGCCATAACTCATTAAGTATGTTTGGTAATGTTATCCCCTTGATTTTATTAGGTCCCCAATATCTACATTACTCATTCATTTTTATTAGATAAACTTTTCCTTCTTATTATAAAAAGAGTATGTGATTGTAATATTTTATTAACATTTAATTTATATATAAGATATTTTTTTTCTTGAATATAGTTTTTTATTTTTATAAAAATATCACTCTATACTTTTTTTTTACTTTTCAAATTTTTGTTTAAGTTCCGTCAATTATACTTCTAAAGTTGGTCTACATGAGCTTTGCTTCAGTTTTTCTCCCTATTTTCTTTCCCAATGTATCTATTAAAAAAATCATTTTTCAAGCAGGTGGCCTCGTGATCAAATTGGGGACAGGTTGGTTCAAGTACATGTAATGGCAAAGTGCGTCAGCAGCCACAGATTCCCATCCATATATGAATTAAGAGAGTGTTTAGTTTACTTGCAAGAATCTTAAAACTATAATTTGGACAAAAATTATAAGAGAAGCTAAGTAGGGTCACATTCATGAGAAAAGTGATTGAAGGAAAGGAACCAACAAAATATCTTAACAATTGTTTCGCTAAGAATCCAGCGCGCCTGGATCAAGGGCACGGAGGGTGATATTTTTTTTTTTTCCACAGAAAAGGGAAACAACGCATGGATGACAAGGATGCTACTAATTATTACACATTTTTATTTGTATTAATTAAAAGAAAGACATAAGGCAAAAGCATAAAATCAATTCCCAGTCTCAGAAAATAGATAAGATACGAGATAATGGGCATTTGGCATATTGTCCTTGTGCTGGTTATAGAATCAACCTTCAATATATCCCGTAATATAAATGGATATGGCTTTCCACTTTTCCATATGAGAGTTCATAATGGGAATGCTTTCTTGCTATTTAGCTTTATTGCGTGTTTGAAATCTGAATAACCCAGTTGGCAACTTTGGCATCAAAGAATAACATATGAAATTTTGGCACAAATCATTTCTTCTCAGATATTAAAATGCCTACAACCAGTCCAAACCAGAGAATGGCATCTGCTCTGTGAAGTTACCTTAGATGCATCCCCTTGTAATGTGGAACAAACTTTTCTAAGAATCAGATTACCGGCATGATATGACACTTGATTTGACGAACACAAACCTAGTCAGGAGTACCAAAGTTGCACTTTCGATCTCAAACGATTCATAACCTATTCATGCAATTTTCTTTTTGAAAAACTTGCACGTTTTCTATATTTAATAAAAAAACGAAAACAGAAGCAATTACAGGTAGAGTTTCTATCCCATGGATACCCCAAGGAAGAAGGCTTCTAAACTCGAAACTCCAGAGTAAATTCTTCTCTTCGGAGCCTCTGTTGCCGGGCAATGAAAGCCTCCACAGTGTGGCGAAACTCTTCGTTGCTCATGTCATCCTCAGGGTACGAAGTCCTTGCCACTTTATTTAGTAGGAGCAGGTTGAATGCTTTCTCTTCTGTGCTCGGTGTCACACCTGTTCAGCACCCTGCGTGGTTTCTCACTGTGCACACGGCTTAAAATCTCTGTCTGGCACCTTCTGTAATCCTTCACCTCCATACCAATTTTTGCGTCCCCTGTTTTCATGCTCTGTTTCTCCGGCCACTTGATCTGGCTTCCATCATTTCTCTGGTTCTTTGTGCAATAATCTGCTATTGTGCTTGGGTTGATGCTCTGCTTTTCTGGGCATTTGGCATCGATTTTCCAGCTCTTTATGCTATCCTCTGTTCTTATGCTCTGCTTTTCTGGGTACTTGATTTGGTCTCTATCACTCTCTCTGCTTTCCTCTCTTCCTGTATTCTGCTTTTCTGGGTACTTGATTTGGTCTCTATCACTCTCTATGCTTTCCTCTCTTCCTGTATTATGCTTTTCTGGGTACTTCATCTGGTGTCCTTCTATTATCTGATTCTTTGTGCTGTTCTGGAGGAACTCCTGATAAAGATCATCGGGTTCTGGGCTGTTTCTTCTGGAACCTTGAACTGAGAACTGACCCGACTGGGCGAACAGCGTGATGATTATGAGGTTTCCAATCAGAAAAACAAAGCGAGGGCTAACCATGAAGACTGAGAAGCCCCTGAAATACTCGCTGGAGTTCTTGGCTGCAACTGGAAGCTGGACGGAGAGCCTGGAAATCATGACCAAAACAACACACACCTCGACAAACCGTAACAAGCTTGCAATCCTCCGAAGCTGGCGGTGTTTGAGGATTGCGTTGGCCTTCTCTGCTTGGAGGTTGTTGAAACTGAATGAATCCATTGCTTAAAGGGTGTGACAGTTGTCAGAGATTTTTTGCTTGATGGAGAAACAAGTTATGGGTCTCACTCGAAAGGGAAGGGAAACTTGTCCAGAGCAGCAGGAGCAACCATACATCTGAAAGCAAAGAATAGAGAAACTGCAGTAGTAGGGGACACTTCAGCGGTTTCTACACTTCGGAGCATGGAAACAGAGTGAAGAAAGTGAAGGATCGAATGAGCACTTAAACAAAGGAAAGAGAGTGAGTGAGTCTCATGTGGGCTCTGCTTGGACAGAGAGAACAGAGTGCCTCTGTTTCGTGCAATTTCCCTTGGCCTTTCTAGATTGAGTGCTCTTGCACCTAAGTATTTATAGACTGGAATCCAGTCTTTTTTTTTTTTTTTTCTGTTTCTCAATATTCCATTATCTAGTTTGGTCTTTTTTTTTTTTTTGCTGTTGATCAATGTTTCTCCTTTTAACAATGTAATACACCAAGTTAGATTAGCGGCATACCCACAGAAATTTTAATGCATACTGTGATTTTAAATTGCTTTGCAGTTTTGAGGTTTTATGATGTAAGTTGTGATTGCTGCAATCAGCAAATTTTTTTACAAAGTATCTTTGAATATTTTTTTTAAAAGAGGTTTTAAAAAAAAATAATTTTTTAAAATTAAACTTTACTAAATATTCACTTAATATATTAAGTGCATCAATTGATGCCTTCTGCAGAATAAAACTATGATGCATACGAGGTGTTAACATGGATAAACTAGAGGATTTTTTGGTATAAGACAAACTAGAGTTTAGTCCCAAAAAAAAAAAGATATTTTCCAAGCCAGTTCCCTCCTTTTGGCAAAGGCATGTTTGCGGTTAATGGGGATAGATGCTTCTCTCAAATGATCGAATCCAAAGAACAACTATGGAAAAGGATGCGCAGCAAATATTTATGAAAATAAACATATTGTGCCACAAGGGTAACATCACTGTCACATCATCTCTACTGGATTTGTTATTTGATGTCTTATTCTTTTTTCTATTTAATTTAAACAAAACACTATTATTCTGATAAAATTAATTATTTAATAAGAGATATACTATGCACAACATCTTTTTATACGCAAACATATAACAAAATTTGAGTTATATTAGACTTTAAACATAGGGATGTGATATCTTATAACAAACCTTTTATTTTGCCTATTATGCATAGTTAAGTTCAAGAAAAGATCAATAAGATGCTAGTGAACAAAGAGAAATGATATAACAGCTTATTGCAATGTGGCAGTGTCTAATTGCAATGGATGACAGTTGGTTAACAAAGAAACCACTAATACCTGCCACAGAGATTGCTTACTGGGTAAGAAAATGATATAAGCAAAAGTTAAAAGTGGTGATGAGATTGTGCGATTTCAAAATGAACTTACAGGGTTATATAAGGATTGAATGCACTCTTGCTTTTCCTAGCTTTCTTTATATTCCATCGACACTCAAAAGCCTTCAGTTTCAACTTTTCAATGGTCCCCTCAGTGTCCCTTCTGCCCCCAGTTGACCCACCAATAATGGAGGAGGATGCAACTTTTGAATTCAGATGGAACTTGGCCTATATATGGTAAGAACATTGTTCCAAGAAAAGATTTTGTTATATATATAGAAGATATTTACACATTATTTTAAGTTTTCTCTCTATTACTGTCGTAAGATGGATTAGTCCTATGTAAACAGCAGGGTATAGTTTTGGAACATGGCTAGGCATATAGATCTGTCCAAGAATAAATGCCATAACAAAATCATATAAAAACTGATGTTTCAATTATTCCTGATTTCTTGTGATATTTTTTCTGATCAGTTTTATCTTGGATATGGTTCCAGATTCTGTATTACTGAACATGAAGTCCTTCGTACATATAATTATTTAGTATACATTTGGATCAAAATTTATAAATTTAATTTTAGATAAATTTAATTGTACAAATTTAATTTAGTAAGAAGAAAATTTGGATAAAATAATTCATATTTTAAAAAATTACGTTTAATTTAAAAATAAAAAATAATTACTTCACATTAAATAAGCATTTAAAACTATAATAATATTTAAAAAATTGTATAAATATTAAAATAAATAAAACAGAACATAAATAAAAAATTTATTTAAGTCTTTAAAAATTTATTTTAAGAAGACAAATATCTCCCAAAACACATCTTAAATGCCGAGAAGATCCAGAGATTAAAGTGTACCCTTCGGGCATAATAACTTACCTGTTTTGCTTCCCACATTGCAGCCAGATATCAAATGTTTGGAGGTCCAAATATTACAATAAAAAATAATAAAATACATTAGACGACAAAAAAAAAAGAATTAAATACATTAGCTAACCGAGAAAAAAAAAGCCTTAAAAAATTGATATTAAAAATAACTAGAGAAAAAAAAGTATAATAATAAAGTTATGTACGAAGAAAAAAAATATTTTGGTGATAAAGTTATGTATGTAGGAGAGAAATTAGTCTTATACCCTAGATGCAAAGCCATCACAGATAATAAAATTTTAATTGAGAAATCATATATAGATTAATAGATGTAGAGTGAGAGTTAGGATCTATCATGATCAATCTTGCCTCCACTGTTGGTCTTAGTGTACAGACCTTAAATAATCACATATAAATCGAATAACATTGTTTCAATAAATTTTACTTTCTATAATTCGGTTTAAATGTAAAAGATTTCTCACATATGCATTCTATTTTAAAAAAAAATTCTAACAATTCACTCATTCAAGCTGCAATCCATGATCTTTACAAATGAGTTTGTACCTTAAAAGTCAATCACCAAAGTAGCTTACCAATCCGTGTTTGTATATATTGTATTTACTGGAGTTGAAGTTTGGTAATCAATTGGTATGTGCAAAAGTAGAGAGATAATGCAAAGCAATATTCTAGTGAAGAATTATTGCATGTTCATCACAATGTAAAGACATAAATCATTAAAAAAAAAAAACATTATAATGATACTGTATTCATGGTCTTTAGGATGATGTTAAGAGATTTCACAACTAAGCTGCTAATTTATAATAAATCACATTGATATAAAAACATAGTTTTATAGGAAAGTTGGCTATATATATGACATGTATAGCTATTATTTTTCTATAGAAACAGAGAACGAACGAAATACCAATCAAATCTTTGTTAGGAGTTAAAACTTACTTTTATATTAGAACACAGATTAAAGTTCAGTAGTTTGGCATACATGAATACGCCATTTGATTTTTTTATGAATTCTAATCCCAAATCAAATTAAAGCGCCATTTCACCTCTTTATTTGCTGCTTGTCACCTTCAGCCTTCTCGCCAACAGCAACGTGGGTAAGTGGGAGTTGCATATTTTTCTACTCAAATTCCGTTAGTTTGTGTCTGTTAATATTTTCAAGCATGTAATTGTTAGGAAAATAAGTTTTGGCTGCATCAACTAACATATTTCAATTCAGTGATACTAGAAAGATAGAATTTAATTCCAGCATTTAATTAGATTATGTCACCAACTGAGCTAAGTTATCAAGTACTTTGCCTTCCTTCTCAATGCTTTCTGTATACAATTTAATCTTTAAATTATTTATGTTCATTTCACTTTAGTTTTTTTTTTTGTTATTTCAAGTTAATCATCTTGAAGGATTAATTTAAAATGAGTTTAAATAATTCAAGCATTGAATCATACATTTAATTTAAATTAGAGATTAAATTACAAACATACTATGTTTTTAAGGACTAAAAAAAACTATTTTACTCTTTTTTTTTCTTTCCTACTTATTTTCCCATTTTGGTTAACTTTTTTTGGTGTCCGTGGCCAATTTTATTGTCATCATGGTAAATTTTTAGTTTATACACTTATTCGACATTAAAAACCTTTAATTCATTTTGTTCTTTATAACATATATCATGTTTTTTATTGGTTTAATTTTTAAGTTTAATTATAATTTTAGTCTTTTTATTTTAATAAAATAAATAATTTGAATCTTTTATCTTAAATATAAATTATTTAATTCTTTTATTTTTACAAAATAAGTAGTTTAGTTTTTTTTTTTAAAACTAAATAGAGTTAATAAAATTTAGCAAAGCCGATAAAAACGACGTAGCTTTAAGCTAATGATATGCCGTTTTTATCTCTAATAAAAGACCCTAGGGTTTCTGATCACTTCGTTCTGCTGCTGTCATTTGATTCCCTTCCCCTTCCCCTTCCCCTTCCCCTCTTCGAACTCATCCATGGTACGTATCTCTGCAAATTTGAAAACCCTACTTTCATTCCCAACTATATCCGTCACCAATATTTTCTCTCTTCTTCTCTAAATGGTTTGGTGGGTTATTGCTTGCAGGCTCCAAAGAAGGACAAGGCTCCTCCACCTTCCTCGAAGCCCGCCAAATCTGGCGGTGGCAAGCAGAAGAAGAAGGTTAATTTTTCCTGTTAAAATTCCATTTTTTTTAAAGTAATCATCATTTTGTCAATTGGGTAATCCTGGGTTGGTGGAGTTAGCTTTGTTTTATCATCTATAATGAATACTAGAGCTTAGGTTTGTTTTTTTTTTTTTTTGGTGATTAAAATAACATGAGAGATGGGTGTGTGATATTAAGGTCGAATTTATGTTAAACAGAAGTGGAGCAAGGGAAAGCAGAAGGAGAAGGTGAATAACATGGTACTGTTCGATCAGGCCACCTACGACAAGCTCCTCTCTGAAGCACCCAAATACAAGCTCATAACTCCTTCCATTCTCTCTGATCGTTTGAGGGTACCCCTTCTGTTACTCCCATTTCTATGGTTATGGTATAGAATTCATATTGATGAGAGCGTTTGTGTCGGTATTGTTGTGACGCATGTTCTGTTTCCTGTTGCTGTGTAAATAAAATTGTGAATGATAACAGTTGTGGCTTGTGAGTGAACGAGGGTTTACCATAAAGGAGTTACATCTGTTAACTTCAAGTTTGGTTTCTCTCTGATTCAGTGGTGTGAAGGCAGCTAGTGCTTTGCTAATCGTGTTTTCCCTTTTGAAACAAGCTTTGGGGGTGAGAAAATGTAAAACAAACAGGCCATAAATTGGTTAATGTCTGTCTGCATCCATTGACTGATTGGGATCATCTATGGAATATGATTCGTATTCTGTTCTCTCTCTTCTTCTTTCTTGGAGTCTCTGTAGCAGAGGGCCACCTTCAACCGTATTATTTGAACCGTAATTGGTTTTGTGGGTTATCTGAGTCATATTACAAGCTTTAAACCTAGGGTTCATCAACCTGCATTTCCTGTTTATGTATGTGTCTTCCTGCTCTGCTGCTGCATTTTTCTGGACTGATCCTGGAAAGCTTGTTGTATGTAAACTTTTTGACAGTCTTTTGTCTATCTTTCTTGTTTGTCAATTGTACCTTCAGAACCATGATTCTATAATTCAGTATAGAGGATGCTGCACTCATTAATACTGTAATGTGGAAACTTTCTTATAATTGTAGATGCTGCAGAAAGCCCAATTCATTGTGAATATGATATTTTATTGGGTTGCTTGATTTGAGACTAGTTTATCATCTTGTGAATGGAGTGAGGCATGTAATCAGGTAGCACTGTGCACATTATAGATATAGAGACTAGTTATGAGCTTTTTGTCTGAGATTGCTTAAACTTGTTGCTTTGGTCAACAGAACGATCAAATAAACCACATCAATTGAAAAGGCCAAAGAAAATTGTGAGAAAAGACCATGATATTGAAGTTTTAGAATCTTGGGGTCATGGGATTAGACTTAACTGTGCTTGTGCTTGTGCTTGTGAATTTAGATTTGTTATTTTCTCTTTGCTTTGTGTCTGTGCTCTTACCCTCAGGTTTCCATTATGCTATTAGATGTCTTAATTATGCATTTTAATTTAATTAAAAATGTGTTTGTGTTTACTCATTTTGCAATGGATATGTTCATGTGCGGTGTCTGGGCTTATAGAAGGTGTCATTCTATGGCTGACACTTGTAATTTTGTGTAAGCTTGACAGTCTATCTTGCTTGACAATTCCAGTTGCAACAATGTTATGCTCTCTTTTTCTCCACAGTTGCAGCCTCCCTTTTTCCTCACATTCTCAAGCTTGCAGATGCACACATGCTCAAGAATTATATGATTATCAATTCATGCGCACTAATAATATGAGTAATGTACTAGATGTTGTTTCTATCCAAATATAAATCTCATCATTTTGCATGCACTTTACAGATTAATGGATCACTTGCAAGGAGGGCCATCAGGGAATTGATGGCTAGAGGTTCAATCAGGATGGTGTCTGCCCACGCAAGTCAGCAGATCTACACTAGGGCTACAAACACTTAGGTGTAGTACTGGTCATAGCTTATGGAGTATTGGTAGTATTAGTGAAGTATTTTTCTTTCAGTTTGAGACGCACCTCATGCTGGATTCATCAGTTCTAGACTGTTGCTGAATCCATGGTTTATTGAGATTCATTTTGTATCCTTGGTAATGTATTTGAGATATGGCTTCCATGTATTATCATTTTTGGTATTTTTTGCCCGTCTGTTAGTCTATGACTTATTCGTTTAGTTGGATTGCTGATGTGGTGGAGGTTCTATTTGAAAGCCAGCCTAATTGGCAATTAACTTCTGATGGTTGCCTCGCCTAGCCTTTCGGTAATTATGATTTGGTGAGGCTAGGAACGCTAGGTTGCTTGCACGTTGCAACAGGGGGACCTAAAGTGATTTTCATTTTGTTTCGGGAGATTAATAATGTTCATATCAGCACCAAAAATAAGTAAACGATTGGGATTGAAATGCATACCAAGTTGCTACCATTTGAAATCAGTAACACTTTTTGTAGATCCAAAATCTGGATAGAGTAATTGATGATTCTAACTGAGGCTGCACGGTTTCTGCGCAGTTCTGCAATTGAGTTATCACAATCAATGGTGGTAAGATTACTTTTCACCCATGAAATTTTAAAAAATGGTATCACCCATGTACAGTATCTATCTAGTTTTGTAGTGTTGATGACTATTAGATAATTATCATATTAATTGTTAATATAAAATCTAATATGACTGAGAATGGGTGTGATAGATCGGACTAGTATAGAAACCTCTTGAAAATAGTAGTATGAGTCGGTATTGAAATGATTTCAGCCCATTGTTTGTGCACTTAATATAACAGTTTCTAAACTTCAAACAATCAAATAAAGCGAAGACCCAAAAAAAAAAAAAAACACAATCAAATAAAGCAGTCACAGACTCAGAGTCAGGTGATATCAATCAAATTCTAGAGAAGCTAGGTTCATTTCTTCAAACTATGAATGAGTTTGTCAACAACATGGATGAAAACTAAAAGGTTTGGAACTCTAATCCTTTTAACAAATTACATATCAATTGTTCTTGATGTGTTATTTCACAAACTTTCAAGTGAATCTGATGCTACTGTTGTTTTGCTTTAGGAACAGTCAAGCTGGGTTACGTCTCAAGATGAAGTCGATATCAGCTCCATGAATACCCTTACCCCTGCGAAATGGTCGAAGCAATCAGCCAGATGAATATCTAGGTGGAGACCAGGTATTGGCATCTTAAATGTTGAGCAAGACAATGTTGGTTCTTGGCACTTTAAAGGAGAAAGACTGATTCTGTATTTTTGAGATAAGTAATTTTAAATTATAGATTTAAAATAATATGCTCGGGTACTCTAGTTTTTTGGGTGATGATTCAACTCCAAATTAGAGAACATTTTAATGCACAAGACCAAGTCATGATCGTACTTACTATCCCTCTTTATTTACGATTAGAAATGATGATTTTTGCGGCTGTCTCATTTTGGTCTGTAGTCTGCTATAGTTATAACTTAAAATAGAGTTTGAATAATGGATAATGTCACAGCTAATGGAACACATTGACAAGCATTTCATTGTCTTCGCGAGATTGTACTCAGATAAAGCATCTCAAGATGCCAAAATGAAAATGACAACATACACCATAGTTCTAAAACAGTTGGATTTTCTTGCATAGGCACAGTGCGTGGTAAAGCATCTCAAGAGAAAGCATCCACGGACTTCAATCAGCTGTTCGCAGGAAAAGAGGGGATGAAATAGCACTCAAAATTGAGGGTGGTAAATACTTGTCATCAAGGAAGAAGGTGAAGAAGGCAAGTCGGAAGGCCTTGAAAAATTTCAAGGGATTTAAGAAGGAGCTCAATTTAAGTTCCTCAAACAAAGACCACGAGTCTCTCTCTATGATCATAAACTTAAACGAAGATGAAGTTGTCACTCTAATTCAACTAGAGTCTTTGTTATCTTTTATCTCTGGCTCAAGAAGACAACCAAAGGAGAGCAGGTGGTCAGTAGTCTCCAAGTTGATGCAGCCTAAAACAGTATGTTGTGACTCTGACCAATCAAACACAAATGAATTTGAGAAGGTGGACAGAGAATTGCAGTCTCTCCTCTGTCACAAGCCTTGCAGTATTATTTCTGTTGAGAGTTTTCAAAATCATATGAAAAATTTGGAGTTGTGCATTCAGGGTCTAGAGGCAGGAATTGAGAACCTTGAAAGGAATTGATTAGAACCACAGTTTCCCATCTCAACATCTATAACCACTAAATTCATGTTAACCCCATCAAACACTGAGGTAGAAACGAGTGTCACATACTTGTACATGAATGTAATTAAGATTTTGCTAATGATTATATATTATTCGAGACTCAATTCTAGCTGTTATTATCCTTCCTTCCCACCTCTCTCCTCCTTCCTACAAATTAATCTATATATCTTCCATGTATAACTTTTCCTGTAGCGTTATTTCAAGTCCCATTTGCAAATAAGTAGAAGGACAAAAAAGAGTTGAGGTTAAGAAGTTTGATGCGTTAATGTCTAAAATAATTTGACTCATCAACGACTGAAGTTACAATAATAACGGGTTTAATTTGGTAAATAGTCTTAGTTTTCTTTTCTCACCCGAATATAAATAAATGTTATGGTCTTTCTAGGCATATTATTTTCTGTCACGCTGTAGCTCTCTTTGTTCAAGCATTGAACCCACATGGTGTTTTGGATCAATATCGAAGCTGATCAGGTTGATGGTTGAACAATTATCAAAATCTATTATTGCCCTCAATTATAAGTCATGGGCTCCAATTTCATTTGCTGATGCAATGAACGATGTGATGTTTGTCTTCTCATTAGGACAAGCTAATCAATATGCAGTTTCGATATGCTATCTTTCTACATTATAGAAAGACAGCACAGCCAGCTCTATAATGTACTATCACCGTCAGAACTCAAAACTTATACAACAAAAAATATTTGGCAATAATATTTCAGCACCTTACACACGAATTAACTCAATCAGGGGTACGAGATCTATCCAGTTAAAAAATCCATCACTTTCATTGTACACAACCCTTAATTTATGTAGGTGATTTTTTTTTTCTTGTAAGAATAGTATGAGAGAAAAATTGGAAAAAGAATGTTATTTTGACTTAAACTGACAGTACAGCTAAGGAAGAAAAGGGGTTATTGCAGGACGCAGAAGACAAGGCACACTCATTTCTTTCATAGCATCTGCGTTTTTAGTAGCTTCCTTTTACATGGAAGTCATATTAAATTATTAATGGGGCCAAAAAATAATGAAATACTCAAGTCAATCACCATAAAAGTGTTAGGAGAAAGTGCTAGAATGATAGTATAATCATTGGTAGGTACTCAATTAATTACCAAGAGACACATACCTAGACGGCTGGAGCTTTCATTTTAGACATCAAACTAGTCTGCAAGTGCATTCATTTAAAAGTATTGATGCAATAATTCTTCACAAAAGACAAGATATAATTATGTCAGTAGCAACTACCAAAGTAATGTCAAAGTCCCTCGTGCAACGTATAATAAAGGTACAATGTACCAAAAAGAAATATCTGCCAAACAAGATTACAGAAGAGTTAGAAAAGAAAGAACTAATAAAAAAAAGAGTATGAGTTGTACAGATATGGTGGTGAGACATCTCTGATTTCACTAATATATCTGTGATTATATACCTAGATCAATCTAGATCAGTTAGCAGTTAATTGTATTTGTTAAGATGAGATTAATAGCACCTCCTATGCCCATATATATTGAGCAATAGCAAAGGACAGATAGCACATTGGCCACTCAATTGCACATATTCAACCTCAACACCCATTCTCTTCTCTTTTTGAGGAAAAATGGAAGCCTCTTCATTGAACCCAAAATCATATAACCATGCTCGTTTTAATAGTTTGCCCTCTAAGCCACACCCTGTCATTCTACAATGCAATGAACTCCTCGCCAGATTAGGGGCTTCTGATGCCACCTCCCCTTCTTCATTGCTCAGCCACAAACTGAGTGGCCTTCAGGATTTGCACAACTGCGTTGAAAAACTAGTTCAGCTACCCCTAACACAAGAAGCACTTGTCCAGGAACGCCAAGAGAAATGGGTGGATGAGCTCTTGGATGGATCCCTAAGGCTCCTAGATACATGCACAGCAACCAAAGATGCCCTACTGCACACAAAAGAGTGCACCCGAGAACTACAATCAATTATAAGACGAAGAAGGGGAGGTGAAGTGGAGATCACAGTGGAGGTTAAAAAATTCTTGACCTCAAGGAAAGTGGTGCGAAAGGCAATTTTCAAAGCCTTGGAGAATTTGAAGGGTAATGCAAATAAATGCAGCCTCCCTATCACCAACAAGGATTATCAAACCGTGGCCTCGGTTAGCTTGTTAAAAGAAGTTGAAGTGGTCACTTTTTCCAAATTAGAGTCATTGTTGAATTTTATTTCTGGGTCAACACAATCAAAACAAAGCAGCTGATCTTTGGTTTCAAAGCTAACGCAGCACAGCAAAAGGGTAGCCCACCCACAAGGAGCAGATGAGAATGAGTTTGCAAAAGTGAACGCTGCATTGCAGTTCTTTGCGTTCAACATGGCAAGCAAGTCAAACGACATAGATGATTTGCAAAATAAGTTAGAAAGATTGGGGTCCTGCATACAAGACCTTGAAGAAGGGCTTGAGTCACTGTTTAGGCGTTTACTTAAAATCAGAGTTGCCCTTCTCAACATCCTCAATCACTAGTTGTACGAACTAGAGGCATCAAAATTTTTGCAATATATTAGCTTCTTGTATACAAGTGAAGACAATGTACTTGTTATTTTGATGATAAAAGTTTATGAAATGACATCAATATATAATAAATAGAATTCTGATTTAAAATCTTGAACTGTTTTGCAAGCTTGAATATTTTGATAAAGATAGGGCAAAAAACAAACTTGTTCCAAAAATTATCTCTGTTCTAGTTTTCTTATTTGTATCAGATAAACAGAATGGGAATCACTACGACCTCCAATGTCAAAATTTCCTGCTCCTTCATTATTTTATTATTTCATCATTATTCTTATGGAATACTTGTATATTTTTCTTTTAGATAGGGTGAATTTTTCTACTTCCTTACCCTATGGTATTGCATATAACTAACTTACCATTTATGGACAATAATGTCATGCCAGTGTCTTGTTCATATGCTGTATCGCCTCATATCTGCCAACCCAGAGGGGTTGAAAACTAGTTGTAAATATGGTAATGATTTTTTCGTACACATGAAAGACAAGAATTGGTTCCACGTTCAAATGAGTCATGGATTACTATAAATAGGATAAGAAATTATAAAACAAAATAGCTACAAGATGGTCACTTATTTCTTTGTAGTAAAGCAGGGCGTCTCCTAGCTACTTGCATTTAAACAAACATATACAAATTAATTGATATAATTTGGGAACATTGCATAAACTTCATCATCCAGATATGACCAACCATAGTAGATTCTGAAGATGAAGAGATACCCCCTCCCCCAACATTTTTTGTCTTAATACCATATGCAATAAAACAATACCCTAGTGAATGGTATTTATAAATAGAACGGCTTCTCCTCCTGCAGACAAAAGATCCGATTCCAGTGCTCACTCTAATGGCCAGCCCTATTGGAGTTCAAAGTTTGAATTTTTATGTCCTGGACCTGTGAAGATGGAAGAGACATGGCAAAGGTATCCCATCTATGGCAGATGCCGAGCTCATGTGATTCCCAAAGTTAAAAATTGAGGGATGAGTTGTGAAGCATGGCTCGTGGGAAGCATTGAGCTAACAACGCTGTGGTAGCACTAAGATGATAAGATCCGAATAAGATGATGTAGTTGCATGCCCACCTTGTGACATTTGAAAAGAAAAATATTCTTCTTGTCTCCTCAATTCATTTGCTATATATTGAGCAGATACAAAGGACTACAACTGAGAGTTTAGAACAACTTGTATTTTTTATCTCCTAGCCATCTCTTTTCTGAGAAGAGAAAATGCAGTCATTGAAACAAACACAAAGAGCTCCCTGCATCTTCGCAGCAACAGCTTGCCCTCTGCACCACACCCCCTTGTATCACAATTTGAGGAGCACTTGCACAGATTGAAGGAATCTGAAGCCACCTCTTCTTTATCCTCATCTTCAATAAACCATAAACTCAGTGGCTTGCAGGATATGCATGACTGCACTCTGAAGCTGCTCCAATTGCCAATCACCCACCAAACCTTGGCACGAGAATGCAGCAACAAATGGGTTGATGAACTATTAGATGGATCTCTGAGGTTCTTGGATATTTGTAGTACAGCTAAAGATTGCCTCCAGCAATCAAAGGATGACATGCAAGAACTTCAGTCAGTTATTCGCAGGAGGAGAAATGATGAAACTGGATTCAAAGTTGAGGGTGGAAAATACTTGGCAACTAGGAAGAAGATGAAGACTACAATTCGAAAGGCCATAGGAGATTTGAAAGGAATCAAGAATGAGCTCATAGTTACTTCCTCAAACAGAGACAATGAGTCTTCGTCAATGCTTAGCATCTTAAAAGAAGCAGAAGTAGTCACTTTGAGCTCATTAGAATCTCTCTTGTTGTTCATCACTGGCCCAAAGGGACAACCAAAGCAGAGCAGGTGGTGAGTAATCTCCAAGTTGATGCAGCCTAATAGAGTGGCTTGTGACTCTCAAGCATCAGACACCAACGAATTTGTAAAGGTGGATGCAGTTTTGCAGTCTCTCATCAATCACAAGCCTTCATCTATTGAGAATTTTCAAATCCATACGGAAAATTTAGCCATGTGCATTCAAGATCTAGAAGTTGCAGTTGAGTGCCTCTCAAGGCAGCTAATTAGAACCAGAGTTTCCCTTCTCAACATTTTCAACGACTAGTCAAAGAAAATATGTTTTTTTTCCCATGACTCTCTCATACTTGTACATATATGCGATTAAAGAAAAGTGAACATATATTGCTGTTTGATCATGTGTCATCTTTCTAACCCTCCACATCCCAATTCTTCATTTTTGCTCTTTGCTAAAGAAAAGCAGAAAGATTTAGAATAACCCAGCGAGAGTTGAATAAGCATAAAAAAGAAAAAACTGTAGGAATAACCTTTTGTGAATTTTCTCTAATCAACCTGTTAATTTAATAACCCTTTTCACAAACATGGTTCTACTTATGAAACACATGCAGAGACAGAGAGAGAGAAGATAAGCACAATGAAGAAAGGGGTGAAGACAATAATAAATCGAAACCATGACAATTTGAATCAAATCATCCATATCATATTTAATTGTTTGCACATGGACGAGTAATCGGTTCAAGTTTTATATGCTGCAAGTGCAAAGAACGTGCAAATTGTCTTCCATATAGGAGGACAAGCCAAAAAAAAAAAACTATTTTTGTCCAAATACATAGCTTATCCCTCTAAGTTCCAAAATTATGAAGAGACTTCAACTGGGTGTCTATAATACAGTAGAACAAATCAATTCAATTATAACTATAAGTAATGCTTATGAGTATTTGTCCACACGTGCAGCACTTCTATTTCCAAACAATTTCATTCATGTGTTTGGCAATATTTATTTCACTGAAGAAAGGCATGAAAATGTTACAAACATAAGAGTGGCGAAATTTTATATATATATATATATATATATATATATATATATATATAATTTAACTTAGTTTTAAATTTCACTTATTTTTTTTGTTTAAAATAATTTCTTATGGCAATCATATTTTTCTAATTTATAATTTCTTTAAGTTTTATTCATTAATTTTTATCCCTTAGCTTATAAAATCATATCAAGGTTAGCCTAATTCTGTCAATTTAAAAAAAAAATTGCCTACATGACTTTTGCTTGCCTAGTACTAGTGTCTGACATGAGAAACCATACTATCTGTAACCCTATTTCTTTTGCTCCGTTTTCTTCAGGTATTCTTGTCTCGTAACCTTCCTCGGAGTTTCAAAGTTGTTCTGCTATGCTGCTCTTTGGTCACGCAACCTTCTTCTGACGACACCGAACCAGAACCATCATCGTCTTCATCAGGACAAGTTCGTTTGTTGACGATTCTTCTGGTAAGTTACCCATTCACGTTGTCGCCGACTCACCCTTTATAACTTGTCCTGCAAGCATTAGGAAAGGAGTGCAGTCCTAACTCCTAAACCCATATGGGAAAAGGTCAATTTTATTGCATCGCAGCAATGGATATACAGAGTGTGTTTTGCTTTACAAATTTTATCCTCAGTTTGTTAGGTAATCTTTTTGGGTTAAATTCAGATAATTTCTTGTTCTTGGTGTACGTGCGTGTACTTAAAGATTCAGCAGCTAATAATTGAGATATTGAATTGAGAATAATGCATGAACATGGCTATCCAGGTATGACCAGCCACTGACATCAGAAGATGGAAAAAGATTCCTTTTGCCCTTGACCCATATCTGTAGGCAGGCAAGTTCTGAGAATAATAGGTATTATAAATAGAAACAACTCCTCCTCCTCCAGACAGGAGATTCATTTATGATGCTCAGTGCAATGGCCTCCTTTCTTGAAGTACAGAGTTTGTTTTTCATATTTGCTAACTGTCAGATGGGGGGGGGGGGGGGGGCAGTCAATGGCAAATTTGAGGGATGAGTTGGGAAGTTTGGTGCGTGGGAAGCATGGAGTAAACAATGCTGTGGCAGCTCCAAGATCCAAATCATGACTGACTTTGCTTGCCAACTTTGTGACATTTCCAAAGAAAAATATTCTTCTTGTCTCCTTGAATTCGTTTGCTATATATGGAGGAGAGGTATGCCAAATTGTCAACCACTACAACTCAAAAGAGTTCAGAACAAATTGTAAATAACTAAATATCATCTCCTAGCCCTCTGTTTTCATAGAAGAGAAGATGGCAGCCATAGAAACAAACACAAAGAGCCCTATGCATATTCGCTGCAACAGCTTGCCCTCTGCACCTCACCCCCTTGTGCCACAATTGGAGGAGCATTTGAATAGATTGAAGGATTCTCAAGCCACATCTTCTTTGTCATCATCTTCAGTAAGCCAAAAACTCAGTGGATTGCAGGATTTGCGTGACTGCACTGATCAGTTGCTCCAATTGCCAATCACCCAACAAGCCTTAGCACGAGAATGCAGCGACACACGGATTGATGAACTACTAGAATGGTCTCTGAAGCTCTTGGATATCTGCAGTACAGCTAAAGATTGCCTGCTGCAATCAAAGGAAAGCATGCAAGAACTTGAGTCAGTTATTCGCAGGAGGAGAGCTGCTGAAACTGGATTCACAATTGAAGGTGGAAAATACTTGGCATCAAGGAAGAAGATGAAGAAGGCAAGTCAAAAGGCCTTAGGAAATTTGCAAGGAATCAAGAAGGAGCTCATAGTTACTTCCTCAAACAAAGATAATGAGACTTTGTCCATGCTTAGCATCTTGAAAGAAGCAGAAGTAGTCACTGTGAGCTCATTAGAATCTCTCTTCTTGTTTATCACGGGCCCAAAGGGACAACCAAAGCAGAGCAGGTGGTCAGTAATCTCCAAGTTGATGCAGCCTAATAGAGTGGCTTCTGACTCTCAAGCATCAGACACCAACGAATTTGAAAAGGTGGATGCATCTTTGCAGTCTCTCATCCATCACAAGCCTTCATCTATTGAGAATTTTCAAAGCCACATGGAAAATTTGGAGATGTGCATTCAGGACCTAGAAGTAGGAGTTGAACGCCTTTCAAGGAAACTAATTAGAACCAGAGTTTCCCTTCTCAATATCTTCAACCACTAGTCAGAGAAAAACCATATGATAATTGCCGACACCAAATTCAATTTTCCCCATGAGTGTTTCACAGTTGTATAAAAATGTGATTAAATCTTGTTCTGTTACTGAATATAAATTATATGAGGATCAAATTATAGTCACTTCGTCATCCGTCTCCTTTTCTTTCTTTACTACATGCCTGCAACATCTCATCTTTCAATTGCCTCTTTTCTTTTTCAAAACTCCAGCTTTAAAACAAGTGAAAGAAAAGAGGATAAAGTAAAATACCATTTTCATTTTAATGCCATAACAATCTGGTCAGCCTAGTAAATTTGAACAAGAAGAAAAACATTAGCAGAGCAACATTATATGCACCACCAACTGGTTGCTAATCTCAATCTTAATGAATTTTTATTTCTCTTTTCTGAAAAACAATCATTTAAATAATGATACACCTTTGCGAATCAAGTATTGAGCCCACATGGGAATCACTTTAACCTCGTTAAAATCTTTTTTTGCCCAAATGAATTTGAAAGGTAAATGCAGCTTTGCAGTCCCTTATCAGTCCCCAAGACTTCATTTAGTGAGAATTGTCAATACCTTGTGGAAAATTTGGAAATGTGCTTTCAGGATATGGAATTGAAAAAAGAGCAGCTCTCAAAGCAAGTAGATCAATCAGCCTCCCTTCTCAACATCTTTAACCAGAGAAAAGCTATGCAGTTCAAATTTTCCCAATAAAAGGGTAGCTTAGATATGAGCATCAGAAACTTGTACATAAGCATTATTAAATTTTGTTTTTTTTATCAAAACACATATTGTCTGAGGATCAAAATAGCTACTTAGTCATCTATCTAATTTTCTACCCCTCTACTTTGTACCCTCTATTATCATCTATCCAGTTTAATTATTATTTTTTCATTGATATCAGTATGAAATAGTTGAAAGCTGAAAATAAAGAAAAGTTAAATTCCTGTTTCTGCCAAAAAGGTAAAACAAAAACAAGGAGAAAATTACTTGAAAAAAATCAAATTAAGTATTGAACCCACATGGGATTCAAGTCAACTTGAAACCATGTCAAGACTACATATACTGTCAAGCTGATGATTATAAAATTATTACTTTATATGCTATATACAGAAAATTATACATATACTTCAATTGCCAGCACATGTAGCAATAATAGTTTTAAATTATGTATGCTATGTGCAATGAACAACGTGCTGATTGTCTTCCTATGTGAGGACATGCTAATAATAAGTATTTTTTCGTAAATATATGTAGTTTATGATACTAACTTCCTACATCATGGAAAGACTTTTAATCAGTGTTTATATGACACATAATTTAATTATAACTAAAAATAATGCTTACCATGATTATTTGTCTACATGTGCAGCAGATGAGTCACATTTAATGTTATATGAAACTTCTATTTGAAAAAGATAATTTTGTATATGCATGAATTCCAATCAAGAAAGAGAAAGCAATGTCAATAAAGAGAAACTTAGTCTGAGTTGGGGTGTTCCTGCCCACGAGACACTGGGTTAACATTTCTGAGATTATGTGTAGATCTGGATCTAAATCAGTTAAACCTCATTGATATGTGTTGAGACGAGATTCCTTGTGTCTCCCAAGTCCACAATATATATTGAAAACCAATTGAAGGAAGGACAACCCCTAGAGTCAATTGCAAATATTCAACTTCAAGCCTTTCTCTTCTCTAAAGGAAAAATGGCAGCCTCAACTTTGAACCCAAAATCCCCTTACCATGCTCGCTCAAATAGCTTGCCCTCTAAACCACACCCTCTCATTCAACAGTGCAAGGAAAACTTGGGCAGATTAGGAGTTTCAAATGCCACTTTCTCTTCATCACCCTCATTAAGCCACAAACTAAGTGGCCTGCAGGATTTGCATGATTGTGTTGAAAAATTGGTTCAACTGTCCCATACTCATGAAGTTCTTGTCCAAGAGCGTCAAGAGACATGAATAGACGAACTTCTAGATGTATGTACAGCAGCCAAAGATTCCCTACTGCATACAAAGGAATGTGCACGTGAACTTCAATCAATTTTGAGAAGAAAAAGGGGAGGTGAAATTGGTGTGACGGTGGTCAGAAAATACTTGACCTCCAGGAAGGTAGTGAGAAAGGCAATCTTCAAAGCCTTGGGGAACTTGAAGGGTGTTGTAAACAAAAGCAAATTCTCTCCTACCAACAAAGACCATCAAACCGTGGCCTTGGTTAGCCTGTTGAAAGATGTGCAAGAAGCCACACTGTCCATATTGGAGTCACTGTTGAAATTCACCTCTGGGCCAACACAATCAAAACCAACCAATTGGTCTTTGGTTTCCAAGCTAATGCACAGCAAACAGGTTGCTTGCCCACAAGAAGCAGATGAGAATGAATTTGTCAAAGTAGATGCTACATTGCAGTCCTTCATGTTTCACGGGGTAAGCAAGTCAGACAACATCAATCATTTGCAGAACCAGCTGGAAAATATGGAGTCAGTCATTCAAGACTTTGTGGAAGCACTTGAAACTATTTTTAGGCGATTTATCAAAATAAGGGTTGCCCTCCTTAACATCCTCAGTTGCTAGTTGTACAAATGGTGGCAGCAACTTTTTGTCGTCATGTCATAGAAATTAGCTTCTCATATACTCTTGTACATTGAAAACATTAATCTAGTTGTCTTTGGATATAATATGCCTATAATTTTTTGCATTTTAATGCATACTTCATTTCAAGTTGAACTCACTTATCTGCAGCATAGAATTTGTTTGAATCTGCAAAACCATTTTACCGAGCTTAAAGATAAAAATGATATAAAAAGTCTCATTTATCTTTTCCCTTGTTTGTAAAGAGAAGACAGTAAAGCTATCAGCACCTCTTGGTATATGGTTCTCTTACTAGTGAAATCCCCAAGAAATTGGCCATCTAATCTGCAGCTCTTAACACCTTTATCAAAGATCAGGTCAATCAACAGAAATTAGCAGCTCTAATTTAAAATTGACTAATTTAGCAACAGTTCGAAGTTATAAACAACCATCGTGAGATATCTGTAGAGCACACACTGAATCACTTGCAAAATGAAGATGAACTTTCTGTACTGTTTACCTCAATCCAATCTGCTTAAAGAAAGGACCAAGCTACCTACAGCCTAGACTCTGCTGATAAGTTGCTCCAATTGCCAAATACCCAACAGGCCTTAGCACGATAATGCAGTGACAAATCGGTTGATGACCTATTAGAAGGGTCTATGAGGCTTCTGGATATCTGCAGTACAGCCCAAGATTGCCTATTGCAGTCAAAGGAAAACATGCACAAGATTCAGTCAGTTATTCGAAGGAGGGGTGCTGACACTGCATTCACCGTTGAGGGTGGAAAATACTTGGCATCTAGGAAGAAGATGAAGAAGGCAATTCAAAAGGCCTTAGGAAATTTGAAAGGAATAAACGATGAGTTAATGGTTTCTTCCTCAAACAAAGACAACGAGACTTTGTCAATGCTTAGCATCTTAAAAGAAGCAGAAGCAGTCACTGTGAGGTCGTTAGAATCTTTGTTGTTGTTTATCTCTGACCCAAAGGGACAATCAAAGCAGAGCAGATGGTCAATAATCTCCAAGTTGATGCAGCCTGCAAGAGTGACCTGTGACTCTAAAGAATCAGACAAAAACAAATTTGGAAAGGTCGATGCAGTTTTGCAATCTCTCATCAGTCACAAGCCTTTATCTGTTGAGAATTTTCAGAGTCACATGGAAAATTTGGTGATTTGCATTCAGGATCTAGAAGTAAGAGTTGAGCAACTCTCAAGGCAACTCATTGGATCAAGAGTTTCCCTTCTTAACATCTTCAACCACTAGTTAGAGAGAAAATCAAAATGTTAAATGTGGACACCCAAATTCAGTTTTTCCCAGGAGTGTCTCAAATTGTACATAAATGTGATTAAATCTTGTTCTGTTACTAAATATAATATTATCTGAGGATCAACTTAAGCCCACTTGATCTCTGTTTCTTTTTCCCCTTTACTTAGTTAAGTTCCCTCCACATCTCATGCTTCGGTTTTCTTTCTTTTCTGTTTCTTCTTTTTTTTTTTTTTCTGGAAATGTTATCCTTGTCAAAATTAAGCAGCTGCTTGGTTGAATAGATAGAAAGTGAAAATGTGAAAAACAGAGCACGTGTTGAAAACGATTTTCAATCAAATTTATTTCTTAGAGTAAAAATGGGTACATTTTATTTTTTACTTTCTCATATTTTTATTGTATCAACTACCAAGCAAGTATCAAGTGCTTTTCATTCCAAATTTTTCATTTTCTCGCTTGTGACTTACTCAACCAAGCAAATCTTAAAAGAAAGATAAGGTGAAACTGAAACTTTTTTCATTTTATTGCTTGAACTACCTGATAAGCCTACTAAAGTTGAATAAAAAAGAAAAACCCTATAGAATAACATTTTGTTATTATCTTTAGTTCAACTCTAACCTATTTCAAATTCAGTATTTCTAAATATTATATATGTACCACCACTCCATTTCTATTATTATCTCTTAATGAAGTTTTATTTCTCAACTTTGTGAAAAAGTAAAATAAAATGAAGGATAGAGGAAGATTACATTATAATAACTAGAAACTCTGCATGTCAATAATTATGCCCACATGTCATTCAAAGTCAATTTGAATCCAAAGCCTAGCTGTCAAGGTTACAAGTGCAGTTAGGTTGATGTTAAAAATTATCAAAATTAAATGCCTGCACATGTTCTAATTTTTTATTTGCAAAATACAATGAACAACGTGATTGTTGTCTTCCTGCAATGTGGGGCAAGCCAATTAGTAGGCATTATCTTTCATTAAGATAGTTCATTATTACTTTCATTTGTTATGGAAAGACTGCAGAGCAGGAGCTATATGCACAAATAATTCAATCTGTAGACTGATAATTCATTTATAAATTATAACCCAAAAGTGATTCTCATTATGATTATTTGTCCATTCGTGCAGCTGACGAGTCAAATTTAAGGTTATATGAATACTCTATTTGCAAAAAAATAATTTTATACATGCATTCATTGCAATGAAGAAAGACATGGTAATGCCACTCGTGAGTTGAATGTATTGGGTAAACCATTATGATTAATGCAAGCGTGAGTTAAAGAAAAGAATATATATCTTGAGTTGGAGTGTTCCTGTGCAAGGGACATTGCATTGGCATTATGAGATGTTCTGTAGATCTGAATCTAAATCAGTTAGCCCTCATTGATATTTGTTAATATTTGATTCCTTTTGCCTCCCAAACTCCCATTATATATTGAACTAATCTCAGTGGAACGAAGGTAGATCCAAAGACTCAATTGTACATACTCAACCTCAACGCCTTTCTCTTCTCTGGAAGAATGGCAGCCTCTCCTTTTAGCCCAACATCCCATTACCAAGCTCGCTTAGACAGCTTGCCCTCTAGACCACAACCACTCACACTACAATGCAATCAAACTAAGTGGTCTGCAGAATTTGCATGATTGTGTTGAAAAGTTGGTTCTACTGCCTCTTACTCGAGAAGTCCTGGTCCAAGAGCGTCAAGAGAAATGGGTAGATGAGCTTTTGGATGGATCTCTAAGGCTCTTAGATGCATGTACTGCAGCAAAGGATGCCTTATTGCATACAAAGGAATGTGCGCGTGAACTTCAATCAATTATGAGAAGAAAAAGGGGAGGTGAAATGGAGGTGACAGCAGAGGTCAGAAAATTCTTGGCCTCTAGGAAGGTAGTAAG